>CM035849.1:218807268-220007268 GCA_020510985.1 Pholidichthys leucotaenia | reverse complement strand
TTTCAGATTGTGACATTGTTCAACTTTCCCTTATTGTTAAATTGGGTTAGATGGTAAATAAAAAAAAATTATTGAAAACTTGACAACTTGTAGATAGGACTAATGAAATATGAACCCTGATAATGAAAGCTCTGTTAGCCCAGCTCTATAACGCATTAGCAGGCATAACACCATCTTAGTATAGCATGGTAGATACCCACAAAAGTGTAAAAGATGAAGTAACACTAATGTTGTTTTGGTCTGATGGTAGAGTTGCAGAAAAGTTACATATTCATCCAATATTTCAAAATGTAAAACTTATTTTGGATGAATGATAAAAAGTTAGGAGGTTTTGCTTTTCAATTACTTCCTTTTTTTGTGGCTGTTTATCTCATTTTTTTCTCACTGATGACCATCAGCTCAGATTCCAAAGACAAATACTTCAAAAAACTTCTTCACAAATTGCAGCATGCATCATACTGTATACTGCTCTCTGAATCAAGTTATCAGCAGGACTATGTCATTATTTCGTCCGTATTCTCATACCTCCATGAGAGCTGTTATACTTGGCTCTCTGTTCTCACAATGCAACTACAAAGTGCTCCGCTTGGGTTCTCCAGAGGCAGAGCAAGGTCAGGCCAGGAGTTGCAGGGGCAGTGGGACAGTACTGTGTGTGTGATTTTGTGTGTGTGTGTTGGGACTGGGGGAGGTAGACGGTGAGAGGGCTGTCTCAGGACCCTGACGGCTCCGGTTGCCTGAGCCACGACCGCTGGGGTGGAGGAGGCTAGCCGCAGATCGATCTTCACAGAGCTGGATTCTTGCGATAGGGGGGCGATTGGATGCTGTGTGCTGGGACTGAATGACATAAGCCCAGACGTCTAAGTGTCCCATTAGCAAGACAGCCGCCCATGTCCTGGTACCCCCCCCACCCCACCTCCTCCTCACTGATGTTGGCATCATATAGAGAACGGCTCAGGTGTTCCCCTCAAATGCCTGAAGTCGAATGCGACACAGAGAGCAGCAGCTGACATACAGAGACTGCAGCTACAGCTTTCTGCATGACCATCCATACACAACCAAAACAATTATATCTTTATGGCCCTCAAAACTCAGTCAAGGAGGTGGTGAACCAAAGTGCATGTGCATTTGTATGTGTGTGTTTATATACATTTGTATCTTTATGTTTATGTCTTTGCATATGTCCACAGCCAAATGGAATGGGGGATCCAGTGCAACAGTGTACTTTCTCCTCATTCGACTCACAAGATGACACGCTGCGGTCAGATTGTTGCGGACAGTTCCTAAACATATAAGAAATGATGACAAAACAAGGGGGCCACACACAGAGATGCTGCTGTGACACACTGCCTGCTGGGCCCAAACACAGAGTCTCAGCCAAGCTCTGCTCGGCCTTGGAGAAAGAACAGCTTAATGTTTTATTACTCTTCCACCCTCCTCAAATGAGATTATTTTTATTCTTTGAAATGAGCTTCAATGCTGAGATTTCAAGCCCACATTGTCAATCACACTCTTTGGGAGTCACTGATTATGACACTGTCATGAATAATGGCCCAAACAGGAGAGCTGGTATAAAAACATTAAAGAACTAGAAGGCACTCAGAAAGCACATACCTCCACCAAGGTTAAATGTCACAATGTTAGATAAAGGGGGAAAAGTGATGCAGAAACTGCATCCTGAGCCGGATCACCTCCAAATGCTAATGGGTTCATCTGAAGACAAAGGGTCACCTCTGGCGAAAATTTCGTCAAAATTTGTCCAGTATAGTTTTTGCTTAATCCTGCTAATAGACAGACAGACAAACCATGAAAAAAGCAGTTACAAGAATCAGAAGAAAGAAATTAAAAGATATTTTGTTCATTACCATATCATACATGGTCAAAATAATAGCTAAAATATTGCAAAATACAAAGAAAGACAGAAAAATGGTTTTATTAAATGAATTACGGCTGAAACTCAGGATAAACCCAATCAATTATGTAACAGCATTACAGACACTACATATTCAATCTTTAAATGCTGAACAAGCAGTGACATTTATGTAATAACCATGAGGTGTCAACAGATTCAACAAACATTTCAGATGAAACAACTGGCTTCACCAACAACAATGTTACAGACCAGATATTCCCATTACTAAAGTTCACAAACTGGAAAAGTTTGTTTTTTGTTTTGTGTTGGTTAGATTACTTCATAGACTCAGAGTCAATCATGTTTCAACCCCCTGATAAGAGACTTAACTTCTGTAGGTGAAAACATGGAGAAAAGCTAGAGAACAGGATCAGAGATTGTTTTTCTGGACCTAAAAGGCCTTGTTACCCAGTAAAACAGATCCTTGACTAATTAGATAGTGTCTAACCGGATGCTGGGGTTCCTCAGCCCAGAGGTGGGTGGTGCCACATTACAATTACTCAAGTACATATACGTAGGTAACTTTTGCACAGAATTGTACTTTTATTCAAGTACTCTTTGATTTACTTTTGATTTCACTGAATTTAAAACTGGCTAGAAATACGGGGGGGGGGGGCTGAAAAGTTCATAGAATGTGCTATGTCTGTAAATACCTTGGTGCAATGAGGAGACAGAATGAACAATCCAACTCAGCTGTATTTGTCGTTGGACACACAACACAGCAACCAGGCAAGGGCATCGGCAAAGAGGCCCTAACATGGATGCCCCCTGGTATTTATAGGGCGGTGCAGTGGCAGAAGAGGAAGTGACCACCACTACACCGCACTTCACAATAAAGGCACTCAAACCCAACATCACATTCCCCCCCATAGAAAGTCCAAAACACACGCACAATTAAGACCTTTCCCAATTTAGGACCCAAATCACGCACTAAGAAGACTAAACTGAGATTACTAAATGACCTACCACATTCACACAACAAAACCTAAACTAGGGATGATGGGTGGACTAACGCCCTACCCCGCACGACAAGGTGGATTATTCTGCCACCTGTAAACTACATAAAGTCCATTAATAACTCAAAATTACTGTTGTGTTCCTATACTAACCAAAACACCCAAGACCATAACATTTCTGTTTTCTTCTTTTTTTTTTAAACATGCACAAACGTATGAACATAGAACTAATTGTTAAATTTACATTACTGTCCTTCTGGCAGAAAAGGGTAGAGCCAGCTTGTGGGAGGCCCAGGGCAGCCCCTCAGCAGACCAGCCCCTGGAAGCAGCATGCCCCCAGGGTCGCAGCTGACCTCATGGACGAAAGCACCTCTTCTCATTGTTGCCGACCACCTCTCTCGTCCGGACCCGCCATCAGAATCCTCTTCCCGGACATGCCGCAGCTCGTTGGCGTGCCTCCCCAAGCCATCTGAAAACTGGAAGTAAGCTGCGCCTCGCTTAGCCATGATGCGCATTTGTTCCTGGTGTTCCGCTGGCTGTCGCTTGGCCGGTATCCACTGTGGACGTTCCTCTCCTTGAGCCTGGACCAAGTCCATAACTCTCAAAAGGGCGCTGCTCGGCCTGCAATTTTGCTGTTTGGCACGCGGTCTCTCCGTGCCTGTTGGTCTGGCCCCAACCTCTTCTAAAGCCACTGCAGAGGTCGCCATTGTAGCTGCAGATCCTCTAGCCCTCTGCAGCCAAGCTCCAGAGGAATCTGGGGCTAGCACATTGGCGTCACTCGCCGATGCAGGCACCTCGCCGCCATGCTCGGTACCCTCTCCTACCATTCCTCGAGCACCAGCACTGAGACCCTCCTGCATTGAATCTGAGCAAGGCTGGTCCTGCTTGACCACCGTGGTGCCCAGTAGCCCTTCGTCCCAAACAGCGTCGTCCTCCACCACTGGAACCGGAAGGTTCCACTGGCCACAATCAGACCACTCTTCCCCAGCGTCATCTTTGATGGTGAACCCCAGTCCATAAAACAGGTCACAGCCCATGATGTTGTTGCCTCGGGCCGTGACGTGGAACGTGAAATCAGCCATCACCGTTGACTTGTACTGAACCGTTAACTCCAAAGTTCTGACCGTGCACAGCCTGCCACCTCCATAGCCGTAAAGCAGTGCTGGGTTACCTCTTATCCTGTAGTGGGGGAAGAACTTCCTCACCATGACCCAATTCAGTAACGATCCCTCTGCCCCCATGTCGAGCAGCAGCGGCACCTCCACGCCATCCAGCATCACCATGAAGAACGTGTACCCGTTGGTACTCGGGGACACTGTGTGGATAATTGTCGGGGAGGGTGAAGTGATTTCCTCCGTGAGTTCTCCAGCTTGGACACACGGCACACTGGCATAATGGTTCAAGTGTCCACACTTGCCACAGCGCTTCCCTCTAGCCAGGTAGTCCTTAGCCTTGTATTGGTGTTTCACGGACCCACAACCCATACACAGGGGTTTTCCCGGGGCAGACCTTTGGCTGGTATCATTGGTTTCTATTGCGTCGTCATCCATGCTGTCCTCATCATCTGGGTTCGCTACTAATGCGGTGGCGGAAGTCTCTGGCTGCCGTTGTGACTGACGGCAGTGACTGGCGGCTAGGCTAACATCAAGTCACACGGTGCTGTGAGTAGCCTAGCTCGTAAAGCAGCGCTGGTTGTGTGCTCTGCCAGCTGGTCACGTACCATTTCCTCCTCCAATGGCCCAAAATGACATTCGCTGGCCAGCTGCCACAGGTCAGCGACTAACTGGCGGACAGGCTCACCCACTCGCTGGTGTTGTTATCAGAACCTAATCCTCCAGACAATTATGCTATCCGGGCTGTGAAAATGGTTTGCCAGCAACTCAACTACATCTTCAAATGAGTCTGAAGCCCCGAGTGTGCGCAGGACACGCTGGCTCTCAACCTCTAAATTATGCACCAGGAGCGCATGCGCGCTTAGCTTATCGAGCTCACCCAGGTCGAGCGCGATGATGTAATTCTGGAAGGCTGCAAACCATCGTGGCCAAGACACAGGTGGCTCACCCGGGAGCTTCAGGAAGGGGTGAAGCAGTGCAATACACGCCTCTATAGTTTATTCTCGTCACCAAAATGTTATGTCTGTAAATACCTTGGTGCAATGAGGAGACAGGGTGAACAGTCAAACTCAGCTTTATTTGTCGTTGGACACACAACACAGCAGCCAGGCAAGGGCATCGCCAAAGAGGCCCTAACATGGATGCCCCCTGGTATTTATAGGGTGGTGCAGTGGCGGAAGAGGAAGTGGCCACCACTACACCGCACTTCACAATAAAGGCACTCAAACCCAACATCACAGACTGAAAAGTTCATAGTGGTCAATTTTGACCAAATGTGATTTATTTTTCAACAGCAGGGATCCAAGCGCTGCAACACCAATGGAAGAAGTGTGTGGACTGAAGGGGAGACTATGTTAAAAAATAAACCACATTTGGCTTATACTGTATGTTTGGTTATACTGTAATAATTAGTTCCCATCACCACTGACTGCAGCGATAGAATTCATAATTAGTCCATTTATAATTTATGTAAATTATAACTGAAGTTGAAATCATCCATCCATCCATCCATCTTCTACCGCTTTTCCGGAGGTCCGGGTCGCGGAGGCAGCAGTTCAAGCAGAGAAGCCCAGACTTCCCTCTCCCCAGCCACCTGCTCCAGCTCTTCAGAGGGGATACCAAGGCGTTCCCAGACCAGCTGGGAGACATAGTCTCTCCACCGAGTCCTGGGTCTGCCCCGGGGTCTCCTCCCAGTGGGACGTACCTGAAACACCTCAAATGGGAGGCGTCCAGGAGGCATCCTAATCAGATGCCCATACCACCTCAACTGACTCCTTTCAATGTGGAGGTGCAGCAGTTCTACTCTGAGCCTCTCCCGGATGACTGAGCTCCTCACCCTATCTCTGAGGGTGAGTCCAGCAATCCTACGGAGAAAGCTCATTTCAGCTGCTTGTATCTGCGATCTCGTTCTTTCGGTCATTACCCAAAGCTCGTGACCATAGGTGAGAGTAGGAACGTAGATTGACTGGTAAATCGACAGCTTTGCCTTAGAACTAAGCTCCCTCTTCACCACAACAGACCGGTACAATGTCCGCATCACTGCAGATGCTGCTCCAATCCGTCTGTCGATCTCTCGCTCCATTTTCCCCTCACTCGTGAACAAGACCCCAAGATACTTAAACTCCTCCACTTGGGGCAGGAGCCTGTCCCCAACCCGGAGAGGACAATCCACCTTTTTCCGGCTGAGGACCATGGACTCGGACCTGGAGGTGCTGATTCTCATCCCAGCCGCTTCACACTCAGCGGCAAACCGTCCCAGCAAGAGCTGTAGGTCATTGCTGGATGAAGCCAACAGGACAACATCATCTGCAAATAACAGAGATGAGATCCTGTGGTCACCAAGCATGACACCCTCCATTCCCTGGCTGCGCCTAGAAATCCTGTCCATAAAAATTATGAACAGGATTGGTGACAAAGGGCAGCCCTGGCGGAGTCCAACTCTCACTGGGAATGACTCCGACCGAGTGTTGGCAATACGAACCAAACTCTCACAACGGTCGTACAGAGACCGAATAGCTCGTAACAACAAGCCCGATACCCCATACTCCCGAAGCACCCCCCACAAAAATCCACGAGGGATGCGGTCAAATGCCTTCTCCAAGTCCACAAAACACATGTAAACTGGTTGGGCAAACTCCCACGAACCCTCAAGAATTCTCGAGAAGGTAAAGAGCTGGTCCGATGTGCCACGGCCAGGACGAAAACCACATTGCTCCTCCTGAATCCGAGGTTCGACCAACGGCCGGACTCTCCTCTCCAGTACCTTGGCATAGACCTTCCCAGGGAGGCTGAGGAGTGTGATCCCTCTAAAGTTGGAGCACACCCTCCGGTCCCCTTTTTTGAAGAGAGGAACCACCACCCCGGTTTGCCATACCAAAGGCACTGCCCCCGACCTCCACGCAATGTTGCAGAGGCGTGTCAACCATGACAACCCAACAATATCCAGGGCCTTGAGGTACTCAGGGCGAATCTCGTCCACCCCCGGGGCCCGGCCACCAAGGAGATTTTTAACCACCTTGGCGACCTCAGCCCCTGTGATAGGCGAGTCATCCCCCTCGTCCCCAAACCCTGCTTCCTCTGTGGAAGGCGTATCAGTGGGATTGAGGAGATCCTCGAAGTATTCCTTCCACCGCCCGACGATATCCCTAGTAGAAGTCAACAGTGTCCCATCCGCACCATACACAGTGTGGACGGGGAGCTGCTTTCCCCTCCTGAGCCGCCGAACAGTTTGCCAGAATCTCTTTGAAGCCGACTGAAATCATTGTTCTTTTATTCTAGCTCAACTGTAAAGGATTTAGTAAAAAGTTGTTATTGTATGGGGGGAAATCCCAATTTTATCACTAAAAATCACACATTTATAAAATGTGTGATTAAAAAATGTGTAAAATATTAAAAGTAAACTTATTATTTTTAAATCATAAACCTATGGAAAAAGTCCAATTTAAAACAAAACCACTCAAATTTATCAGAAAAACATATTCAATTAAATTTATGAAAACAAACTTTAAAAACATCAAGAGGCACAACTTCATAAAAAAAAAAAATCTGGAAACTTTTGAGAAAACAAGTTTCAGCTTTGAGCTGTGAAAAGTTCCAAATTCACATGAAAAACAAGAAAGCTTTCAAATTTATGAAAAAGTAATACATTTGCAAAAAAGTCACAAAACATGGAAATTTATGAGAATAGTTACAAGTATAAGTAGATACTTTAGTAGATATTAGGGCTGCAGCTAATGACTATTTTACAGCTTGAGTTATCAACCACTCTAATCAATGATTACTCAAGTAATCGGATCCTTTATTTAAGAAACTTGCATTGACCAACATGTGTGGAACTTTCTTTCCTAAAGAGCAACAGTATTTGTACCAAACACTCAATAACAAAGGTACACATTTATTGCAATGCTTATTGCAATGTCTATTGCATAGAGCGTAACTTTAAATGTTACGTTACCATAAAGTTCCATTTTGTAGCATTAGTTTCAACTCGCAACATAGCAGCTACCGCTGCTAGCAGAAGCTGCTAGTGACTGTTAGTGGTAGCCACCACTGGCAGTGGTGGCTACATGCGGTGGCTATATATTCTTTGGCCATATTTTTTTGTATATTTTATTAATCCCAGAGGGAAATTACAGGGCACCCACCTGGATGGATGAGGCAGCCACGGTGTGGCACCAATCCCTTCACCATTCACACACACATTCACACCAAGGGCCATTTTAGAGTCTCCAATTAACCTAACAAGCATGTTTTTGACCTGTGGGAGGAAACTGGAGTACCTGGATTAAGTAGCGTAGCTGACTACATTCTATTCATCTTAATTTAAAATCTCAATCATGGACCTTGTCTCAGGTGTGCTGGCCATATATGATATGGGATGCTTTCTGCCAGAGACGCTGTAACATCGACACTGTAGTATGCTAGCTAGCCGCTCAGCTTTACCATGTACCCACTGCATAATGTTTTCCTTCAATTTGAGCTTGAAATGATCTCAGACTTGAGGTACCTTTTCTCGTTTTTTTCTGACTTTCTTCCATTTTGCTGTCACTCTGTCGCTCTGACATGGCACCATTGAACAAAGCTGAGTCTTGTTTATGTAGCATGACTGGAAGAAGGCTGTACCGGAAGAAGGTCATATAGATCAGAAGTGCTACATCAAATGACGCGTCTAAGCATAGATTTTGAATCAAAGAATTTTTGTAATCAAATTACTCAAATTATTCAAGTAATGGTTGTAGGCCTAGTAGATACTTTCTCATGTAGTATTTTGGGTATAATTTGTTATGCTTCAGAAATTATTTTTGTAAGTACTTGAACAGTATTTCTGGCAACTTCACTCAACTCTGCCTAATTGAAATGTGATCTTCAACTCTAGATTATACTCTTCAGTCAAGCCATTTTCAGAAACATATGAAATCTATACACCCTAACAAGAAGAGGCATATGGTCATTGTCGGGGCAAACCTTTTCTAGTTTTTGAGTATAAACTCTTTCTATTGGTCACTCTTTATGTCTTTGGATGTTTTTTTTACTAATACTAATAATACTAATAACTGGTTTGATACTAATATCAAACCAATGATAAGCATTAGAAAAGACAGAAAGAAAGACAGAAAGAAAGAAAGAAAGAAAGAAAGAAAGAAAGAAAGAGAACGCTTCAGACATCTCCTTTATCACCTGAGTGTTCTAATGTCCTGTACCGCAGCATCACACTTATGAAATGCATAAATAGCTGCATGAGACCAATATTCTAATCCATCCTTTTCATTTTTTCTTATTATTACCCCACTGCTCAAAGTTGAGCTCATCATCCATGTAGACAAGTGACCTTATTCTCTGTTTAGGGCAAAGTAAAACTCATCAGTCTATCCGTTTGCTGCTGATACATGGCACAATGGTTTGGGTATGCCACTCAGTCATGGTAAACATTTATCTTGCTCAGTGTCACTAGCTATGGCTGCTTTGGTTCCAAATGAATGTTGTCATAGGTAGATATGTTATCAGTGAATGGTGAGGGAAACATAAATACTCTCCAAAACTCTCCAAAACTGGCAAAAAAGAATTGCATTTTTAAAGCTGAGAATATTCAGTAGTAATTAATAGAAGATTGTCACATTTTAGGTCCTTGGTTTATGACAAGGTTTTCTCTACTGCCTCATTCTCTTCCTAGCTTCCTCGAAAACTTCTTGTTCTCTGAAGGGGTGCTGTGCTGTGACGTTTTTTGCTGTGTGCTTTTCAAAGGAAAAACCTTCAAATATTATAAGAATTGTAGATGATAAAGCATAATTGAAAGAGATGGTCATTTTTACCTTTTCAAAAGTGAAAATTAATATTGAAAATACCCATACAATGACCAAATATTTACACTGTTGAATACAGTCCTACTAATCACACCCCGAGCTGAGAACACTGCCTGATGTCAATCTACCTGGGATAGATTAGTTTCAGTAAATGTACAGTGAAATTTGGTTCTGGTGATTAATACAAAAACTGGTGAGATTCAAAAGGAACATCACACTAATCTGGCAACATGAGAATGTCAGTGAGAAATAATGGGAGCATGCAGCCACAGGCGTATTTGATTTCTTTTGTTAATGGAGATGTGACTTACACTAATGTGGAGTGGAGAATGAATCAGTACAGGAAATGCTCTCTTGCTAAGCCCTGCGTGTGGTCAAGAGAGACGGCCATAAACAAAGCTTGTCTTTGTGACTCTCTCTGTCTCTCTCTCTCACATGCACGCACGCACGCACACACACACACACACACACACACGTTCACTGAAAAAACTCCTATGATCAAACACGTATGCCCCTTTCTCACAATTTATGTTGAATTGCATTAAAAAGAACTTTAGCAAAAAGTCCCTAAAAAGCCCGTGGCAATGGACAGTCACTGAAGAGAACCACGTGGCCTGACAGCAATGTGGGACATTTTTGAGAGCAAAGTGAAAATAAATAATGTCTGTATCTGAATTATGTAAATAATAAATATGCCTCAGAGCATGAACTCTGCAAACCTCTGACCAACTGCAAACACCAAAGTCACAGAGAGCTCTGATTTTGGGAGCAGATGTTCAGGAAGTTGTGCTCTTCATCTTTTGGATCTCAACTGACCAAAACTTTTTTTAAGCCTGTCACACATAACACTGGCTGATTCTCAGAAAGCATACATCAACTTGAATTAATTTCATAAACATGCTGAAAATGTTGAATTGAATTGAGGCCAGTATGGAAAAAAAAGGTAACTATGGGCATAAAACAGCTCTAAACTGTATGCCTCACAATTGTCCTCATATTTTTTATGATTGTATGGAGGGACTACTGTATATTCTTAATACCGTCACAGCACACACCCTGCCTCTTGACTCTGATCTGCTCCTAAATCAAACGTGTTCTGTGGCTCAAGCTCCATCATTCCCTCAAATTTATCAGAAACTGGGTTTATAATTTTTCCTAACATCCTGATTCCAATCAAATGACAACCAAAGTATTACTTCCATAGCTGAGGCAAGATCATTTCAATATGCAGCCACACTTCTCCAATAAATGTACAGGCTAATGTTGTGCTCAGACCAAGCACAAAGCAAATCTTTTTGTGCAGCGTGATTACATATAAATTCAATGTAATGCTGTGAATGTACACAAATTCATGTCTGAGCAAGTTTGTCATGACAGCAAATCAGCATTGATATTCTTCCATCACTGGAGTGAGTATCAACAATGGTGAGAATGAGACTGTCACTCACAGGAGACAGATGGACCAGCTGAGCTGGAATGTCTGTAGTTTGCATCCACCCACGGACTCCTGCTTTGTGCTAATGACAGCTAGCATCTCCTGAAACTGGGCACTGGCCAGCTTCAGTTACGTGCTGTAAACAATTGTCAACTGGGTGCAGTTTCTGGATGAGGCAGCAACATTTTCCCAACTGTGTGTCCTGCTGGATAACGTTGTGAACCTAAACATGATGCCACTTTGGGGATTTTGCACAGCAGATAAAGCAGCTGCAGAAGTTATGAAGGCAACCCCGCCCTTCACCAAGGCTTTACTTGCATGAAAAAAAAGACACAAATTTTAAATTCATGTTTGGTCTGAAGGCACCTTTATACTATAAAAAAAACACACCCTTAAAGTTAGGTGAACCTATATGACTTTTATTCAACTCAAGTTATTTTGGATACTGAACTCAAATGTGTATGTTTTCAGACATTAAAGTGAGTCTTGGTGATGACTAGGTGTGAGTTCATTTAACAAATGCATGCAAGTTGTACTATAGGGTGGGGGTGGGGTTGTTGCCATTTTAAACTAGACAAAATTATTTCAATTAAACAGTCGTAGTTGTTGTAATTTGGTGGTAATCAGTTTTCCATACAGAATAACTACTGTCTACTTTAACACAAGTTAAGCTGTCATGCATTGTAAAAGTTGTAGGCAAACTTTCATTTGCGATTGTTTCATTTGCAATTTCATTTACATTGTTGGTAATCTTTAAAATCAAGCGACAGAAAGAAAAGAAAGCAATGAGCTGACAGACAATGTAATAACACTGACTTGATCGCTTTCCCATAGTGCTTGCCGAATTCATTGTCCCTCTCACTCACTGTAATTGCAATGCAATGATGTCAGCATGACAGGTGAGACTGAATGCGAGACACCGTTGAATAAGCTGCCACCACAGTATCAAGAGCACAAAACGTATCTGAGACACTCTATGGGGTGTCAATTTAATCATGCTTAAACCAGGTATCGCCTTCCTCCGCGATTCTACCATTGACAACGAATCCAGCATACTGCATTGCACTGAGCAGAGCTGCGGCCCTCTGTTTGATAAGGTATCTGTGACTAGCACTGCCACGTGCACACACAACACTTACAAGCAAGGAAATGCCAGGTGGTGATGGTAGGTTTGGCCAAGCTCCTTTAAGGAGAAATACGGTAAAAAAAAAAAAACTTTTACAAAACAAAAGAAATGGCTCATAAAATTTTTAAATACTTGAATGTGAAGTACAGTATAAAGTCACCAATGTGAGTCACAAAAGTAATTTTAGCTCTGCATTGTTCTTCCCCCACAGTAACAGTAAAGCTAAAATGAGTCATAACTCTGCCCCTCACACTCCACCTTCGACCCATCGCCCCCCCCCCCCCACCGAGCTCCCATAGACAATCCTGCAGGCAAACAAGAAATAATTCATACGGCTTCCTACACAGGAGTGGGTGTCCTGTATCGGCCTGTCCGCTCCGCTGCACGTCTGTTATCACCTGCAATTGAAGTAATCCACGGGACTATTATACGGCAGCTTATTGTACAGGGGGATATAGCTGCTGCACTACCTCCACCATCACCACCTCCCCCGTCAAAGGCGAATCATACCTGTGGAAAGGTGATACCTGACAGACCAATAAACTCTCAGCAGCCATTGGAGAAAGGCTGTTGTCTGCTTCAAATATACCATATGTACCACTGTAGAAAGTTGCATAATTAAAGGACCCCTATAAAAATACTGCCATGAAATCTGATATATTAAAGCAGTGCATATATCTTGATTTAAAAGACCATTTACAGTGGGGCAAAAAAGTATTTTGTCAGCCACCAATTGTGCAAGTTCTCCCACTTAAAAGATGAGAAACATCTCCAATTTTCATCATAGGTATACCTCAACTATGAGAGACAAAATGAAAAAAAAAAAAATCCAGAAAATCACATTGAAGGATTTTAAATGAATTAATTGGTAAATTCCTCGGTAAAATAAGTATTTGGTCAATAACAAAAGTTCATCTCAGTACTTTGTTATATACCCTTTGTTGGCAATGACAGAGGTCAAACGTTTTCTGTAAGTCTTCACAAGGTTTTCACACACTGTTGCTGGTATTTTGGCCCATTCCTCCATGCAGATCTCCTATAGAGCAGTGATGTTTTAGGGCTGTTGCTGGGCAACACAGACTTTCAACTCCCTCCAAAGATTTTCTATGGGGTTGAGATCTGGAGACTGGCTAGGCCACTCCAGGACCTTGAAATGCTTCTTACGAAGCCACTCCTTCGTTGCCTGGGTGGTGTGTTTGGGATCATTGTCATGCTGAAAGACCCAACCACGTTTCATCTTCAATGCCCTTGCTGATGGAAGGAGGTTTTCACTCAAAATCTCATGATACATTGCCCCATTCATTCTTTCCTTTACACCAGGGGTGTCCAATCATGTGCCATGGAGGGCCAAGACCCTGCAGGCTTTACCTCCAACCAGTGTCTTCAACAGCAGATTCCACTGAATTTCTTCCCACTGATTGCTGATAAGTGAAAACACCTGCTGAAGAGACTGGATAGAAGAGAAAACCTGCAGGGTCTTGGCCCTCCATGGCACATGATTGGACACCCCTGCTTTACACCGATCAGTCGTCCTGGTCCCTTTGCAGAAAAACAGCCCCAAAGCACGATGTTTCCACCCCTATGCTTCACAGTAGGTATGGTGTTCTTTCTCCTCCAAACACGACAAGTTGAGTTTTTACCAAAAAGTTCTATTTTGGTTTCATCTGACCATATGACATTCTCCCAATCCTCTTCTGGATCATCCATTTGCTCTCTAGCAAACTTCAGACGGGCCTGGACATGTACTGGCTTAAGCAGGGGGACACATCAGGCACTGCAGAATTTGAGTCCCTGGCGGCGTAGTGTGTTACTGATGGTAGCCTTTGTTACTTTGGTCCCAGCTCTCTGCAGGTCATTCACTAGGTCCCCCCGTGTGGTTCTGGGATTTTTGCTCACCGTTCTCGTGATCATTTTGATCCCACGGGGTGAGATCTTGCGTGGAGCCCCAGATGGAGGGAAATTATCAGTGGTCTTGTATGTCTTCCATTTTCTAATAATTGCTCCCACAGTTGATTTCTTCACACCAAGCTGCTTACCTATTGCAGATTCAGTCTTCCCAGCCTGGTGCAGGTCTACAACTTTGTTTCTGGTGTCCTTTGACAGCTCTTTGGTCTTGGTCATAGTGGAGTTTGGAGTCTGACTGTTTGAGGTTGTGGACAGGTGTCTTTCATACTGATAAGGAGTTCAAACAGGTGCCATTAATACAGGTAACGAGTGGAGGACAGAGGAGCCTCTTAAAGAAGAAGTTACAGGTCTGTGAGAGCCAGAAATCTTGCTTGTTTGTAGGTGACCAAATACTCATTTTACTGAGGAATTTACCAATTAATTCATTAAAAATCCTTCAATGTGGTTTTCTGGATTTTTTTTTCTCATTTTGTCTCTCATAGTTGAGGTATGCCTATGATGAAAATTGGAGACCTCTCTCATCTTTTAAGTGGGAGAACTTGCACAGTTGGTGGCTGACTAAATACGTTTTTGCCCCACTGTAGTAGCAACACAGAAAAATTCAACCAACAAATTCATACTTTTGTCAATTACATAAACATTGAAGGTGTGGACCACAACTTAGCATGATAAAATATCAGTGAGATGACTGGTTTCTGTAAATAGTACAAAATGATCTATTGGCTAGATAAATATCAATAAACTATGAAGATTTTTTTTCATAACTCATCAGCTGGAACCAAAAAAAATTTGAAATACTGAAATATCTTCAAAGATGTAAAGGTTTGGGCATAGCTGTGCTTATGTCTTCGCTTTATGTCCATATTTGTTCTTTCTGTTATCTTAGGGACATGAGTCCAGTCCATGTCCTTGCGCTTAGTTGTGATGTTTTCTCTGTGTTTCCTGTCTTAGCCTTAGTTTGGTCATTGTGTTTATTTTCATTATCATGTCTCTACTTGTGCTCTGTAGTTTTGGTTTCTGCCCTGCTCTCCGTGTTTATTATTATCATTATTATCTTGGTCCCTGCGTTTATTGTCTGTCTGTGTAGACTGGCCAATCCTGTTCTCCATATCGGTTGTCTCTTTCCCCATGTGTCTTTGATTTTCCCTGATTGGTCACCACCTGTTCTGTGTTGAGTGATTGCCCCTTGCCTGTTTAAGTCATATTCCTGCCGTTGTTCTGTTCAGGTGTCTTTGCATTGTCATTAGTACTGTCTTGTGATCCCTACTCCACGATCCCTACTTCATCAAAGGCGCCCCCACTTCTTCCCCCCTGCCCTTGTCATCAGTGAGCAGGACATGCTCAAACAGTTCTCCAGACTGAACCCGCGCAAGGCCCCCGGTCCGGACGGCGTGTCTCCCTCCACCCTGAGACACTGTGTGAAAGAGCTGGCTCCTGTCTTCACAGACATTTTTAACACCTCCCTTAAGCTATGCCACGTGCCGTCCTGCCTCAAATCCTCCACCATCATCCCTGTCCCCAAGAAGCCACGGATCACTGGACTTAACGACTACAGACCTGTAGCGCTCACCTCTGTAGTCATGAAGTCCTTTGAGCGCCTGGTCCTGCCCCACCTCAAGTCCATCACCACCCCCCTCCTGGACCCGCTGCAGTTTGCCTACCGAGCCAACAGGTCTGTAGACGACCCAGTCAACCTGGCCCTCCACTCCATCCTGCAGCACCTGGACTCCCCGGGAACCTACGCCAGGATCCTGTTTGTGGACTTCAGCTCCGCATTCAACACCATCCGCCCCGCTCTGCTCCGGGACAAGCTGTCCCTGCTCAACGTGCCTGACTCCCTCTGCAGGTGGATCACAGACTTCCTGACGGACCGGAGGCAGCATGTGCAGCTGGGTAAGACTGTCTCAGACTCTGCTAGCATCAGCACCGGATCACCCCAGGGCTGTGTACTTTCCCCCCTACTCTTCTCCCTTTATACCAACTCCTGCACCTCCAGCCACCAGTCTGTCAAGCTGATCAAGTTTGCGGACGACACCACCCTCATCGGGCTCATCTCCAACGGCGACGAGTCCGCCTACAGGAGAGAGGTGGCCCAGCTGGCATCCTGGTGCAACAACAACAACCTGCAGCTGAACGCTCTGAAGACAGTGGAGATGATTGTGGACTTCAGGAAAGTCACAACCCCTCTGCCCCCGCTCACCCTCACAGGTTCTCCCATCACCACTGCTGATTCCTTCCGCTTCCTAGGCACCACCATCACCAGGGACCTCAAGTGGGAGTCGACCATCAGCTCCCTCATCAAAAAGGCCCAGCAGAGGATGTTCTTCCTGCGGCAGCTGAGGAAGCTCAAGCTACCCACCAAGATGTTAGTGCAGTTCTACACAGCCATCATCGAGTCCATCCTCACCACCTCCATAACCGTGTGGTACGCAGGAGCCACTGCCAGGGACAGACTAAGGCTGCAGCGCGTCGTGCGCACTGCTGAGAAGGTGATCGGCTGCAAGCTCCCATCTCTCCAGGATCTGTACATCTCCAGGACCCGGAGGCGTGCTGGCCGGATCATAGCCGATCCCTCACACCCTGGTCACGTACTGTTTGCCCCTCTCCCCTCAGGTAGAAGACTTCGGTCCATCCAGACTAAAACCTCCCGTCACATGAACAGCTTCTTCCCCTCTGCCATCAGACTGCTGAACACTAAGTGACTTATTGACTCTCGTGCACTATGTACAGCAGCTCAACCAGACTCATGTCAATCATCACTGTTTTCTTCCTGCATTACCGACTGCACTATATGGTTCTCCACATTATCTGCTGCTCGCTAATATATTTAAACTGCTGACTAGTATTACTCATTCTTATTCTACACTTTATTGCATGTATAGTTTATTTCTTTTATTTTATCATGTTTAATGTTGCAGCATTGCACCGAGACAAATTCCTAGTTTGTGTACTACATGAACAATGGCAATAAATCTGATTCTGATTCTGATTCTGATTCTTGTGTATCATCTCGAGTAATCCTGTGCATGACTACACTCTTTAGTCACAGTTCTAGTCAGTCCTGCCTCATATCCTTTTCTGTTTACCTGTCTTATCTGTTTATTTTTTATTTTAGCCCACAAGCTGTCATTAGTTTATGTTTTGTTCATTAAATAATTTGAACTTGAAGTCCAGTGTTTGGGTCCTGCCTTACACCATACCCTGACAGAAAGACACCCAATAAATGGACCCAGCGGACTTCAAGTTCATTGTAATGGGCCTCGATGAGGAGGAAGTGTGGGTGGCCTACCACATCGAGGTCCTCATTGACAACGCTCACACCTCCCACAAGCTGGAAGAGGCCCTCTCCCTCCTTGGAGGTGCTTAGGAGTTGATAGAGGCATATCCATCCCTGCAGTGTTACCCCCAGCTCACCGGATTCCTATGCTTAAAACTCAGTCTGCAACGAATGGTCCGGGAGCTGGTGAGGACAGCGGCGGTGGCAGGAGAAGAGCAAGGGGAGGAGGAATCAGACCATGCCATCAAGAGACGCGGCTCGCGCTGGAGCCAAAGAATACAGTGGCCTGGCTTCTTATCTCCAGCGGAGGCACTCCAGGCCTCTGTGTCCTCTTTCCCCAATCCAGTGCCAGCACCACACCACTGTGCACGGGCCCCTCATCAGATGAGTTCTATCAGCTCCCGGGAGGACTCGCCTGATCCATCAGCGGCAGCAGAACGGGAACAAAGGTAAGTACCTTTTCATTTATCTAGATCATTTAATGAAAGGTCTTGCCCCGTTCCCAGGGAGGGGGCTCAGCCACCTACCACCGCTGAGCTCTCTCTCTCGGTCTCTGCTGCCGCTCCCATCTCACCTGCACCCTCCATCTCGTTTCTTCTGAGCTCGCCATTCAAGGTGGCTGGACTGGGGATAAATCCCTGGACATTTGCTCTTGAGGGACTCCAGCCTGTCTCATCTGGGTCCGCAGCTGGTCGGCAGGCTGGATTCGCTGTTGACCAGCCTGCATTGTGTGGGTTTGCCACTGATCTGCCTTCCCTGTCTGGGTTTGCCGCTGACCGGTCTGTATCTTCAGCTCCTGTGGTCAATGCGCTCCAGCCATCAGCTCCTGAGGTCTGTGCACTTCAACCGCCTGTCCCTGAGATTGTTGCTCTTCAGTCATCTGCTGTTGAGGCCGGCACACCTCAGTCATCCATTCCTGAGGCTGGTGCACCTCAGTCATCAGTTCCAGAGGCTGGCGCATCTCCATCATTGGTTCCTGAGGCCATTGAGTTCCAGTCATCGGTCACTGAGGTTGGCGCTCACCTATCATCATTGCGCTCAGAGCTGAAGGCTCTCCCACTGCAGCTTGCTGGACTTAGGACTCTCCTGCTGCAGTTGGCAGAGTGAAAAGCCCCCCTGTTATGGCCGGCTACTGAGGTTAGCACTCTGCAGCCATTAGCTCCTGAGGGCAGCATGTGCCAACCACTGTGTTCGCCCAAGCAGTCCGCTCCACCCTCGCCTCCTGAGACCATTGTTCCAGCAGCTCATCCTGAGGCGGTCCCCCTGCACCGTGGACCAGGAGCTAAGGCAAGTTTCTTTCTTTACATCTATAACACCAATATTAGAGGAAACTTGCCTAACTCCTGGTGATTTTGGTGTCGCCTCACTCACTCCCTGTCTCCCTCATCCAAGGTGGCAGCAGCGAGGACAGCTCACCAGGCATCAGGATCGGATCCTCTCGCACCTCAGCAGCTGTCTCTGGTGGTCAGCGCAGCCCAACCATCATCTGTTCCAGAGGTCGGTGAGCCTCCATCAGCTGTTCCCGAGGTTGGTGCACCTTTGCCGTCTGTTCCAGAGGCCGGCGGGCTCTCACCGTCTGTTCCAGAGGCCGGCGTGACTTTGCCGTCTGTTCCTGAGGCTGCTGCACCTTCGCCATCTCCTGCAGAGGCCGGTGCACCTCCACCTGTTGTTCCTGAGGCCAGTGCACCTCAGTCATCATATCCAGGGGCCAGCGCACTCCTGTCATCTGCTGCTGAGGCTGGTGCACCTCCACCATCTGCTGCAGAGGCCGGTATGCCTCATTCATTACATCCAGGGGCCGGCACGCTCCCATCGGCTGCTGCTGAGGCCAGTACGCCTCCCCCATCTGCTGCAGAGGTCACTGCACCTCCACCGGCTGTTCCTGGGGCCGGTGTGCCTCAGTCATCACGTCTGGGGACTGGCGCACCCTCGCTGTCTGTTGCTGGAGCCGGTGCACCTCCGCCATCAGCTGCTGGGGCCAGTGCACCTCTGCCGTCAGCTGCTGGGGCAGGTGCGCCTCCTCCTGCTGTTCCTGAGGCCAGTGCACCTCCACTGTCTGTCGCTGAGGCCGGTGTGCCTCCTTTGTCTGCTACTGAGGCTGGTGCATCTCTGTCGGAAGCTGCTCTGACTGGTGCGCTTCCGCCTGCTGTTCCTGAGAGTGATGCGCCTCCGCATGCTGTTCCTAACACTGGTGCACCTCCATCTGCCACTCCTGTGGCTGGTGTGCCTCAGTCATCATGTCCTGGAAACGGCACACTTCCGCCGTCTGCTGCTAAGGGTGGTGCACCTCTGTCATCTGCTGTTGAGGCCGGTGAACCTCCAACATGTGTTCCACCTTGCTCTGTGATCAGGTGGCCTGAGGACTTTGACAGGCCAGCTGAGTCACCCTGCATACCGGTCTGGAGGCCCATGGATTTGGGTAGGCCCCCTGATCCCGAAGTTAGCCCTGGGATCTTTAAGTGGAACATAAGCATTTATCTTAAAGAATGAATGAAATAATGCATCACTGGTTGATAGTGGTGTGTGATTTTAGTGGTCAATAGGATATGACCGTCCCTGTAGTACAGTAAACACAGAAACATACAGCGGCTATAAAAACTCTACACACCCCTGTTCAAATGCCAGGTTTTTGTGATGTAAAAAAAATGAGACCAAGCTAAATCATTTAAAAACGTTTTCCACCATTAATGTGACCTATAACCTGTACAACCCAATTGAAAAACAAACTGAAATCTTTTAAATAAAAAATAAAAATACTTACAATAACCTGGTTGCATAAATATGCCCACCCTTAAACTAATACTTTGTTGCAGCACCTTTGGCTTTTATTACAGCACTCAGTCTTTTTGGGTAGGAGTCTGTCAGCGTGGCACATCTTGATGTGGCAATATTTTCCCACTCTTCTATCATTGTCATGCTGAAAAATGATGTTCCTCTTCATCTTCAGCTTTCTAGCAGAAGCCCGACGTTTTTGTGCTGACACTGACTGGAATCTGGAACTGTTCATAATTCCCTCCACCTTGACTAAGGCCCCAGTTCCAGCTGAAGAAAAACAGTCCCAAAGCATGATGCTGCCACCACCATGCTTTACTGTAGGTGTGTTCTTTTGGTGTTGAGCAGTGTTGTGTTTGTGTGAAATATACCTTTTGGAATTATGGCCAGAAAGTTCAACCTTGGTTTCATCAGACCATAAGACATTTTCCCACATGTGCTTGGGAGATTTTAAATGTGTTTTTGCAAAATGTAGCCAGGGTTGGATGCTTTTCTTCGTAAAATAAGGCTTCCATTTTGCCACCCTACCCCGTAGCCCATACATATGAAGAAGATGGGAGGTTGTTGTCACATGTACTAAACAGCTAGTACTTGCCAGAAATTTCTGCAGCTCCTTCAATGTTGCTGTCGGCCTCTTGGTAGGCCTCACCGACCAGTTTTCTTCTCGTCTTTTCATTGATTTTGGAGGGATGTCCAGTTCTTGGTAATGTCACTGTTGTGCCACATTTTCTCCACTTGATGATAATTGTCTTCACTGTGTTCCATGGTATACTTAATGCCTTGGAAATTTGTTTGTACCCTTCTCCTGACTGATACCTTTGAACAATGAGATCCCTCTGACGCTTTGGAAACTCTCTGCAGACTATGCCTTGTGCTGTAAGATGTGACTACAAAAATGTCAGGAAAAGCCTCCTAGAACAGCTAAACTTTATTTGGGGTTAATCAGAGGCACTTTATATAGTGGTAGGTGTGTGCTGACTCCCATTTTGTCACGTTCTCCTCGTGTGCTTTTACGCAGCACACGGAGTAGGAGGAGGATGGATTTACATGCAGGGTTACACCACAAACACATTTATTAAGGAAAAAAGACATACAAAAATGGTAACAGGGTACACTAAACGGCTACACGACGGGCGTGAAGCGGGAGGGCCACAGTGTACAGTGGTCGAGCACGAACAGTTCAAAAACAAGGCTGACACACAAAAAGTTGGCAAGGTTCAATTACTGGGTCACACGACGGGACGTGTAGTGGGCAGACCACAGTGAACAGTGGCACAACACAATGTCTGACAATACAATAGTCCAGCAATGCTTGACTGGCCAAGAGCTGCTTAAGTACAAGCATTGCTGGCCAAGGTAGATTGGGTGCACCTGTGCGAAGCGCAGGAAAGGTATTTACTGGAGTGGAACCAGCTGGCTGTCATGAGAGAGGGGGTGTGGTCGGACCGGCAAGTGTCAGACAGCGCCCACACGAGTGTAGGCCAAAGGAGGCTGCCTCACAGCTGCTGGGCAGAATGCAGTGGCTACAGGTAGGGAAATAAACAAAGAAAAATAGAAACTACAAGAAACTCAAATGATAACACAATACATAAATACACAGATAACCTGAGTAACAGAGAATGGTCAGAACCGAGCCTGAAGAATGAACCGGCTTGGTTCATGACACATTTAACATAAGTTTGAATGTGACTGGTTAATTCTGAACACAGCCACATCCCCAGTAATAAGCGGGTGTGCATATTTATGCAACCAGGTTATTGTAAGTTTTTTATTTTTTTTTATCTTTCCCCTTAAAAGATTTCAGTTTGTTATTCAGTTGGGTTGCACAGGTCACATTAATGGTAGAAAAAGTTTTGAAATGATTTATCTTGATCTAATTTTTTTACATCACAAAACCTGGCATTTGAACAGGGGTGTGCAGACTTTTTATAGCCACTGTACATGAATGACTGGCTAAACTGCCAGCTTCAGCTAGCAGTCTTGGATCCCAGTTTGAGAAAATTAAACTTTAACTCAGCTAAATTGACATCTAGGAACAAAATATATGGTGAAGTGTTATTACATTAACAAGAATTCCAGTGGAGGTAAATACAATTTATAGAAAATTGCGATCAAAACCAGATGGATCCAGGCGGCCTGTCCGTCACCAACTCCTTGCCAAAGCAAACTGTGTCCTGGTTACGGTGATCAATGCAACCGGCTTATCACACTAGTGCTAACAGTTCGTTGTTGAATCATAGCAGAAATATTACAAAATAAGACATATTATTGACTGTGGATTAGTGAACAAGGTGGTAACAGGGATGGCTATTAGGCCGACTGAAATCTAAAGAAAATAACAATATAAAGTGCATTTGGGGGAATTTCCCAGAAAACAGCTATCAAACCTTCTGCATCCAGGCGGCCTGTCTGTTACCTCCTCCACCCTGAAGTGAGTTGTGGCCTGGTTATGGTGATCAATGCAGACCACCTTGCACAGTAATCCTAACAGTTCATAGTAGAATCATGGTGAAAATATTACAAAATAAGCCAGAATGACACAAGATATATTATGGACTGGGGATTAGTGAACCAGGTGGAAACAGATGTCTCTTAAGGTGACTGAAATCTGAAGAAAATAACAGTATAAGCCACGTTTGGTGCGAGCTTCCTAGTACCCCAGCTAGCTCAGGGGCTAATATCTTCAGCTCCTCTTCCATCTACATGACAGACAGCTCTGCTGGCCAATAACAGACCAGCGAGCAGGTATCAAGGATGGCGCTGGGCTGGGTTTTCTTGATGTAGTGGGAAAAAAAAACAGAAGAGTCAAAACTGCTTCTTGGTGAGAAAAATGAGATAACGGCTGTGCAGATTTTTTGTTTTTTTTTTAAGGAAAGGTCAGTGTTTTGATATTTTATCCAAAAATCACATGACCAATAAACACATTTCAGATGGTTAAAACCTACAAACATGCCATTTTTCAGTTAATGACCCCTTTAAATTCTAGATTATAGTATGAAGAAATATACATATGAACAGTAACAGGGATCATTGTAAATCATCAGCAAATCTATTTTTGCATTAAATATTTATTTGATGTTAAGCCATTAGGGCTCATATGAAATAATCCATGTGTGTTCCTGGTGAATAATAACGTTTTAGACCGACAAGTCTCTCTGTAACAATATATAATCAAAAGATTTGTCAACTTATAGTACTAACAAATTGCCAAGTTCCTTGACTTAATTAAATTAAACATAATACTGTACATTCAGTATCAGAGAAAAAACAGCCTTCAAATGTCTGTTGAGCCTGGAGGGGTGGGAAATGACATGCTCCCACTCTGCAATAAAACAGCATTTCACTGGGTTTAATAATTCAACATGCTAAGTTGCATACTCACACATAACCCTGCTCCCACAGCCTCTCATGTTGCCACGAGGCCAGAGAAGGCATTGTATGGGGAATTGTCAACATTCCCATGATGAGCCTGCAGGCTCTGTGGTCCGGGGAGGTGTCGAGATGAGGTGGGGCCCAGATTGATTGTAAATGCTGAATTATTCAGCCGAGCCCTCCGCCATTTGAGGGAGTTTCTTTGGTTACGTTCAGAAGAGCTTTCATTGCAGAACAGGAGAATATTATCTTCCACAGGCCCCTGTGGAGGCCCTGAACGCCTCTCATTAACTAGACAAAGCATCTACAGCCCAGACAAACTGACACAGATTTAGAAATTCTTACACACACGCAGACATGCATGTCCAAAGTGCTGCTGGCATTGATGTCTTACAGCCGTATTTGTATACTGGCCAACTTCCAGAGCATGTAGTAGACTTACTGTACAGGATTAGAAAAAAAGGTTTAGCATTTAATTGTTATTCAATGCTCCAGTTCTTTTTTAAAAATAAAGCATTACATGTGTCTCTATGCTAATCCTTTCAATACACAAAAAGCTCATCAAAGTGTTGCTGCTTAAATATGCTCCATCCATCCGAGTGTAACTGAGAAGTATCTTGCTCACTTGAACTGCAGATAAATTTTCAAAGAATTAAAAAAAACAAAAAACAAAAAAAACAAGGGACAACAAAGTGAGACAGAGATGTCAGCTAATCTTTGGCCTTAAGCTCTTAAAATAGTCACCAAAAAATGAGCTGTAATGTCTGTATTTGCATATTTACAAGATTCCTGGAGCTCTCCCAGCATCTCTATTAATATAAAAGAATATCATGAACTCAACCTTTCTGTTGAAGGGCAACATTTGTACTTCTTAATTAAATATGGTTATAATCCGTCTTCAATTACAGCTTAAAATAAAATGACCAGGGGCTCAATAAAAGTAATTTAATGTAAATGCTGCTGCTTTACAGTGTTGTGGACCTGACTCCAGTTACCAAAATCCCAGATGACCTCAAGGCCCATAATAAATCTCTCTGATCACATTAAACAGAGAAGCTGGTGAAGCATTTAGGGGGCTGTAATGTACTCAGCTGGAAACAAAATGATAGGGCTGGGGATGCCAGAGATATGACTGCAGAACCACAGGAAATTCTAGCTTGGAGTTGCAAGCCCTTTGGCCTGGGCTATCATTAAATGACTCGCTGAAATTTTAATTCTCTGATCACATTAAGTGCCTGTGGAAGACAACAAACTCTCCGGCACAGATCTCTGCGGTGTCATCTCTTCACAGAGAGGAATATAAAGGTTCTTTGGTGGAGGGATGCTTGTTCTTCTTTTCGGTGCTGGTGTCTTTGGAAGTCTTACATTACGCCCTTGCATAAGATGATGGGTGTGTGTGACAGCTTGTTTCACCACCCGGACATCCCCAGTGTCCTGCACATCTTTTAGCAGCCCAGAATCGAGCAGATGACAGGGAGAGAGAGGCACAAGCAAGTGTATCAGTGTATCTTTTTGAGGCCAATGATTATAATAAACCCCACATCAGAATATACAAGTTCCAGCATTGCTTAGACTACCTCTAAATCAGTTTGTAAAGGTTTGTTTTAAATCCACAATAGTAAGTAATATTTCAATTCACATGAGTTAAAGTTTAATTGATCTTACCAAATAAATGAAGACCTTTGAAGACAGCTCTTCAGATCTCTTCATATTTAACCCCTCTTTGCCACTGCATCCCAATTCCAAGCAATTCTCATAAAAAAAGACCAACCACACTGTGGCACCACAATCTTGCGGTGATATTTTGACATAGGTGGGTACACCAGTTGCTGGTTCTGTGGACCATGGGGGAAGTTGTCCCATTCTCTCTTGATAAGCTGTGGAAATATTAATGTCTTAAACTTAGTTCAGAATGTTCACTTGTTCGTGGAACTTGCTCCATACTAGCACAAAGTCAGTGGGAAATAGAAAAGTTGGTTTTGCATATTGTTTTGACTTTTAGGTTTCTGAGTTTAGTTCTGTCTTCATACTTTTGTGAACTGTTCCCTTTTCAACAGTGCGCAGAAAAAAGAAAAAACAAAGATCAATTCACACAGAGTCAAATGCACTAAAAAGTTTTAGATTAAACATTGTAATTAAGCTGATATGATGCCCATCTGTTTAAATTCATACATTAGTAATCTGGCTTGCTCATATTTAAACTTGTTTCATATATTTTTTAGCCGATTAAATTAATTGTTTTGACAGTGAATACATTTGTCCCAATTATAAACACTCTGAATACACACAAGTTACATATTAATTCAAATAAAATTAAACTGATTTACATACTGATATGACACAAGTCTTTGAGTGACAAACAAGCATAGTGGGGAAGACCAAAAACTGAGTTTGGGTCACTCTTTGCAAAGTCTTGACAACTTTACATTGCAGAAATTGGCTTTTGACTTCCTTTTTTTCCCATTTTGACTTTTTTGTTTCACAGATCAGATCGTAATGCTTTTTGCTCTTTAAATAATATGTTTATGCTCAGACACAGCCCCTCTAATAAAAGAAGACAGTAAACTGCTCATCGTCCCTGCATTCTGTTGACAGCAAATGATACTTCATCACGGCTGCCAAATCAAACAAAATCAAAGCACCAATCTTACCCTCTAGCAAACTGATGAAAGTGGGACTTGCTGTAGTCTTAAGATACTGTATATCTTTTATGTGAGGGTTTCTTTTTCTTTCTTTCTTTATTTCTTGCCCTAATTGGTACTAGTTTTATCTTGTTTTAACTCTCTGGGAAGACAAAGGTGATGTTTTTCTAAGAGGATCATGTAGATAAAGTCTGGGCAAGAAGAGGACCCCTACCAGAGGAGCATCATGGGAAGGGGCTACAGGCAGAGTGCACACAAAATGCACATCATGATATCAAAAGGTTAAACATAGACATGATGTTTCAGTTAAATGTTCCTTTTGACCCACTAACTACATTTTGATTATAGCAAGCATGGCATGTCAGTTGGTCAAATCTATGTTGTAGATATCAAGACTCTGGATCACACTAAAATACATAAACCTTGTTATCATTATGGCCCTTGTTGTATTTTGGAATTATGGACTATTGTGGAATTATGGATTCACCACTCTTGGAGGATATTCACCCCCCCCCCCCCCAGCACAAGCCGTCATTTAGACATCTTGTGGGCTAAATCGGGTCCATCAGTCCAAGCCTTATGGTACTGTCACACCTTGACAATTTAGCCAGTGTATGCCGATGTATCAAAATTTCTCTAAAATGCTGGCATATGCTGAACTATAGATGTTTTTTTTTCTTTTCAATTTGGGCTGTATACATAGCGTTATAACAAGTTGGACGTATACATAACATATTAGTAACTTCTATACAACATTTCAATAACTTGTAGATAACTAACTAACTAACTAACTAACCTGCACTTATATAGCGCTTTTCTAAGACACATAACACATACGATTTCTGGCCCAGTCCAAGGACAGATGGTTTTTTCCTGGCTGGAAGAAGGAACTCATAAGAACACTGACAAAGATTTCTTGAAGGAAAAATCTAGAAGTGGATATAATTCAACTAGGAGGAATGGAGGTGGGAAGCGGGGAAGAGGAAGTTTGGAGCTCGATGGAGTCTAAAAGAAGCAAACGTAGGCATAAAGAAAAATCAATCAAGAGCGTTATCAAGTGCTGATGAATCAGAAGATGAACAATCCTGGAATAAACAGAAGGAGTGTAAAGTAATCATCAAACTTACTCAGGAAGGAGGACCATTCCGTGAGTGGAACCCAATTAAGCTCACAAATGCAATTAATAAGTTACTTGGAGAAGTTTTAAAGGCAAGAATTCTTCGTAGTGGTTTGTTACTAGTTACATGTAAAGACAGTGTTCAACAAGGAAAAGCAATCAGAGTCAATAAGATGGAAGGGAAAAATGTGCAGTGTTCAGTATTGGAAGGAAATAGGGCAATCAGAGGAGTGATATAGACAAGCCCTGGAAATCAGAATAGGTAAGAAAATCTCATATGCGGAAGCTCTAAAGACAGTTAGAGAGGCAGGAATGGTCAGAAACACAACAGACCTTCCTCAAAGAAGTTCAGTTCAAAGGGAAGCACAGCCATCAACAAATCCCACACAAATGGGACACTTTTCCTTGTTAAAAAACAATGACTTCAGCATCAGAAATGTTGGAACATGGCCTCTTGCACCTCAAAACAGTAACATAATCATACCACTTCCTACGACTATCGAGGGATGGAAAGATGATCTTAAAAAGTGGCCTCGTATACCGGATCTCCATTTGTTAGCACCGCTGCTAAGATGCTAACAATGTAAACAATATTTTAGCTAGGTTGAAAACCCCCGTCCAATCGGTCGGGAGTTATGTCTTCTGCAAAAACATAGGTATTTTTAGAAAGTAAAATTTCTAAGCTTTAAAATGATACTAGATACTTCGGGGTTTCCTGGAACTTTGCAGTTAGCAAAGAAAGAAAGAAAGAAAGTCATGATTAATGACTCCTCATTGCCTGCAGTTCATAATGGCACAGCGGCACATTCAACACTGTGCTTGGGTGTTTTAAATTCAAGGTAAAACGTCAGATCTGTGACATTCATACAAGTGAAAACATACCTGGCTCTTGTCTTGGTGTCTGTCCTGTGTCTGTACCACCGATCTCACAAACAATCCTTTAGTTTTCAGTGCATGATTGCTGTTGAAGCCACAGACTGAGCTGTGCTTATCTGTGAGGAGCGTCACACAACTAAACATTCAAAAATACAAAAACTAAAAGTGCTGAAATTAGCTGCCACTTGAGCGGAAAACACGTATGTGGACTATACATTAAAATTAATTTGAAAAACTTTTAAAAGCACTATTTTAAATGCCCCTGCTACTCCACTGAAACTGACTGATTTTACACTGGGTCAAATGAAACCGGAAGTTCCGTCCATAATCGCTTTTCCAGCGGCACCCCCGAGAATAAGGTGGATACAAGAGGGAAGATGTTTTACAAGATGGTGTTTTGACAAGGCAGATTGGGGAAAATTTAGGCAATATTGTGTACAATCATGTCATTTGGTAACATTAGAAGGTGGCATAGAAGAGTGTTCAAGCCAGGTAACCAATCATATTCTGAATGCTGCAATAGCAAGTATACCTAAGAAAACAACACAGGGTAGGAAGAAGGTTGTACCCTGGCGGAATGAGAAATGTAGTATTGCAGCAAAAGAGCAAAACAAGGCTTTCAGAGAGCTGACAAAGAATATGAACAGTGAAAATTTAATAATTATAAAAAGAAAAGGGCAGTAGCTCAAAGGATTATTAAAAACAGGAAAAGGTCAACATGGAGAGAATTTTATTCCACCCTTGGTAGGAAAACAGTACTAGGTGATTTCTGGGGTATGTTTTAAAAAATGAGTGGAAAAAGGGTATCAGTTAAAGTCCCAGTTCTAGTGGATGGGGACAAGATGGCTGTATCAGACAAAGAAAAGGCAGAAGTCGGTAGAGCATTTGCAGCAGTGCATAGAGGAGAACATCTTGGTGAGAGTCATAGATAGCAAAGGGAGCATAAACTCAGAGAAAATGGAAGCTTAAAAAAAAGAAGTGAAAGAAGATATGACTGCATTAGACCTCGAGCTCACAATGTCAGAGCTTAAGAGAGCTTTGCAAGATAGTGGATACACAGCTCCAGGATATGATCAGTTAAGCTATGCTACGTATGTTCCGGCAGTTGCCTATGCAATCAATGGAACTGGTGCTGAAATTGTTAAACAGAATATGGAAGGAGGGGGTTATCCCAAGTGGGTGGAAAAAGGCTGTAATTTTACCATTTAATAAGCCAGGGAAAGATCCAGCTCATCCAGGCAACTACAGGCCAATAACATTAACGTCACACTTAGGGAAATGGCGTTAGTTTACAGACTGTCATATGTACTAGAGCAAAGACGATGAATCAACAACTATCAGAATGGTTTTAGAAGAGGAAGATCCACAGTGGATGTTCTAGTTAGGGTAAGTAATGATATTGAAAAGACTCTCAAAATGAAAGAAGTAATGGTTATAGTTTATCTGGATATTGAAAAGGCTTATGACTCAATGTGGAGGGATGGACTTCTTATCAAATTGAATAAAATGGGCATTGTTGGTAAGATGTAGAATTGGATAATGGATTTTTTTTTTAACACACAGGACAATTAGGGTTAAAGTAGGATCAGAAGTTTCTAATGACTTTGAAATAGAAAATGGTGTTCCTCAGGGGAGTGTGATAAGCCCAGTTTTATTCAACATAATGGTTTATGACATGTTTGAGGATCACGAGGGATCCATCAAAACAGCACTATATGCAGATGATGGAGCCATATGGACGAGGGGAAGAAATGAGAAATTTGTGTTCAAAAACATCAGGAAAGCAATGGAGAAAGTGGAAAAGTGGTCATATGAGTGGGGATTTAAATTTTCAAACAGTAAAACCTGCTATATGACTTTCACAAAAAAATGCAGAACTGGTACAGAACCATTAACATTATATAATCAACCAACAGAGAAAGTCAGTGAGTTCAAATATCGAGAATTGTGGTTTGATAGTGCATACACATGGAGAGTTCATGTTGAAAATCTGGAGACAAAGTGCAAAAAAGTCATTAATCTCATAAAAGCTGTAGCTGGACATGAATGGGATGCAGCTAAACAAGCATTAATTGACATTTACAGAGCACTAATGAGATCGACAATAGACTATGGATGCATGATTTATGGATCAGCAGCAAAGACAACTCTGGAAAAAATAGAATGCAGCACAGAGCGCTTCGCCTGTGCATTGGAGCCGTCAAAACAACACCAAACAATGCAGTTTTAATAGAAGCAGGAGAAATGCCAATGGATTTGAGAAGAGATAAACTCACATTATCATACTGGGTCAAGCTGAAAGGAAGTGAGGAAGCGAATATTTCAAAAACAGCACTACAAGACTGCTGGGAATAGCCCAACTTCCAGGGACATGGGTTTGGGTGGACAATTGAAAGAAAAGCCAGAATGTATGGACTAGGCACTATTGATATCGCTAACACCAGTCCAGTGAGTAATGTTCCCCTTTGGCTGTTTCCGGGAAAAGAAGTAGGCATCAGTCTGCTAATGAGGAAAAGGAGTGGTATATGAGTGAAGTTGGGGTTAAAACAATCATTTACCTCAGGAACAATTACTATAACTACTTACAGTTCTATACTGATGGTTCAAAGAACAACGAGGGCTCTGATGGAGTTGGAGTATACATTCCAGAGTTTAAAGTAACCATCTCAAAAAGACTCTCCAACAATACATCTGTGTTTACAGCAGAGATGGTGGCAATAATTATTGGTTTGCAGTGGGTGGAGGAGGTCAGACCGGACCAGGTGGTGGTGTGCACAGATTCACTTGCAGCTTTAAAAAACATACAGACAATAAAATCTACAAGGGAAGACTTAGTGATTGAGCTATATCACAGTTTATTTAGGGTACACAGGGTTGTTGGCGAAGTTCAGTTTTTTTGGATTCCTACACAAACGGTTGAAAGGTAATGACTGTGCAGACAAATTAGCAAAAAGTACACTTGAGAAAGAAATAACTATACAATTGTCTCTTGGAAAAGGTGAAGGGAGAGCAGTGATCAAGAAAAAAGGAATTGAGCTATGGAAAAAAAGATGGGATGAAGATCATAAAGGGAGATCGTATTACAAAATACAAAAATATATTGCAATAAAGAATAAAAGAATAAAACAACAAACAGGAGAGAAGACATTATTGCAAAACTCAGACTGGATCATACAGGTTTAAACGGCACTTTATTCACCATAGAGAAAAGTGAAAGTGACAAATGTAGAGAATGTGGAGTAAAAGAAAATGGCACTCCCGAGAGGACGCAGTCCAGGGACTGATAATTTTTTCGCACGTGCAGCGGATGATAAAAAATAAGCGATGATGCTGTAGGTTTTAAGTAGAGTTTATTATCATACCGCCGTCACGGGCTCCGCTCCCGGCGCCGTGCATGCGCGCCGGGAATGATCCCAAACGGCTCTCAGAGAAGAGGGACACAAAGTCTGTGTCCAGCAGCAGCAGTTGCAGAAGTGGGAATGAGAGGGTGTGTTACAGAACCTGTGCAGTATTTATACCAAACTCAAACAATACATCAAAGCAGATTCACAGCAGTTGGTCTGATCAAAGGGACTGCAGAACAGGCATGAGACATTTGCATTTGTAAGACCTACATAACAATAGGCAGATGCAGCCTCTGCTCTGGCTTGCAGTACAAAGAGGTTACAAGGCACATCTACATATTGATCTCAGCCTCTAGGTCACAGTAAGGACAGGACGCATGAACACTATAAATGAATGGCACATTGCATCACGATACATGCATGGTGCATTACATCACAATACATGCATGGCACATTACATCTCAGTAGTGCAGCGGGAAAAACCAAGGAGTGCGAGCTGACTGTCTCTGTGTTCTGTCTCTGTGTTGTGGGGGGTTGAATCAACCCGCTACACTGCTCCCCCCCAGAGGGCACGGTAGGGGACCGTGACCTCGATGTTGCAGTTTGGGCAGCGAGCAGGGAAAAGCTCTGTGCAGGAGGAGGGGGAGGGGGGGTAGCAAATGCTGACCGGGTGCGGGAAAACCGTTTGAGTCGCGCCAAAAGTGTTTGCTGCTCCGCGATGTCCCGCCTGAACATGCGGAGGTCAGAAGAAGAAAAATTTGTCTCTGACTCCTCCCGTGGCCATGAAGAAAAGCAGGAGCGGCTGTAAGAAGAAAAAAAAAAAAGAAACAAAAGCAGAGGGACCGGCGTGTTGGCTTTAGGTGCAGGAGCAACCCCAAAGCCCCCCGGGAACAGCTGACGGCTGAATTCCCCTTGTGTGCTGTGGCTAAGACCATAAAATCCAGTGAACAAGCTGCGGGCCTCAGGTGTACAAGCAAGCCTGAAGGGCCAGTGTGTGGCAGAAGGAAGGAGGTCAGTGAAGCCATTATTGTCCCGTGCGTGGTGTGCCATCCTCGTAACTCCCCGGTGCGCACGCGGGAGTTCCGTGCTTGGGTGGGCCGCTGGAGTGGCGAGTCAGGGTGCAGAATCTTGGCGGAGATCGGCGCAGATGGCGCCGGTTGAGCTGTGGCTGCAGACTGGCCATGGTGCGTTGGAGCGGTGAGAGGAAATAGACGATCTTTTGTCCCTCAGGCTCGTGCAGATGCGTTGGAGCGGTGGGAGGGAATAGACGATCTCTGTTCCTCAGGCTCGGGTAGATGAGATGGATCGCTGAGAGGGGGAAGTAGCGGTGAGAGGGAGAAAATGTTCTGTGTCCCTCGGCTGGTCCAGCGTGGACGTCCCGATCTCAGGCGAGGGTCGCGCCATGACGTTTTCTGCAGTTTTCCCGGTCGTGGGTGATGTCCGGGGAACGGCTCGCCTGTGTTGGCTCCGCGTCAAGGTCTCCCTGAAGCCGAAGGGAGAGCAGCTCGTCAGGCTGCTGTGTTCGCTGGCCGTCGGAGAATCCCCGCCGGGTGTTGCATTCGCCAGCAGCGTGTTCATTTCAGCGTTGGGTCACCAGTGCAGCGGATGAAAAAAAATAATAAGCGATGATGCTGTAGGTTTTAAGTAGAGTTTATTATCATACCGCCGTCACGGGCTCCGTTCCCAGTGCCGTGCATGCGCGCCGGGAGCGAGCCCAAACGGCTCTCAGAGAAGAGGGACACAAAGTCTGTGTCCAGCAGCAGCAGTTGCAGAAGTGGGAATGAGAGGGTGTGTTACAGAACCTGTGCAGTATTTATACCAAACTCAAACAATACATCAAAGCAGATTCACAGCAGTTGGTCTGATCAAAGGGACTGCAGAACAGGCATGAGACACTTGCATTTGTAAGACCTACATAACTACTACTACTACTAACCTGCACTTATATAGCGCTTTTCTAGTCACAAAGACCACTCAAAGCGCTTTCACTAGTACTAACACTCTATTCTAAGGGCCTATAGGAAACAGATATCTAGGGACAATTTAGAACAACCAATTAACCTAACATGCATGTCTTTGGATTGTGGGAGGAAACCGGAGCCCCCGGAGTAAACCCACGCAACACAGGGAGAACATGCAACAATAGGCAGATGCAGCCTCTGCTCTGGCTTGCAGGACAAAGAGGTTACAAGGCACATCTACATATTGATCTCAGCCTCTAGGTCACAGTAAGGACAGGACGCATGAACACTATAAATGAATGGCACATTGCATCACGATACATGCATGGCACATTACATCACAATACATGCATGGCACATTACATCTCAGTAGTGCAGTGGGAAAAACCAAGGAGTGCGAGCTGACTGTCTCTGTGTTCTGTCTCTGTGTTGTGGGGGGTTGAATCAACCCGCTACACACGAGTTATTCAGGGCTTCTTGTGGGAGCTCCTTGTACGGGGATGTAGAGTGGTGATAATCAAGTCAGTGACGGTAATGCACCTGTAAGCTGGTTGCCAACCTCCAATCAAATCTAAAAGAAGAAGAAGAAGCTAACATATACCAATGAATGCTTAGCATGTTGCCGATATTTACAACTTGCGGTATGCCCAACGAAAGTCTAACTTATGCAAAGCGCACGGCAGTGTATCACTGACCATCACATGTCATAGCCTATAAAAAGACACAGTTTTGTCTTGATGTCCAAAAGGAGCAGCTCATGTGGGATTTCCTTTCCAAGAATGCCATCCTCTGGGACATCAAGAAGACTGACTGCCGGAGGGTGGACAAGAAGGCAAAGCTCTGGGAGGATCAAGCCAAGGCCATGTGGAAGACTGTCAAGCACCTTAAAGGGTGGTTCAAGTCTGACATAACGCACGGCTCAGGAGACACGCACACACAGGCTTAGAGTAGTTCAAAGAGTTTATTAACAGCAGGGGTGAATGAGTGTGTGTCTGCGGGATGCAGATGTGTTGGTGGTGGCGTCTGCTTCAGGCACAGAGGCAGATGACCGTTCGGCCGAGCAACCCTATGGAGAGAGCACAGGGAGAGGGTGACGGGCATACACCAACACAGGATGAATTATGGCAAGAGAAGATCTTACTTGAGTTGTTAGGATAGCTGGCACAGCAAGGGGAACGTAGCCCGGGAGACAGCCACCTGGAGAGCTCCGTGCAGCAGCGAAGGATGGGCGATGGAACGGAGATGTCCGCCGCCGGGGAATCCACCTGTGCACAGGGGAGCAGACTGGAAAAGGAGGTAAGGGTTCTTACCCAGAATAGCGATGCTGAAGAAAGGTATGCTCACGGCGGTGAGGGAACGAAGTCTGACGGCTTCAGGCCGAGCCTCCGGGCGAGGCGGCTTTTATCCCTCGCCGCTGATGAGGATCAGGTGTGTGAGCAGGTGGCGCCGCTGATGAACGGCGCGGCGTGACAGTACTCCCCCCTCTAGCAGCGCCTCCTGGCGATGGCTTATCCGGGTGCGCTCGGTGGAAGTCCGCGATGAGCGATGGGTCCAACACAAACGACGGGGGCACCCATTGTCGATGCTCGGGCCCATAGCCCTCCCAGTCCACCAAGTATTGCAACCCACGACCCCGGCGCCGGGAGTCCAGGATGGAGGAGACGGACCAGGCCGGGTGGCCACCAATCATCCGGGGCGCGGGTTGCGCTGCAGGAGGAGGGCAAAGGGGGTCGGTGACTGCCAGCTTCACCTTTGATACGTGGAAGGTGGGATGGATGCGGAGGGAGGGGGGAATAGCCACGCGCACAGCCACCGGGTTGATGATCCGGGTGATGGGGAAGGGACCCATGAAGCGCTGTGCCAGCTTCCTCCTCTCGCCTTTTAGGGTGACGTCCTGGGTGGAAACGTAGACAAGTTGCCCAACTCTGTACGCCGGGGCAGGTCTTCTACGCCGGTCCGCCACGGTCTTGTTGCGCTCCGCTGTGCGTAAAAGCGCATGACGCGCGGCGGCCCAGGTGGAGCGGAACTGCCTCACGTGCGCCCTAACTGACGGAACAGTTACCTCGCTCTCCTGCGCTGGAAGCAGCGGGGGGTCGTAACCCAGGGACGCCTTGAAGGGGGACATCCCCGTTGCAGAAGAGCGGGCGGTGTTGTGGGCGTACTCCACCCAGGCGAGATGGTTGCTCCATGATGTCGGCTTGGATCTTGCAACACAGCGGAGCGCAGCCTCCAGCTCCTGATTGGTCCTCTCACACTGCCCGTTAGACTGGGGGTGATGGCCGGAGGAGAGGCTCACCTTGGCTCCGATGGCGTTGCAAAAGGATTTCCAAACCTCGGATGAAAATTGGGGGCCCCGGTCCGAGACCACGTCCACCGGGATCCCATGCAGCCTGACCACGTGTTGGACGAGGAAGCCCGCCGTCTCCAGGGCGGTAGGGAGACCTCGCAGGGGGATGAAGTGTGCCGCCTTGGAGAAACGGTCCACGACGGTCAGGATGGTGTCGAATGAGTTGGAAGCTGGGAGCCCAGTGACGAAATCCAGTGCGATGTGCGACCATGGCCTGCCAGGGACGGGCAGAGGCTGGAGCAGACCCGCTGGAGGGGCGTTTCCCGACTTGCTGGTGGCACAAATTGGACAAGCCCGGGCGTAGCGGGCTGCATCCCTCCGCAGGCCCGGCCACCAAAAGGACCGTTGGAGGAGGCTGATCATCCGAGAGGTGCCGGGATGACAGGTGAGCCGGGAGGTGTGGAGCCAGTGGATGACCTCTCCTCAGACCGTAGACGGAACGAACAGTCTTCCCTCCGGTCCGCCGCCAGGATCAGGTTCCACCTCCTGTGCCTTCCGGATCTTGTCCACAATGTCCCAAGAGATAGCTCCCACGACGCACGACCTGGGCAGGATAGTGTGGGGCGTCTCCTCAGCCCCCACGGGGGTGAACTGTCTAGAGAGGGCGTCAGGCAGGCCGTTCTTGGAGCCTGGCCTGAAGGTGATAGAGAACCAGAACCTGGCGAAGAACAGAGACCAGCGCGCCTGGCGGGCATTCAGGCGCTTGGCAGATCGTAGGTACTCTAAATTCTTATGGTCCGTCAAGACCACAAACGGCAGGTCCGCCCCCTCTAGCCAGTGGCGCCACTCCTGTAGGGCGAGTTTAATGGCCAGGAGCTCTCTGTCCCCCACATCATAGTTCCTCTCCGCCGGGGACAGGCGCCGGGAGAAGAAGGCGCACGGTCGCTTGGCGCCATCGTCCGGTGATTGCTGGGATAACACTGCTCCCACTCCCGTGTCCGATGCGTCCACCTCCACAATGCACTGCAGCGCGGGGTCGACCTGGCGAAGGACCCGGGGGGAGGAGAACTCCGCCTTCAGCGCCTTAAAGGCAGTATCGACCTCTTCGGTCCACCGGAACGGGACCTTCGGGGACGTGAGGCGGGTCAGTGGTCCGACGATCCAGCTGAAATTCGGGACAAAACGGCGGTAAAAATTGGCGAAGCCAACAAACTGTTGCACCTGCTTCCGAGATGCGGGAGTAGGCCACTCCACCACCGCCTTCACCTTCTCTGGGTCCGGGAGCACCTGGTCTTGGGCGATGATGAATCCCAGGAAGGATGTGGTCCTAGCGTAAAACTCGCACTTCTCAGCCTTCACGTACAAACGATTCTCCAGCAGTCTTTGAAGGACCCGCCTCACATGGACCCAGTGCTCGTCTCTGGACTGAGAGAAGATCAGAATGTCGTCCAGGTAGACGAACACGAAGAGGCCGATGAAATCCCGGAGGACGTCATTGATGAGGCGCTGAAAGACGGCAGGAGCGTTGGTCAGCCCGAACGGCATGACGAGATACTCAAAGTGGCCGTTCGGGGTACGGAAGGCTGTTTTCCATTCATCTCCCTCCCGGATCCGGACGAGGTGGTAAGCGCTGCGGAGATCCAGCTTGGTAAACCAGGTCGCCCCCTGGAGGGAGTGGAAGGCAGTATCCATGAGGGGCAGGGTGTAACGGTCCCTCTCAGTGATGTCATTAAGAGCTCGGTAGTCAATACAGGGACGGAGGGAACCGTCCTTCTTCCCTACAAAGAAAACCCCCGCCTCCACGGGTGATGACGATGGGCGGATAATCCCAGCGCTCAGTGATTCCTTCAGGTACGTATTCATAGTCTCCTTCTCCGGCGCCGACAGGCTGTAGAGCCGACCAGATGGCAGGGGGGGCCCCTGGCGGAGATTGATGGCACAGTCATATGGTCGATGCGGGGGAAGAGACATAGCTTTCGACTTGCTGAATACCATACCCAGGTCGTGAAATTCTGGGGGCACCAGTGACAGGTCCGGGGGTGCTGTATCCGCCACAGGAGGAGCCGCGGACAGGGAGCAGGCAGCGGACTGAAGGCAGGTGCCCATGCAGAAGGTACTCCACGCCGACACCCCAGCTGACCTCCAGTCCAGGACAGGATTGTGGAGGCGTAGCCAGGGATACCCCAGGATGACGGGCGACACAGAGTTGGGCAGGACGTAGAAAACCATTTCCTCCCAGTGGTTCCCTGAGATGATGACTGGGACAGGAATGGTTTGATGGGTAACTCTCCCAAGGGAGGCACAGGAGAGATGGACCAGGGAGATGGGGTGTTTGAGCGCCTGACAGCGGATGCCCAATCGGGTTGCCAGGCCTTGTGAAATGAAGCTGCCCTCTGCGCCCGAATCCACCAGTGCGTGGGTGAGGTGCCCAGTGGGATTGTGGCAAAAACGGATGGGCAGCTTTAATTGAGTGAGGGGACTTTGCCGATTGACGTCCGCGAGGCCCCCTACAGTGACTCGCGGACCCCACCGTTTGGCTTTTGTGGGCAAAGCTCTACCGTGTGTTGATTGTCTCCGCAATACATGCAGAGACCCAACTCACGGCGGCGCTGTCTCTCTGCCAAGGAGAGCTTTGCCCAGCCCGTCACCATCGGCTCCGACTCCTCGGGGCACGATGGTGGCGGCGTCGCCAGGGGGCGAGCTTGGGGCAGGCGTAGCGGGACTCCTCGAGGGCGAGAAGCAGACGGCTTCCGTCCTGAGGAGCGCTCGCGCAGCCTGTTGTCCAAGCTGATTGCTAATGAGGTTAGCTCCGCTAACGTTCCGGGGATATCCCGTCCAGCCAGTTCATCCCTCAGATCACTATTGAGGCTGCGGAGAAACAGGCCGCAGAGGGAGCGCTCCTCCCAGCCCAGTTCCTCCGCCGCTACCCGGTATTCGATGGCATAATCCGCGGCCGACCGGCTTCCCTGCTGGAGAGCGAGAAGCCGATCGACCTGGACCGCCTCGGAACGGGAGTGATCAAACACCTCCAGGAAGCGCCTCACGAACTCGGCATAGGTGAGGGTGGCATAACTGGGTCTCGCCATAATAGCGTAGGCCCAAGTTAAAGCACGCCCCTCCAGGAGGTTCCCTATGTAGCCGATCTGGCTGTGATCTGAGGGAAAGTCTCCGGGCACACGGTCAAACACGGACTCGCATTGCATCACAAACCCCCGCGCTCCGCTGAGCTTTCCGCTAAAGCGGGCGGGGGTCGGAATTGGTGTGAGTCGGGCCGGTGCCACTGGAGCTGGCTGGACGGCCACCGGAACAGCAGGAGCTGCGCCACCCTGAGGAGCCGGGGGGAACGGCTGCTGGGGGTCCAGGCGGTCCAATCGGCCAGTGATAGTTATCAATTGATTTAGGATCACCTGCTGTTGATAAGCTATTTGATCCACTCTAGCCTCGAGAGTGGTAAGCCGGTGTGCGAGCCCGCCGTCCGCCGAGCCGCTCTGCTGAAGCCGTACTGACATAACGCACGGCTCAGGAGACACGCACACACAGGCTTAGAGTAGTTCAAAGAGTTTATTAACAGCAGGGGTGAATGAGTGTGTGTCTGCGGGATGCAGATGTGTTGGTGGTGGCGTCTGCTTCAGGCACAGAGGCAGATGACCGTTCGGCCGAGCAACCCTATGGAGAGAGCACAGGGAGAGGGTGACGGGCATACACCAACACAGGATGAATTATGGCAAGAGAAGATCTTACTTGAGTTGTCAGGATAGCTGGCACAGCAAGGGGAACGTAGCCCGGGAGACAGCCACCTGGAGAGCTCCGTGCAGCAGCGAAGGATGGGCGATGGAACGGAGATGTCCGCCGCCGGGGAATCCACCTGTGCACAGGGGAGCAGACTGGAAAAGGAGGTAAGGGTTCTTACCCAGAATAGCAATGCTGAAGAAAGGTATGCTCACGGCGGTGAGGGAATGAAGTCTGACGGCTTCAGGCCGAGCCTCCGGGCGAGGCGGCTTTTATCCCTCGCCGCTGATGAGGATCAGGTGTGTGAGCAGGTGGCGCCGCTGATGAACGGCGCGGCGTGACAAAGTCTCTGCAAGACACCCACACCCGTCTCGACAAGAAGAAGTGCAGTGACTTTGCCTTGGAACTAACAGAGAAGGAGCGGTGGGTGAAGGCAAACTTTGGCTTCCTCAAGACTGTGGGCAACCATCGTGCTGCGCCTGTCAACAGTGTAAGTATAAACAAATACTATTATTTATATACTTATTAATATTTTTATATACCAATTCTCCTAAACACTACCAATACACCATTATACAGTAGCTGTAAGTAAGAAACACGTTCAGTAAGTTCTGTGGTCATTTGGAACACGCCAAATACATCTACATATGTCAGTATGCATTGGAGATAAGTTTGATATGTTACACATAGGTTCAAAGCACATTACTCATAGGTTAGAAATAAGTTTTGGGTATGCTAGACATCTCAACGTATTTTGACTTATGAGTAACTTACAAGTAACGCGTGTGAACGTGTGTCAACGATCGCATAACTTACTGTACCTCCAACTTATGGCCTGCGTATGTGGGATGTATGAGCCATACACTGGCATTACTTAACTTAATTAATCCTCTTTGCATATCCTCTGGCATAAGGCGCCAGTTGGCTTTCTGTAGCAAGCGTTTTTTTACATGGTGGGCTGCTAACCCAACGCACAACCCTCCTCCTTTCGCATCCTAGGTTTGGGACCAGGCAATGGCGGAGTTATACACTGGCATAGTATGTCGAAAATCCTTACCATACTATGACATATACCAGCCTGCTCTTAACTTACATAGAACTTACCCATAACTTATTTAACGTACGTGTCATGAGGCGGAGTGTGGTGTTTCCACCGTGCTCACGGTCTCGGGGTTCCTGACTATTTTCTATATCTTCACGGTTTTAAGATAAGATAAGATAAGATAAGACAAGCCTTTATTAGTCCCACAACGGGGAAATTCCAGGATTGCAACAGCACAGGGATAGCAACACTCAGAGCAACAATCAGAAGGCAAGAAATAACAAGCAAGCAAGAGCAGCTAATATACATATGTACATATTACTATAAAATATATATATACACACACACACACACAGACACACAGTGCAGAGCATTGTAGCTGGATGGAATAAATATATGAATATATGAACACACAGTGCAGAGCATTGTAGCTAGATGGAATAAATATGTAAATATATAAACACCCACAGTATGGAGCATTGCAGCTAGGTGGAATAAATATGCAAGTATATAAACACACACAGTGCGGAGCAATGTAGCTAGATGGAATAATATGTAGATATATAAAAACACAGTGCGGAGCATTGTAGCTAGATGGAATAAATATATAGATATATAAATATAAACACACCCAGTGCAGAGCATTGTAGCTAGATGGAATAAATATGTAAATATATAAACACACACAGTGCAGAGCATTGTTGCTAGGTGGGATGAAACAGCATAACCGTCTATTTAGTTATCCTACATGGTATGATTATGTGCCCATACATATTCTCACCCTCCATAGCGACCGGTATGTTCCTAGTTGTATGCCGGAGAGGACCATTGTGTAAGTCTATTGCATCTTTTGCATTAAAAAAAAAAAAAAACTATTAGTTTGTTACGTCTTTTTGCTATCTCTGCGAGCAGCCCTGCTTAGGTTGTACAGTCTGACAGCCGTTGGTAGGAAGGACCTACGAAACCTCTCGGTTGTGCACCTGGGATGATGTAGTCTGCTGCTAAATGAGCTCCTCAGTGCATCCAGTATGTCCTGCATAGGGTGGAACTCGGACTCCAGCAGAGATGACAGTTTAGCCACCGTCCTTCTCTCTCCTATCTCCTCCATCGGATCAAGGCGTTGCCCCAGGACAGAGCTAGCTTTCTTAATCAGTTTGTTCAGTCTCTTCCTATCGGCTGCAGTAATGCCACTGCCCCAGCAGACCACTCCAAAAGTGATGGCTGATGCCACCACCGTGTCATAGAATGACTTCAGCAGCGCCCCTTGTACACCAAAAGACCTGAGTCTCCTCAGCAGGAACAGCCTGCGCTGTCCCTTCTTGTAGAGTGCGTCAGTATTGTGTGACCAGTCTAGTTTATTGTTCAGATGAATACCCAGGTACTTGTAGGATGTCACCATCTCGATGTCTGTTCCCTGTATATTTACTGGTGCTGTGAGGGGCTGCCCATGCCTGCGGCAGTCCACCACCAGCTCCTTAGTTTTCCTCGCGTTGATCTGGAGGCAGTTCCGATGGCACCAGTCCACAAAGTCCTGGATAAGCCCTCTGTACTCAGCTTCATCTCCGCTGGAGATGAGACCAACGATCGCAGAGTCATCAGAGAACTTCTGTAGATGGCAATGTGTTGTGTTGTGTGAGAAGTCCGCAGTATAAAGAGTGAACAAGAAGGGAGCCAGCACCGTTCCCTGGGGGGCCCCCGTGCTACTGATGATCGTGTCGGAAACACAGTCCCGGGTTCTCACAAACTGAGGCCGGTTCGTGAGGTAGTCCAGGATCCATGATGACAGGTGCTAGTCCACCCCTGCGCGCAGCAGCTTGTCCTTCAGGATCATCGGTTGGATGGTGTTGAAAGCACTGGAGAAGTCAAAGAACATGATCCTCACCATATTCCCGGGCTTCTCCAGGTGGGACAGAGAACGGTGAAGGAGGAAGATCACCGCATCCTCCACCCCAATGCCATGCTGGTAGGCGAACTGGAGTGGATCCATCGCTGGTTCCACCAGGGGGCGGAGATGAGCAAGGAGCAGTCTCTCCAGGGTCTTTTGTGTTATTATCTGACTGTATGGTTATGCATGTTGTTGTTATTTCTGTTTTCAACTGTGATTAGATCTGCCTGTTGACATGAGCCCTCACCCGTTCCTTAGTTATTGTTTGTCATTTCCTGCTTGAGCTTTTATTTTGACAGTGTGCTTTGTTGTCATCCTGTGTTAGCCTGGTTTGCAGACTTGCATACCTGTCATTTATTTCTGTCACTCCTCGCTCTGGTGACCCACACCTGCAATCATTTATTATCACTGTATCATGCCCTATGTAAGACCCACTCGCAGCAGTCTTCACGTGAACAGACATACAGACGTGAACAAAATTGTTGGTACCCCTCTGTTAATGAAAGAAAAACCCACAATGGTCACAGAAATAACTTGAATCTGACAAAAGTGGTAATAAATAAAAATTCTATGAAAATTAACCAATGAAAATCACACAATGCTTTTGAATTGTGGCTCAAGAGAATTATTTTAAAAAAACAAACTCATGAAACAGGCCTGGACAAAAATGATGGTACCCCTAGAAAAGATTGAAAATAATGTGACCACAGGGACATGTTCAGCCAAGATGTGTCCTCTAATTAACATCACAGGTGTCTACAAACTTGTAATCAGTCAGTTGGCCTGTTTAAAGGGTGACAAGTAGTCACTGTGCTGTTTGGTGACATGGTGTTTACCACACTAAACATGGACCAGAGGAAGCAAAGGAGAGAGTTGTCTCAGGAGATTAGAAAGAAAATTATAGACAAGCATGTTAAAGGTAAAGGCTGTAAGACCATCTTCAAGCAGCTTGATGTTCCTGTGACTACAGTTGCACATATTATTAAGAAATTTAATATCCACGGGACAGTAGCCAACCTCCCTGGACATGGCCGCAGGAGGAGACGGATAATACGAATGGTAACAAAAGAGCCCAGAACAACCTCTAAACATATTTATGGTGAACTCCAAGGTCAAGGTACATCAGTGTCAGATCACACCATCTATCGTTGTTTGAGCCAAAGTGGACTTCATGGGAGACAACCAAGGAGGACACCACTGTTGAAAACAAATCCTAAAAAAGCCAGACTGGAATTTGCCAAACTGCATGCTGACAAGCCACAAAGCTTCTGGGAGAATGTCCTATGGACAGATGAGACAACATCGCCCGGAGGCCATGGGATTGCATTCTCCGCCATGCTTGCTGTGGGGCCTGCCACAGCAGAGCCGGAGCTGGACCTCCGGAGGACCGGGCACGAGACGTCCCCGCCTGGATCGACGGAGTCCTGGACGGCGGTGGAGCTTGAGCTCAGGCAAGTGCTTTTCTTTGTTTTCACTGTCTCAGTTTTGGAGAGATCTTGCCTGGTTCTTGGTGGGGAGGGCCAAATGCAGCCATCAGCTGCACCTGAGTCACCTCGCCGGGCTCCACTGCCACCGGTGACCCTGTCCCTGTATCTTTGTCCCTCCAGTCAGAGCCTTTCCCCAGGGTCACCAAGGATCATTCAGCTTTGCCAGAGGTCTCCGTGGATCCAGCCTCACTGCCTGAGGTCTCCATGGATCCAGCCCCTCTGGTTGGGACCACCCTGGATGCTGCTCCCCCTCCATCCGAGGTCTTTGCGGGTGCTTCGTTCCAGCCCAGGACCTCCATGGGTGCTGCTCCCCCTCCAGCTGAGGTCTTTGCAGATGCTTTGTCCCAGCCCGGGACCTCTGTGGGTGCTGCTTCCCCTTTGGCTGAGGTATCCGCGGGTGCTTCATCCCAGCCCGGGACCTCCGTGGGTGTGGCTTCCCCTTCATCTGAGGTCTCCATGAGTGCTGTGCCCCAGCCCGGGGCCTCCATGTGTGCAGCTACACTCCAGTCTTGGGCCACCGTGGGTACAGCTATGCCCCTGTCTGGGGCAATCATGAGTGCAGCTACGCCCCAGTCCGGGGCCATCATGGATGCAGCTACACCCCAGTCTGGGGTCACTGCGGGTGCAAGTACGCCCCAGTCCGGGGCCATTGCGGGTGCTGCCATGCCCCAGTCCAGGGCCTCTGAGGGTGCTATGTTCTTGTCCAAAGTCCCTGTGGTCCCTCAGTCCCCATCCATTCCCACCAAGGGTCCTCATCACCGCCTGAGGCCATCATGAGTTCCTCTCCTCCGGCCAAGGCCGTCGTGGGTTCACCTCTTCCCGAGGCTGTTGTGGGTTCCCCTCTTCCTGAGGCCACCGAGGCTTCTGTTCCTTCCCCTGAGGTCCCCACTGGCCAGCCATCCTCTCCATCCGGTTCCCCCGCTCTTCAGCCTGCCTCGTCACCGGCTTTCCTCACTGGGCAACTACCTCCTGGACTCCATTTGTTTGGGTGGCTAAAGCACTCTGTCAGACTGCCCGACAGATTGTGCCGCTTGGCTGGGTGGCCCATGTTCTCTGGTAGGCCACTTGACTCATTCCACCGGGCCATCTGCCAAGTCTGGAACTTTAGCCAACCACCTGAACTGTCCAGCTCTCCCATCCAGGGGGCCTAGGGGTCCAGTTTTGCTCTGTGTTGGTCCCTCAGCGAGTTCCTTGTTGTTTCTGTTCCCCCCTAGCCAGGTTTCCCCACTGCCCTCCCAGGTTGGGTCAGGTCCTTCTCCTATTTGGGAGGGGGGTTCCTTTCTTCCTTTTTTTCTTCCTTGGGATGTCTGGAATCCACCCCTTGGGTGGGGGGGTGGGGGCTCTGTCATGAGGCGGAGCACGGTGTTTCAACAGTGTTCATGCTCTTGGGGTTCCTGATTATTTTCTATATTTTCACGGTTTTGTGTTATTATCTGACATCTGACTGTATGGTTGGTTATGTGTTTTTGAGATTGTTGTTGTAGTTTCTGTTTTCAACTGTGGTTAGATCTGCCTGTTGACATGAGCCCTCACCTGTTCCTTAGTTATCATTAGTCATTTTCTGTTTGAGCTTTTATTTTGACAGTGTGTTTTGTTGTCATCTTGTGTTAGCTTGGTTTGCAGACTTACACACCTGTCATTTATTTCTATCACTCCTTGCTCTGGTGACCCACACCTGCAATCATTTACTATCATTGTATCATACCCTATTTAAGACCCACTCCGCCATTCATTCTTTGTGGCGGTCTTCATATGAACAGACCTAAGTGTGACGTGCTGTTCTCTTCCATGCTCTGTATTATCTCGCCTGTCTCCTTAGCATTATAGTTTGTTTGTGCACTTGGTACTTTTCGTTCGCAATAAATCTCACAACCCACAGTTCAGCCCCTGGGCTTCCTCTCTGCCCCGGAGGGGCAATTCATGACAGTACGCCAGCATATTCGCCAAATTTTTCATACATCGACATACGCTGGCTTAATAGTTAAGGTGTGACAGTACCATTAATTTAACCCACAAATAGACGTTGAAAATTGGGCTATGTTTAGTCCATCTAATGTGGACCATGTTTAACCCAAAAATAGACGTTGAAAATTGAGTTGTATTTAGCCCGTCTAATACGGACCAAGTTTAACACAAAAACAAATGTTGAAATTTGGGGTGCATTTAACCAGTCTTCTACAGACCACTTTTAACCCAGAGTAGACTGTGAAAACTGGGCTGTGTTTAGTCCATCTAGTACAGACCATACAGTGCGTTCGGAAAGTATTCACAGCGCTTCACTTTTTCAACAGTTTATGTTACAGCCTTCTTCTAAAAGGGATTAAATTCATTTTTTCCTCAAAATTCTACACACAATACCCCATAAAGACAATGTGAAAAAGTTTTTTTTTTTTTTTGAGATCTTTGCAAATTTATTAAAAATAAAAAACTAAGAAATCATACATAAGTACATAAGTATTCACAGCCTTTGCCATGAAGCTCAAAATTGAGCTCAGGTGCATCCTGTTTCCACTGATCATCCTTGAGATGTTTCTACAGTTTAACTGGAGTCCACCTGTGGTAAATTCAGTTGATTGGACATGATTTGGAAGGCCACACACCTGTCTGTGTAAGGGCCCACAGTTGACAGTGCATGTCAGAGCACAAACCAAGAATGAAGTCAAAGGAATTGTCTGTAGACCTCCGAGACAGGATTGTCTCAAGGCACAAATCTGGGGAAGGGTACAGAAAAATTTCTGCTGCTTTGAAGGTCCCAAAGAGAATAGTGGCCTCCATCATCTGTAAATGGAAGAAGTTCGGAACCACCAGGACTCTTCCTAGAGCTGGCCGGCCATCTAAACTGAGCGATCAGGGAAGAAGGGCCTTAGTCAGGGAGGTGACCAAGAACCCCATGGTCACTCTGTCAGAGCTCCAGTGTTGCTCTGTGAAGAGAGGAGAACCTTCCAGAATGACAACCATCACTGCAGCAAACCACCAATCAGGCCTGTATGGCATTGTGGCCAGATGGAAGCCACTCCTTAGTAAAAGGCACATGGCAGCCCACTTGGAGTTTGCCAAAAGGCACCTGAAGGACTCTCAGACCATGAGAAACAAAATTCTCTGGTCTGATGAGACAAAGATTGAACTCTTTGGCATGAATGCCAGGTGTCATGTTTGGAGGAAGCCAGGCACTGTTCATAACCACGCCAATGTTGGTAGCAGCATCATGCTGTGGGGATGTTTTTCAGTAGCAGGAACTGGGAAACTAGTCATTATAGAGGTACAGTGCATCTGGAAAGTATTCACAGCACTTCACTTTTTCCACATTTTTTTTATGTTACAGTGTGGAGAGTGTGAAATGAAGAGGCTGAATTTATTTCTCAATTCAGATTTATTAAACATCTCACATCTCCAACCATCTCTCAAACAGGAAAAGAGAGCGAACTACTCCAATTCCCCACTTTTATACCTGGGACATCAAAGTACAGCATCACATTGTCAATAAACCCCCCATCGACAATACCTCTCCCCCAGGCCTCTTCTTCCTCCACCTGACCCCAGGAGGTCAGGAAGTCCTTTCAGAGTCCTTGCTAAAGGTGCCTCCACCTCCTACTGTTATCCCCAGGAGGTCCAGACTTATTGTTCCTTCGAAGACGTGAGGTTACAATATACATATGCAGTCTTAAGCATCTCAGTCACTGTGCTATACATATGCAGTCAAAGCATCCCAAATATGTGTGCCACATAACCCCCCCCAAACGTCGAAGATGAAACAATACAACATAGTCCACACAACATGATAAAGTCATGACATCAGTCCATATGCTGTCTGGGCTTCAACCGCCTTCCAAACTTGCTGTAGGCGGGCTTTGCAGCTCCTGCGGCGCCATCCTGCAGTGAATCTGCTATCTGAGGACGAGAACTGTTAGTTGATCCCTGCGGGGGGTCTGGGGCATGCTCCCTGGGGGGTCTGCTGCGTCGAGGAGCCCTCGCCACCCGCACAGTCTCGTCGGCCATCACAAAAGCAGGCTTTAGTCTGTCTATACTAATTGTTTCCCTCCTGTCCCCCACATCTAGCACAAAATGCTTATCACCTGTTTCCAGCACTCTATATGGGCCATCGTAGGGTGGACGCAGGGCTGGGCGTTGAGCCTCGTGCCTGACAAAAACAAACTCGGCATTTTTTAAAGATTTGGGCACAAAAACGCGCGGGAAGGTGTGGTGAACGGGGCCCGGAAGCATGTCTGCTCCCGTGTCGATCAGTGACCACTGAGCAGGGGGACGCCCTGGTGCCGGATTATCTGGCAGAAACTCTCCTGGCAGCCGGAGAGGTTGTGCAAATACCAACTCCGCTGGGGAGGCTTTTAAGTCCTCTTTAGGTGCAGAACGCAACCTTAATAAAACCCATGGTAGTCTGTTTACCCAATTTGCATCCGTAAGCGACGCTCTGAGGGCCGCCTTCAATGATCTATGAAACCGCTCGCATAAACCATTAGCCTGGGGGTGGTAAGCGGTAGTGCGGTGAATTGTCACACCTAAGCTGTGGGCCATCGCTGACCAAAGCTCAGACACAAATTGAGGTCCCCTGTCGGACGTAATATCCGACGGAACCCCGAAACGCGCTATCCAAGCCGTTAAAAACGCGCGGGCCACCTCTGCAGCTGTGGTTGATGCTAGTGGGACCACTTCCGGCCAACGCGTGGTTCGATCCACCATTGTCAAAAGGTGTGTGTACCCCTGCGACGACAGTAGGGGGCCTACGAGGTCGACATGCACATGATCAAACCTCTTGGTCGGGATGTGAAACGGCTCTAAGGGGGCTTTTGTGTGCTTGTGTATTTTGGCCCGCTGGCAAGCCATACAGGCTCGTGCCCACTCTTTAACGTACTTGCGCAGGCCCGGCCAAACAAACTTTTCTGCTACCATTTTCACAGACGCGCGCACCCCTGGGTGCGCCAGGGAGTGAATCAAGTCAAGAACACGGCGGCGCCATGCGGCCGGCACTACTGGACGCGGCCGTCCAGTAGAGACATCGCAGATTAGGGGGGGCATATCATTTTGCAGCCTCCTGTTCTCCAGCCTTAACCCTGTTGGTCCAGACTGGAGTGCGCATACGTCCGCATCGCTACCCTGATCCACTGCCATGGCTGCATAGTCTATTCCCACGTGAACTGGGGCCGCGTGCACTTCCACGCTGTTATTTTGCTCAGCGGCTGCGGTAGTATAATCTACCTCTGCGCGGACTGGTGCGGTTATCGCGTGAGAGAGGCAGTCTGCCACTACATTGAGTTTACCCGTTACGTGTTGAATATCAGTAGTAAACTCCGAAATTGCAGCCAGCTGCCTCTGCTGCTGGCCCGACCATGGTTCTGAAATTTTGGCTATCGCAAAAGTGAGCGGTTTGTGATCGACAAACGCGGTGAAACGCCGACCTTCTAGCCAGAATTGGAAATGGTGAATGGCTAAGTGGAGCGCTAACAGCTCCCTGTCAAACGCGCTGTATTTTCGCTCGGCCTCGCGCAAGGACCTGCTGAAGAAGGCCAGCGGCTGCCAAACCCCGGCCACGTGCTGCTCCACTACCGCCCCTATGGCCACGTCTGACGCATCAGTTGTGAGCGCTATGCGGGCCGTTGGGACTGGATGAGCCAACAACGCAGCGTCTGCAAGGGCTTTTTTTACCTCCGCGAATGCGTGCTCCCGCTCCGGGGACCACTCGATTGCATTGGAGGGTTTTTGCTTTTTAAGCGCGGCATATAATGGTTGAATGAGCTGCGCTGCGCGGGGGTGGAAACGGTTATAAAAATTCACCATTCCCAAAAACTCCTGTAGTGCTTTGACCGTTTGTGGCTGGGGAAAATCTGCCACTGCGCGCACTTTGTTCGGTAGCAGAATTGCTCCCTCTGGGGAGACGTGGTGCCCCAAAAAGTCGATCTGCGCCACCCCGAACTGGCACTTAGCTGGGTTGATTATTAACCCGTGCTCTCCCAACCTCTGGAAAACCTCCGTGAGGTGTTTTTCGTGTTCTACCTCGGACGCGCTGGCTACCAAAATGTCATCCAGGTAGACGAACACAAAAGGGAGATTGCGCAACACCGCATCCATCATGCGCTGGAAGGTTTGCGCGGCGCCTTTAAGCCCAAACGGCATGCGTAAAAACTCAAAAAGTCCAAACGGAGTTATCACCGCTGTTTTGGGGATGTCCTCAGCGCGCACTGGGACTTGATGATAACCACGGACCAAGTCTATTTTAGAAAAAATGTGCGCCCCCGCCAGATGCACCGAAAAATCCTGAATATGTGGGATTGGGTAGCGGTCATGCGCTGTGGCGTTGTTTAACCTGCGGAAATCACTGCAAGGTCTCCACGAGCCGTCAGCTTTAGGGACCATATGCAGTGGGGAGGTCCATGGGCTCTTTGAACGCTGGATGATGCCCAACCTTTCCAGGTTGGCGAACTCCTCGCGCGCTATGGACAGTTTAGCTGCATCCAAGCGCCGAGCTTTCGCAAAGACGGGGGGGCCAGTAGTAGTAATAAAGTGTTCCACCCCGTGTTTCGCAACTGTTGCCAAAAAAGTGGGAACTGTTAGTGCTGGAAACTGAGTGAGGAGTGTGTGAAACTTACCGTCTGCTGTGGCGACGTTGGTCTGTGCTGGTGGCGGGGACACTCGAGCTGCACAAGGAATGGAGTAAAAGGAGAGTGCATTAACTAGGCGCCTATTGGAAAGATCAACTAACAACCCATGTGAGCACAGAAAATCAGCACCTAACATGTTGAAACTCACCGCCGCTATAATAAACGTCCATTCATATGTGCGGCCGTGCAAGGACAGAAGCAGAGTCCTTTCACCGAAGGTCTTAATGCTCGAGCCATTCGCCGCTGTTGCTCCATCACCACTGGGGCCTGCCAGCCGGTCAGCGTAGGTAGGGGTGATGAAACTCACTTGGGCATCCGTGTCCACGAGGAAGTGCCTCCCGGAGCACGCGTCCGTCAGGTAGAGCAGCTTGTTCCGTTCGCCCAGTGTCGCCGCTGCTAGCAACTCCCGGTCCTGGCGTTTCCCGAGCTCTTGAACTGGCACGGCGGTACACACTTGTGCGCCCTCTCTGCAAAACGACGATGGTAAAAGCAGAAGTCGTCTCCTCCGCTGTGTCGGGACTTTGCTGCCGCCATCGTTGGTGGGATCGCCTCCGTCGCCTCTGGCCCCCCGCCGCTCCCGGTCGCTGCGCCGAGGTCTGCCGCTGCTGCGGTGGCCAAGTGCTCCTCGCTGGAGTTGAGGATCCGCTGCACCTCCTGGGCCAGCGCGCAGAAGTCCAGCTGGGTCACAAAATGAGAGCCTGCCAGGGTCGCCCTCGTCTGCGATGGTAGAGTTCGCAGGAAGATCTGCGTGAAGAGGAAATCGTCGTTGTCTGAGCCTCTTAGCTGCAGCATGTCTTCCATCAGGTCGACAGGCGTGCGTCCTCCCAAGTCGTGCAGAGCTAGGAGCTTTCTAGCTCTCTCCTCGGCTGAGGGCGTGAAACGCTGGATGAGGGCAGCTTTCAACCCGCTGTATTTGTCGCGAGCGGGCGGGTGCTGCACCAGACTCCGCACGTGTCGGGCTGTGCGGTTGTCGAGTTTGGCGATGACATGGTAGAATTTTGTGTCATCTGCCGTTATTCCCCCGAGTTCGAACTGGGCTTCGGCCAGGAGGAACCACGAGTCTGGGTTGTCCTGCCAGAACTCTGGAAGCTTGACTGAGTCCGCACTTGCTCCAGCGGTCCCTGGCAAGTCTGGCTCGGGGGAACTGTCTCTAGTCATTATACGTCTTCAGGTCACCAATGTGGAGAGCGTGAAATGAAGAGGCTGAATTTATTTCTCAATTCAGATTTATTAAACATCTCACATCTCCAACCATCTCTCAAACAGGAAAAGAGAGCGAACTACTCCAATTCCCCACTTTTATACCTGGGACATCAAAGTACAGCATCACATTGTCAATAAACCCCCCATCGACAATACCTCTCCCCCAGGCCTCTTCTTCCTCCACCTGACCCCAGGAGGTCAGGAAGTCCTTTCAGAGTCCTTGCTAAAGGTGCCTCCACCTCCTACTGTTATCCCCAGGAGGTCCAGACTTATTGTTCCTTCGAAGACGTGAGGTTACAATATACATATGCAGTCTTAAGCATCTCAGTCACTGTGCTATACATATGCAGTCAAAGCATCCCAAATATGTGTGCCACAACAGCCTTATTCTAAAATGGATTAAATTATTTTTTTCCTCAAAATTATACACACAATACCCCATAATAACAATGTGAGAATAGTGGGGGTTTTTTTTAGATTTTTCCAAATTTATTAAAAATAAAAAACTAAGAAATCACACGTACATAAGTATTCTCAGCCTTTGCCAAGAAGCTCAAAATTAAGCTCAGGTGCGTTCTGTTTCCACTGATCATCCTTGAAATGTTTCTACAGCTTAACTGGAGTCCACCTGTGGTGAATTCAATTGATTGGACATGATTTGGAAAGGCACACACCTCTCTCTCTATAAGGTCTCACAGTTGACAGTGCATGTCAGAGCACAAACCAAGCATGAAGTCAAAGGAAATGTCTGTAGACCTCCAAGACAGGATTGTTAGGAGGCACAAATCTGGGGAAAGGTGCAGAAAAATTTCTGCTATTTTGAAGGTCCCAATGAGCACAGTGGCCTCCATCATCTGTAAATGGAAGAAGTTCGGAACCACCAGGACTCTTCCTAGAGCTGGCTGGTCGACCAAACTGAGCGATCGGGGGAGAAGGGCCTTAGTCAGGGAGGTGACCAAGAACCCGATGGTCACTCTGTCAGAGCTCCAGCATTCCTCTGTGGAGAGAGGAGAACCTTCCAGAAGGACAACCTTCTGTGCAGCAATCCACCAATCAGGCCTGCATGGTAGAGCGGCTTCCATGTGGCCACTCCTTGGTAAAAGGCACATGACAGTCGCCTGGAGTTTGCCTAAAGGCACCTGAAGTAATCTCAGACCATGAGAAACAAAATTCTCTGGTCTGATGAGACAAAGATTGAACTCATCATATTGGGAGGAAACCAGGCACTGCTCATCATCAGGCCAATACCATTCCTACGGTGAAGCATGGTGATGGCAGCATCATACTGTGCGGATGTTTTTCAGTGGCAGGAACTGGGAGACTAGTCAGGATAGAGGCAAAGATGAATGCAGCAGTGTACAGAGACATCCTGGATGAAAACCTGCTCCAGAGCATTCTTAACCTCAGATTGGGGCAACGGTTCATCTTTCAGCAGGACAACAACCCTAAGCACACAGCCAAGAAATCAAAGAAGTGGCTTCAGGACAACCCTGTGAATGTCCTTGAATGGCCCAGCCAGAGCCCAGACTTGGGAGAACAATCTGGTGCTCAACGTGGACAAAACGAAGGAGATGATTATCGACTTCCGGCGGTCACAGCCTGAGCACGTCCCCCTCAGCATCGGCGGCCATTTAGTGGAGAGAGTAGAGAACATCAAGTTCCTCGGAGTGCAGATCTCGCAGGACCTGACCTAGAGCAAGAATTCCTTGGAGATCAGGAAGCGGGCTCAGCAGAGACTGCACTTCTTGAGGAAACTCAAACAGGCCTCTCTCCCCATCTGCATCCTCAGGACCTTCTACAGAGGTGTGGTGGAGAGTGTTCTGACGTACTGCATTGCTACATGGTACTCCAGCTGCAGTATGTCAGACAAAAAAGCCCTGCAGAGGATAGTCAAGGGGGCTGAGAGGGTAATTGGAGTCTCCCTCCCCTCTGTCCAAGAACTTTTTCAGAACCGTTGTAGGAGCAGGGCACTGAACATTGTCAAGGACCGTTCTCACCCTCTGCATAAACACTTTGAACTTCTTCCATCTGGTAAACGATTCCGGAGCATCAGCGGCAGAACCACCAGACTGATCAACAGCTTCCTTCCACAAGCTGTCAGGATGCTGAACAGTTGACCCGGAATCTCTCGTACACACTACTGCACCTACGGACATTTTGTATATATTATAGTTAGTTTTTCTTTTTCCTCAAGTATGTCTCAGGGATGTGTGAATGGATGGGGGGGTGGGGGGGGTGGGGGGTGGAGCTATGTGGGAGTGTGTCTTAAATCATGCTGCTTCTTATATGGATGCCGAGAGAAACGCAATTTCATCTTGCCTGCACTACAGTTGTATGTACAGCAATATGACAATAAAGTTTGATTTGATTTGATTTGGTTTTGATTTGATTTGAATCCAATTGAACATCTCTGGAGAGATCTGAAAATGGCTGTGCGCCGACGCTTCCCATCCAACTTGATGGAGCTTGAGAGGTGCCGCAAAGAGGAATGAGCGAAACTGCCCAAAGCTAGGTGTGCCAAGCTTGTAGCATCATATTCAAAAAGACTTGAGGCTGTAATTGCTGCCAAAGGTGCATTAACAAAGTACTGAAAAAGGCTGTGAATACTTATGCTCATGTGATGTCTTAGTTTTTTATTTTTGATAAATTTTCAAAAATCTCAAAACTTTTTTCATGTTTTCATTATGGGGTATTGTGTGAAGAATTCTGAGGGGAAAAAATGAATTTATTCCATTTTGGAATAAAGCTGTAACATAAAATGTGGAAAAAGTGAAGTGCTGTGAATACTTTCTGGATGCACTGTATTTAACCAGAAAACAGTTATTGAAAACTGGGCTATACCTGACTATATTAACCAAAGAATAGTCCAATAATTGAGCTGTTTAGTTCACAGGATATGGCCCAAATTGTGCCCTTCAGAGGTAAAGTGGGCTATCCCACAAAACCATTATTTTGAGAAAATGAGCTCTAAAGTTGAAATATTCTCAAAAAATCAGTGTGCCTATATCATTAAAAAGTTACCCCTATAATTACCTTCAAGGTGTGACTTAAATATGAAAATATATTTAAATCACATATTCACAACAATAAGAGAGTAGGGGTTAAAAATGTGGGATAGACCACTTTACCTCTAACTGAAGATAAAAATCGAGTAAGAGGACAAAAGTAAAAAATAATGTTAATTTGAAATTTTAATGAATGAAACAGATGATAAATTGCAAATTTCACAGATATCACACACTAGGCAGTTTTTGCTATTCTTCTGCACATTGGTTTCCAATAATTAGAACATAAACAGTGTTGTTTGTGTCCTCGCTTATTTGCAAAAATTTCTATATGAAAATCAAACCAACAGTTTTCTTCTAACTGAGAAAGTCAACATGTAACTCTTATCAAAACATCAGAAATACAGTTATTGAAGAGTAAAAACAAGTTTAATAGGACAAGCTTATGTCCTACCAATTTATTGTCAATGTCTAGTCTGACTCGGTGTCACTTGAGCTGTCGTGACCTCCACCCTCCTGTGTTGATTTCAAAGTTTCGTAAAATGGATGATGAACAGGTGGCACATACTTCAACAATGATTGGATATCTTCGAGTTTGGCTCTCTTCAGCGGCCTCCCATTTGGATACAGTAAAGGAAGGTCTGTGATGTTTTGAATGATCTTTGGAGGTCTTCCCCTGAGTGCTCTCTTTTGTTTGAAGTTGACACTTTGGAAAGGGAACTCGGCATCACAAGTAGTTTTATAAAACATCACACCAGGATCTGCTTTACGAAACTGCATCCATTGTATTTTCAACCATTCGACCTTATTGTTTTCTTCATCCAGTTTTCTGTTTACAGTAGCCTCTTCCAATGGTCTAGTACTGTGAAACAAGGCCGATGTCATGGGAACTACATTGAACAGGGGTTCCTTCCGTTTTGACTGCCTGACTACATCGTACCACTCATCTGGCACAAACACATGCTGTTTCTTCCTCTTGGCTTTTTCTATTAACCCAAAGTCTTGGTCATTGGGCAGGTAGCTGTGACCCGTTACAAGCATTTTGTGATCAATGAGATCTATGTTCAGTGTGTTCACTATGTGCATCCACATCAATGCCATCTTGTAGTTTCTATTTTGTCCCCCACATGAGTCGGAATAGGCCACAACGTGTGTGATACCGAGCATGGAATGTGGGATAGCCCACTTTACCTCTCAATAGTTTCACCAAATTAATGAGAATGATTTCATTTACTCTCAATAGAGGGCAGCACAATACGTTTTATGCAGAGCTAGGCAGTTTAAGAAAATGATAGACCCTTAACAATTAGTGTAGTACAATTAACTCATTTTTGACCTACATGTGGGATAGCCCACTTTACCTCTGAAGGGCACAATTTATCTCCAAAATAGCTTTAGCCATTTGGTGATGGTGGTGGGGGTCTGATTCTCAAAAGTCAAATACACTTTTACAACCACTGGGACTCTTTCTTAAAAGTGCTTTATAAAAATGCATGTTTTTAACAGCTTTTTTTTAGTTCAACACTTTGTAGTATTCCAAGGTTGGTGCGCACTCTCTCTCCTCTGCTGTCCCTGCTGATTACCTTCTCCCCAGGAACTTCCACAGAGTTCAGATGGTGGCGGACAAACCCATTCACGAAACTTGGATCATTCATTGGTCATTTTAATTATTTTTCAAATTATTGTTTATTGGATACATTTTCAACTGAAACACATACTTTTATGAATGTAAAATATGTTTAAAATTATTTATTATGTTATCAATTGTACGTGTTACACCCAACAGCAGCTCATATTCACGGAGAGCCTCACCGTACCTATGGAGACCACAGAGAGCCCTACAGCTTCCTGCTTATCCTTCCCCACCCTTGGTAAGACATGGACATATCCAGAAAAAGTAAAATCACAGAGGAAAATAGAGTTTAATTTTGTGTGGACAGATTTATTTGTGTTCATAATTGTTATGTGGTGAGAATTTTTCCACAAGAACACAAACAATGAGAAAAAACAGCTGCCTCATTAATGTCTGCAGGTCCATAAAAATTCTTAAATGTGATTATCTAAAATCAACACCTTAATTATCCTTAAAAATGAGAAGCAATCCTTGAATTCCTGCTCAGTAAACTTTAAATAAGTAGCCTGCCCTATAAATGCTCAATCCGTCCTGAGTTATGTAAATAAAAGCCCTCTACAGCAATTAAATTTTTTGTTTCTGTTATGTGCTTTTATTATGAAACACTGTCAACCGGATGTACTTGTCTGAAATCAGCAACCTACAGCCGACAGTTTTTCCTCACAATCTGTAAATAAAAGGAAAACAAAATAGTAAAAGGAGTTCAAATGAGTGAAAAGAGGAGAGAGAAGATTTTCTGACAGTGATGTAGAGGTGAGCCTTATACTTTTAAGCTTTTTATCTCTGCAGGATGACTGCTAGCTTGTTACCTGATGTTTTAATGGGGTTTGGGGTAAACAGTGAATTTTATGTGCAGACTGTCAATGCCACACTTTTTTTTAGATTGTAAAGGCATAACATTTAACTCAGCGGAGAAAGCTGCTTTTAAACGTTTTTTTTTTTCAGTATACTGCAATTATTTCTAAATGGCTTAATTTGCAGCAAGTGGTTGTTTAAAGTTAATCATAAAGTTGTTTAGTATTCTTTTTGTTTGATTCCAAATTAAATAAAGATTATGTAAAAGTTATCAGACAACCAGTCCACTAGTTATCAAACTGAGAGTCCAGAGAACAGGTGAAGGATTGAGATTATATTAACCTTCTTCCTGTGTTAGCTTTCTGTTACCATCCCTGGTGTTAACGGGTCGGTTTCGACCCTTGTCTTAAATCAGCTTTAAAATACACTAAAAACAATAACCTATCATCCAATTTTTTTGTCATCTCTTGGTTACCTTGTTAGGCTTCCTTATCCATGAAAATGTTGGGTTTAATATTTTTTGGTGTGGGTCTCTGGGCCTTTTTTTTTTTATCAGTATACCTCTCAATTTCAATAAAAAAAAGAAAAATTAACCTCAAGAGAATCATATAAATAAATAAAAGGTTGTTGTGTTACCTGAATATTACTGAGGGGTATAGAACACATCTCTGAAATGAATTTGCTTGATTTATTTTTTCATTTTAAGATTAATAACTATAGTAACATCTATGGGTCAGTTTCGACCCATATATATTTTCTTCAAGAAAATGCAAAAAAAATATATATATTTTTGTCAGCAATAGAACTTTAATATAAACACAATGAAACACAGAACAGGTCATAACACAAAATATTGATTTGCAAGTTCAAACAAACAACAACCACTCAAACAAATCAAACAGACATGCCCGTCTTTGTTTCGTTTTTTTGCAGCTATACTGGACAAATGAGCCCCTGAAGCTCACATGATTGGGAGAGGAGGTGGCTGTCAGTGTGTCGGCTGACAGTGCACTTATGATTTCAATTTTGGCTCTAATTATTGCTTTATAATCTTATTTTTATAACGGGCTCGAAACCGACCCTCACACCACAAAGGACGCAATTTCAACCAGAGCATTTTATAATGTAGTGGAAAAAAAAAAATTTTGTTTAATTTTGTTGAAATCAAAGTTCCTGACAAAGTCAAAAAGCCTTGATGCAATAAACAAATTTTAAGTGATTTTTTTATGCATTTAAAAACTAAACATTTAAAAACTAAAACGGGTCGGTGCCGACCCTAACACAAGAGGAAGGTTAACCGGAATAAGCAGCATTTTGAGGAAACGCAAAAAGGATGAAAAGTAGCTTCTTCTAAATAAAACAGTAGTCTCAAATTTATTAAAATATCAGGAACTAAAGCTGTGTGATCACTGTTGAAAGTAGGAGATGGATGACATTTTTCAGATTTAAACAATTTATGAATGTGCTGATAATAAAAAACTATACAAAAAGCTAAGGCAGATATTCAGATATAGCCTTTGTTTTTTTATTTTATTTTTTTTTTTTGCACAAAACAATTTGTAATATAGTTGTAATCCTTTTATTATTTCATGAATGAAGTTATTATATATAAAACTTGACATTTTTTCACTGTTGGAGTATGAATTTATTAATGCCACAAAATATTCAGAGCTATGTATATATAAATCTTTATAAGTATAATCTTTATTTTCAAGGTCAAATTGCTGTTGCAGCCCTCAACTAATTCTATTTTAGTCAGAGAGGAGCAAAATGGCTCTTTCGCTGGCAAATGTTGCAGACCCCTGATATAAGGGAACACGTGTAAGCTTTACAATATACAATTTATTGGTGGTCATTTTATTTTTTGTTATTTGTGTGGTGCCAGCTCTTCCAGCACCACACGAGTCAGTTGCCTTTTTGCAGCAGCAGCAGCTCAGTTCTGAGTTTCTTTCTCATTTTTTATTTACTATCCATTTTTTTTTCTTCCCACAACTTTCTGATCCTGCTACCCCGTATCCATCACGGACACCAAGGACACATAGCTCACCGCGCTGGCGTTGATATTAGCCATCTTTCAGCTCATATCACCAATGACTCCTGACTCAGTGAGCGGAGGAGCTATTGTTTACAGTAGGAGCCAGCTGTTAACATTGGGCTGCCTTGTGGTGCTAACACAAAGACTCCATATCCCACGAGAAATCAGGCAAAAACGATGGGGATGTCGAGCTGGAGTGAAGTGGCATACGAGGAGAATAAGGTACAGACCCGTCCTTCCATCTATTATGGGAAATGTGAGATCGCTGCTTAACAAGACAGACAAACTAGCAGTTATGGCCCGGTATGAGAGCGTCTTCAGAGAGATTAACATTATGCTGTTTACTGAAACATGGTTAACAGAACTAGCAACAGATGCTAACATCAAATTGGAGGGTTTCCACGTAATACGGGCAGATCGGACACCAGACAGCGGGAAGAGGAGAGGCGGGGGGCTGATGGTGTATTTGAATAACAGATGGTGTAATCCTGGGCACATCCTGATTAAAGAATAACACTGCAGCAAGGACATTGAGTTGCTAGCTGTTAGCATGCGACCGGCATACCTCCCCAGAAAATTTTCACATATCATCGGGATTGTTATTTATGTACCCTCCTCTGCGAGCGCTGAGGCAGCGTGTGACATCATCCACTCAGTCACTAGCAGGCTGCAGACACAACACCCAGCTGCTCTCCTGCTCATCTCTGGTGATTTCAACCATACTTCACTGGCCTCCATTCTGCCCACTTTCACCCAGTACGTCACGTGCCACACCAGAGACAATAAAACACTGGACTTATTTTATGCAAACACCAAGGAAGCTTACACCTCATCACCACTGGAAGATCGGACCACAACTTGGTTCACCTGCTGCCTGTATACAAATCCCTGGTACACAGACAACCTGTTGTTACCCGCACAGTGAAAATATGGTCTGAGGAGGCGGAGGACGCTCTGAGGGACTGTTTTGAATCCACTGTATGGGAACAACTTTGTGATCCACATGATGAGGACATTAACGGCATCACACACACCATCATAGACTACATCCACTTCTGTGTGGACAGCACCATACCCACCAAGACCATACATTGTTTCTCAAACAACAAACCCTGGATCAACCCTGAGATAAAGTCACTGCTGAAGGAGAAGAAAATGATCTTCAGGTTGGAAAACAAGGAGGAGCTGAAGTCCATACAGAGGGAGCTAAGGAGGACGGTCAGAGAGGGGAAAGACAACTACAGGAAGAAGATGGAGGACAAGCTGCAACAGAGTGACATTAATGGTGTCTGGAGAAGCCTCAAAACCATCTCTAGGCACCAGAATACCTCCTTCCAGGCCACCGGGGGTAGGGAGTGAGTGAACAACCTGAACCTGTTTTTAACAGGTTTGACCAACTGCCCTCTTCTCCACCTGCCCACCAACCACTGCTGCCCCCACCTTCATCTAGTCCTGCTGTCCACTGCCTCCCCCTAACACCCCCGTCTCCCAGCACACAGCCCCCCTGCCCCAACCTGACCCTCACTAAGACCCAGGTGAGAGCTGAGGAAAATCAGGGCGAGGAAGGCTGCAGGTCCAGACAGCATCAGCTCGAGCCTCCTCAAGTCCTGCGCAGACCAGCTCTGTGGGATCGTGGAGCACATCTTCAGCCTGAGCTTGAAGTTGGGGAGGGTACCACAGCTGTGGAAAACATCCTGTGTGGTACCCGTACCGAAGACCCCTCACCCCAAGGACCTGAACAGCTACAGACCAGTGGCCCTGACATCACACCTAATGAAGACCCTGGAGAGACTGCTCCTCTCCCACCTCCGCCCCCTGGTGGGACCAGCGATGGCTCCACTTCAGTTTGCCTACCAGCATGGCATCGGGGTGGAAGACGCAGTGATCTTCTTCCTACATCATTCCCTGTCCCACCTAGAGAAGCCTGGGAGCACTGTGAGGATCATATTCTTTGATTTCTCCATTGCTTTCAACACCAGCCAACCAGTGATCCTGAGGGACAAGCTACTGTGCGCAGGGGTGGACCAGCAACTGTCATCGTGGATCACTGACTACCTCACAAACCGGCCACAGTTTGTGAGAACCCGGGATTGTGTGTCTGATACCATAATCTGCAGTATGGGGGCCCCCCAGGAAACCATTCTGGCTCCCTTCCTGTTCATCCTCTACACTGTTGACTTTTCACACATTGCCATCTACAGAAGTTCTCTGACGACTCTGTGATCGTCGACCTCATCTCTGATGGGGATGATGTGGAGTATAGAGGACTTATCAGGACTTTGTGGACTGGTGCCTGCAGAACTGCCTCCAGATCAATGCGAGGAAAACTGAAGAATTGGTGGTGGACTGCCACAGGTGAGGTCAACCCCCCACAGCACCAGTAAACAGCCTGGGAACAGACATTGATATGGTGGCATCTTACAAGTACCTGGGTGTTCACCTAAACAATGAACTGGACTGGTCACACAACACCAACATGCTCTACAAGAACGGGCAGTGCAGGCTTTTCCTCCTGAGCAGATTCAGGTCTTTTGGAGTTCAAGGGGCACTCCTGAAGACCTTCTACAATTCAGTGGGGGCATCAGCCATCACATTTGGAGTGGTCTGCTGGGGCAGCAGCATCACCGCAGCCGACAGGAAGAGAGTGAACAGGCTGATCAAAATCTGGGGCGATGCCTCGACCCAGTGGAGGAGATAGGAGAGAGGAGAATGGTGGCTAAACTGTCATCTCTGCTGGAGTCTGAGTCCCACCCCATGCAGGACACGCTGAACGCACTGAGGAGCTCATTTAGAGGTAGGCTGTGCCATCCTAGGTGCACGACAGAGAGGTTCCACAGGTCCTTCCTACCTATGGCTGTCAGACTTTATAACCTAACCAGGGCTGTTCGTAGAAGTCGTATTGAATGTACTAAACGTAACAACCTTGCACAGTAAAAATCGTCCCCTCCAATATACAACCAGGACAATATCAATCATTGCTGAGGGTGGCAACAACACTGTAATTCAAATACAAAATATACTGTCTGGGTACATATTTATATTCTGCAGGGTAACTTAACAAACTGTAATGCTGTTTGTTCCATCTAGCTACAATGCTCCGCACTGTGTATATATCTGTGTACATGTGTATATTCATCTACTGCTTTGGCTAACCAGTTCTTATTATCTTATTAACTATTGCTCTGAGTGCTGCTATTCCAGTGGCGTAGCCAGGAATTTGTGAAGGGGGGGGTGAACCCCAACCACCAACACCACTCTGAACGCGTGGGGCATCCGCCCGGGGTGAAGCTTTAGCTTTAGCCCCTTGTCAACTACAGATTTCTTCACATTTTTAGTGCAAACTACTCAAAACCTGCTCTTTATTTACATTTTCTTTTCTTTATTCTCCCTTTTTTTGGGGGGGGGGGCTGCAGCCCCCTCAGCCCCCCACCCCCCACTCCCCAGGTACGCACCTGCTTTTGCTGCTGTAATCCTGGAATTTCACCATTGTGGGACTAATAAAGGCTTATCTTATCAGAATTGCTGCTGTTCTGTTTTTGTACAAATGGCAGCTGTGGTAAGATGGACCATTAAAGCACAAGGACAGATAATTTTTTCACACATGGGGAGTTGTTTGGAGCTCCTTGTAAGAGCTCCGTATGCGGGGATGTAGAGTGATGATAATCAAGTCAGTGGCAGTAATGCACCTGTGGGCTGGTTGCCAACTGCCAGTCAAATCTAGAAGAAGAAGAACTTAGTGGTTACCATTAGCAGTTAGCAACTAGAATGTGCTTAACCAAGATGCAGAACCATGCCTTTTGTTGCCCTATAGATTTAACCCCTTGACGTTTTAACCCCAAACCCATCGTCAGAGGTCAGGTTGAACTTGTGTACCAAGTTTGATGACCCTAGCCTTCTTTGTTATTGAAATATAGTTTATATGGCATTCTGATCTTTGATCATTTGACATCAAAAGTATAGCCATAGTTGCTAGTGCCAAGGTCAACATATGTACCAAGTTTGATGGCTGTAGCTTCCTTCCGAGTCAAGTTAGAGATATAGCCAGCCAGTTGGCTGCAGATGACACTGACCACTCTATCCATGTCACTTGTCGGCATGGGTAATAAGTTACCAGCAGGTAAGGGACTTTTCACAACAATGCAGTCATATTTTTCTGCACTATTGCACCACATTCTTGCTTCACTGTAGTGTAAAATGGCCTTTAGGAGTTTCCATGCGGACAGAATAGAGTCCATGTTTCAGATATGGTACAATAAGGAATTGCTTGGTCTTTTCATAGCACACGTATCTGACATATTTTTGGTTACATACATTAATCTAAAACTGTGATGAATGATGGGAAACTTTGAGCACTGTACTGTCAAACAAGTCTAGCTGAGGCTGATCTCAAAGGTATCACATTCCCTTTCAAGTATCAAATATTTCCATCCATCCATCCATTCAGTTATTAAATATCTTACTTTAGGTTGAGATAAAGTTATTGACAAATCAAACGACAAAACTGACCATAAAGCCAAGCTCTTGTAAGTTCTTATCAGAAAACAAAAGTGCATCTTCCAAAATCAGGTAAACTTAAAGCACCTGGCTTATGGTGTACTTTATATTCAATGAAACTCTTTCATCAAAGTTGTGGAACAATTTTCAAAGTTCACTCGTGCATACCTGCAGTGGGACACAGATGCCATTTGAAATGACTCTTTTGGTTGTTTTTGTAAAAGGTGACAGAAATCTGAAGCTAAAGCTTGCAGTGCTTTTGACCTCTCAGTGGTATTATCTGATTACACTGCTGGCAGCTGAACAATACTACACCACAGAGGAGCCAGGACAGGAGCTAGACATACTGTACACACATTCAATAAGCTCACACACATTCAATAAGCTCAGCTGGAGAATGCCTTTCAGCTCATTGAAATGCAACATGGGCAGTGGAACAAACTGAAAAAGTCTCACTTGTGAAGAGAATTAGTGTAAAAATCTAGCAAACTATGAGTTTGCCTAGATTTTCAACTGCAGCATTAAAAAAGACTTTTAAAAGTTTTAAAGATGCACTGCAGTGGATATAAATGTGCTTAAAACAAATCTACCTTTTCTCAAATGGTATCTTATTCCCTTTTTTCCACAAAAAAACAAAACAAAAAACTTTCATTGTCTTCAGTGTTGGGCAAGTTGCTAAAAAATAGTAACTAGTTACAGTTACTAGTTACGTCTTTTCAAAAGTAACTGAGTTACTTTTGAGTTACTGCATGGTTAAAGTAACTAGTTACTTGGAAAAGTAACTTTCACGTTACTTTTAAATGCATACTTAAATCATCTTGCACACATAGCAAGATCAAGGGCCCCTTGTTCTCATCAGAAAAAAGAAGAAAAAGAAAACTGGGAAAAAAGTCTCATCTTACAGAGAAAAAATGTCTGAGTTGCATAAACTATTGTAATCAGTAGAAAGTCAGAAATTACTAGAAATAAAGCTGTGAATTCAGAGAAAACTTTGGACCCCCCCTGGTGGGCCGTTTTTGGCCCACGAGCTATATGTTTGACACCCCTGGATCAGCCCATAATTAATACATATTTAGAGGATTTACTTCCACGAAATAGTTGCATAACACAAAAGCATGTAAATGAATGAGATAAAATAAAACAGAAAGCACAGATAAATGAAAGGTCACTGCTAAGAAGAAGCCGTTCTTTACTGCAACAAATCAGTCACTTTTTCTCTGTGCGTAAGAAAACTTTAAATGCATTTAATGCGGACATTAAATGCGAGCTTCTTGCTCAAAAAGTACTCATGTTTAACCACAGAGGTAGGAGCTGTAAGGGGCTACTCACTGCTCGGACAACAGGTGATCAAGGCTTGATATGAGAAGTCGCCACCGGGTTGTGGTGTGAACTGGGGCAGGACAGGAAATCGACTCGCGGAGACTGACGGCTGCGCTAAGGTAGGGCCAGTTAATTTGCACTAAAAATATCTATCCATATTAATAAAATGAGTAACACAAGTAACGCATCTGATCAAATTTCAGTAACTAACGCATTACTGAATTTTTAAACAGTAATTTTGTTACACAGCACGTTACTGCAAAAGTAGTGGCGTCACAGTAACGCGTTACTTTGTAACGCCACTCATGCTACTTTGTAATGCGTTACTCCCAACACTGACTGTCTTACAGTTGCTGGTGAATATTTGTCTTTTTTCTCCTTCAAACGCCAGGATCGAATTAAGCCCTTCCACATCTCCTCCAAGACCAAAGCACACAGAAGTCTGCAAGATGGCAAAACATTGTCATTGTGGGGTATTGTGTGTAGAATTTTGAGGAAAAAAATTAATCCATTTTGGAATAAGGCTGTAACATAACAGAATGTGGAAAAAGTGAAGCACTGTGAATACTTTTTGGATCCACTTTATTTAGCCAATCGGAACTCAGTTTATATTTGTTGCTATGGAAAATTCACTCTCCTTGCATTGAAGAACGAAAATTAAGGAGGCAAAGCTCGAACCAATCAGTCAGTCTTTTGACAACGTCACCATATCGAGGCATTTCAACCACTGATCTGTATAAAAAAACTGGATAGCGCACAGGCTGGCAGAAGTGAAGCCACCGGAAACTCTGTGGCCGACATATCGGTACACCCGACTGTATTATGTTTACAAGTTCTATCAAGGTTAGGATTTTAGCGAATTATTTGCCCATTTTCAGGACACCATTGTCACGGTTTGCCTCTCAGGGCAGAGAGAGAGACAGACCCACGCGCCTGCTGCAGTTTGTGGCATTTATTGAAAACAAAGTTCCAAGAGTGCAACAAGCAAAAATCCAAACACAAATAATAAGGTAAACTTACAGATTCAGTAACAGATAAACTCACTAGAACAGGGATGGGGTTCTGGTGGCGAGGAGAGAAGATCATTATCAAGACTGCCACAACAATGAAATGAAAAAGCAGTCCTTAAATAGGTTCAGAACCAACAACATAAGTGAAGACAGGTGTGGGATCACATGTCATGAATTCCTGCCTCCCTGAGGCAGGGGAGACAAAACCCCTCCAGGGCAAAAGACAAACTCAAGTGCTTTAACTGTAGTGAGGAACATTTATTAACAGAAAAACATAACAGTCCAAAAACGATAACTGTGTAGACACATACATAAAGGCAACAGAAAACTTACACAAATGAATACCTCCAGGGCTGGATATCCCTGGAGGACTGGAGGGGATGACTGAACACAGAGAAATTAGTCCAGTCCAAACTTCATGGTTGGCTGCCGCACTGGAGAAGAGTGCAGCAGACAAATAGTGGGGTACTAACAAGCTGCAGGTGCAAGTGGCAGGGTGACCTAATTACCACCTGATTGCAGCTGAGGAACCTGAAGCACAGCAATCAGCTGGTAAGTGTGTCAGTGAGATGAGAGCAGAGCTCTGACAAGAAACAAGCAAGTAAACCAAAACACAAGTACAGAACATAGCCAAAAACAGACTTTACAGATAAATAATACTGAAACATAAAGTAAGCGTCTGAGCTCAGAGAAATCTGAGCTCAGAACATGACAGAGCCCCTCCCTCGAGGGGTGGGAACCAGATACCCCAAAGAGACCCCCCCCCCAAGAAGGAATACAACCAAAAAACTACCCTGGGTGGGAGGAAGGGGGAATAGGCTAAGGAGGGCAAAAACAACACAGTACATCACCCGCACCTGCACTCAGTCAGACACCAAAATCCCCCACAGTCCCAAGGTACCAGAGTTCGGGTGGCCGGCTGAAGTCCCAGACCATCCAGACGGCCCGATGAAAAGAGTCTGGTGGCCTGCCAGAGAAAATGGGCCACCTGACCCAAAGGCTCAGCCTTTCAGGTGGCTGGCCAGAGTGCTTTAGCCACCAGGGCCGCAGGGATGACCCAGGAGGCGGTTGACCAACAGGACGGTCCAAGGATGGAAAGCAGGGCTGGAGGGGGGGAATCACGATGTCATCAGGCAGAGGAAGAAGAGGGACCACGATGGTGTCCGGCAGAGGAGGAAGAGGAACTCCCGATGGCGTCTGGCAATGGAGAAGAGGCCTCGGCATCCTCAGACTGACCAACAGCACCCTCGATGACCCCAGGCTAGAATACTGCAGCATCCTCGGTGACTCCAGGCTGGAGATCTGCAGCACCCTCAGTGGACCCCAACTGGGTCAACGTTGCACTCTCAGTGGACCCTGACTGGGCCAATGTTGCACCCTCAGTGGACCCCGGCTGGGCCAACGCTGCACCCTCAGTGGACCCTGACTGGGCCAACGCTGCACCCTCAGTGGACCCCAGATGGGCCAACGCTGCACCCTCGGTGGAACCCGGGCTGGAGTGTAGCGCCCATGACAGGTCCATGCAGGAGCGCAGCACCCACGTCGGGCTAACACTGGGGCGTAGCAGCCACGAGGGTCCCTGACCTGGACGCAGCACCCACGGAGACTCAACCCAAGGCGGGACACACACGACAGCCTCAGGCAGGGGAGGAGCTGGATCCGGGACGACCTCAGCAAGGAAGGCTGGACCCACAGTGTCATCCAGTGGTTGAACTGGACCCATGGAGACCCCTGGCGATGGTGGATCCTCTCCGGCGACCCTAGGAGAAGGCTCAGGAATAACAGGAGAAGAGATGTGGTTAGGGTCACCGGCAGCGGCGGAGCCCGGTTAAGTGAGTTCAGATGCCGCTGAGGGCTGCATCCGACTCCCTTCACCAAGAGCCAGGCAAGATCTCTCTAAAACAGACATAAGAAACACAAGAGAGATTACTTGCCTGAGTTCGAGCTCCACCGCCATCCAGGACTCAGTCGATCCTGGTGATGATGTCTCGGGTCTGGCCTCTAGAAGGTCCAGCTTTGGCTCCCACTCTACTGCGGTGGCTTCCACAGCAGGCATAGTGGAAACAGCAGTCCTAGTGCCCCCAGGTGAAGACTTCAACACTGGTGACTGATCCGGCGAGGAAGCTGGGGGTTTTCTCCATGAGGGCTGTGGAACTGGGTCCTCCAGGGCCACCGGCTCCTCCACCATCTGATGGCTCTGTTCAGGGACTGACAGACACTCAGGAAAAGATGGGGGATGGGGGGATACATGGACAACATAGGACAAGAGTTAATAGCTGCAGCTGGATGAGAGAGCCCAGCAGACTGCTGAAACTGAGCCTCTCTCCCGGGAGACAGACAAGGTTTATCATTACAATGCTGAAGAGAATAAAAAAACACTTTCCTGTCATCACGGTATTTGATGTTAACAGCTGCAGGTGACTGGCAGTCATCCCTCTCCTTGTCATCGGCAGTCCTGACTCTCATTGGATTGTGGAGGAGCCTGCTCTGCCAACGCAGAAGTGGGTGGCGTCGGAGAACAGGCGGAAGACCTCTCAGCAGCGAAAAAGCGCACCAAAGGGAAGCGCGGAGAAGCCGGTACAGGGCGGAGGATAGCTGACAGAACAGCCGGGGGAAAAAAGAACCGAAGGCTGTACCGGTATGGGAGGCTTCTGCTTCGGTGCCAGGGGAAGGGCTGCTGAAGAGGTCGAAGGAGCCCTCCGACGACCTGAGGTGGGATGCTTCTGTCTGCATGGAGCTGGAGCTGGCGGGCACTCAGGAGGAGGAGGGACATAGAGAAGGTAGGTGGACAGTTCATTACAGCAGCAGGTCGGGAGAGCTCAGGAGACTGCTCTCCCTGAGTCTCCCTACCAGGAATCAAGCAAGACATTTCATCATAAATAGGAGTGGAATAAAATAAAACTTCCCTGTTTTCCCGGATCATGATGTTGTCTGCTGCTGTGCTTTGAGCATCATCCTTCAGTGTGGCTAAGGTGGTCTTGGGCCCCTCTGTGGATCGTTGAGGAGCTGCCCCTCTAACCATTGGAACGGGAGTAGCCGGTGAAGAAATGGAGCACCTCTTGGCAGCAGGAAGAGACACCGAGGGGAATGGCCTCGCAGCAGAAGTAGCGGGAGGTTGGGAAGGCGAAACTGCCAATGAGGAAGAAAAAGGGCAAAAGTCTGCTGCGGCAATAGCTGGGCTTGGTGTTCGGGACGGGGCTGCCAATGAGGCGAGATTATTCTTCTGGCGGTCCGGGACAGGACGACGCTGGTGTGGTGGAGCTGATGTGGCTGGAGCAGGAGTGGGCAGAGTAGAGCCGTTCCTCCATGGAGTGCACTTCCGTGTGGGCGCCGACCTGACTGGAGGCTCTCCTCACGTCAGATCGGGGAAGGACCATTGTAGGTCAGTGAGCGTAGCCAACACATTCGTGAACTCTGGGTATTTCTTCAGTCCAGGATGGTCCCTTTAGTCTCCCAACTGCTGCCTCCACGTTCTGGAAAATTCTCCTCGGGCTTCGTGAGGCAAGAGCATCAGAGACACATTCCTGAATGAAGAGCGCCCCCCACTGGAGGGGATGACTGAACACAAAGAAATTAGTCCAGTCCAAACTTCATGGTTGGCTGCCGCACTGGAGGAGAGTGTGGCAGACAAATAGTGGGAAACTAACGAGCTGCAGGTGCAAGTGGCAGGGTGACCTAATTACCAACTGATTGCAGCTGAGGAACCTGAAGCACAGCAATCAGCTGGTAAGTGTGTTAGTGAGATGCGAGCAGAGCTCTGATAAGAAACAAGCAAGTAAACCAAAACATAATTACAGAACATAACCAAAAACAGACTTTACAGATAAATAATACTGAAACATAAAGTAAGGGTCTGAGCTCAGAGGAATCTGAGCTCCGAACATGACATCACATGAGTGGGCAAAAAGGTAATAATGGTGAATGATTGGGATCAGCTGAAAATAATGAAAGGAGAGCGCATCGGCTGACAACTGACAGGGCTATGCCCACACGGAGCACCAATCAAGAAATGCCCTGACAGCTGTCAACCGCAATAATAAGGAATTAGGATAAAATATAAACAAGAACAAACTGAGAAATAAATACCAATCAATACAGGGTCAGAATGTAGTAAACTAAGACATGAACAGGAAAATAAAAAAACAAGCAGGGATAACAAAACCAAAAAGGCACAAAAAATACAACAAATATATAAATACAGATAAAAAGCCACAAGACTGAGCCTGGCGGAACCTCCAGTGCTCAGCTCGAGACAACTATGCCCCTGTGTTCGGCGTACAAATCCGTTAACATCAGTAAAAAGGGACGCAGTAAAACTTTTCACATGCAAGTGTGATTTAAGTGGTGTAAATTTCAATTCCAAATCTTTAGTTTGGTAGGACATTGTACAATTCTGTCAGTGAAATGACATTATAAAACATGTGAGAGGTTGACACATATTTACAGATGCAGTACAACAGATAATATCTGTGATTAAGAAACAAAGTATCAGCTAAATGTAAAAATGAGGCATGACAATGACCACCACCCACACTGTCCCACCACACTCCACACCAGCCACACCAACCTAGGTCTACCAGTGCTATACTTGTAGCCTAACTAGGCCTAGGCTGTTATTAGTGTTTCTAAAATTGTAGAGGCTAAAGTCTGTTACATTTTCCGTTGACAAAAATGCATTGTTTGTAAATCATGAATAATATTAATTATTTCTGTTTGGTATCACTGATCACCTTCTTGAGTTTGGTATCATGATGCTAACTAGACTCTAGTCTATAGTGCCTATACTGCACACACAGAAATTCTCCTTCTTTTGTTGCATGAATTTTCTGGAATCACAATTCACTAGTACATACCCGTGCATACCCGTCCATGCCCGTAGAAACCAAGTATAAGCAAGTATTTCTGCATGCTGAAGGGTCTCCTTCTGTCTCAGACAGCTGTGTTGTTGACAGTCATGCCTACGGTGTACTGGTGGAACTTGAGGTGTTTCAAGTTCACGGCATCCTTTCTGACGTGGAACAGTTCTCCTCATTCTATTGGTCTCAATCTGGTGGGTCTTCTTCTTTGTTCAGACCACTGGTTGAGGAATAGGTGCATTGTAATTCCAGTTCATGGGCACGATCCTGAAAAAGTGGCTTTCGACCCTGTTCAGGAATGCCCGTGCATGCCCGTAGAAACCAAGAAACCGGAGCACCTGGAGAAATGAGCGCTTTGCTTGGCATTTTACACATTTGTAGTGTAGACTGGTATTCGTCAAGGTTACACATTTTCTGTCATGTAGGTATTGCGAGTCATCCTATGATGCCTGAGTTCATAGGACGTCCTATGATGATGAGGCAGAGATCATAGGCCATCCTATGATGTCCTATAAATGTGCTTTAAAGTCTGTCGTACCCTATGCTGGTGAAGGGTGTCCTCCTGTCTCAGACGGGTGTGATGTACTGCTGTTTCAGATGGCTGTGTTGTTCACAGTCATGCCTACGGCATACTGGTGGAACCTGAGGTGTTTCAAGTTCACGGCATCTTTTCTGAAGTGCAGCAGTTCTCCTCATTCTATTGCTCTCCATCTGGTGGGTCTTCTTCTTTGTTCAGACCACTGGTTGAGGGATAGGTGCATCGTAATTCCAGTTCATGGACACAATCTTGAAAAAGTGGCTTTCGACCCTGTTCAGGAAGGCCCGTGCATGCCCGTAGAAACCAAGAAGCCGGAGCACCCAGAGAAAATCAGCACTTTGCTTGGCATTTTACACATTTGTAGTGTAGACTGGCATTCGTCAAGATTACACATTTGCCGTCATGTGGGCATGGCAAGTCGTCCTATGATGTTACACATTTGCTGTCATGTAGGCATGGCGAGTCGTCCTATGATGCCTGAGTTCATAGGATGTGCTATGATGATGAGGCAGAGATCATAGGCTGCCCTATGATGTTCTAGAAACGTGCTTTAAAGTCTGTCGTACCCTATGCTGGTGAAGGGTGTCGTCCTGTCTTCTTCTTCTTCTTCTTCTTCTACTTCTTCTTCTTCTTCTTCTTCGAGACCACTGGTTGAGGGATAGGTGAGTCGTAATTTCAATTCATGGACAGGATCATGAAAATAGATCTAAGCAAAAAGAAAATGTGTCTTTATGATGTCACATAGACCATAGGACGTCCTATGATGTTCATGCAGGGATCAGAAGACAGAGGCACATGGTCTATGTGACATCAAAAGACATATGGTCTATGTGACATCATAAAGACACATTTGTGTCCTATGATGCCTGAGATCATAGGGCATCCTATGATGTTCAGGCAGAGATCATAGGCCGTTCTATGAAGTCCTATGAAGGGTGACACACACATGGACAGACAGACACAGAGATTTCTTGCTTTTATAGAGGGATGAGAAGTGTGAGAGGAGAAAACCTTGTGATCAACAAACAGTTAGGCAGAAGCTAGAGTGAAAATTTTGAAATACAAACCAATAGGCCTAGGCTAGGCCTTTTCTTTAAAGTTAGAAAAAATATTCATTTGGCTAGTAGGTTAACCTCTTCTGCTAAAAATGTTTAATTTGAAGGGTTTTTAGATTGTATTAACTCTACAATTTTTGCAGATTCCCTCGTGATGAGAAGCGCAGACAAGCCTGGGTTACTGCTCTCAGACGTGAAGGCCTCACTCTATCTGACTGAGCAGTGCTGTGTTCGGATCACTTCACAGAGGACTGCTTTGATCAGACTGGTCAGAACACCTGTTTAAGAGAAGATGCTATTCCAAGTGTGTTTGAATTTCCAAAGCATTTGCAGAAGGTGGGTAGGAATAATTGAAATGGGTAAATAATTTGTAACACTTGTTGTAGAGTAAAGAAACTTAAACTTGCAGAGATTCATTTTAGCAACAAATTCAGATGGTGTCAAGAATAGTTGGAAGGAGCAGTTGTCTGAAGGTGTGGGTGTGGGTTCAAATCTCACCATGTTTCCTTTTCAAAAAACCATGTAGTTTAAGCCAGAAGAGCAGACGTATAACTGTAATAAATTCTGATACAATATGACATCAGGAGGTTGGAAGGATTAGTTGAATATCATCAAATTATGATTTCATTTTTATCATACCTTTGAATTTTGTACATTAGAATAAATAATAAATTTTTACCTATACATAAAAACTGTTCTCATTTTTAATTAATTATACAATCACTGTGGGTTTTTTCATTCTTGGGCCATTCCAGTTTGATTATTATAACATTCAATATCTTATTTAAAGTAATGGTTGTGGCATACTGCAATATTCCAAGTACATGAATATACTAAAACACAACAATACCCCCATAATTAGACCATGTTCCAAGAGTAAAATAGCTAAGTTGGAGATCATTTTACAGAACTATCCAATTGGTATGGCTTACAGATCATTATGAGGTTGTGAAAAAATCAAACCGTATGTGTAGTTCAATTCTAATATTATTTGGGACCACACTGATTATTACATCTCTCACAAGTAGAGTGGATGATTTGAATTAAGTCTGGCTCTTTTTAAAGTATTTTGTTTCTCAATTTCTTCATCATCTCAAAAGAATATGGTAAGTCATCTGTGCTGCCATCTATTGTTGATTTACTTAACAAGACATTTGCAAGATCTTATTTTAAACAATTATATATTACAATAGACAAGGAATGTGAGATGTGGTGATCTAAGTTGAGGGATCAAAACAAGATTATGAAAATATTTGTTACAGAATGTAGCTTCCTTGAGACAAATAATACAGCTCAACGACTTATATACAGTGTATAGTAAAATTAAAGACCCACTGCAGTCAAAATTGACTATTTTTAACTTTTAACATGTTTAAAAAGTGTTTATCATCACTTCCAACACACATCAATAACAAAATCAGCCATAGAGCCTAAAGGTGCCTTCACACCAAACGTGAATGGTCGGCGCGAATGTATACAAAGTCAATGGAAAGAGACGAGCACATGCGAAATCGCGCATTCGCGTGTTCACGTCCAAAGGATAGCGGTAGCTTTGAGATTCTGCCGTCATCGGAGTAAAAGTATCAACACTGAAGAGTAAACTAGTTTGAAAATGAGACTGACGCTCACTTGGAGACAGAAGGACCGGGAGCTCTTCAGCTGAATCGGGATGTTGGGGTTATTTACCCGTGGACTTTTGCCATGGATGTGCTAACAAGGGTAGCAAGCTAGCAACGGAAACACCCATCATCTTGTAAAGTTTTGGAGACAGGGACAACTTTTTCAGGTGAGCCCCCCATCGGATAATGTAAACCTAAGCATGATGTTATTTTGGGGATTTCCATGGTAGGTTGAACACAGTTGCAGAAGTTACAAAGGCGACTTTGCCTGTCTGCATCTCACTCAAACGGTGAATTCATGTCTATTCGTGTGTTTGTATTGAGTAATAATGTAATTGTGCTGCATGAAAAATTTTCCGGTTCACGTTTGGTGCGAAGGCACCTTAAGACTGTGTATTTTGAGTGTGATTCTGACTACTTCTGGTTCAAGCCTAAATTGTGCCATTCAGATCTGGCCTGTCTGTTCTACGTAGAAAAGTCAAACCAATCAGCTCCAATCTTAACTTCCTATCAGGAGACTGTAGGGTATGGGCAAGAGAATGCTGTGGGATTAACTTCTGAGCCTCCGGTACACATGAGGAAGGAGCTGCCATTCATGGTTTGCTGAATTTGTGAATATAGCATACAGGAAATGCTCTGTCCCTAGCTGCAATAGCAATTCTTTGGACACGGATGCTCCCGAGTTTTCAGCACGGTGACGTCATTACGTGACTGTGTCCCCATGTCTGTGGCACTTAAGGTGGCGTTTAAGGTGGTATTAGCGGTATGCTACAGCGAGCACATGCAAAATCACGTATTCACGTCCGACGGGTAGCGCTAGCTTTGAGATTCTGCCGTCATCCGAGTAAAAGTATCAACATTTGAGAGTAAACTAGTTTGAAAATGAGACTGTCACTCATCTGGAGACAGAAGGACCGGGAGCTCCTCAGCTGAATCGGGATGTCGTTATTTACCCACGGACTCCCAGCAGGAGTAAGCTCCATTTGTGGCTGCTGGCTGCAGCAACAGCAGCTACAAGTGCCGCCACAACTTTTTCAGGTGAGTCCCTTTCGGATAATGTAAACCTTAGCATGTTGTTATTTTGGGGATTTCCACAACAGGTTGAACACTGCTGCATAAGTTATAAAGGCAACTTCACCTGTCTGCATCTCAGTGAATTTATGTCTGTTCACGTGGTTACATTGAGAATGTAATCGTGCCGCGTGAAAAATTTGCCTGTTCACATTTGGTGTGAAGGCAGAAGGCTTAGTGTCAGGTGGCTACACACTACTACTGAAAACTAGCCTACGTGAGCCACTAACACAGATACTGACAGAGAGGAGACATGGGAGGCCAGAGGCACATAGCTAATGAGCACCAGGAATGGTGTTTCTAAATAAGATTTTTTAGGCTGATCTAAGTCTGTTTATTTTTCCTAAAACATTTACGTGCAAAATGAGGCATAAATATTACATTTTGGAGGGAGTTTAAGCCATTGCAGTTGGTCTTTAAGATTTCTCAAAAATTAACTGAATTTGAATTAGCATTAGGCCTTAACTTTTATTCCATTTGGGCCTATTCATCACAGTGTGACAAATTATTTCAATATATGGTTAGTCTATACTAGTTAAGTAGGCTATGTATACCAAGGCCTTGATCTACATCATCACAGAAAATATATGAGACCTTTTTTCTCAAATTTTTACCTCAATTTAAATAGAACCTTTGTAAAAAGGTTGTGATCCCATATTTTGCAAATTAGATTAGGCCTAGGCACTTAATTGCAAGATTAAAACACTGCATGATATTTTAATTTACTCATATGGCTAATGTTTTAAGTTTAAGTTTAATGTTTATTTGAAAGGGACATTACATACGAATGAACATTAATACAAATGTTTATATGCCAGATTTAGCAGTACTGCTAATTTACATCTGTAGTCCCCTGGTGGGTCACAAAAACACACAAACAATCATACACGAGAAGAACATTGCAATGAAACTGTACAAAGTGGATATGCTTAAGTGCAACAGTTAAGCTGCTACAAACAAAACATTCAAATGTCACACGAGTGAAGTGCTTTGTATGCATGCACACACACATGCACCCAAGCACCTCACAGCAACAACAAACAGCAGCAACAAACAAGAGGCGGGGCATATGTGTGTGACACACGGGCATATATATATATGTATATATACGTATGCGTATGCTGCAGAGCAACCACTAGTTATGGATACAGTTTTGATTGTTTAAAAGCCAAGTTTTACAATGAGTCTTAAGTGTTTAGTGTGATACGTTCTCTGATTGCAGGTGGTATGTTATTCCAGATCTTGGTGCCTACTGATAACACAGATTGAGCAAATGTGATGCATCTGTGGCGGACCTCACAGTCTCCTCTAGTGATTGCTCTAGTGGTTGTACCGGTGACAGTCCTCAGTTTAACATATTCTTCCGGGCGTGGGGGGATGCATAGCCATTTAATATTTTATAGATTGAACAGGCAAATTTGAGAGTTTTATCATTTTCAAAAGACTATCATTAGGACTGTTATTAGGACTGTTATTATGACGGCATGCCTAAACACACTTAATGCATGTATTACTCACAGATCTACTCGCCTTGGCTTAACTTTTCTGATTATCTAGCCTTCCCACAGCCGCTAAACATAATGTCAACTCGATTTCTATAGTTCACTGGTTGCGCAAAATAAACTGTCTCCATACCAAGAAATTCAATATCTGTTAATTCTTTGGGAAGTTATTGAGGTAGAAGTGGCACCGTTTACTACTAAACCCATTCATTCGCCATTGACTTGCTGAGTGTTTTGGGTGTACTAATATGGTGACCCGGTGGCTTCACTTGGCTCTGTACTCGCTAATGGGGCATGCACTATCCAGGCACTGGTCAACACCAAATTTATTGTCTAAGTTTTTTTTAGCTGACTTAAGACAGTTTTGATGTGCTGAATCCAAAAATCACATTGGTTTTGCTCAATCAGGTCAATTTTTTGAACTATGGCCACGTTTTCTTACATTTTTGTTTACATGTACGGGTATTTTTGCTTTATATGATGCAAAATTCTTTCTATTTCTTGAAATTCTCAGAATTTTGAACAATGATGATGTAACATTCAATTTACATGTACTTTCCTTTATCAATGTCTACTATTCAATTTACAGTACACCTGTACAACTGCTGTACAACTGCTTATAACTTAACATAAAAACCTGACCTGATCGAGAGAAACATGCCATTTTTGGATTCAGCGGTGCAAAATTGTCTTAAATCAGTTGAAAAAACACAGACATCTTACAAAAAAATTACTTTTGTTATGTTGTGAGGTTTTTTATACAGTGATTTCAACTGGTGAACACGCAGGGTCCTGCAGTATTTACTTCCTAACAAGGTTTGGAAACTGCAATTTGAATGCCGAACAATTGTTAATTTCTCACAATGCACTGTAACTTTTATTTCTTGCACTTTATCTCTCTTATTCTATTTAGCTTGTTTCTGTTTCCCTTTATTTTTTAGTTTGCTTTTAAATTCTTATGTGTTTCTTTTGCAACTTGCTGTAATGCTTAATGGAAAGCACTTTGTCTTGTACATGAAATGTGCTATATAGATAAACTTGCCTTGCCTTGCAGTAAGTGTGGTGACATTAACAGTTGCATTCGTCTCTGACACCAGTGTAACCTTCAAATCCTCCCTTGAAAAAATGTTTGGGCTAATTAACACAGCACTTAAACAAATTAAAACCAAACTTTGCAATGATGCTTTCCCTTGCCTCCTGGAAAATAAGGAGCATCCAGTGACTGGTAAACTCCTCTTAAAAGTGAGAAGCAACAATTTTTTAAAATCCAGTTTATAGTATTCAATCAATTCAATTCAACTTTATTTGTATAGTGCCTATTCACAACAAAAGTCATCTCAAGGCATTAGATACATAAGCACAAATCATAAATAATTCAGAGAAAAGCCCCAACAATCAGATGATCCACTATAAGCAAGCGCTAGGTGACAGTGGGAAGGAAAAACTCCCTTATAGGAAAAAATCTCCGGCAGAACCAGACTCAGGGAAGGGCAGTCTTCTGCCACGACTGGTTGGGGTGGGGGGAGAAAAGGAAGAAAGAAGAGATATACTATTCATAACATAACAACAACATGCAGGTAGACAGATATGATGTGCAAATTCTATCAAAGCTAATTTGACCTAAGATTACAGCATTTTATGGGCTTTTTTCAGGCTTATTAAGCTAACTAAAGAATCTCATAGGAAACTGCGAGCAGACACATCCGTAGCTGAACCTGGTAGTGTAATGCCCAAACACTATGCACAGTGAACATAAGTAGCAGTTTTGTTTTTTTGGTTTTTTTTTATATAAGTGGTCATAGTAGATACTAATAATATAAAATTCAAAACTATGACATGCAAAATCCAATGTACACTTGTGAATGACGTCCAGTTACAACATGATGTCCCATCTAGCTAGCCAGCTGTCACATAGCTCATGCACACAATCAAACACAATCAAACACATATGCAGCAGGCTCCATTGATGTGGACTACAACACTAGGCACACGTGTAGCAGTGGAACAGTGTGTATAGTACACTACTAGTTACAAACATATAATATGTGGGAAGTCAATTCAAAAGCTTTATCAAATAGTAAAGTTTTCAGTTTTGTCTTAAAGGCAGACAGGGTGTCAGCCTCACAGACCCAGGCTGGTAATTGGTTCCATGGAAGAGGGGCCTGATAACTGAAAGCCCTACCCCCCCGCCATGGTACTTTTATGGCCCTTTTCCACTAGCCCCGCTTAGCCCAACACGGCATAGCTCAGCACGCTTTGTAGCTCTTTCCACTAGCCCCAACACAGTTTAACAGGCGCTCTTTTCGTGCCTGCTCGAGGGCAGGGTACAACCGTGGTGAGTCGTGCCGAGATGTGACGTCAAAAGACTGGTCGCCACTGATTGGTCAGGTCATAACGTCACGAAAGCGACCGTCTTCTGATGAATCTACACGACCGCCATTTGCAATATTTCACGGACTAACTCGGTCACGGAGTAAATACGATATTAATACAGACAGCGTTGTAGGTTTTGCGGAACTCTACACCGTGGTCCAACGAAGAGGTGCGGAGTTTTCTCTGCTTGGTGGCAGATCCACAGTGAGAGGAGCGACCTGGACCGATACAGATGCAGCCCAGCATAGAACCGGACTACGGACAAGCTGAAGACGAACGTGAGAGAACCATTGATGGTGAGTGATTTGTAATAATGTGCATCTATTTGCTGATTTATCCTGTTGGTGGTAAGCTCACTTTTTTTGAGCCATACAGCGCCATTTTGTGCTGGCTAATGAGTTTTAGCTAGTAGCTAGCTAGCTAGCTAGCTAGTAGCCAACTCTGCTGATTCGCTCTTGTTTTGTCCTAAGTATTCGCTTGTGAGAGCAAAACGATGAAATATGTTAATCCTGGCTAAAGTCCTGGTTTGTGTACGTATTGCACTTTGGTGCTGTGCATTAAATTGTGTGCAATTTAATGCTAGAATGTGTTTCCACATGCCAGGGGTTAGCCTCCCTCAGTGTTTATATTGTGGATACTGGTGAAATGGACCACAGGAGCCGAAATCTCGACATATTAAAAGTGCTTTTTCAAACCAGTGATTTATAAAGTCATTCATATAATTTTCTAAAGCGTCAGAATAGACCCACACACCTATTCTGTGGATCCTGCAGTGCTTGTCAGGGAAACGAAGCATTTTTGTCACATCCCACCACTGACTTTCACAGGTGTATTTCCCTAATACAGGTACATCTCCAAAAATTAGAATGTCATGAAAAACTTCAATATTTTTTGTCACTCATTTCAGAAAGAGAAATCCGTATATTATATAGATTCATTACACAGACAGTGATATATTTCAAGCATTTCTTTATTTTAATTTTGATGATTACGGCTTACAGCCCCTGAAAACCCCAAATTCAATTTGGCAAAAAATTAGAATATTACATAAAATTAACTTTAAAAAATAGTTTTTAAATATAAATGTTGGCCGCTGAGGTGTTGGTTAATATGGGCTGTAGCCGTAATCATCAATATTAAAATAAACACTTTCAATATATCACTGTCCCTGTAATGAATCTATATATGGGTTTCACTTTCTGAAATGAGTGACAAAAATATTGAATTTTTTCATGGTATTCTAATTTTTGAGATGTGCCTGTATATGTGTTGAACTTGCTTGAACCTAACCACCATCCATTTCTGTCGTTCATCTAGGCAAGAGGAAAGCAGCCGCCCCACAACGGACCTCACCACTGCGGAACATACTGAAATCCTTTGCTTTTATAGGTAAAGTGTCAAAACCAAAGTTGCACAATTTCCACTTAATATAAAAGGGACTGAACTGAGATTTATTTGATTGTGTGAATATGGCACATCAACTGTAAAATAAACTGCTTGTTAATGTATTTATTTTTTTGTCAGGTCATTTGTGTGATCCTTTGTGAGTTATGTTCATAACTGTATGTTTTGGCGAATGTGAGATGTTCAGTCGTCAATATAATTTACCTTATATGTGTAGTTTATAGTCTATCATCAATAAACTCATGCAGTAACAGGACACATTACAAATATTTGAGACCCATTGTAGTGCTTCCTTTTATATTTTAGCAATGCTAGTACAAAACACCGCCCACACATGAAGCCAGGGCAAGAAGAGACACTTTTACAGACAAGACAAACTTTTATTGATAAAAACTTCATATTTTTGACTGAGCGACTCCATACTCTGTGATGCACACCTTCAGTTAAAGTACTATATTCCATTCAAGTGAATATATTAATTCATTCTGATTGCTGAGGCCACAGTAAAAAGAGATGATTTTAAATGTAACGCAGCCCTTGTAAAATCTACTGAAGCGCAGCTACATGAAAATTGTGGTTAAATACAACAACAAAGTACTTTATTGTCACATTCAAATTGTAATCCCTCCTGTTTTGTTTTTCTTTTGAATTCTTGGATGGAATATGGTGGGCAATATAAGCTGCAGCTTCAGCCATCACCCATTTCAGATAACCTATGTTGAACTGTATAATCAGAGGAGTTATTGTTTAATTTGACCTTGTTAGATTTTTTCCCCTTTGTTATATTATTCTATTTTCTTTTAATCTTTACTTTTAATCAATCCGAAATAAAGATTCATTCATTAATTCACATTCCACCACTGGCTTTTAGCAACAAGTGTATTTCCCAAATATGTTTTACACTTGCTTTAATTAACCACCACCCAGTTGTCTTTTGTCTAGGCAAGAGGGAAACTGTCCACCCCAACTGGACCTTGCCTCACTATTTACTGAGATGCAGGCTGAAGATCTGCTGAACCAGGACCAGTACGAGGGGCTGATCCAGTTGCTTCTCAGTGAGGCAGCATGGCTGGCGTGTGTGACCCATTCCAGTGTCTTTCTTTCTTTTTTTTTTTTACAGTTTGAATTTTGCACATTCTGAATAATCTGAAATTTGCTGCTGATTGTAATAAACAATTTAGTGACTTATGTGTTTGCATCATGATTTTCTATTTTGTCTGTTAAGACACCGGTAGGAAAAGAGTCAACTGTACAAAGGATTTATCGGTGACCTTGAAAATAATGGCTCATTTTTAAGAAAAAAGTAACCAAAACAATTATTTTATTAACTGAAGACTGTATTGTTGGATGTGCCACCGCAGAAGACCCTGCATACTTTAGTGACAGTACCAGTATATGGAGGAATTCTGGGTCATATTAGCATCTGCTCTTCATCATAATGGGTTTGGGCAGGGGTGTCTAATCATGTGCCATGGAGGGCCAAGACCCTGCAGGCTTTACCTCCAACTAGTGTCTTCAACAGCAGATTCCACTGAACTTCTTCCACTGACTGCTGATCAGTGAGAACACCTGCTGAAGAGACTGGGTAGAAGAGAGAACCTGCAGGGTCTTGGCCCCCCATGACACATGATTGGAAGCCCCTGGATTAGGTTTAATGGGATTTAACATTTTAACACAAACTGCTTTATGGTTCATAATTCTGTTGACAGACTTACACCAAACCAAAAGTGATTTCTCAAACTGCTGGATTGTTCTTAGACAGCTTTTCCAATCTTTCAGTATTTAATTTATGCCACATGGTGGTAACCTTCACATATAAAAAAAGAGACATCTGCAAAAACTTCAGAGGTTTATTGTCAGTGCAATTCCCAGTGCAATACTACATGAATGCATGTATAGTACATTGTTGATGCAGAGAATATATATTTCTACAGTACATGTATCTAGTAAATCAAGTATTTTCCATGTAATCTTGTGACTGCATTATTTTAATTGCTTTTAATCCTAGATCAAGTTTGTTTTGGCCTAAAATGTGTCATAACTGTCAAATATATCTTATTATACCTAACTCAGTACTGTTTACTTTTTGAATATATATTTTGTGGCTAATATAGTTATTAACATGGTGATCAAGTTGTGTCAGCTGATCATTTTTTGCTATGACACCACCTCAGACTCAGTGCTGCAGAAGCAGGTACGTCCATGATGTCTCAACAGTCTCTCCATGATTTTCACGCAGATCAGAGCAATTTGTTGCACAGGAAATAAACGTTTCTTCAGAAATTCTTAAGCTGTATAACCACTGATCGTTTGTGAAGCTGTGTTGACATCAGTGACAGGCTGTTGACATCAGTGATAGGCTGTCTTGAACTCCCAGACCGACCGTTTGAAGTGGTAATTTCCCCACAACAGAGCCATCTGAAACACACTCACACAGCATACATATTTTAGTACCTAACAGCGATAACTTGCAGATGTTACAGTGTAGTACGATGTACTTATAGCAAACTAGCATTAGCAACATTAGCTTACCGTCATATATGACCTAGTTTGTATCCTCACGTCTTTGGCTCTCCCAGAAGCTGCAGAACTATTCCAGAGTGTTTCATCTCGCTGCCTGTACCCGTGTCTGGCAGTCCTTTTTGGCATTTATGGTGAAAAAAGCCACAGACCGAGGATTCACCTTGTACAGCCGCCATGATGCATGTGTTATGTTTTGCTTTGGTCGCGTGTTTTACGTCACGGGAGTGTGGCACCGCCTTGCTGTAAAAAAAATCCCGCCCACCCCAGCTTAACGGTTGTAATGGAGACACAACCGAGCCGAACCATGTCGAAGTGAATCGAGACGTGGCGAGGTGTGCTAGGCTAGTGGAAAAGGGCCTTTAGAGACCTTAGGGATTACTAGGAGTCCTGCATGCTGAGAGCGTAATAATCTGTTAAGATAATAGGGTCTGATCAATTCTTTAAATTAACTGGGGGATAGATTATGTATGGTTTTATATGTCAAGAGAAGAACTTTAAATTTGATTCTGGATTCAACAGGGAGCCAATGAAGGAAGGTTAATATGGGATAAATATGATCCCTCTTTTTAGTGCCCGTTAATACCCTAGCTGCAGCATTTTGAATTAGTTGGAGAAGTTTTAGAGTTTTTAGGACAACCTGACCATAGTGAAATACAGTAATCTAATCTCGAAGTGACAAAGACATGGACAAGTTTCTCTGCATCAGTTTGGGACAAGATGTTCCTGATTTTAGCAATATTCTGTAAGTGGAAGTAAGCAGTTTTAGAGATTTGTTTGATATGTGAATTAAAGGACAAATCCTGATCAAAAATGACTCCAAGATTCCTGTCAGTGGTGCAAGGGTAAAACCATCTAAGCTACATATCAGAGACAGAGTCTCTGATGTTTTTGGGGGCCAATTATAATAACTTCAGTTTTGTCTGAGTTAAGTAGTAAAAAAGTTGTGGTTTATCCAGGTTCTAATGTCTTTAAGACATCCATGTAACCTTGTCAATTGGTTTCTGTCTTCTGGTTTCATTGACAGGTATAACTGTGTATCATCTGCATAACAATTGAAATTTATGGCATGTTTTCTGATAATATCACTTAAGACGAGCATATATACAGTGGTGTGAAAAAGTGTTTGCCCCCTTCGTGATTTCTCTTTTTTTTGTATGTTTGTCACACTTAAATGTTTCAGAGTATCAAACAAATTTAAATATTAGACAAAGATAACACAAGTAAACACAAAATGCAGTTTTTAAATAAAGGTGTTTATTATTAAGGGTAAAAAAAAAATCCAAACCTACATGGCCCTGTGTGAAAAAGTGATTGCCCCCCTATTAATAAAACATAAATTAACTGTGGTTTATCACATTTTTGGAAAGCTGAGTTCAGTTTCTCCAGCCACACCCAGGCTTGATTACTGCCACACTTGTTCTCAATCAAGAAATCATTTAACCCCTTGCACTCTGGTCAATTTCCCTAAAAACGCCTAAAAATAACGCACCCAAAGTAAATCAAAAGCTGTTCTTCAACCCTTTGCAGCATCTTCATGGGGTTGGTCTCATTTAAAAGAAAACACTTTGACTTTTTTGGCAAAACAGTCATAATCTCTCTAAGTGCTCCTGCCACTGAGTAACAGTCATCTAAACATACTGAACTTGAAGAAAATAAAGTTTGCCTGGGTGTTTTTTTGGATACAAATGCTTGCAAATAACACACAGCTGTCAGATCCGGGCTGGAAAATGCAACAGAAATATAGAACCAAGTGTTATCCAGCTGAGGTCAAAATTTTGTAACAATACCACAAAAAATGAATATATTACACAGCTTTTTTGTCAGGTTGTTCCCAGGCGTTTTTGAACTGTGCCAAACTGTGCCAAATAGCACAGTTTGGAAAAACGTCTGTAACTTTTGAATGATTCAAAATAGAAGCTTGATCTTGGGCTCTAATGAAAGGTGACACTCAGGGCTGTGTGTGTGTGTGTGGGGGTTGTTTATTCATTCATGAATGAATGAATGAACAAACAAGCCCCCACACACAAAGAAGCATGCCACGTAAAAAATGTGTGGCTTTTTTTTTTTTTACAAGAAAAAATAACCTACAGTGCAATAAAAATTATACTAAAATATCTGTAATGTAGAGGATAACAACTCCCCCCCCCTGCTACAGAGGACAAACATTGTCCATCACCACACGGCCGCGGTCTACTATGCACAGTTGTACTAAAATATCTGCAATATATCTGCAATCCGCTACAGAGGAGTAGCGGGGGGGGGGGGGCCTTCATGGTCGGTCCGTCATGTGGCAATGATGCACAGTTGTAATTTACCGATCGGTCAAAAGTAATTTTGATTACAATTTTCAGGGATAAAGAATAATTTAGCTTATAACACTTACCTGTCCACAACAGCAGTGTCGCTGGCGAACATCTCTTCCTCATTGTCAGACGAACATGACGCTGGTCCGCTTGTTACGACTGGGGGTTCTGGTCACGCGACCCGGTCAAACCATGATTCCATTATTGCAGTTTTGCGCTTCCATGATTGCGGTTTTGGCGAACGATTTTTCAAAACAAATAAGAACAGTAGTAAGAAAAAAAGACTGGCGAACGCGTGTGTGCCACCCAGCGGCTTACACAAAACAGATTTTACGCACGGGACGCACGCTTTCAATCGATGAACTTCTCTGCTTCAATTGGCTCGCTGTATTCGCAGCCGTTGGTAGGCGGGTCCTTCTTGCTAGGTTTTCAGTCATTGGTTCTTCAGGGTTTCAGAAACCCAATTCAAGGCTCTTATTAGTCGAATGAGAGGTCAATCAAATCTAAACCAATCAAAGCACTCCTTTGGCTCTCTGTTCGCGGCTGTGTCTGTAGTGGAAGAATGGAAATGCAGCTTTTTTTTTTCAGTGCGCTCTGAGACGCACAGTGTGCGTCCTAGTGCGCACGAGGGCGCGCTAGGACACAGAGACGTGACCGCCCGCGGTATCCCGGAGTGCAAGAGGTTAAATAGGACCTGCCTGACAAAGTGAAGTAGACCAAATGATCCTCAAAAGCTAGACATCATCCAAAGAATTCAGGAACAAGTGAGAAACAAAGTAATTGAGATCTATCAGTCTGGAAAAGGTTATAAAGCCATTTCTAAAGCTTTGGGACTCCAGCGAACCACAATGAGAGCTATTATCCACAAATGGCAAAAACATGGAACAGTGGTGAACCTTCTCAGAAGTGGCTGGCCGACCAAAATTACCCCAAGAGCGCAGCAACAACTTATCCAAGAGGTCACAAAAGACCCCACAACAACATCCAAAGAACTGCAGGCCTCACTTGCCTCAGTTAAGGTCAGTGTTCATGACTCCACCATAAGAAAGAGACTAGGCAAAAATGGCCTGCATGGCAGAGCTCCAAGACGAAAACCACTGCTGAGCATAAAGAACATAAAAGCTTGTCTCAGTTTTGCCAGAAAGCATCTTGATGATCCCCAAGACTTTTGGGAAAATACTCTGTGGACTGATGAGACAAAAGTTGAACTGGAAGATGTGTGTCCCATTACATCCGGCGTAAAAGTAACAGCATTTCAGAAAAGGAACGTCATACCAACAGTAAAATATGGTGGTGGTAGTGTGATGGTCTGGGGCTGTTTTGCTTCTTCAGGACCTGGAAGACTTGCTGTGGTAAATGGAACCATGAATTCTGCTGTCTACCAAAAAATCCTGAAGGAGAATGTCCGGCCATTTGTTCGTGACTTCAAGCTGAAGCGCACTTGGGTTCTGCAGCAGGACAATGATCCAAAACACACCAGTATGTCCACCTGTGAATGGCTTAACTGTTTGACTGCCTATGATGCTCCGCTGCACCGTCAGCCCCTAGTGGTCAAGATTTTTTCAAGAAAATATTCAGTTCAGATGTCAGAGATTTCCAAAGCTATAACTTGAAAGTGGTAAGAGATAATGGCTTACTGTCAATTAGAAATATGTAGAATATGATCCAAAGTTTGAGATAGGAGTAAATTTATGCATCTAATTTGCATAATGCCACAGCAGCCATATCAAATTACATAGCTTTCAGTCAAAAGTGGACTTTGAACATATTTACACAAAGAATGGTTTTGTTTTTTGTCACCGTTTTTTGTTTTGGGCATTTTGTTATCTTCAAAGTATATGAACCAGAAAATCAGTACAATGTAAACAAACAAAGACATTCGTCACTTACCGCTGGCCATGTGGCTCACTTGCTTCCTCCTTTTGCGGCATTCTGGTTGTTATTTTGTCTTCTCCCGGTCAATTTCGCTTTCTCTCCTACATCCAGAAACTGTTATGATTAATCCAACTCAATTTTGCCTTTATTCCGCCGCTATTTATTTTACATGACGACACTGAACCGGCACAATTGTTCTCTCCAGTCACATGGCGCTGGGGTCGATGGCAGGTGAACATCAACCAGCTTTGTCCACCCTCTGTTATAACAAAATGTAGATGTTTACCTTCATAAGCTAAATAATCTCTTTTTAGAATCATAGTTGGCAAATTTGGGAGCAAATCTCTCCTCCATCTTACAATCGCACACGTCAACATCTGTTTACAATCTCTTCTTCTGTGGTGTCCAGAAAGAGTGTAAAATATCTTAACAGCATCTCAGAGTGCCAAAAACAAGTCATATGAGTACTTCAGTTTGGGTGCTCCTCATACTAAGTCCCAACACCAGTACTTGATAAAACATTTTCCCCACTCTGTTTCATAAAACCAGGTACTTCACTTAGGCTGCATTCACACCAGGATAGTTCGGGGGTCTCGGTCCGACTTGGCGGGGATGGTGAGAATTTTCACTCTTTCGTTTGGTTTGGTTTGCATTCACACAGCACTTCACTCAAGCGGACCAAACTGCTCGGACAACGTCACGCAGTTACAACAGCTGCTCATTTGTGGTGCTGTAGCCGAAGCCACCACTGACCAGGAAGAAAAAATCTCTGCAAAGAAGAGAAATATGGCTCATCGATTGGCCAGGACCGGTGTTAGGCTGAGAATTGCTCTCTTGCCAAGAATTGCATCCCATACACCAAAATTATAAAATATAACACTACAGCCAGGCTTGTAACCATTTGTGTATTTTTAGAAGTAAAAATTATTTTTACCTCTTGTAAATTATCTTTAAATTATGTTTATTCAACGATGGGTTGCAATTCTCGGCAAGCGAGCAATTCTCAGCATAACACCGTTCCCTTCAGCTGAGGTGTTTATCTGACACAAACTAATAAAAATGACAAGCGCCGCTGTCTGTATAAACCCCCGTGCTGCCATCATGTCACTAAATGTTTTAAAAACATTGGTATTCTTGTGTGTAGCCACAAGCAGCTGAGAAATCTGGTCCTCATGCCAAATGTCTTTCAGAGCCTGCATCTCTTCACTCCTCATTCCTCCAAGTACAAGAGACATTTTTTTAAGCTTTTCTCCTCGGTTTTCTCCAGTAAAAAGTATTTCTTGGATCCGTGCGGTTGTCTGTTATTTTCTACCCAAAAGGGAGGCTTAAGAACCAGGAGCTCTTCAGCTGAATCGGGGTGTTGGATTTATTTTACCCATGGATTCCTGCCACAGAAACAAACATGGAGTTTTCAACAGGAAAAACTTTTTCAGGTGAGTGCCAACTTCAGCTGTCTGCATCTCACCCAGACGGTGAATTCATGTCTTTTCATGCATTTACATTGAGTTATAATGTAATCGTTCTGTGCAAAAAATTTGCCTGTTCGCGTTTGATGTGAAGGCACCTTTACAGTAAACACCACTTTCTCTTCTCACTGTGTGTTGCTGTGGTTACACAAACGCACGTCCGCCCTTTGGTCCGCTGGATACTCCGTTTGCATTCACATGGCAAGCGAAGTGCACCAGACTGCGTTGGCAAGCGAACTGAGACCCCCCGTTTTCAGGGGGACCAGAGTTTGCTTGTTTGGTGCTGCACCAGAGTTCCAGGCACATTCAGACAGCTCCAAACGAACCGAACTATCCATGGAATACACACTTTGGTCCTTTAGTCCAGACCAAGCAGTGGCCATGTTAATGCGCCCTTAGTTGTTTATTTTATTCTCAGTGTGAACTATTTAACAAGGTTGCCTTTAATGACTCTTTTGAAGTACTAGTACTAGCACTGCATAATTTAGTTATAAGATGCATTATATATTATGGTATTGTATAATGAATGTAATTATGTGGATAGATAATGACTATCCATCCATCCATCCATCTTCTACCGCTTTTCCGGAGGTCCGGGTCGCGGAGGCAGCAATGACTATAATATGTTTTAATTTATTGGGTATGGAGAAGGGGTGGGACTATATAAGCGTTGGCTTCTTCCTTCTCCTTTTGAACAAGGACATTTTTTGTTTTTTTTGTTATGTTTATTTTTTGGTTTTGATTCCTTGTTTTAAATTTTTGTCTTGATGTTCAAATCAATCAATCAATCAATCAAAAAAGTTATTTTTCTTTTAAATAATGCAAGTCAAAAAAGTTAAACGTTCACATTTTCTATATTTATCACACAAAAAGTGAGATATTTCAAGCTGCTTATTGTTTTTAGTTTTGATGATTATGACTTGGCTTTTCATCATCAACCTTGATATTCAAATTTTTTGAGATGCACTAGTATTTATTTTTTTTTATTGATTATTGCTGTAAAAAAGACAAATTCGCGAAGATTATTAGTGCTGTTCAGATACATCTGTTTAATGCAGTGCCTCTGGTGTCACAATGGCGGGGAATTTCATACCTGGATATCAGAAGCAGAGGACATTTCATAATCAAATATTTTAAACTTTACGCATGGTTTAGTGATGCGACTACTGAATATAGTGAGCCACAACAGCCACAACAGTTATTATTTCTTGGTGAAACAGAGGCATACAGTAATTTGTTAGTGTGTCTGTTTGTGGCTGTGTGTATCTGTCTGTCTGTCCGCCTCTCTGTTTCAGCTCACCCGGTCAAAATTAAGTGGAACTAAAGGCTTGTATCATTGTATCACCATATTTTCTCAACTTTTAATTTGCCAGAATTGCAAGATAAGGCGTTGTTTTCAAAATAAACACAAATTTAACTCACCATTTCTGTCAATGCAGCCATGAAAACAGGAAATGTAATAACTATGGCAGGCCAGTAGAGGTCGGAGTGCCACTTTTTTATAGCCACCCATGCTACCATGCCACAGGCACCGAGACACAGCACCTTGGTGCTTTTTATTTCTTTTATGACTCAAGGGAAGCTGCTGGACATTTCTTTTCATCTCATCAGCTTTTTCTGCAGTGTATCTGTTTGCAACTGCTACAATTAGCATTAGCAAATTTTGTGTATATTACAATTACAGTATGTTTTCAAATATATAATCAAGCTATTTATGTGTAAGTCATCCTCTCAATTTTGATGACAGAGAGCTATTTAGATCCTTCTTTAAAACAATTTAAAAACACAATTTACTGTATTTGTAAATGTAGAAAAACAAAAAGGCAGCTGCTTCTGGCACCCCCCAAAACCCCCTCCTATCTTGAGAATAAGCTAATTGTCACTGGGCTGGCAGCTGAATAGAGCCAGAGAGTTTAATCTGACGACAATGACATGTTTGATTGGTCAGAACTAGACTGGGTACCAAGGGTGGAGGGTGGGGGGGTTGCTCTCTCTTGTGGCAGTGGAGAACAAACATAAATCTTCTTCAACAATCTATTTTCCATCATACTTATTCACAGGGGACATCTCAAAGTGGTCTTTACCCTTTCTGTCAATGGCTGCCCTCATCCATCAATTTCATAGAGAATTATACCCCAGATCGATGTAGTTCATGACTGCTGAGCATTTGTCGAGGGGTGGTGGTGCAGCTGGGCGGAGTGGTGGGGAGTCAGAAGGCCCTGGTGTATGTGTGCTGCTTTTTTCTCAAGTCTTTTGGCTACATTTTTTGTTTGACCACCCGCTCGTGCTCAGATAATTCACACATGTAGAGCAAACAACACACTGGTTTCCCTTTTATCATTAAGCTCCCTTTTCTCACAGGACTCCCAACAAATAAATGGAAATGACTGACCGAATGATTGGAGTCATTCTCATGGCAAAAAAAAAAAGTTTTAATTTTGTGCGCAAGAATTTATTTGCAGGAGTTTATTTTTAATTGGATTAGAAAACACTTTAGCTGCCATTATTCCAGCCATGTGCAAATTAAAACTCCATGTGAAATGGATGTATGCTTTCTGCAGCGCGTACACCAGCATGCAAAGTCCACATCAAACAAGGCTTTTAGTTGGGAAAATGGCAATTTTCTTTCTTAATACAAAACAAAAGATCAGTGAGTAAACGCATACACATACAGTACAAGCTTGCACAGCCTCTTAAATGTCAGTTGTATTCTTCTTATTTTTTTTTTTAAGTTCAATTTGAGAAGAAGGGCACTAATATAGGTGTGAGGGTCAAGGCCTCATCTAGCCATTATGGAATATTTAGCAATACCATTACACACCCTCTGACAAAGATATTCAGGCTACATAATAGAGCTATGAAGACCTGTAGTACAATGCATAATTGCTCCTTCTGAAACATTGATGAATTAAATTACGGGGGTGGGTGGGATCAAATTCATAAATCAAATTACAGTACCTTCCTTCTGCATGCTCAAACAGTGAAGGACTCTTTAGAAGTCGCTTCTGAAATAAAGGATGGGGGGATAAAGTAAATGAAGTAAGCATAATTATGTCTGTCTTCTCACTCTGGCATTGTCTTCAATTAATTTTTTACAAAGGCAACCATTAGCTACAAACTAATACCAGTTAAGCCTGAACGAAACTGAATTATTAAATCTGTCAGCCAATATCCTATTACAGTCTACTTATGAATAGTTGATTTAATCGACAATTGGCTTATCGTACAGTGAGGCCGTCCGTGGCAGCTTAGGTTTTTGAGATGCAGCGATATGTATAGGTCAGTATCACAAAAGGCCTGCCCACATCAGGTTCATTTAATATGGCTGGTGGACGGGGAATCACATGGAACAGGATTATAACGCAGTTTTCCACAGAAGAAAATCAATTTATTGTGATATTTGTAATGCAATACTAAATAAAAAAATACAAGCAACCCTTAATGAATCAACTTTAATATCAAGCAAATGACAGTTTTAATGCATCTACCCTTTATGACTGAAGCAAATTGAACAAATTAAAATCTGTAAAAAAAAAAAAAAAAGTGAAGAAACTACATAAATTTGCAGAAATAGATAGCCCTTCACATCCTTACACTCGTACCATGCAAATCTAGCTCTAAGACCCACATACACACACACACACACACACACACACACACACACACACACACACACACACACACACACTTAAGACATTAAGTCCTCAACCTGTACCACGCTTGTGAGGGATATTGGCATGTACGCGAGATTGATGAAAATTACTTCCAGAGCATTTATTTCTTCTAATACCACTGAAAGAAGAGTGTGCACTCAGGAGATATTTGATCTGAATTAGGGAAACTGATGAAGCAATTGATTAATTGGAATTTAAGCCATCAGTCACTGGAGCCATCAGCAGCATCATTTACATTCCAAACAATCAGCTGATGGCCCAATAGAACACTGAGTATTAATACGCAACAGTCAATGTGATACTGCTGCGTCGCCACCAGCCCATATTGACAAATACAATGACACTTTTAATCCCCGCCTGATCAAGATGCATATATTTTGGGATTTCTCCACTGTTCCAATATATTGTATGCATTTTTAATAAGGTGTGAGGAGCACAGGTTTGAGTAATATGTTTAAAAAAATATACATTTGTGTATTTGCTGTCATTTACAGTGGTGTGAAAAAGTGTTTGCCCCCTTCCTGATTTCTCATTTTTTTGGAATGTCACACTTAAATGTTTCAGATCATCAAACAAATTTACATATTAGACAAAGATAACACAAGTAAACACAAAATGCAGTTTTTAATTGAAAGTGTTTATTATTAAGGGTAAAAAAAAATCCAAACCTGCATGGCCTTGTGTGAAAAAGTGATTGCCCCCTGTTAAAACATAAGTTAACTGTGGTTTATCACATCTTTGAGAACTGAGTTCAATTTTCTAGCCATTTCTAAAGCTTTGAGACTCCAGCGAACCACAGTGAGAGCCATTATCCACAAATGGCAAAAACATGGAACAATGGTGAACCTTCCCAGGAGTGGCTGACTGACCAAAATTACCCCAAGAGCACAGCAACGACTCATCCAAGTGGTCACAAAAGACCCCACAACAACATCCAAAGAACTGCAGGCCTCACTTGCTCAGTTAAGGTCAGTGTTCATGACTCCACCATAAGAAAGAGACTGGGCAAAAATGGCCTTCATGGCAGAGTTCCAAGACAAAAACCACTGCGGAGCATAAAGGACATAAAAGTTTGTCTCAGTTTTGCCAGAAAACATCTTGATGATCCCCAAGACTTTTGGGAAAATATTCTGTGGACTGACGAGATAAAAGTTGAACTTTTTGGAAGGTGTGTGTCGCATTACATCCGGCATAAAAGTAACATAGCATTTCAGGGACTTCCGGTTATGGCTGCCACGTAGGACGGACGTGTCTCGCTCTGCTCTGCTCCTGGAGAAAAAAAATCGGCAAATAACTCTCTCATTTGGGACAGAACGTATCCCAGCATTTGGCCGAGGATATGTCGGCGAAGCCTAAGGCTGGAAAACCAGGAAAAGGAAAAAGCGAGCCGCCGAAACAGTCCAAATTAACGGACTTTCAGGTCTGTGACGCAGCAAACAAGGCTCCATATATGGCGGAGGAGGCTGGCGGCGGTGCGATTTCTGCGGGGAATGGCGCAGATGCGCTGATGGCTGCCATGAGTTCAATGAGAGCGGACTTTTCCTCTAGATTTGATGGGATTATGACAGCGCTGGAAGGAATAAGAAAGGAATTGGGTGACTGTGTAGAACGAACGGCGCAGATGGAGCTCCGTCTCGCTAGTGCTGAAGATGACGTCACCCGTCTTCAATTAAAGGTGCGCACTTTGGAAAAAAAAAATAAATCTCTGGAAGATAATATTTTGGATTTGGAATCTCGGTCGAGACAGAATAATTTGAGGCTGGTGGGTCTTCCAGAGGAATCAGAAGGTCGGGACGTATGTTCCTTTCTGGAAAAGTGGATTCCGGAGGTGCTGGGCAGCGAGGAGTTGCAATCAGCAGTGGTTCTGGAAAAAGCACATCGTATTGGCCCACGGAGAGATAAGGGACCGCCGAGGACCTTAATTATGAAGTTTCTAAGCAACAGAGACAGGATGAAGATCTTCAACGCTGCACGTGCTAAAGGAGAGATTAAACACCAGGACCAGCAGGTGCGGTTCTACCCAGATTTGGCCACAGGAATCCAGCAATTGAGGAAGCAGTTTGATCCCGTACGTAAGGAGCTGCGCAACCTTGGGATTCGTCATGGTGTAATCTATCCTGCGAGACTGCTGACCACGTATGAGGGCAGAACCCACATCTTCAAGACCCCAGAGGAGGCGCAGGAGTTCATCAAGAAGATCAAAGAAGAAGAAGAGACTGGTGGGAGCTAAGCATGAACAAAATATAAGGTAGAATAATTAAGCATTTGCACAGGCATCTGACTGACTTGAAGTAAATAGTAAGTTTACAAAATATAGATTGTATTATATATTAAAAAAAAACAAAACAAAACAAAAAAAAAAAAACAAAAAAAAAAACTATGATGTACAAAGTTGTTAAAAATTTTGGAGTTAAGTTGGAAAACTACAGAGGAGAGTTAATGTTACGTCATTAAAAGCAGTAGAGTTAGGGTGATTGGGAGGATGAAGAAGGAGTGGCTTAGGCTGTTCCCCGTGGGTGTGGAACGGTCGATGGCTATATCGGGAGACAGAATTTTTCTTTTGATTTTGGGGGGTTTGCCACAAGTGTGGGAAGGGGAAATTTGTTTGTGTGTAGTTTGTAGGATGAATGTTCAACCACTCATGTTTTTGCTTCTCTGTATGAGCATGTTTACACTGCAAGGTAATCCCAAACTCTCTATTGATCATGGACCAAAGTGTTAACCTTAATTTAACTTCATGGAATTGCAGAGGTCTACAAAATTTAAAAAAACTTAAACAAGTTATGAATAAAATAAAGGACATGGGTTCAAGAATTGTGTTTTTACAAGAAACTCATCTGATAGAGGAGGATGTTAAAAGAATTAGGAGTAGATGGCAGGGAAGTGTATTCACCTCTTCATTTTCATCCCGAGCCAGGGGAGTTATGACTCTCATACATAAATCAGTTCCTTTTCAAGTGAAAAATGTAATTGGAGACAAATTTGGAAGATATGTAATCATTCAAGGTTCTTTGCTATTAGAAAATATAAATCTTGTGAACTTATATGGTCCCAATATAGATGACCAGAAGTTCTTTGCTAATTTATTTCTCATCTTATCATCACTTACAGGGCAACATATAATAGCAGGGGATTTTAATTGTACATTGAATCCAGGTGTGGATAGATCAACAGGACTGGATTGTACGCACATTGGATGTAGGATGACTATTAATCATTTTATGAAAGAATTGAGATTGTTAGATATATGGAGAGAAATGAAACCACAAGTTAAAGCCTATTCTTGTTATTCCAGTACCTACAAGACATTCTCACGTATTGATTATTTTTTGATTTCCACAGAATTAAGGTCCAAGATTCAAAACTGCTTTTATGATAACATCGTGATCTCTGATCATGCACCCTGTTGTCTAATATATGTAGATAAAAAATTGATAAAGGAATCAGGTAGATGGCAATTTCAGCATAAATGGCTTCAGGATGAGGAATTTGTCAAGTATATAGAAAAACAGATAGACGAGTTCTTTGACATCAATACTACACAAACATCAGCATGTGTAAAGTGGGAGGCTTTCAAAGCTTTTATTAGGGGACATATTATTAGTTATACAGGATCAAAATCTAAGAAGACTCGAGAGGAGAGAGCTAAATTGGAACATAAAATAAAAAATCTTCAGGAAAAAGTGTATGCAGGAAGTGACCCAAGGTTGGAGAATGAATTACTGATTTTGAGAGCTGAATACGACAAAAAATCAGCGAATAGAGCTGCCTCGAGTCTTCTAAGATTGAAACAATCTTTTTATGAACAAGGTGAAAAATCAGGAAAATTATTAGCATGGCAGATTAAACAATTGGAAATTAAAACACCAATTACCAGTATTATAAGTAAGGGACAGGTAGTTATAGATCCTTTAGAAATTAATAGAGCCTTTAGAGATTACTATGAAAAATTATATGATACCAAAAATGAACCTGATTTAACAAAACTAAATGGGTTTTTGAACGAACTATCTATACCGTGTATTCCAAATGAAAACAGGGAGATATTGGAGTCTAAAATTAGTCAAGAAGAAGTTGGGCTAGCCATTGATAATATGAAATCAGGAAAAAGTGCAGGACCAGATGGTCTTCCAGTTGACCTTTATAAAAAATTTAAGAATAAATTAATAAAACCATTTTTGGAAATGGTTTTAGAAGCATTTCAAAATAATAATTTACCATCATACATAAATAATGCCTTAATTATACTGCTGCCAAAACCAGGTAAGCCCTCTAATAAATGTGAAAATATGAGACCAATAAGCCTATTAAACGCCGACCTTAAGATAATCTGTAAAATTTTAGCAAGACGAATACAAGAAATTTTACCAAATATTATTAATCGAGATCAGAATGGCTTTATAAAGGGTAGACAAGGCTTCCATAATGTAAGAAGACTATTTAATATTATTTATTTTAATAAAGAAGCACCGGATACAGCTCTCCTATCATTGGACGCCGAAAAGGCCTTTGATAGAGTTGAATGGCCCTTTCTTTTTGAAGTCCTACAAAGGTTTGGACTTGGAAATAATTTCATAAAATGGGTTCAAATAATATACAATAATGCTACAGCAGAAATCCTAACAAATAACAATATTTCAAAACCAATAAAAATCAATAGAGGATGTCGACAAGGCTGTCCACTTTCACCTTTACTGTTTACTATGGCAATTGAACCTTTAGCGATAGCGATACGTTTACATTCACAAATATATGGAATTAAAGTTGGACCAACAGAACATAAAATCTCCCTGTACGCCGATGACATAATTTTGTTTATGTCGAATCTAAAAAAATCAATTCCAACCTTGTTGAATTTAATAAAGAATTTTGGGGAAATATCAGGATATAAAATAAATAAAACTAAATCTTCAATATTAATGCTAAATGAGACCCAGAGAAATTACCCAGCCCCTGAGGTAAATCAATTCAATGTTGTAAATCAGTTTAAATATTTAGGAATCCAAATTATGCCTAAGCTAGAATCAGTCGCCAGTGTCAACTATGAAGCCTTAATGTCAGATATCAGTGAGTTAACTCAGAGATGGATGTCACTACCAATGTCGATGATCGGGAGAATCAATATACTTAAAAGTAATATTTTACCTAAAATACTTTATTTATTTCAATACATTCCCTTATCACCACCTTTAGATCTATTCTCAAGAATAAAAAAAAAGTTAGTGGAATTTATATGGAACAACAGGAGGGCTAGATTACGTTTGTCTTTATTATATTTACCATTTGATCGTGGAGGTCTGAAATGTCCAAATTTTATGTTGTATTATTGGTCGGCACAACTGAGGTCTATGACATATTATTTTTCATCAAATGATCTCCCTCACTGGACTGAAATGGAATCATACAATTTACCTTTACCTCTTCCCATATTCATATACTCAGATTCGGCAAAAAAATTACAAAAACAAGTTAAAAATCCATTTGTAAAGCATATGATCAAAATATGGTGTGAAGCTAAAAACTATTTAAAAGAACCACAGTTATTGTCACAATTTAGTCCAATATGGGGTAATCAATATTTTAAACCAGGGAGAGCGGACGCTGTATTTAAAGTATGGAATTTAAAAGGGATACAAAAGATTCAGGATTTATATTTGCCATGTGCAGACAACATAATGTCTTTTGAAGAGCTGAGGATCAAATTTAATCTCAATAGAACACATTTTTTTAAATATCTTCAACTTAGAAACTTTATTCGATCAAATCAAAATAAAGCTCTCACTCGACCTATTTATTCATCCTTGGAAAAAATGATGATGAAAGATAGTAAAAGAAAGGGTATTATTTCAGAGTTTTATAACTCACTGACACTATCTTCAAGTGAAAATTCACTGAAAAGATTAAACTACTGGAAAGAAGATCTGCAAATTGAAATTTCAGAGGAACAATGGGAATTGGCTTGTACAGAAGCTCAAACCAAATCAATAAATGCACGCCTTAAATTGATACATTTCAAATGGTTAATGCGGATGTATGTTACACCGGAGGAGTTAAATAGATATAACAAAAATATACCAGATACGTGCACAAAATGCATGGAAAGTAAAGGAACCCTATTTCATTGTTTATGGGAATGTAGATTAATAAGAATGTTTTGGGAAGAGGTGAGGGTAACAATTGAAAAAATAATCTCAAAACAAATCATATTGAATCCTAAACTGTTTTTGTTGGGTCTGTACCCAGAAAAGCATAATTTTAATAAAAGTGAAAGAACATTCATAGACCTCAGTTTGCTTAATGCCAAAAAATGTATTGCACTATTATGGAAAAAGACTCATAGACCAGATGTGACTCAGTGGTTAAGACAGATGTTAACAAACCTTCCATTAGAAAGAATAACATATATACTAAAATCAAAGGAAATTGTGTTTGAGAATATATGGAGACCTTTTATTGATTATGTAAAAAATTTAAACATAACTCTTGAAGAAGAAGGTGAATGATGTGTGTGGACCTTGTAAATTCCAAACTGGTGAACATAATATGTATACTTATGTATTGGATTGTCTAGACTAAACAGAGGAGCATTGTTGAAGACTTGATTTTGTTGGTGGTTGTTGGTGTTTTTAGTGCATTTTTTTTTTTTTGTAGTACTTTAGTGTTAGTGTTTGATTGTTTGTATCATGTTTAAAAAAAAAAAAAGGTTCAATAAAGATATTGTGGAAAAAAAAACATAGCATTTCAGAAAAGGAACATCATACCAACAGTAAAATATGGTGGTGGTAGTGTGATGGTCTGGGGCTGTTTTGCTGCTTCAGGACCTGGAAGACTTGCTGTGGTAAATGGAACCATGAATTCTGCTGTTTACCAAAAAATCCTGAAAGAGAATGTCCAGCCATCTGTTCGTGACCTCGAGCCGAAGCGCGCTTTGGTTCTGCAGCAGGACAGTGATCCAAAACACACCAGCAAGTCCACCTCTGAATGACTTAAAAAAACCATAATGAAGACTTTGGAGCGGCCTAGTCAAAGTCCTGACCTGAATCCGATTGAAATGCTGTGACATGACCTTAAAAAAGGTGCTTGAAAACCCTCCAGTGTGGCTGAATTACAACAATTCTGCAAAGATGAGTGGGCCAAAATTCCTCCACAGTGCTGGAAAACACTCATTGCCAGTTATCGCAAACGCTTGATTGCAGGTGTTGCTGCTAAGGGTGGCCCAACCAGTTATTAGGTTTAGGGGGCAATCACTTTTTCACACAGGGCTGTGTAGGTTTTGATTTTTTTTTTTTAACCCTTAATAATAAACACCTTCATTTAAAAACTGCATTTTGTGTTTACTTGTGTTATCTTTGTCTAATATTTAACCCCTTGCACTCTGGTCAATTTCCCTAAAAACGCCAAAAAATAACGTACCCAAAGTAAATCAAAAGCTGTTCTTCAACCCTTTGCGGCATCTTCATGGGGTTGGTCTCATTTAAAAGAAAACACTTTGAATTTTTTGGCAAAACAGTCATAATCTCTCTAAGTGCTCCTGCCACTGAGTAACAGTCATCTAAACATAGTGAACTTAAAGGAAATAAATTTCGCCTGGGTGTTTTTTTTGGATACAAATGCTTGCAAATAACACACAGCTTCAGATACTGGCTGGAAAATGCAACAGAAATGTAGAATCAAGTGCTATCCAGCTGAGGTCAAAATTTTGTAACAATACCACAAAAAATGAATATATTACACAGCTTTTTTCTTAGGTTGTTCCCAGGCGTTTTTGAACTGTGCCAAATTGTGTGTAGTTTGGAAAAACGTCTCTAACTTTTGAATGATTCAATATAGAAGCTTGATCTTGGGCTCTAATGAAAGGTGAAGGGCTGTGTGTGTGTGGGGGGGGGGTTGTTTATTCATTCATGAATGAATGAATGAACAAACAAGCCCCCACACACAAAGAAGCATGCCACGTAAAAAATGTGTGGCTTTTTTTTACAAGAAAAAATAACCTACAGTGCACTAAAAATTATACTAAAATATCTGTAATGTAGAAGATAACAACTCCCACCACCCCCCGCTACAGAGGACGGACATCGCCCATCGCTACATGACGGAAAGCGGTGACGGTGCGCCGCGGTCTACTATGCACAGTTGTACTAAAATATCTGCAATATATCTGCAATCCGCTACAGAAGAGTAGCGGGGGGCAGGGGGGGGGCATTCACAACATGACGGGGGGGCCGTTCGCAACATGACGGACCCGGACCGCTCCGGTCCGGGTCCGTCATGTTGCAATAACGCACAGTTGTAATTTACCGATCGGTCAAAAGTCATTTGGATTACAATTTTCAGGGATAAAGAATAATTTAGCTTATAACACTTAGCTGTCCACAACAGCAGTGTCGCTGGCGAACTTCTCTTCCTCATTGTCAGACGAACATGACGCTGGTCCGCTTGTTACGGACCCGTGGTTCTGGTCACGCCACCCGGTCAAACCATAATTCCATTATTGCGGTTTTGCGCTTCCATGATTGCAGTTTTGGCAAACGATTTTTCAAAACAAATAACAACAGTAGTAAGAAAAAAAGACTGGCAAACGCCTGTGTGTCACCCAGCCTTACACAAAACAGCTTTCGAACTTCTGTGCTTCAAATGGCTGGCTGTATTCGCAGCCATTGGTAGGCGGGTCCTTCTTGCTAGGTTTTCAGTCATTGGTTCTTCAAGGTTTCAGAAACCCAATTCAAGGCTCTTATTAGTCGAATGAGAGGTCAATCACATCTAAACCAATCAAAGCACTCCTTTGGCTTTCTGTTCGCGGCTGTGTCTGTAGTGGAAGAACGGAAATGCAGCTTTTTTTTTTCAGTGCGCTCTAGGACGCAGCGCCCTCGTGCACCCTCGTGCTCCCTCATGCGCTCTAGGACGCAGAGACGTGTCCGCCCGCGGTACACCGGAGTGCAAGAGGTTAAATCTGTTTGATGATCTGAAACATTTAAATGTGACATACAAAAAAATGAAAAATCAGGAAGGGAGCAAACACTTTTTCACACCACTGTATGCTCCATCAAAAGTAATTTTGACTTATTTTGCAACAGTATCATGCATCTACTGTATATCTCATATACTACAGCTATCATGTTTGTATTGCTGTCATGTTGACTTGCATATGTTGTTGTACCATTTAGAAGGAGCCAACTTTATTGTCATTCAGTCCATACAGCCAATCATGTACAGTTGAACGAAATTACGTTTCTCCTCTCTACAATGTTAATGTTGTCTAGAATCAGAGGGGCCGCTGCCATGCAAGGCGCCACCACAAACAACTTTTCCTTCCCCCATTCTATTGCGCTGAGCACCAAGCTAAAAGGCGGGAAGTACCATTTTTATATGTTTTTTAGTATGACCCAGCCGGGGCTTGAACTCATAACCTCCCAGTTGTAGGGCGGATGCTCTATCAACTAGGCCACCACTTTTACTTTTAGGCATTTCATCCATGCATCATATCGATATATTCAACTGATTTACTTCTAGGCTGATATATCCAAACTCTGTGGATTATCTCACTTGGATATTTTCAAACCACATCTAGTATCTGTAGCATATTGTCTCAGGCATTTAAATAATATAATGCAATAATAATAATTTATATATAAAAGTATAATCAGTAGGACAATAAAATGCAATGACTTGTCTGAATTTGCCTGATATATACTTGCACACTCTTTATCCTTTGTGTTTAGCTACTTTTTTTTTTTTTTTTTTTTTTGTTACTTATTTGTACCCGTAGGTAGATTTGGTTTGCAGTTTGGTGACAAGCCACCGGCTGCTGGTCGCTGCGTGCGCGAGCGCCCTAAACCTACATGTTTTTGGTATGCGGGAGGAAACCGGAGAAATCCCGGAGTAAACCCGCGCAACACGGGGAGAACATGCAAACTCCATACAGCTCACTGTTGGTCGGGGGCTGGGATCGAACCCACGATCCCCGCGGTCCCCCGGCCGAGGGTAAAACTGTGCTGTCACAGTGCTGTCACTGTGCTGTCACAGTGCTTAAACCACTGCGCCACCGTGCAGCCCAAACTGCAAAGCCCAAACTTTGTTTTTTTCTCCTGTTAATTTAGCTTGCTTTTTCCATTTTTGTTAATGACTTTAATCAAACTATTTTAACAGTGTGTCTTGAGTTGTTTTTTTTAAATTAACTGGTTATTTCAAATATCAACCCAGTCATGCATCTGCAATCTAAACAATTAATTCATTACTTTGTGTGTTTTTATATCAGTTTGAGCAACAAATTCATTACTTTAGCAATCAATTTAGCTAATTTTCACTTTGACAATATTTTCTTCAAGCTTTTCTACATTATGCATTATGCACAGCACCACTAAACATCCAGGGAACAGACACTGAGATGGCGACATCTTGCAAGTACCTGGGTGTTCACCTGAACAATAAACTGGACTGGTCACATAACACCAACGCGCTCGACAAGAACGGGCAGCACAGGTTGTTCCTCCCGAGGAGACTCAGGTCTTTTGGAGAGCAAGGGGCACTCCTGGAGACCTTCTATGATTCTGTGGTGGCGTCAGCCTTTATATATGGAGTGGTCTGCTGGGGCGGCGGCATCACGGCAGCCGACAGGAAGAGACTGAACAGGCTGATCAAAAAAGCTAGCTCTGTTCTGGGGTACCGCCTCGACCCAGTGGAGGAGATAGGACAGGGGAGGATGGTGGCTAAGCTGTCATCTCTGCTGGAGTCCGAGGCCCACCTCATGCGGGACACGCTGAACGCACTGAGGAGCTCATTTAGCAGTAGGCTGTGCCATGCTAAGTGCTCGAGGGAGAGGTTCTGCAGGTCTTTCCTACCTACGGCTGTCAGACTTTATAATTTAACTGGTGCTGCTCGTAGAGACCGTATTAAACATCACAACTTTGCACAATACAGATCGTCCTCTCCAATACACAACTAAGACAATTACAATCATTATTGAGGGTGGCGACAACACTGTTGATTCAAATGTGAAATATACTGTATGGGTCCATATTTATATTTTGCTGGGTATTTTAACTGTAATGCTGTTGATACCATTAAAACTGCAATGGTCCTGCACTGTGTATATAGCTGTGTACATATGTGTATTTATTTGCCGCTTTGGCTAACCAGTTCTTATTATCTTATATACTATTGCTCTGAGTGCTGCTATCCCTGGGCAGCTGCAATCCTTGAATTTCCCAATCGTGGATTTAATAAAGGCTTATCTTATCTATTAGTTAAGCTACAGTCATTATAATTTTAATGTGATAGAGTGGGTCACGTGGTCATGACAGACATTGTCACATCCTCACACCATCACATCCACTGTGTGTCTCTTCCGCACCTTGGACACAGTCCAAGGATGGATCATTTTTTCACGCGTAAGGAGTTGTTCTGAACTTCGTATACAAAGATATAGAGTGATGATAATCAAGTCAGTGGCAGAAATGCACCTGTAAACTGGTTGCCAACCGCCAATCAAATCTAAAAGAAGAAGAAGAAGACACTAGAAACAGTTTCCATGTTAGGTAGCAAGAACTCTGGATACTATGGTGTGATTTGTATCCATACACACGGCAGTGTCTTCAAGTAATAAAAATACATACAGTGTAATATTTTCTTAAACATTATCTTAAATCTGCTTCAGCTTGAAGTAGCACTAATCGGAAATGTCATATCCCCAAACCATCTTTTATCCATGCATATGGTGATTATTATTCACACTGGAAAACACACACGGACATGAACACACACACACACACACACACACACACACCATAATGACCTCAAAACATTCCCAATATAATATAATGATGCTGTAAATATACATAACCCAGCTTCCCGGGGTGGGCCTGGAAAAACATATGTGACAGTAAAACAACAAAGTCATGTAACAGGAAATTCTTTGCATAAAAATAGAAGCCAAAAAAAAAAAAAAAAAGACAAAAGAAACAGCATACCACCAAACGTCAAGATCCACCATGAGTCAGACTCATAGAAAGGCACACATAACCTTTAGCTTAGTTTCAAAGGACTACAAATAGTTTTTGTTCTCATGCTCTGGCACAGTTTCACAGACACAAACATGAATTACATGCCGGGCTATATGATTCACAGAAGGCACTGATTGTTCTTTCAAAGTGCCCATTACAGAGACCTATCATTGCAGCATCAAGCCCTCCTTCCCATTGACAGTGCTGACGTTTTCCCACTTGGCCTGAGCCCCCTACTGACAGCAACGCCAGTAGTGCTCCCTGCCTCCTTCCCTCCCTCCGTCTCTCTGTGCTGCTGCTGCTGCTGCTGCTGCTGCTGCTGCTGCTCTCGCATTGTTAGATTTTGCTGAAGAAGTTAGTCATTAGTTGAAACAGCAGAGTGTTGTAATGAAATCTGCTGGCCACATCAATAGTGTTTACTGTTGCCAGTTTTCTTTGCTCCATGCTTTTTTTTAAATTAATTTGTTTGGTGTGCAGCGGTATACAGCACCACCGTGATCATGTCTGCCTGGGCGACTCGACACCCTGCAACATCCGGCTGCACGTGGCTCACATATCCGTAATATTTAATAAGCTACTTATCATCCTCCTCTTAGGTTAATCATTTATCATCACCTTGTCCCATTTGACTGATGGATTGTTTTCAATAAAAACACTGTGGTTGGGTAGCCACCGACTGCATGAATTGCTCTTCTTTAACTGCAACCCCACCCCCAAACTTAAAGCTCTAATTAAGTAGCCAGGGTGCTAAGTTACAGAGAAACAGCCAGTGGGAACCACAGCAGACAGGCCACACTGCTACAGCAGCAGCAGCAGGCCCACTCACTGCGGTCGTTTCCTCAGACGGGTGTCAAAACACCCCAGTCTGCCTCCCATCAAGTCCCCGGTGCAGAAATGGGAAGTGAGCTTCTGAAAGGAGAGATTAAAGTTTTCTGGAAGCACTGTTGGCAGCGGCACATGCCCTAAAGATAAACTTTATCCGGCCGCATGTGCAAAACTTTGCTGGAGCCATTTGTCATCTTCGAAAGTAATACATTTCCAAGTGGCTTGGATTTTAGACAAGAACATGAGACTGGCCACCACAACGTGGTCTGCTAGTGGTCTGCTGTGTTGACGTAGAGGGGAGAGATCTAAATAATACCAAACATGTAACAAAAAAAAAACAAAACACTTGAGTTTTCTTGTTTTGAAGCTCTCCTATGAATTTATTCCTCACAGCTTAAATGCTCTGAAACTATTTTATTCTGGAATGCCTTATTTCAGCTAGTATTCCAAGACACCACCTGCACGTAACAAGGTTGGAGCCCAAACAATGCCCCAAATTTTCAAAATAAAAATACTATGTTTTCAGCTTCTTAAATATTGTCAGAGTAACAGTAACTCCACTCAAGCCAAATATGACAGCTAAGAACTTGTATAAGGAGGCTCAACATAACATATTACAATAATGCATTTGCCATTCACCTATTAATATTTTTATAAGTGATAAGTATGATGAATACCTTCATTATTACAGGATTGCCTGATACGTATGTGACAAAACGAATTAAAAAACAAACTATCTAAAAAAATTCATTTTTGTTACGGTAGAGTCAGCAGAGGGAAAGGACACTGTGTTGTATATCCACCAACCTTGTGACTGATAAAGCTGCATTCAGACCAAATGTGAAGCGAATTTTTCACAACATGATTGCATGTAAAGTCAATGTAAAAATGCAAATACATGCAAATTCACATCTGAACAAGTTGTAAAGCCTTGTGGAGGGGCGGGGTTGCCTTTCTAACTTCTGCAGCTGCTTTGTACCTGCTGTAGAAACTTCAAAAAAACCATCTTGTTTAGAACGCATTTTTCAGCATTATCCGGCAAGGCATCCAGCTGTAAAAATGTCACTGCCTCCTCCAGAAACTGTGCCTGGATGACTGTTGTTTTCAGCACTAAACTGAAGCTGGCCAGTGTCCAGTTTCATTAGCTGCTAGCCCTGATAAGCGCATCAGTAGCAGGAGTTCATGGGTGGAAACAAACTACACTCCGTCTCAGCTCCAGTGAGTAGCGGTTTCATTTTCAAACAAGTTTACTCTCCATTGTTGATACTTTTACTCCGGTGACAGTGGAATCTCAAGGCATTCGCAACCAACTTGCTCAGACATGAATTTACATGTTTTCATGTGTCTTCATTAACTGTATATGTAATCAGACTGCTCAAAAAATTCACTTTGTGTCACAAGCCTCCTCGTGCACTTTGACGCAGCGCATCGAGGAGGGGAAGGAAGAACGGATTTAAGCACAGGTTACACCACAAACACATTTATTAACAAAGAGGCAGACAGTTTCAAAAATAAAGACTTACAAAAACAATACAGTGTACACTAAACTGCTCACACGACGAGCGTGCAGTGGGCAGACCACAGTGTACCGTGGTCACGAGATAAATAATACACAAAAAACTGAGCAGACTTACAAAAAGGAAGACAGGGTTCACTTCAAGACTCACACGCCTGGACGTGCAGCGGGCAGACCACAATGAACGGTGGCCACAGTACTCCCATAGATAATTCAATGGTCCAGCAATGCTTGACTGGCAAAGGCCACTTAAGTACAAGCATTGCTGGCATAACAGATTGGGTGCAACTGGGCGAGGCGCGGGAAAATCAATCACCGGAGTGGAACCTGGCTGTCAAGAGAGAGGAGGCGTGGTCGGACTGGCAGGTGTCAGACAACACCCACACGAATGTAGGTCAAAGAGGCTGCCTAACAGCTGCTGGCCAGAACAGTGGCTACAGGTATGGAAAAAAGAACAAAAGACATAGAAACTACAAGAACTCAAAAGGTAACACAATACACAAATATACTGATAACCTGAGCCACAGAGAACAGCCAGAACCGAGCCTAAAGGACAACACTGGCTCGGTCCGTGACACTTTGCACCTTACGAGTGATATTTTTAATTGTGGTTACTGTATACAATAAATGACATCTGTATCCAAAAAGGGCTCAAAAGACAGAAATTAAAAATACATGAGGTACCATTTTACAATAAAAATACCATGCAAGGATTTATAAATTCACAAGTTGTTGATTATGTTATAATTATGCTTTAAATAAGAATGTACAAAAAAGTTACAAGACTTAGTTCAAACATCAGTGCAAGCTCATTATTTTGCAGTCTCAAGAGACTTTTTTTTTTGGCTAGAAAGGCTGACAGTGCTTAAATATTAGTAATTTACTGTATATACAACTGTCTGATGGTGAAAATCTAGCTGATGAGCAAAGTGTAATCAAAACATACCAATATCTGAAGACTGAGTGAACAAATGACTGTTGGCTCCCCATTTCCCCTTAATCTCATGTGTTACAACAGGTTATTAATGAATTTTAAAACTTCATTAATAGCCTACTTAAAAACTGTTTATAAAGCCCGAATTAGGGAAGTCTTGTTGTAAAGTGGAGCCAAGCATGACAAAAATATGACCAAAATACACACTGCTGAAATTCATCTAAACTACAGCATGCACAAAAAAATGCATAACAATATAAACCCCTAAAGTTAAACAACTGATGGGATAAATAAAATGTCTAAAGTGAAATGGTCAATGCATTTCATAGCATCGGCAATCGCTGTTATATCGGTGGATAAGCAGCTTCTATGCCCACAGCAGAGTGACGGGGAAATCACTCCCCAACTAAAAAATAAACAAACATTGATATACTAGCAAAGTCATAAAATGTAAAATGGTATTATTTGCCTCCATCAATCAGAAGTTTAGTGCAGTTTAATCACTGGCTTCTGTCTCTCAAAAATACTGATGGGGTAGCCAAATGATCTTATGTCACACATGGGCCTTGGGAAGGAAAATGGGGATAGATAGACTTCAGAGTACACACACACACACACACACACACACACATGTATGATCATACATATCCACATCCTCCCAGTCTGAGCCCTTTTGCCAGCTAGCCATCTGGTCAGAACATGATCATCATATGCAATCTGCCCACCCAGGCTGGCACTGATTCACCAGACCAGTGCTCCAATTACCCTCATCATGCCAACAGTATGGCAGCAAAACCAAACAGCTCTCTCTCTCTCTCTCTCTCACACACACACACACACAGGCACATGCCACAATAGTACCCACCTGTGTCTGGGTGGAGCGGTTGCCAGACAGACTTGTCAAGAGAGGTCGGCGTCTTAGAAGGTGAAACGATCTGCTCTACAGTTAGATGCATTCATTAACTGAGTGCAGCAGTCAATTAGCTTTTTTTTTAAAAAAATGGAAACATCATATTAAACTGCATGTTTGCGAGAATGAGAATTCATGTCACTCCAGATTGTCTGTCTACATCATCACAATGGATTAGGGCTGCAGGGTCGTGACCTTTAAATGATCAATAAGCAAACATAGTCAATGCCCACCTGGAATGCATATGGTTGCTGATGCAAACATAAATGAAGAGAAGGAGCATTCATGCAAACATTGTAAGTAGCTTTTGGAATGACATTAAGAGCACAAGTTTCTAAATGATGGATTTTACCTCATCGGTGAAGCCTGACCACTGCGCCTGTGGCCGTATCAGCTGATAAGCCCCCTGGCTCAACAGTGATCCATCTCACAGCCCATCTCCCTTTTCTTAATTTTAATTTTCCCATTTCTAACCCATGCTAATTCATCCTCTCTGCTGTATGATCCATGCGACCGGAGGCTCCGGCAGTGCAGAGTGCTAGGAAGGGTCACTGTCAATTATATCCATTTAATACCCACTTATGTCTGCAACGACGTCTTCTTCCTGGGGTCATGCAGACTTCGCCCTGCACTTTATCCAATAATCTCACAGAATATAGGCTTGGATATTCCAAAAGATCAATGTCATTAACAAGGAGCCACAGAACGCATTTGATTATGGATGTAATTAGTACAGGCTTCGGGGGGCTTGCTCTTATGCACAAAGTGGCAAAATCCATTTAGTATCAAAATTGCCTTAAAAATGGACACCACTCCAAGATCATTTTTGCAACTGATGACCACCATAATACAATTAGTATCACTAATGACAGGCAATTGGGGTTCATATACATAAAACTGAAGTCTAACATTGACAGATAGCAAACAGCATTAAGTGTGGCTGAAAGCAAGTCATCCACGCTGTAGTGAGAGGGTTCAATTTACAGTCACCAATCTCTCACCCAGTGCTTGTTTCTTCGATGCCAATTTACCTGTGGAAAAAAAGGCACTCCCGTTGGACAAGTGTCTCTGAGGACCTCTGAAAGGTGACACCGTAGATGCCGCATTAAGACGATGAGCTTTTAATAATTCTGTCACGGGGTCGGGGAATATCAGACCGGGATCACTTTACCGCCCAGCTGAACCGAACATCTAGCCTTCTCTGGAATGAAGAGGCAAGCCTCATTAAAACTCTGTCCCCTGCTGACTTTATCTCTGCGTCATCAGATCGCTCTTCTCTCCTCTTTTTTTTGTCTCCAGCATGCTCAGTGTCAACGTTTTGACACACCTAAAGGCATTGCTGTCTATCAGCGATGCACCAGTGTTAAGGAACTGGGTCAGCTTTAGTCAAGAACAACCTGTGTATAATAAAGCATTTCTGAAACATCCCAATTCTGTTACACTGCACTGGTGAGCCTTTAACAGGGGGAAATAGACTGAGTTCCTTTCAGCCACAGTAAGTGGTGTTGTTTTCTGCTAATGTGGGTAAAGCAGCAACACATACCTCTTTACTGAGAGAAATCTTGGCCTTCGGTGGAAACCTGTTGCGAAGGATGTGAAAGGGAACAGACAAAATGACAGGAATGAGCAGAGTTTCTGCAGCTTGTATTGGATTGCATCGCAATGAAACTCAAGCCAGTGCGGTAACAGGGTCGGCCACTTAAGATGGCGAGATAACCACGATGATGGACAGTTTAATTTTTTATATAATATCATTGACGGGTCATACTTCTCTGAGGCAGGGAGAGGGGAGACAGAGTTTAAGCTCTCCATTAAAATTCTTCAACAGAAAATATAAACATACTCTGGATGACATTTCATTTTTTCCCTCCCCCTAGTTTAATTGAATGTCAAGTCACCAAGGTAATTAATAATCGCTCGCCGGCGCACAAGATGGCATAAATGCCTACTCTTGTAACACATTGTAAAATGTTAATTATAGGCATCAGCCACTGATAACATGTGTAAGTGCACTGTACATGTGTGCGTTGTATGTTAACAAAACCTCCCATACTTCATCAAACATTTCATGATGCTCAATTACAGGTCTGTATATGCATTGCAGATTAGAGGACCCCATCAAATGAGGAGAGAGGGGGAGAGGGGAGGCAGCTGTGTAACGTCTTGCTGATTTTTCTTTAGAGTGGACTACTGAGCCGCCTTGAGTGCGCACATGCTGAGGCCCCCCTCTGTTTTCCATCAAGCTGCTGTGTAGTGGTTATGTTAAATGTAGGTGGTAAGCTCATACATCTAATTATACAATAGCCAAACATTTTTTTGTTGTTAATGAAATGGAAGGAGTGTAATTGAAAACTTCAGCATAATTATTGCTTGGCGAGTGGCCGGCTTCAGAAAATTGCATGTGTAAGAAGAAGTCTCAGTGGGGTATACTGTATATGAATCAAGACATTTCAAAAAAGGCACATGCATATTTGCATGTATACACATGCTTTCACACATTATTACAATCATTATCACTGTAACATAAATGGCAGCCAAAAACCGAACATGGAAGTGAAAAGAGATCATGAAACACTCGTGCTGCTTGAAATGGCAGACTAAATTCTTACAAGTTTAAATCATCCTTAAAGGCCCCGCTCACTCCAGACAGGTGTTACTGTGGGTTTTAAATTTCTAAAATGTTCCCATGTGTATTACAATTACAGTACTGATATTAAAACCTCTCTTCACTAAGAAGAATTTATATTTGTACACTTAAGTAGGATCCAGTATACCTCTTCTGGTTTTATTTGAGCACATCAATAAAAGAAGATGCCTGACTTGAGTTATCAATTTAGCACTTACTATACTATTGGCTGTGACAGTCATCAGCTCAGGCCAACAATCCTGCACGAGTTGGGGATCCTAGGACCATCGAACAACTAACAACATCATCAGTTTGACCAAAGGAAACTATCAAAAAGTATACACGCTCTACTGAGAAGAAAATGGTCTGTTATCAGCCGCTGTGGAGTTTTTATCCCCGCCAGCCAAAGACCTCTTCCTCTTCTTTTTATTCCGGCTGCTCCCTTTAGGGGTCACCACAGCGGATCATCTGCCTCTATCTCACCCTATCCCGTGCAGCTTCCTCTATCACACCAACCCTCTCCATGTCCTCCTTCACTACATCCATGAGTCTTCTCTGTGGTCTTCCTCTTCTCCTCCTGCCTGGCAGCTCCATCTTCAACATCCTTTGTCCAGTATATCCACTATCTCTCCTCTGCACATGTCCAAACCATCTCAGCCTTACCTCTCTTACTTTGTCTCCAAACCGCTCAACCTGAGCTGTCCCTCTAATATACTCATTTCTAATCCTGTCCCTCCTAGTCACTCCCAGTGAGAATCTTAGCATCCTCAACTCTGCCACCTCCAGCTCATCCCGTCTTTTTATCAGTGCCACCGTTTCCAAACCATACATCATAGCAAGTCTCATGAACGTCTAGTAAATCTTCCCTTTCAAGACTGTAGTGACACATGCTATGATGTATGGCTGGTTGACAGTAGCAAACCACTGTCAACGTCCATCAAAGACCATAGGGGGATTATTCTATGGCGACGTCCATCTGTCTGTCCATCCATCCATCCCATCCATCCCATCTGTCTTGTGAAATCAACTCCTTCCACAGTTTTGTTCTAAATGTTTTTTTAAACTTGTTATGAGAAAAAACACTATATAAGTGACCATTTACCATTTACCATATCAGGGTTTGATATACACTGATGATGCACGTATTGCAATTTGGCTCTGATTGGATGATTTTTGCAGGAATTATATGTACAGTGGTGTGAAAAAGTGTTTGCCCCCTTCCTGATATCTCATTTTTTTTGTATGTTTGTCACACTTAAATGTTTCAGATCATCAAACAAATTTAAATATTAGACAAAGATAACACAAGTAAACACAAAATTCAGTTTTTAAATGAAGGTGTTTATTATTAAGGGTAAAAAAAAATCCAAACCTACATGGCCCTGTGTGAAAAAGTGATTCCCCCCCCAGCTGAAACATAAATTGACTGGTTTATCACATCTTTGGAAAGCTGAGTTCAATTTCTCTAGCCACACCCAAGCCTGATTACTGCCACACCTGTTCTCAATCAAGAAATCACTTAAATAGGACCTGCCTGACAAAGTGAAGTAGACCAAAAGATCCTCAAAAGCTAGACATCATCCAAAGAAATTCAGGAACAAATGAGAAACAAAGTAATTGAGGTCTATCGATCTGGAAAAGGTTATAATGTGGGACACATATGTATCACTTTAAGCTTCATATCTCAGAGTAGAACAAAGAACTGGGTCTCCTTGGAGATAACAGGAGGATGTGAAAATTTAGTCTTTGGTATGCAAGAGACGGCCTTGGGGGATTTCCTGGTCTGCCAGAGACTATGAGGAGGATGTTATAGGATTTAAGGAAAGATGCATTGTTACTTGTGATTAAATGCAATGTGACTGTGAGCTTTGGAGGTCCTGAATATATAAAGGATGAATGTCTGTGTTTTTCCTTTTTCTGCTTTGCTGATGTTGGAAGATGTGAATAAACCTGACTCGTGAGATGAACTCTGCCTTGTCATTTTCACATTTCCACACTGGTGACCGAAAGAAATTCCCCCGGGCCAGCCGAGTCAGGAGCTCCCAGCCAAGCGTATGCTGCTACGGTCCAGCTACCGGACTTTTGGCAGGACAACCCGCGCTCCTGGTTCCACTTGGTCGAAGCACAGTTCGCCCTCCGGGGGATAACGGTAGATGACACAAAGTTCTACCATGTGATTGCAAAGCTCGACAACCGCACGGCTCAGCATGTGGAGAGCCTATTGGAGAGGCCACTGGCCAACGACAAATACGGCGGGTTGAAGGCTGCGCTTATACAATGCTTCACTCTCTCAGTCGAGGAGAGAGCGGAGAGGCTCCTGGCTCTGAACGACTTGGGAGATGGCACGCCCATTGACCTGATGGAGAACATGCTGAGGTTGAGGGGCTCAGACGACGACGACTTCATCTTCACCCACATTTTCCTCAGGACCCTACCGTCGGCCACAAGAGTGACCCTGGCCAGTTCGCCGTTGTTGGCCCAGCAGGACTTCCACGCTCTGGCCCAGGAGGTGCACCGGATTCTCAACGCCAGCGAACAGCGCGCGGCCACTGCGGCAACGACGGAGTTCAGCGTGACGGCCGGAGATGGCGGGGGGCCAGAGACGGCGGTAGCAGAACCACTGACGACGGCGGCGGCGGGGGCCAAGGATCGCGGAGGAGACACCCTCTGTTTCTACCATCGCCGCTTTGCAGAGAAGGCATGCAAATGTATACCACCGTGCCAGTTCAAGCGCTCGGGAAACGCCAAGACCGGGGGTCGGTAGCAGCTGCGGCCCTCGGGGAGGAGAACAAGCTGCTCTACTTGAAGGATGCGCGCTTGGGGAGGCATTTCCTTGTGGACACAGGCTCCCAGTTGAGTTTCATCACACCATCCTCCGCTGACCGGCTGGCGGTTTCCAGAGGTCCCGGGGTGTCAGCAGCAAACGGCTCGGAGATTAAGACCTTTGGTGAGAGGACTCTGCTTCTGTCCCTACACGGCCGTACATTTGAGTAGACTTTTGACATAGCTGCAGTGAATTTCAATATGTTGGGGGCTGATTTTCTGTGCTCACATGGTTTGTTGATTGATCTTGCTAACAGGCGCCTGGTTAATGCACTTTCTTTTTATTCTATTCCCTGTACAGCCCGAGTGGCCCCGCCAACAGCACAAGCCAATGTCACAGCTGCATGCGGTAAGTTCTACACACTGCTCACTCAGTTCCCAGCACTCACGGTTCCCACATTTTCAGCAGCCGTTGCTAAACACGGGGTGGAACATTTTATATACTACCACCGGACCGCCCGTTTTTGCAAAAGCTCGGCGCTTGGATTCAGCTAAACTGACCATAGCGCGCGAGGAGTTCGCCAACCTGGAAAGGTTGGGCATCATCAGGTGTTCGAACAGCCCATGGGCTTCCCCGCTTCACATGGTCCCGAAAGCTGATGGCTCGTGGCGACCTTGCGGAGATTTCCGCAGGTTGAACAACGCCACAGCGCACGACCGCTACCCAATCCCGCATATCTAAGATTTTTCCGTTCATTTGGCGGGGGCGCTCGTTTTTTCTAAGATAGACTTGGTCCGCGGTTACCACCAAGTCCCAGTGCGCGCTGAGGACATACCCAAAACAGCGGTAATAACTCCGTTTGGTCTATTCGAGTTTTTGCGCATGCCATTTGGGTTTAAAGGCGCTGCGCAGATGTTCCAACGCATGATGGACGCGGTGTTGCGCGATCTCCCCTTCGTATTCGTCTACCTGGATGACATCTTAGTAGCCAGCGCGTCCGAAGACGAACACGAAAACCACCTCACGGCAGTTTTCCGGAGGTTGGGAGAGCACGGTTTAATAATCAACCCAGCGAAGTGTCAGTTCGGGGTGACGCAGATTGATTTTTTGGGGCATCGCGTCTCTCCAGAAGGAGCGGTTCCGCTGCCTGACAAAGTGCGCGCGGTAGCAAATTTTCCCCAGCCACAAACGGTCAAGGCGTTACAGGAGTTTTTGGGAATGGTGAATTTTTATAACCGTTTCCTCCCCCGCGCAGCGCAGCTCATGCAACCATTGTATGCCGCACTCAAAAAACAAAAACCCACAAATAAGATCGAATGGTCTCCGGAGCGAGAGCGAGCATTCTCGGAGGTCAAAACAGCCCTGGCAAACGCTGCGTTGTTAGCACATCCAGACCCAACGGCCCGCATAGCGCTCACTACTGACTCGTCAGATGTGGCCATAGGGGCGGTCATGGAGCAGCATGTAGCCGGGGCTTGGCAGCCGCTCGCCTTTTTCATTAGGACTTTGCGCGATAGTGAACGAAAATACAGCGCATTCGACAGGGAGTTGTTAGCTCTCCACTTGGCCATTCGCCACTTCCAGTTCTGGCTGGAGGGACGCCGTTTCACCGCGTTCGTTGACCACAAGCCGCTGACATTCACGATGGCCAAGGTTTCAGAACCGTGGTCGGGCCGGCAGCAAAGACAGCTGGCCGCCATCTCAGAGTTTACTACCGATATTCAGCACATGGCAGGTAAACTGAATGAGTGGCAGACTGTCTCTTGCGCGCCGTGTCGGCCCCAGTCAGTGTAGGGATAGATTATACAGCCATGGCCGCGGATCAGGTTAGCGACACGGACGTGCGCGCGCTCCAGTCTGGACCAACAGGGTTAAGGCTGGAGAACAGGGTGCTGCAAGATGGTATGCCCCCCCTAATCTGCAATTTCTCCACTGGGCGACCGCGTCCTGTGGTACCGGCCGCGTGGCGCCGCCGTGTTTTTGACTCGATTCATTCTCTGGCGCACCCGGGAGTGCGCGTGTCGGTCAAAATGGTAAGAGAGAAATTTGTATGGCCGAGCCTGCACAAACAAGTTAAGGAGTGGGCAGCAGCCTTCATGGCTTGTCAACGAGCCAAGGTACACAGACACACGAGAGCTCCCTTGGAGCCGTTTCACATCCCGGCTAAGAGGTTCGATCATGTTCACGTGGACCTCGTAGGCCCCCTCCCGCCGTCACAGGGGTGCACTTACCTTCTGACAATGGTGGACCGCACCACATGCTGGCCGGAAGTGGTCCCACTGGCATCAACCGCAGCTGAGGAGGTGGCGCGCACGTTTTTAACAGCATGGGTAGCGCGCTTTGGAGTCCCGTCGGACATTACGTCCGACAGAGGCCCTCAATTTGTTTCCGAACTTTGGTCAGCAATGGCCAATACAGTCTGCAGGCAATCTGCAGGCTAATGGGTTATGCGAATGCTTTCATAGGTCATTGAAAGCGGCTCTCAGAGCGTCGCTGACGGATGCAAATTGGATAGACAGGCTACCGTGGGTTTTATTGGGATTGCGTTCTGCACCTAAAGAGGACTTAGAAGCCTCCCCGGCTGAGCTAATTTTTGCGCAGCCACTTCGGCTGCCCGGGGAGTTTCTCCCAGATAATCCTGCGCCAGATAGCTTCCCGTCTCAGCGGTTGCAGCGTGGCCCGGAATCGGGCACGCTGCCTGGCCCCGTTCACCACAGTTTTCCGCGCGTTTTTGTGCCTAAGGCTTTGAAAAACGCGGAGTTTGTTTTTGTCAGACATGATGCCCATCGCCCACCGCTGCGACCACCTTATGATGGACCATTTAGAGTGCTGGAAACAGGGGACAAGCATTTTTTGCTAGATTTGGGGGGCAGGAAGGAAAAGATTGGCATAAACAGGCTCAAACCCGCCTTTGTGGTGGCGGACGAGGATGTGCTGTTGGCCAGGGCTCCTCGGCACGGCAGACCCCCTCGGGGACATTCCCCAGAACACCCACAGGGAGTGACAAACAGTTCTCACCCCCAGACAGCAGCTCCCCAGCAGGATGGCGCCGCAGAAGTGGCGAAGCCCGCTTACAGCAGATACGGGAGGAGACTGAGGCCCAAGCAGCACGTGGGTTAATGTGTAATGATTTTATCATGACATGCAGACTGTTATTCTGTTGTTCCATCTTAGATGTTTGGGGGGGGGGTCATGTGGGACACATATGTATCACTTTAAGCTTCACATCTCAGAGTAGAACAAAGAACTGGGTCTCTTTGGAGATAACAGGAGGATGTGAAAATTTAGTCTTTGGTATGCAAGAGACAGCCTTGGGGGATTTCCTGGTCTGCCAGAGACTATGAGGAGGATGTTATAGGATTTAAGGAAAGATGCATTGTTACTTGTGATTAAATGCAATGTGACTGTGAGCTTTGAAGGTCCTGGATATATAAAGGACAAATGTCTGTGTTTTTCCTTTTTCTGCTTTGCTGATGTTGGAAGATGTGAATAAACCTGACTCGTGAGATAAACTCTGCCTCGTCATTTTCACATTTCCACAATAAAGCCATTTCTAAAGCTTTGGGACTCCAGCAAACCACAGTGAGAGTCATTATCCACAAATGGCAAAAACATAGATCAGTGGTGAACCTTCCCAGGAGTGGCCGGCCGACCAAAAATTATCCCAAGAGCACAGCGATGACTCAGCCAAGAGGTCACAAAAGACCCCACAACAACATCCAAAGAACTGCAGGCCTCACTTGCCTCAGTTAAGGTCAGTGTTCATGACTCCACCATAAGAAAGAGACTGGGCAAAAATGGCTGGCATGCAGAGTTCCAAGATGGAAACCGCTGCTGAGCAAAAAGACCATAAACGCTCGTCTCAGTTTTGCCAGAAAACATCTTGATGATCCTCAAGACTTTTGGGAAAATACTCTGTGGCGTGGCAAGACAAAAGTTGAACTTTTGGAAGGTGTGTGTCCCATTACATCTGGCATAAAAGTAACACAGCATTTCAGAAAAGGAACATCATACCAACAGTAAAATACTGTATGGTGGTGGTAGTGTGATGGTCTGGGGCTGTTTTGCTGCTTCAGGACTTGGAAGACTTGCTGTGGTAAATTGAACCATTGTGGTGACACAAAGGAGATGACACTCCACCCAGTACTTTGGGGTGTTGGGGGGCCAGCCAAGGGCGCCAGAATGCTGGGGGGTATGAAGTAAATAAAGATGTGCTTTCAGGCTCACACCTGAGGATGCAGGGGTGCAGATATATTGTACTAAGCCTTCCTCTGTGGCGTGTATGTTGATGTGTATGTTGATGTGTGTTCATGCTTCGTAACTGGTATGTTAATGTGTTTACCCTGAGTGCTAGAGGCGGGAAGAAAATGTATGAAGCGGTTCACTTTGGCACTCAGAGTTGGTCTGTTCTGTGTTGGAGGAGAAATAAAGTTCTGTGTCATCAGCTCGTGTCTTGTCTGCTTTCATCCTCCACATTGGTGACGTGGAGATGTGAAATGGAAAACGGTCTGAGCACCACCACAGAGACACTCGCGCTGGAATCTCCCCCCGCTGCATGCGGTCAGACTCCCAGACTTTTGGCTTCACAACCCGGTCACTTGGTTTATTCATGTGGAAGCCCAGTTTGCCCTCCAGGAGTCGTGGCAGACGACACAAAGTACCACCATGTGGTGGCATCTCTTCGGGAATACACTTTTTTTTCATCAATTCATAGTTCACATTCGTGTCTAGATTTCTTTTTAGCCAGTAACTATTGTGAGGGACATCACAGACACTGAAATATGTTCAAATCAAGCTATTAGCGATCACCATCCAGTATCTCATACACAAGTAAATAGGAAGGCTACAAGGGAAACTAGGAGCTGGAAATTTAATATATCACTACTGAAAGACAAAGACTTCATTAACTACTTTAATAAAGAGTGGGAATCATATCTGGAATATAATGATGTGCCAGGAATATCGCCAGGTGTTATTTGGGAAGCAGCAAAAGCGGTCATGCGAGGTAAAATAATCTCTTACTGTTCATATAAGAATAAAAAAGAAAAAGCACTGGTACTGGACTTAAAACAGAAAATTAAATCACTGGAGACAACCTGTGCCGTTTCCCCACAGGAACAGACACTTAATGATCTGAGAAAATTAAAGCTGGAATTAAAAGAAATTACAAACAAAAGAGCACAGTTTTTAATACAAAGACTGCGTCTTGAGAAGTTTGAACACAGTAATAAATTGGGGCGATATCTTCCGAACCAGCTTAGATTGAATAAAGAAAAAACAGCTATCCACTCTATCAAGGATATGACTGGAAATATGAGCCTGAAGAAATAAATAACTCCTTCAGAAAGTTTTATGAAAACCTCTACTCATCTCAGGTTAACCCATCTGACTCAGAGATAAATAAATTTTTGGACGATATTAATTTACCACAATTAAATAATGAACAGATGGCAGCTCTGGATGCACCTCTTCAGGTGTCTGAACTCCAGGAGGCACTTAAGCACATCCCAAACAACAAAGCCCCAGGACCAGATTGTTTTTCCAGTAGAATTTTATAAAGAATTTTGGCCTGTGATGGCACCTACTTTTTTTAAAATGGTGAACCAAATTAAAGAAGATAATGTAATTCCTCCAAATATGAATTTGGCTCGTATTATCCTGCTCCTTAAACCTGGAAAAGAACCTACGCTTCCATCCAGCTACCGTCCCATCTCACTTATGAATGTTGATCTTAAAATAATTTGCAAAGCTCTCGCCAAAAGACTGGAAAGGATAATTCCGTTTATTATACACCCAAATCAAACAGGTTTCATCAAGGGTAGGCACTTGGCTGATAATACACGTATGCTATTTAATTTAATAGACTACTGCAAGATCAATAACATAGAAACTACAATCTTGTCCCTGGATGCAGAGAAAGCCTTTGACCGTGTTAACTGGAAATTTCTTTTTATGGTGTTAAACAAGTTCGGGTTTGGTTCATCTTTCATAAACCAGATTAAAACACAACATAGGTGTCCAGCTTCGTCTGTCCAAACAAATGATCAGACTTCCTGAAGCTTTAATCTCCAGAGAGGTACTAGGCAGGGGTGTCCACTTTCTCCCTCACTTTTTACCATCTTTATTGAACCATTAGCAGCAGCCATACGACAAAATGTTGATATCAGAGGTATTCAAACTGGAGAAAAGGAACACAAGATAAGTCTTTATGCTGATGATGTATTGATGTTCCTTGAAAACTCACAAAGATCTCTTCTTCAGACAGAGGCGCTCATTGATAAATTTTCATCATTATCGGACTACTCTATTAACTGGGTAAAATCAATAGTTTTACCTATAAATTGCAATTTCTCAAATACATCTACTATTCCAATACAATCAGGAAATGTTAAATATTTAGGAATAGATATTTCCCCCAGGCTCTCAGAGTTATTGCGACTAAATCATATTCCCCTTTTAAAAACAATACAAGACGACCTTACACGCTGGAGGACACTACCTTTATCATTAATGGGAAGAGTCGCAACTGTTAAAATGATGGTCCTTCCTAAAATCAATTATTTGTTCTCAATGATCCCTACCCAACCATCAATGGCCTGGTTTAAGTCTCTAGACTCAAATATAAGTAAATTTTTATGGAAGGATAAATCATCACGGATTAGTTTAAAAACCCTCCAGAAAGCGAAAGAGTGCGGAGGCTTAGATTTACCAAATTTTTTTAATTACTTTTTAGCCAATAGACTGCAGTTTGTTTCAAAATGGACAAAATCAACCCCACTAGGAAGCCCATGGTTAGATGCTGAACAGGCTATCTGTGGGTCACTAAATATCTCTGACTTACCTTTTATAAGTCCCTGTATTAAACGCCATGACTGTTTTAAAAGTATTGATATCAGCTCCTCTCTGATGGCTTGGTGGAAATTTTTAAAAATAATAGGGTCTTCACTTGTCCCCTGTAAACTCACGCCCATTTGGAATAATCCTGATATCCTGCAACAAAAGAGGACATTAAAATTTCCATTATGGCAAGAGAAGGGAATAAATAACTTAGAACATCTTATTCAACGTGAAAATTTTAACCAATTTCAGGAACTAGTGTCACAACACGAAATCAGTAATAAAAAAGTATTTTGAATATCAACAGCTTAAATCCATAATAAAAGCAAGATTTAATCTTAATCAGACAGATTTAGAGGTACCAGTTAAGGTGGCAGAGTTTCTAAATCTCCGTTCCCCTAAATTGATATCGAAAATACATGGACTATTATCAAAGTTGGATGAGTCCGTGTCTCAAATCAAATCGAATCAACCTTTATTGTCATATAAGATAAGATAAGCCTTTATTAGTCCCACAATGGGGAAATTCCAGGATTGCAACAGCACAGGGATAGCAACACTCAGAGCAACAATCAGAAGGCAAGAAAAAAAAAAACAAAAAAAAAAAAAAACAAGCAAGCAAGAGCAGCTAATATACATATGTACGTATTACTATAAAATATATATATATACACACACACACACAGACACACAGTGCAGAGCATTGTAGCTGGATGGAATAAATATATGAATATATGAACACACAGTGCAGAGCATTGTAGCTAGATGGAATAAATATGTAAATATATAAACACCCACAGTACGGAGCATTGCAGCTAGGTGGAATAAATATGCAAGTATATAAACACACACAGTGCGGAGCAATGTAGCTAGATGGAATAATATGTAGATATATAAATATATAAACACACCCAGTGCTGAGCATTGTAGCTAGATGGAATAAATATGTAAATATATAAACACACACAGTGCAGAGCATTGTTGCTAGATGGAATGAAACAGCATAACCGTCTACTTAGTTATCCTACATGGTATGATTATGTGCCCATACATATTCTCACCCTCCATAGCGACCGGTAAGTTCCTAGTTGTATGCCGGAGGGGACCATTGTGTAAGTCTATTGCATCTTTTGCATTCAAAAAACTATTAGTTTGTTACGTCTTTTTGCTATCTCTGCGAGCAGCCCTGCTTAGGTTGTACAGTCTGACAGCCGTTGGTAGGAAGGACCTACGAAACCTCTCGGTTGTGCACCTGGGATGATGTAGTCTGCTGCTAAATGAGCTCCTCAGTGCATTCAGTATGTCCTGCATAGGGTGGAACTCGGACTCCAGCAGAGATGACAGTTTAGCCACCGTCCTTCTCTCTCCTATCTCCTCCATTGGATCAAGACGCTGCCCCAGGACAGAGCTAGCTTTCTTAATCAGTTTGTTCAGTCTCTTCCTATCGGCTGCAGTAATGCCACTGCCCCAGCAGACCACTCCAAAAGTGATGGCTGATGCCACCACCGTGTCATAGAATGACTTCAGCAGCGCCCCTTGTACACCAAAAGACCTGAGTCTCCTCAGCAGGAACAGCCTGCGCTGTCCCTTCTTGTAGAGTGCATCAGTATTGTGTGACCAGTCTAGTTTATTGTTCAGATGAATACCCAGGTATTTATAGGATGTCACCATCTCGATGTCTGTTCCCTGTATATTTACTGGTACTGTGAGGGGCTGCCCATGCCTGCGGCAGTCCACCACCAGCTCCTTAGTTTTCCTCGCGTTGATCTGGAGGCAGTTCCGATGGCACCAGTCCACGAAGTCCTGGATAAGCCCTCTGTACTCAGCTTCATCTCCATTGGAGATGAGGCCAACGATCGCAGAGTCATCAGAGAACTTCTGTAGATGGCAGTGTGTTGTGTTGTGTGAGAAGTCCGCAGTATAAAGAGTGAACAGGAAGGGAGCCAGCACCGTTCCCTGGGGGGCCCCCGTGCTACTGATGATCGTGTCGGACACACAGTCCCGGGTTCTCACAAACTGAGGCTGGTTCGTGAGGTAGTCCAGGATCCATGATGACAGGTGCTGGTCCACCCCTGCGCGCAGCAGCTTGTCCTTCAGGATCATCGGTTGGATGGTGTTGAAAGCACTGGAGAAGTCAAAGAACATGATCCTCACCATATTCCCGGGCTTCTCCAGGTGGGACAGAGAACGGTGAAGGAGGAAGATCACCGCATCCTCCACCCCAATGCCATGCTGGTAGGCGAACTGGAGTGGATCCATCGCTGGTTCCACCAGGGGGCGGAGGTGAGCAAGGAGCAGTCTCTCCAGGGTCTTCATCAAGTGGGACGTCAAGGCCACCGGTCTGTAGCTGTTCAGGTCTTTGGGGTGGGAAGTTTTTGGTACAGGTACCACACAAGATGTTTTCCACAGCTGTGGTACCCTCCCCAGTTTCAGGCTCATGTTGAAGATATACGTCACAATCCCACACAGCTGGTCTGCACAGGACTTGAGGAGCTTTGCGCTGATGCCGTCCGGTCCCGGCGCCTTCCTCGCCTTGATCTTCCTCAGCTCCGTCCTCACCTGGGTCCTGGTCAGGGTCAGGATGGGGGGCTGTGTGTTGGGAGTGGGGGGGTGTTGGTGGAGTGGGGAGTGGGCAGCAGGACTTGATTTCTTTAGAGGCAGCAGTGGTTGTTGTGCAGTCAGGGGGGAGGGCGGTTGGTCAAATCTATTGAAAAACAGATTCAGGTTGTTCGCCCACTCCCTGCCCCCTGTGGCCTGGGGGGAGGTATTCTGGAGCCCCGAGATGGTTTTGAGGTTTCTCCAGACCCCGCTGATGTCGCTCTGTTGCAGCTTGTCCTCCATCTTCTTCCTGAAGCTGTCCTTGCCTTCTCTGATCTTTCTCCTCAGCTCCCTCTGTACGGACTTCAGCATCTCCCTGTTCCCAGACCTGAAGATCCTCTTCTTCTCTCTCAGAAGTGTTTTTATCTCAGGGTTGATCCAGGGTTTGTTGTTTGAGTGACGCCGTATGGTCTTGGTGGGAACGGATTTGTCCACACAGAAGCTGAGGTAGCCCGTGAAGGTGTGAATGAGGCCATCGATGTCCTCACCATGTGGATCGCAGAACTGCTTCCAGGCGGTGGCTTCAAAACAGCCCTTTAGGGTGTCCATTGTCTCCTCAGACCATAACTCCACAGTGTGCATGGCCGGAGGTTGTCTGTGCACTAGGGGTTTGTACACCGGCCGGAGATGAACCAAGTTGTGATCCGATCTCCCGAGTGGGGGGAGTTGTGATGAGGTGTACGCCTCCTTAGTGTTTGCGTAGAATAAATCCAGTGTTTTATTGTCTCTAGTGTGGCATGTGACATACTGGGTGAACGTGGGTAGAATGGGAGACAGTGAAACATGGTTGAAATCGCCTGAGATGAGGAGAAGAGCATCTGGGTGTTCTGTCTGCAGCCTGCTGGTTACTGAATGGATGACGTCACGTGCTGTCCCAGCGTTCGCCGTCGGATTTGCATAAACAACAATGCAGATCACGTGTGAGTGTTCTCTCGGGAGATATGTAGGCCTCATGCTAACAGCTAGCAACTCAATGTCTTTGCTGCAGTGTCGTTGTTTAACAGTGATATGTCCCGGTCTGCACCAGTTGTTGTTAACATACATTATCACTCCACCGCCCCTAGCCTTGCCACTGTCTGGTGTTCGGTCAGCTCGTATCATGTGAAAACCCTCCAGCTCAATGTTAGCATCTGCTGCTAGTTCAGTTAGCCACGTCTCAGTAAACAAAAGGAGAGAGCACTCCCGGTATGTGCTATCATAACGGGAGATAGCCGCTAGCTCATCTAACTTTCCCAGTATCGACCGTACATTTCCCATGACAACAGATGGAAGGGAGGGTCTGTACCTTATATTTTTTGTCCTCCGCCTTACTCCAGCCCGGCAGCCGCGGCGTTTTCGCCTCAGTTCTCTCGGTATGTCGAGTTTTTCCAATGGGACCGGGTGGCGGTTGAATGCTAGCAGCTGTTCTCTGCTGTATCGTATCCTGCTATAAACAGTGGCTCCGTCCACCGGCTCAGGAGACATTTAGGACAATCTGTGTGTCCGTGATATGAGTGGGGTGAAAAGAAAAGACGGATCAAAAGAGGGAGGAAGGGAAAAAGACTCGGAATCGAGCCGCTGTTGCAAAAGGCAGCCGACTGGTGTGGCGCTGACGTAGTACATGTACATATATTACATGTACATATATTGCTGTATATACAACTGTAGTGCAGGCAAGATGAAATTGTGTTTCTCTCGGCATCCATATAAGTAAAAGAACAGGATTTAAGACACACTCACACGTATCTTCACCCCCCCACCCCACCACATCCATTCACACATCCCTGAGACATACTTGAAAAACTAACTAACTATAATATACAAATAATGTACAAAATGTCTGTAAGTGTGGTAGTGTATATTAGAGATTCCGGATCAGCTGTTCAGCATCCTAACAGCTTGTGGAAGGAAGCTGTTGATCAGTCTGGTGGTTCTGCCTCTGATGCTTCGGAATCGTTTGCCAGATGCCAGAAGTTCAAAGTGTTTATGCAGAGGGTGAGAGCGGTCCTTGGCAATGTTCAGTGCCCTGCTCCTACAACGGTTCTGAAAAAGTTCTTGGACAGAGGGGAGGGAGACTCCAATTACCCTCTCAGCTCCCTTAACTATCCTCTGCAGGACTTTTTTGTCTGACATACTGCAGCTGGAGTACCATGTAGCAATGCCAATACGTCAAATTGGCATCTCTTCCAATATTGTTCTGAGTGTTGCTATCCCTGTGCTGTTGCAATCCTGGAATTTCCCCATTGTGGGACTAATAAAGGCTTATCTTATCTTATCTTATCAAAATGGGAGACAGACATCGATTAATAAGGAGGAAAGTTTCTGGACACAAATATGTTTAAACACTTTTAAGATGACTAAAAGCTCTAACTTACAACTTTCATTCATCTTCTTCCGTTTAATCCTTTTCGGGTTGTGGAGGGGCTGGAGCCTATCCCAGCATCTTTGGGCGAGAGGCAGGGTACACCCTGGACAGATCGCCAATCCATCGCAGGGCCAACACAGAGAGACAGACAGTCATTCACTCTCACAGTCATACCTAAGGACAATTTAGAATCCCCAGTTTGATGCCAGTTAACCTAACTTGCATGTTTTTGGCATGTGGGAGGAAACCGGAGAAATCCTGGAGTAAACCCACTCAGACACAGGGAGAACATGCAAACTCCACACAGATCACTGTTGGTCGGGGGCTGGGATCGAACCCAGGATCTCCTGGTCAAGGGTGAGTTGCTGTGCTGCTGCAATGCTAACCACTCCACCACCACGCTGCCCTAACTTACAACTTATACAGTATAAAGTTCTACATAGAATTCATTACACAGGACAAAGGATGTTCAAAATGGGCCTGAGTCACACAAATATCTGCTCTCACTGCACCATCAACGTCCCAGATAGCTATATGCATGCTATGTGGTCCTGTGCACCTTTTCAAAAGTTCTAGCAGAAGACATGTGAAGACCTGTCGGCATGGCTTGGGTATAGTGTCCCACCCTCACCCACACTTTGCATATTAGGTGATTTAAGTGAAATAAATATAGATGCAAGGATGTCACACATGGTTCTCACTGCCTTATGCATCGCAAAGAAAACTATCCTCATGAATTGAAAATCAAGAAATAACTTTTGCATGACTTATTATTATAACTTACTATTGGATTATATTAGCCTGGAGAGAATGTCAGCCTCCTCAAATAATCAGCTGGTGGAATTCAATTCTCTCTGGTCCCCGCTTATTAATTCTATAATCTGAGGGGTGGTGGGAGGTGACTCGCTCTCCTTGGCACCTCTGGCGGCTGGCTGCGCCCCGACTGCGGGTGTCCGGGGGGCCTGTTCCGGGGTGGCCGTCTGTCTGGTCCTGGGGGGGGAGAGTTGGTTGGGGGGGCTGCGGGGTGAGCCGGGGGGGTTGGGCTGTAGCCCCCGGCCGGCTGGCCTCGCCCCTCGGGGGGGGGGGGGTCTGGGCCTGGCCCTGGGCCCCTGGTGCTGGGGGAGGGTTCGTTCCCCCCCCCCCCCCGGGCCGGGGTCGGGTGTGCGCCAGTGGTGGGGGTTGTCCCCGGTACATCTTTGCATGGCAGGGTTGTGTTTTGCCTGGGGTCCTGGTGGCACCCTGGGGTTGGTGCCTGCATCCTGGGCTGCCCTCCCCGTCCACTGGGGTCTGCGGGTGTAGGTGTGTGTGTGTGTGAGAGTGGGTATGAGTGGGGGCTTGTGTATGAGCGGATGCGGAAGTGGGTGTGTGTTGAGTGGGCAGGTGGAACTGTGTGTGGGTGTAGGTGGGCATGTGTGATGGTGGGTGGGGGTACGTGTGTGTATGGATGCGGTTACTTGTGGGTAGATGTCTGGGGAGTGGAGGATGTGTGTATGGGTAGGAGAACTTTGTTGGGTGGCAGGGGTTGGGCAGTCCATCTAGTGGCATGGGGGCTGGCGTTTCGGGGCCTGCTTGTCCCAGCCACCCTGCTGTTGTGTTGCGGGGTGAGACGCTTTGTCGCATCGCCCCTGGTGTCATTGGCGGCGGGTGTGTGTTGGTGCTTGGGGGTGGTTGGAGGGCCATTGGCGTGGGTTGATGGCCGTGTTTCCATTGGGTTGCTCCGGGGTGGCTGTGGTTGCAGGGCGGCCTGCGGCTGTCGGTGTGCGTCTGGGGTGGGTGGTCGTGGGCCTGCGTGGGTGCTCGAGGGTGTCGCCTGGCCTGTTGAGCGCTGTGTAGGTCTGGCCCATTGTTCACTATTGTGACTGTTGTTGTCCATGTTTGTGTGTGTAAGATGAGTGGAAATATGTATGGCTGCCCCATCATGTTAGTGGTGCTGGGAGCGACGGGGCGTGATGTTGGTGGGTCCTGGGCTGCTTCCACTGGCGGCCCTCGCCCTGGGTTGGGATTTGGGGCCAGTGGGTGGCCTCATGAACCAGTCTGCAAGCTGGCTTCTTGGGGGGGGGGACGGCCTCGCTTTTAGACAGCCTACCTCCCAGTCTTATTTCCCGCCCTCCCCCTCCCCCTGACTCTGGGTGGAATATACATCTTTTTTGTTACATTTAGGCCTTTGGGGTGGGGGTGTGCTGCACCGTGTCGATGAAGGGGATACCTTTGCTGCATGGTGGGGCTACACTCACCTCAATTTTAATTGCATTTTAGACACTGAGGGCTTGGGGGGATGGGGGCCCTGCTGCCCATCGCAGTGGCTAGCGGTGCTCCAATCACTATACCCCCAATTTTAATTGCACTTTGGTAGTCCCCACATTTACATACAATTATATAACCAACCCACCATGTTCTGTGTGGGGGGAGGGGGTGGGGGTCTTCCCCCACCCCTGTTGCTCTGCTCTTGCTGGGGGTGTGGGGGCCTGGTGGGGTGCCTGGGACCTATCATGTTGTCAAAATCCCTGGGTGCTACTGAATATATAGATACAACCAAGGAAGTGAGAGGGGGGCTGAATATGAGTCTAAGTGAGAGTGAGAGTGAGGGGGTGATGAATGGAGGTGGTAATGGTGGGTCGGTTTTGTGCAGCGCTTTGCATGCCGGGTGGCATCTCAGGGCGCCTGCGGTAGTCTGCTGATTTTTGCCTCAGATGGGCGCTGGGGGTGGGAGTCTGCTTCTGTGGCCTGCGCTGGTGGTCTCCCTGGTCACTACCGGGCACTAGTGCGTGTTCCGACTCGCTGCATCTGCTTTGCAGCCGCCTTATGAAACAAAGGTGAATGAGGGGTGAGTTTGAATGGGTACAGGAGTGAGAGAGAATGGGTCGGTCTGGGTGAGTGAGAGGGGTGTGCATGGGAGCATGTGGGTGTGAAGGTGTGGGGAGGGGTGTGTCTGCGAGTCGGGAGGCGCTGGATTAAGGGGGTAGTGCCTCTCGGCAACATGGGCTTTCCTGGGTGGGGGGACTTCTTTGGACGTGGGGGTCCCTGGGGTGTGCGACAGAGGCGCTGGGGCGGGCCCGCTGTGGGGGTGCCTGGGGGGGGGCTCGCGCCAGGGGGCGCAGGCCAGTCTCTGCCCCGGGGGGTGGGGTCGCTGGCCTCCTGGTGCCTGGGGCCCGGGGGTGGACGTTGGCCCTGCTGGGGGGGGTCTGGGGGTGTGGGCTCACCGTGCCGGCCGCCGAGCAGCCTGGCCTCCCTTGATCGTCCCTCCAGGGGTGGATGCCTGGCTTTCCTGGGGCTTGCTGACCTTGGACGTTTGTGCCCTCTGGGGATAGGTGGCGCTGCCTTACCTGCTCGGGGTTCCCGGTGGGAGAGCTGCTGCGACCGGCCCTCCGCTTCGTATGTTTCCTGACAAACCACTCACATGCACACACTTATTTTGCACGCGTTCTCATATATATGCACACAGACATACACGCACAAGTGTCTCTCCTTTAACAGGTGCGGAAACCAGACTCGTGTTGAGACATCTTTGGTGGAAGAAGCAGTTTGTCTTTTGTTTGTTTTAGTTGTTGGTTTGTTTGGGGGGGGGGTTTGTCTGTTCCCCTCCCTTTTCTTTTCCCCCTTCACACACTTCCTTTCCCTCTTCCCCATCCTTTTGGGTCTTCCATGGGTAAAACAATTAAAATAAAGTATTAAAAGTTATTACAGGAGGAGTTTACAACAACAAACAATGCACAGTTAGGTACTGTATAAGCTCCTCTTGGCAAAGTAAATCTGTTTTGTCACAATAAGGGTGACAGATCCCTGTTCTGTTTGCCTAGCTGCCTGACAGGACAAGGTGGGGGGGGGGGGGGTAAGAAAAACAAAATGAAGACTTTGGAGTGGCTTAGTCAAAGTCCTGACCTGAATCCGATTGAGATGCAATGGCATGACCTTAAAAAGTCGGTTCATGCTTGAAAACCCTCCAATGTGGATGAATTGCAACAATTCTGCAAAGATGAGTGGGCCAATATTCCTCCACAGTGCTGTAAAAGACTGATTGCCAGTTATCGCAAATGCTTGATTGCAGCTGTTGCTGCGAAGGGTGACCCAACCAGTTATTAGGTTTAGGGGGCAATCAATTTTTCACACAGGGCCATATAGGTTTGGACTTTTTTCCCCTTAATAATAAGCGCCTTAATTTAAAAACTGCATTTTGTGGTTACTTGTGTTATCTTTGTCTAATATTTAAATTAGTTTGATGATCTGAAACATTTAAGTGTGACAAACATACAAAAAACGAGAAATCAGGAAGGGGGCAAACACTTTCTCAGACCACTGTGTATATATATAGTTCATCAGCCACACTATGAAGATATGGGAGAGAGTTGTTGAAGCCAGGTTTAGAAAAGAGCTTACAATCAGTGAGCAGCAGTAAGGTTTCATGCCAAGAAAGAGTGCCACAGATGCAATGTTTGCTTTAAGAGTGTTGATGGAGAAGAATAGAGAAGGTCAGAAGGAGTTGCACTTTGTCTTTGTGGATCTAGAGAAAGCATATGATAGGGTGCCAAGAGATGAAGTGTGGTACTGTATGAGAAAGTCAGGAGTGGCAGAGAAGTATGTGAGGGTCGTGCGGGACATGTATGAGGACAATGAGATGGTGGTGAGGTTTGCTGTAGGAGTGACAGATGGCTTCAAAGATGGGGTGGGATTACATCAGGGATCAGCTCTGAGCTCCCTCTTGTATGCCATGGTAATGGACAGGCTGACAGATGAGGTCAAGTAGGAGTCTCTGTGGACCATGATGTTTGCAGACGAAAGTCAGTAGAAGCAAGATAGAATACATGTGTGAATAAGAGGGAAGCAAGTGTAATGGTGAAGACGCAAGGAGTGGTGGTAGTGAAAGGGGATGAGTTTAAATTCCTGGGGTCAACCATCCAATGCAATAGGAAATAGACGAAAGAGGTGAAGAAGACAGTGCAGGCAAGGTGGAGTGGGTGGAGATGAGTGTCAGGGATGATTTGTGACAGAAGGATAGCAGCTAGAGTGAAAGTTAAGATTTACAAAACAGTAGTGAGACCTGCTAGTGAAGGAGGACATGCAGAGGGTTGGTGTTACAGTGGAAGATGCAAGGGATATGGTAAGATGGAGGCAGAAGATCCGCTGTGGTGACCCCAAAAGATAGCAGCCGAAAGAGGAAGAAGACAACCCCAACTTATGATGTTATATTTTACCTCGTTTATTAATTTTGCCCCATAACGTGATATGCTTATTTCACTCTGTTTGGCAGAAACTACATGTATCGACAAATGAAAGTCTCCTATTGAATTCCAGATGTTATAAACTATATAAAATATAGGTTATAAAAATAAAAATATATAAAAGTGGAACTTCCTACCATCCAGCTTGGTGCTCAGCAATAATGGAATGTAGGAGGGAAAATTTGTGGCGGCGCCTTGCATGGCAACAATCCCTTTGATTCTAGATGTGATTAACATTGGAGATAAGAGAAACATAATTTCGTTCAACTGTACATGATTGGCTGTATGGATTGAATGACAATAAAGTTGGCTTTACCTTTACCTTTTTACCAGTACTATTTTGATTGTTTATTCATGAATGATAGGCTTGTCATGATTTGGTTCTGCCCCAATAGTTCATTTAGCCAAGTTGTTAGTACTAATGTTAGCTCTAATGCTAGCAGGCAACTCTGATCCCTGGGCCTGAGGGGGAGTTCTCCACCCTGATGGCACTTGTGCTTGAGGGGGTAGCGATGGCAATGTGTAGCTTATGGTGGTGTAATGAATCAGTGGTACTGCTGGAATAAGAGCCTCTTCTGTGTTTGTTCACCAACAACTGCAGTCCTGCCATGTCCAGAACTATTGTGTTATCAGTTTTAAAAGTGCAATATCCCCCACCTCTGTTTTCTGTCTTACTGAAGGAGAACAGTTTTCAACTTTTCCATATACTGTGGATATAAAAAGTCTACACACCCCTGTTCAAATGCCAGGTTTTTGTGATGTTAAAAAATGAGACCAAGATAAATCATTTCAAAACTTTTTCCACCATTATTGTGACCTATAACCTGTACAACCCAATTGATAAACTGAAATCTTTTAAGGGAAAAATAAAAAATAAAAAACTTACAATAACCTGGTTGCATAAATATGCACACCCTTAAACTAATACTTTGTTCCAGCACCTTTGGCTTTTATTACAGCATTCAGTCTTTTTGGGTAGGAGTCTATCAGTGTGGCACATCTTGATGTGCCAATATTTGCCCACTCTTCTTTGCAAAAACACCCCAAATCTGTCAGATAACGAGGACATCTCCTGTGCACAGCCCTCTTCAGATCACCCCACAGATGTTTAATCAGATTCAGATCTGGACTCTGGCTGAGCCATTCCAAAACCTTAATCTTCTTCTGGTGAAGCCATTCTTTTTTTTGATTTGGATATGTGCTTTGGGTCATTGTGATGCTGAAAGATAAAGTTCCTCTTCATCTTCAGCTTTCTAGCAGAAGCCTGAAGGTTTTGTGCCAACACTGACGTATTTGGAACTGTTCAAAATTCCCTCCGCCTTGACTAAGGCCCCACTTCCAGCTGAAGAAAAACAGTCCCAAAGCATGATGCTGCCACCACCATGCTTCACTGTAGGTATGGTGTTTTTTGGTGATGAGCAGTGTTGTGTTTGCTCCAAATAGACCTTTTGGAATTATGGCAAAAAGTTCAACCAAGTTGGACCATAACACATTTTCCCACATGCGTCTGGGAGATTTCAAATGAGTTTTTGCAAAATGTAGCCAGGCCTGGATGATTTTCTTTGTAAGATAAGGCTTCAGTCTTGCCACCCTACCCCATAACCCAGACATATGAAGAAGACGGGAGATTGTTGTCATATGTACTAAAAAGCCAGTACTTGCCAGAAATTCCTGCAGCTTCTTCGATGTTGTTGTCGGCCTCTTGGCAGCATCCCTGACCAGTTTTCTTCTCGTCCTTTCATCAGTTTTGGAGGAATGTCCAGTTCTTGGTAATATCACTGTTGTGCCATATTTTCTCCACTTGATGATAACTGTCTTCACTGTGTTCCATGATGTATTTAATGCCTTGGAAATTCTTTTGTACCCTTCTCATGACTGATACCTTTGAGCAATGAGAGCCCTCTGATGCTTTGGAAGCTCTCTGCGGACCATGCCTTGTGCTGTAAGATGTGACTACAAAAATGTCATGAAAAGCCTCCTAGAACAGCTAAACTTTATTTGGGGTTAATCAGAGGCACTTTAAATGGTAGCAGGTGTGTGCTGACTCCCACTTAACATGAATTTGAATATGATTGGTTGATTAATTCTGAACATAGTCACATCCATCGTTATAACAGGGTGTGCATATTTATATAACTAGGTTATTGTGAGTTTTTTTAATTTTTTATTTATCCCCTTAAAAGATTTCAGTTTGGGTCTGGACGCCATGGCGACTGCAGCTTAACACTGAAGTTCTCAGACCCAATCCAGGATAACACCTTGAAAATCAAACTTAACGGATTTTTGGAGGAGTGAAAATCAAAAGACAAAATCATCATGTCTAAAGGAAAACAGAAGAAACTGAAATTCTCCAGGCCAGGACACGTATCGGCCGGAGAATCCGAACTGGAAGATCTCCGTTCAGAAGACGAGGAACTGGTGATAGCTAACAAAAGGGTTAGCCTGAAATCACTATTTGAGGAGCTACGACGATTTCGCCGAGATGTTACGGCCGAATTTCGGGAATTCAGAGAAGAATTGAAAAGGACAAACAGCAGAGTGGACCAGGCCGAGAACCGAATCTTGGAAACAGAGGATCGAATAAAAGTGCTCGAAGAGTCTGTGCTAGACCTACGCAAAAGACAAGCAGCTATAGAGGCTAAGCTAACCGACCAAGAAGGAAAACAAAGAAGAGACAACATAAGAATTCATGGTCTGATAGAAGGAACCGAAAATGGTTTTAACTCAATGGCAGAATGCGTGGAATCCTTACTAAGAGAGAAATTGGATATTCCACAAACCACCGACTTGAAGATAGAAAAGGCACATCGTTCATTAGCCGCTAGGCCGGCGGCGGAAGCGCCCCCACGTTCGGTGTTGGTAAGATTTTCCAATTTCAAAATAAAACAAGAGGTTGTAAGACTGGCCTGGCAGAAAAAAGGATTTATGCACCAGGAGAGAAAAGTCTACGTGGAACACGATTACGCCCCGGAGGTCCTTAAAAAGCGCAGGGAATACAATGACGCGAAAAAGGTGTTAAGAGAGAAGAAATTGCGCTTTCAGACACCATTTCCTGCGAAGTTAAGGGTCTTCTACGGCGATGAAACGTGTCTCTATAATTCGGCGGAAGAAGCAACAGCTGACATGGCGAAAAGAGGCCTCCCGGTAACGGTATTTAAACCCGCAGCAGACCCGAGTGAGAAGATCAAAGCGCAAACATGGACAACACAAAGACCTTCAAAATCCACGGACCAGCAGCGGGAAACCCAGCACCAGAGCGTCGCGGATAAACTATCCGTTTTCAGGTTGGAATAGCGACCCTTTTTTTTTTTTTTTTTTTTCTTTTCTCTTGAATCAATCCGCACATCCAACCCCCCTCATACAAGGTAACAAACATTAAAGGAGATGCATATTCAGCATGTGGTAAAACATTTCATGGAACAATCATATTATTTGAAACAAATAAGTCTTTGTAATAAAAAAAAAAAAACAAAAAACTTGTTAAAATAGAAATGTGACAATAATCCACATGTTCTCCTCATACTAACAAATACTGTTTTTGCGTGAATGTTTGATGTGATGGGGGTGGGAGGGTGCACGCAATTTCACAGGGATTAGGCATAAAAGGAAAAAAAAAAAATCATTACAAGTTTGGATTGGGTTCTGAAACTCACGTTAAAAGCATGGGACTACTTTCAGTGGTAAGAGAGGGCCCTCAACACGTAACAGAGTTTGAGGAATTTCCCTCAGAGCCTTCACTCCATCAAGGCTCTTACAGGGTCTTTAAAAAGACCTCAGCTCAGGAAATTCTTATGACAGCTTTTTGTTTTAAAGTTTTTTACACTATGTTCTTAATGTTTTTCTTGTTTTTAATGTTCTTTCAGTTTCTGAGTAGCACAAAAGAGGGCCACCACACAGTTATACTAAACAAAACAACACAATGGAGAAACAGGGTGTAACCAAAATAATTTCATATAATGTAAAAGGAATCCTGAATCCAGTTAAAAGATCCAAGATTCTAGGCAAAATGAAAAAAGACAAAGCAGGAATAATACTTTTGCAAGAAACCCACCTAACAGACGTGGAACACAATAAACTCAGTAGACAAGGGTTTAAAATGATCTCTTCATCTTCATATAAATCAGGGAGGAGGAGGGGAGTAGCGACATTGATATCAACCAAAATTACATTTGAAAAAAAATCAGAACACAAAGATAAAGAAGGGAGATACAGTTTGGTAACTGGGCGGCTAGAGGGAGAAGATATCACCCTGCTGAATGTGTATGCTCCCCCAGGGGCTAACTGGAAATTTTATAAAAATGTATTCGACCTAATGATAACTAAAGCTCAAGGTTTAGTGATATGTGGTGGGGACTTCAATCTCAGACTGAATCCATACTGGGATGCTTCTGGTAATTCCCCACATCAAAATAACACCCAAAACAGGAAGACTCGGATGCTACTAAAAGAATTGGGAATCTGTGACGTGTGGAGGGAACTCAACCCCAGTGTAAAAGACTATACATTTTACTCAACTCCACATTCATCTTACTCAAGGATTGACTATTTTTTTATGTTTAATAGAGACATTGGAAGAGTAAAAACATGTAAAATAGGACTGATGGATCTCTCCGACCACAGTCCGATCTACATGGACTTAAATATCCAAAAATACACAAATAATACATTTTCTTGGAGGTTAAATTCAAATGTCCTGAAAGGACCATTGAAAGATGAATTGGAATCAGATATTCTCAGATATTTGGAAGATAACGATAATGGAGAAGTATCCCCTTTAATACTGTGGGATGCATGTAAAGCTGTAATAAGAGGAAAGATTATTGCAAAACTGGCAACCCAAAAGAAACTAAGACAAGAAAAACTATCCACATTAGAGTCAGAACTTAGGAACCTAGAAAAAGAACACAAAGGCAACACTCATTCTACTGACTCGCTCAAGATTAAGGAAATTAAAAACCAAATAAATGAGATCTACACAATAGAAATCCAGAAGAAACTTACATTTCTGAAACAAAAATACTATGAAGCAGGCAGTAAATCGGCAAAATTGCTAGCCTATAAATTGAGGAAACATCAAACAGAAAGAGCAATCTACAAAATCAGAGACCCAGTATCAAAGGAAATAAAATTCAGAATTCAGGATATTCTTAAAAACTTCGAGAATTACTATAAGAACTTATACTCCCACAAAAAACATAAAAACGCATCCGAGGCATTCCTAAACACATTAAACCTTCCCCAACTTACGGAGTCACAAAATAAAACACTACTGTCAGAAATACATCCTAAAGAATTGGAAAAAGCAATTATGAAACTTAAAGCTAACAAATCCCCAGGAGCTGATGGCTATACAGCAGAGTGGTACAAAACCTTTAAACAGCAACTATCTCCTCTCCTCCTGAAAACATTTAATTATGTCCTCCACACAGGGGAAATCCCCCCCCTCCTGGAGAGAAGGGGTCATTGCAGTTATACCTAAACCTGAAAAGGATAAACTAGAGTGCTCCAACTACAGACCAATCAGTGTACTAAATCAGGACTATAAGCTTTTTACCATTATCCTTGCCAAAAGGTTAGAAAATATAATGACAGACCTAATTCATTTAGACCAAACAGGTTTTATAAGACAAAGACAGACACAAGACAACATTCGACGCACTTTACACATAATTCATCATATAAAAAAATATAACTTAAATGCAGTCATATTGGGATTAGATGCTGAAAAAGCATTCGATTCGGTTGACTGGTCTTTTCTATATAGAATCTTATCCAGTTTCAATTTTCATAACAACTTCATTAGAACTATACAGGCATTATATAAAAAACCAACAGCTAAAATAAGGATTAACGGTAATTTATCATCATCTTTTGAACTGGAAAGAGGATGTCGTCAGGGCTGCCCCCTGTCTCCACTGCTCTTTGCAATCTTCATAGAACCTCTGAGCCAATGGATAAGACAAAACCAAAAAATTCAAGGTATTACACTTGGTCAGAAGGAACATAAAATAGCACTCTTTGCTGATGACATTTTAATATACCTAGGGCAGCCGGACACTTCTTTACCAGAACTAACCTCAGTTTTTTCAGAGTATGGAGATTTATCGGGGTACAAATTAAATATGCATAAAACCCAAGTTTTAACATTCAACTATGACCCAAATCATTATTCACTAAGCAAACTCAAAACTAACTGGGAGTCGGAATCTATGAAATATCTGGGGGTCAATATCCCGAAACAACTCAACAAAATTATATCACTAAACTATGATCCACTGGTGACTAAAATAAAATCTGACCTAGCAAGATGGAATATGATACCATTCTTGGGTACTGCACAAAGAATTGAAGCAGTCAAAATGAATATACTTCCATGTCTTCTATACCTTTTCCAAACAATACCGGTAGAACCTCCCAAAAAAACATGGCAGGAGCTGGACAGAAGGATCTCAAGATTCATATGGCAGGGCAAGAGACCTAGAATCAGATATAGAACCCTACAGCTAAACAAAGACAAAGGTGGGCTCGCGCTGCCAAATATCAGGGACTACTTTAAAGCCGCACAAATTAAAACTTTAGTAGAGATATGTAACCCAGTCTACACTGCACAATGGAAGGAGATCGAATGCCAAATAACAAGTGACATCCCCCTACAGGCGATAATAGGGAACAATGTCTTACCTAAGCTTTTGAATAACACTAACCCGTGGATAGAGACCCCTCTAAAAATTTGGTTTAAGATAGTCAGAGAGAATCAAACTAAAGAGCCCTATCGACTTCTGCAATGGATCGCCTATGATCAGGACTTTACTCCTAATAAAACAGACACCAGATTTAAAAAGTGGAAGGAGAAAGGGCTGATAAAATATTACGATTTTTTTAAAGGGCAAATCTTAAGAAGTTTTGAAGATTTGAAAAAACAAGGCCTAATAAATCAAGACCTTTACAGGTTCTTCCAGCTTAGACACCACATAAACAATATACTTAAAAAGGAGGTTTTGGAAAGGGCCCAGTCAGGTGTTCTGAAGGTCTTCTTAATGGCATATAAAGGGATCCCAGGGATCAGATACATTTCTAAAATATACCAAGGTCTTCAAGACTTAAAAGGAGACAACACATCTTATATAAAAGAGAGATGGGAAAAAGAGGGGAATTTCACTTTACAACTGGAAATATGGGAAAAGCTAAATAAACAGCAATGGAAAAGTACCTCATCCCTGCAGTGGAGAGAATTTGGATGGAAAAACTTGGCAAGATTTTTCAGAACACCTGCACAAAACAAATTTACCCATAAGGGATTGAACTGTTGGCGCTTGTGTGGTGAAAAGACTGCAAATCATTTTCATGTGTTTTGGTCATGCCCAGTTATCCACCAATATTGGACCAAGGTACAGACAATATTGGGGAAAATATTCAAAATTACAGTTCCCTTTTCTTTTGTAACTTTGTATTTGGGTTTACTACCGGACTCACTGGAAAGACGAGGAGAAAAATACTTATTCAGTGTTTTAATATTGGCAAGCAAAAAAGCTCTAACTAAAAAATGGATGTTGAAGGACTGTCCTACACCTGAAGATTGGACTAACGTGATCCAAGACATTTACTCGATGGAAAAGTTGACATTCGCACTGAGACAGGACATGGATGTGTTCATGAACTTTTGGCAACCCTGGACCGCATATGTGTCTTCCATTAGATCTAATCTTTGACAAATACCATTTCAATAATGGTTCCGCTCTTTGTTCCAAGGCTACTCAGATGCTCTTTTATCTTTATTTACTTACTTTTTCTTTTTGTTTGTTTTTTACTGGTTTGTTTGTTTTGTTTTTTTTTATTTGTTTTTTGTTTTTGTTTTTCTCTTTAATTTCACTTTTTCTTTCACTTTAAAAAAAAAAAAAAAGGGGGTGTTGTAAGAATTAATCTTCCAATGTTGTCAAATATCAGAAAATAAGGGAACATGTGATGAAAATGTAAACACTGCATTGCTGTAACGACCTGTATACCCTTTACAAAAACTTAAATAAAAAAAAAAAAAAGATTTCAGTTTGTTTTTCAGTTGGGTTATACAGGTTATAGGTCACATTAATGGTGGAAAAAAGTTTTGAAATCATTTATCTTGGTCTCATTTTTTTGCATCACAAAAACCTGGCATTTGAACAGGGGTGTGTAGACTTTTTATTTCCACGGTATATGGAAAAGTTGAAAATTGCTTTCCTTCAGTAAGACAGAAAACAAAGGTGGGGGATATTGCACTTTTTTAATTGATAACACAGTAGTTCTGGACATGACAGGACTGCAGTCATTGGTGAACAAATACAGAAGAGGCTCTTGTTCCAGCAGTACCACTGATTCATTCCACTGTGGAGAAAGAAGGCAGGCGAGGCAATGAGCTGGACGACACAGAAACTTTATTCTTTCTCCAACCTAACTTACAACAAAATAAAGAAAAAAAGATCCCGGGTCTCTGTGCATTCCTCTTTTATATCTTTACGACCATGTATCGAGACCCGGAACTTCCGACCATCATACATTATGTTTAGAACAAAGCCTGTGTGGCACATTAACATGACAATAACGTTGGTGCCGCTCTCACACCCTTCTTCTTCCAGCGGCTCCGGCATTTACTCCTTTCCCCGGGGGGCACATAGTCCTTACTGTCCCGTCTGATACCCCCTGGTGACACCTCCTCTTTCGGTCCATTGTTCCCTGGGTGGAGAAGTCCAACACCATGCCCCCACACAGCCCCCCTCCCAACACCCAGAAAGGGCACTAACCCCCCGTCCTTTGGGCCTGAGCCGGTGCCCATAGCGGCTGTAGCGGGGGGGGGGGGGAGAAAACACATCAGCTTCGTGAGCGCAGGTCCCTGCCAAGGGATCACCAACTTGCGGAGCCACCAACGGTGGGTGTCCGCGCGGGGGAGCTTGGGCCAACACCACCTGCTCATCTGCCAACACAAAAGCGGGCTTCAGCCTGTCAATGCAGACGGTTTCCCTATGTCCCCCCAAGTCTAACACAGAATGCTTTTCCCCAGGTTCCAACACCCTGAATGGGTGGGCGCAGCGGGGTCTGGTGTGCATCTTGCCTGACAGCAACAAAACTGGTGTTCTGCAAGCTTTTTGGGACAAATGTGAGGGGAAAACAATGGTGGGCTGAGCCCAGTACGTTAAAATCCTCCGTACTGTGCAAAAATTGCACGGGCAGATCAACCTTGGGTGTAGGGTTTTCCAGTAAAAACTCTCCGGAGATCCACAGCAGCTGAGACAAAAATGAGTTCTCCCAGGGAGGCTGCCAAATCTTCCTTAGGTGCGGAGTGCAACCCTAAAAAAACCCAGGGCAGGCGGACGACCCAATTAGCATCCGTGAGCGAAGCTCTGAGAGCTGCTTTAAGCGACCTATGAAAACGCTTGCATAACCCATTAGCCTGAGGGTTGTATGCAGTAGTGCGGTGAATTCTGACCCCCAGGCTCTGGGCCATCGCAGACCAGAGTTCCGAAACGAATTGTGGACCCCTGTCTGAAGTGATGTCCGACGGGGATCCGAACCGTGTGACCCAAGCCAACAAAAAAGCACGAGCTACTTCTGCGGACATGGTAGAAGCCAGCAGGACCACTTCAAGCCAGCGCATAGTGTGGTCCACGATTGTTAAGAGGCACGTAAAACCTTGCGACGGCGAGAGGGGTCCCACCAAATCCACGCGGACATGGTCAAACCTCCTGGCTGGGATTTGGAATGGCTCGAGGGGGGCTCTGGTGTGCTTGTGCACTTTGGCCTGCTGGCACACGACGCAAGCTGCAGCCCACTCTTTCACATCCTTGCGCAAGCGCAGCCAGATGAATTTCACCCCCACTAGCTTCACCGAAGCGCACACTCCCAGATGCAAAAGGGAGTGGACCGACTCAAAAACATGATGGCGCCAAGAGCTCGGAACCACCGGGTGCGGGCAGCCAGTGGAGACGTTGCAGAGCAAGGGAGGGCACCCTTCTTGCACCACCCTGCTCTCCAGCTTTAACCCAGTAGGCGCAGACTGGAGCGTGCAAATGTCCGCTTCCCCGGCTTGCTCCGTGGCCATCGCGGGGAACTCTATTCCCATGTAGACCGGGGAGATTAACGCACACGACAGACGATCAGCCACAATGTTGAGCTTACCGGCATTGTGTTGAATGTCGGTAGTAAACTCAGAAATCGCGGCCAAATGCCATTGCTGCCGGGCCGACCACAGTTCCAAGACCTTGGCCATCGCGTATGTTAGCAGTTTATGGTCCATGAATGCGGTGAACTTGTGCCCCTCTAACCAAAACTGGAAATGACGTGTAGCCAGGTGGCGAGCCAGCAATTCTCTATCAAATGTACTGTATTTGCGTTCACTGAAAAATGCGAGTGGCTGCCATGAACCTGAGATGTAGTGCTCAACCACTGCCCCTATGGCAACATCAGACGCGTCCGTAGTCAGCACTATCCACGCAGACTGATCAGGGTGGGCTAACAACGCGGCATCCGCAAGCACTGTTTTGGCATTAGTAAAAGCCTGGACTGGCTCGGGTGTCCAGTCGATGGCTTCTGCGGGCTTCTTTTTTTTTTAAGCGTGGCATACAATGGCTGCATCAGCTGGGCTGTCCAGGGAAGGAAACGGTTATAAAAATTGACCATTCCCAAAAACTCCTGTAGTACTCTCACGGTCTGCGGGCGCAGAAAGTCCACCACAGTGCGCACCTTATCCGGTAATGGAATTGCACCCTCCGGCGAAATGCGGTGGCCCAAAAAAATCAGTCTCTGGCACACCGAACTGGCACTTCGCCAGGTTAACTATCAGCCCGTGTGCCTCCAACCTCTGGAAAACCGTCTTGAGATGGGCGATGTGCTCCTCCTCGGACGCGCTAGCTACCAGAATGTCGTCTAATTAGACAAAAATGAAGGACAATTCGTAAAGCACTGCATCCATCATCCTCCTGGAAAGTCTGTGCCGTGCCCTTTAAGCCGAACGGCATGCGTAAAAACTCTAAAAGGCCAAAAGGAGTTATTACCGCTGTTTTTGGAACGTCTTCCGCACGCACCTGGACCTGATGGTATCTGCGGACCAGATCCACTTTTGAAAAAACACGCGCCCCAGCCAGGTGCACAGAAAAATCCTGGATATGCAGAATGGGATAACGATCGTGTTCCGTGGCGTTATTCAAGTGCCGGAAATCACCGCACGGTCGCCACGACCTGTCAGCTTTAGGCACCATGTATAGTAGGAATGCCCACGGGCTGTTGGAGTGCCTGATGATGCCCAACTGCTCTAAGATGGCAAACGCCTCTCGCACGCTGGCCAGTTTAGCTGCGTCCAAACGCCAAGGTCACGCGAACACCAGCAGGCCTTTTGTTATTATAAAGTGCTCGACCCCGTGTTTTGTTACTGTAGCTGAAAAAAATCAGGACCGTGAGTGCTGGGAACTGTGCGAACAAAGGTTTGGTACTTACCCCCTGGAGCTATAACGTTAGCCAGTGTTGTCGACCCAGCTCCCCAAGCTGTGCAGAGCAGTGAGGTAAAAGAGACAGCTTCCACCAATCTCCTATTAGCAACATCGACTAACAACCCATAAGCACATAAAAAATCTGTGCCTAAAATGGGACAGGAACATGCAGCCATCACAAAGTCCCACTGAAAGTTGAGTCCATGTAAGCATATCATCAGTGTCCACTCGCCAAATTTCCCGATGGTGGATCCATTGGCGGCCGTGAGCTTGGGACCACTGTGTCCTGCCACCCTGTCTGCGCTGGAGTCCACCAAAAACCGTCTTCCCGAACGTGTGTCCATGACATAAAGCAGTCTGTTCCTGTCGCCATCGGTTGCAGCTGCCACTGAATTCTGAACGTGTCATCTTCCCAGCTTCTTGAATTGGCATGGCAACAGGCAGCGTTGGGTATTCGAGCCGAAACGGTGATGATAAAAACAGATCGCCCCGTTCCTTCGTCTCCTTCTGTCCGGCTCCATAACCTTGCTGGAGTCCCTGATTGATGCCAGTGCCACTGTCTGCACACTGAGAGTTCTGGTTGCCAAAATGATGTGGTAGTCCTTAGCAACCAGCCGCGGTGAGTTAGCCAAGATCACCCTTGCTGTAGCCGGTAGGTTTCTGAGGAACAAGTGGGCGAACAGATAAAGATTCGTCTTCCTTCCGCCTCATCCAACATGCTCTCCATGAGCTCCACTGCTGATCTATCCCCTAACTCCAAATGCGTTAGGAGTCTCTCTGCCCTCTCACTGTCAGAAAGGGCATAGCGCTGGAGAAGCATCCTCTTGAGCGCTTTATATTTTCCTCAGGCCGGCGGCTCCTGAAGCAGGCTCATCACCTGTTACATGGTTGCGCATCCAGCGCAGCAACCACATAGTAATACTTGGCATCGTCCACTGTTATCCCGCGGAGTGCAAACTGGGCTTCAATGTGCAAGAACCACGCAGTCGGGTTGTGAAGCCAGAAGTCTGGGACCTCGACTGAGACCACGCACACAGCGCTGGTGCTTTCCCTCCAGGCAGTCTCTGGGGCAGTGCTCGGCTCGCTTTCCATGGCACGTCTTAGGGTCACCAATGTGGAGATAGGAGGCCGGCGAGGCAACAAGCTGGTCGACACAGAAACTTTATTCTTTCTCCAACCTGTAACCCAGTGTTAAAAACGTGATGGAATCATGATTGTCGATACCGCTTTAAGAGGAAGGGGGGGACACTCATTTCACAATGGAAATGGATACTTTGAAGATGGGTATATAACTACAATATAAATTCATAAAATATGTTCATAAATAGTTGGGAACATTTTCTAGAAAGTTCTGATAAAGTTCCCAAATGTTTTTATTTGGCATTTTAAGCGACCAATGGCTGCGTTGTTAGTTTGGCAGCAACAGCCAATGGGGTCCCACCAGCCAACGGGGTCATGCACTCTCTCCCTCGGTCTGTGCGTAATCCGCAGAACGCTCTTAGACACTGCCGAGACACGACCGAGAGAGACGATCACTCGCTGAGATGGAGACGCTGATGTGCTAATAGTAGCCTTTGCCCGGATAAAATTTGAGATTGGTAAGCCTAAATTAATACCCGCAATGAGACATTGCTGTACTAGAAAATTCTAATGCCTGTTTATTAAATTTTAAGATTGGGATCCAAAGGCTGTCGACGCCATTGAGCGCGGGAATCCCATTGACGCACGTGTCACTTAGCTTGGTAAGTGCCATTATTGTGTGTGGGAATGCTAATCGCTAGGCTAACCGTGATGCTAATTTTTGGCTAGTTTTTCATCAGAAAAAGTCAGTTTCTGAGCTGTAGCGGTTAGCGGGGGTCCCAACTCCCTTGCCATTGAATGTATTTAATGGTGAATGTTGAACCGGTGATTTAAAGGTGTTTAAAAAAATATTTGTTGTGCAACCTGGAAATATTTTGTAAAAAGTTATAGAGCAATAGCGTATATTTTGTGTTCTGACCTATCCTATAGGTCAGGGGGTTTTTTTGTTTGGACTGGTTGGACCAGAAGTGGATTCTCCGGATCTGGATGGTGAGCCGAAGCCCGAACTCTATGAACTGCTAGAGGTGATTCCACTAGTCACCTGGAACGGACACTAGAGAACTGTATATATTATAAATATATTTGGAGTATTTTATTTTTATTTTTTTTTATTATTTTTTTTATTATTGTTACAGATGCTGTGGTTGTTTATATGTACATATTTGTGAAATATATATAGTTGCAAGTTCATGCACCGTGTGTAAGTGTTATCTGTTGTTATGCCCTCCAGGCTCCTACGAATCTAGGGTCTCCTGACCTGGCCCAAATATCCTTTTTGCCCAGGTAGAACCAAAAAGGGTACTACACCTAAAGTGAGTAGGTGTTAGTAAGGGTTACATAACTTACAACAAAAAAAAAAAAAAGAAAAAAGATCCCGGGTCTCTGTGCATTCCTCTTTTATAGCTTTATGACCATGCATCGAGACCAGGAACTTCCAACCATCATACATTATGTTTAGAACAAAGCCTGTGTGGCACATTAACATGACATAACGCCGGTGCTGCTCTCACACCCTTCTTCCAGCATCTCCGGCATTTCCCCGGGGGGTGTATAGTCCTTACTGTCCCGTCTGATACCCCCGGTGACACCTCCTCTTTTGGCCCATTGTTCTCTGGGTGGAAAAGTCCAACACCATGCCCCCACACCACCATCATAAGCTATACATTACCTTCTCTACCCCCTCAAGCACAAGTGCCATCAGGGTGGCGAACTCCGCCTCAGGCCCAAGGATCAGAGCTGCCTGCTAGCATCAGAGCTAACATTAGTACCAACAGCTTGGTTAAATCAACGTTTTATTTTCATTGTGAAGTTAAACTGTGGGGATGCTTTTGGTGCCACATTGTTGAGCCATGCTTCAGAACCATAACTCGTAAGAAAATATTTAAATATTTTATTGGTGAGTCTGATGGTGCTGGCATTGATATGCTGTTGAAAAAAGTCTCTGCTCTCCTTGATTGTATCAGTGGTGATTTTATTTGTTTTTATTGTTAGAATAGCTGCTGTCCTGATTTTTGTACAAATGTCAGCCGTGGACAGATGGGTCACTAAAGTGTAACTCAGTTACTGTTAGCAATTAGCATTAAGTTAGCAGTGAACTGTTACATGTGATTGCCATTACAGCATTTCACCTGAAAAAAGAAAACTTTGCCAAATCAGACTTAAATTGTTGAGCTTTTAAACAACATAGTGATGTATTATTTTATTATTTTAATTGTATTTAGTCTTTAAAACTACACACACTCTATATGGCACAAAGTATGTAAAAACCTAAAGTTATTCACCAGAAAAGACAAAAAGTGGGACCTTTAAAACTGAACCCATTTTATTAAACAAATGACAAAAGTTACTTGGTACATCACCTCATAGGTCCAAAGGTAGAGAAACCAGAGCAGCCAAGACACATACAGCCAGGTCAGAACGGCTTAGCAGTCGGGCTAACAATGTTTGTCACAACTGCCGTCTTTCCACCTCAAGCTCAAATGAGAGAAGTCAGAGAAATATGGGATTACCATGAGTTATTTATGATGCTGAAACCCAAGAGCCCTCTTTATGAAATCATCTCCGCTGATTGGGCTGCTCTTTTGTCGTGCTGCATCTGATATGATTTCAAGTGGGCCAACATCAAAGTCTCTCATGTAAAGTATGAGTGGTTTTGCACACGTTCAATCAAAATACAGATCCTTATCGCCATCATGCTGATTGACATGAGCGGACTGTTGTGAAATAGATACTGGGGCTGTCATAGTCGTTATGGGTTTTCCCTGGTTAAGGATATAGCCGGGGGGAAAGAGCCTGTGGCCTTTATACAAAAATATTTGTCAATTAGTGAAAAGGAGTTGGATTTAGAAACTTGGGTCAAAGTGAGTGGAGAGAAAAAAGCTGTTACCATTACAATTGGGGAATGAGTATCTAAGGTCACATTTTTATGACCTAATTTATTTATAATAAACTGCATTTTAAACCATGACAGATATAAAATGTATGACAACAGTGTTCTGTCAACTGCAATTCACTAACCAGTGTGGAAAATCTGCACTAAGAAAAGAAATTCATGAAGATACAATCAATGGTAGTCCATAGTTAATGAACTTTCTGACCTTTAGGAAAATGTACACTGCTTAACCAGATTCTGGGTGTTTAATAATTCAGTTAGAGAGTAAGAGAGCTGAACAAAGAACCACGACTTACTCCATACAGCTAAGAATATAATTTTGTCCTGAGACAAAGCTTAGCATTTCATTACTTTGGTCAACACACAGGGGAAAAGCCATTATAGGGGCATCTGTGTTGGTTTTAATAAAAAGGCAAAATGAATGCACTGGACTAATGGAAAATCTATGCTGAAAACTCAACCAACAAATGAGGACCTGGATGTTTGAAGCCTATAAAGTAAGTATCGAGATTGTGTTCGGTAACATGAATATACTCGCATGGGCATTCAACTAAGTATCTGGTAGAAGTCAAGGTGGAGAGTGAAGAGGAGATCCAACAGTAGCTTGATCTGCCATTGAGATCTTCTGAATGGGAGATCATAGGTGCATTATTGATGAGTCTCAGTTTGAGTTTCAGCTCCAGAGGAAATGATAAGATGTAATGCAATGGTCTACTGTGATCATGGAAGGCATTGAGCTCCAGACTGTATTGCAGGCTAAGTTTGCAACCTGCTGTGACAGCAGGTTGGCTCAAACGAACTTTACTTCTATGGAAACTTTTTTTATGTACATATATTTATCTGAGGTGTTTTAAGAATGTTTAACATCTGGACAGTATCTTTCACAATTAAATATACAGTACATAACACAAAAACACAGTAAGACAATATAATTTAGTAAATTTTGTCATATGTGTTCTGTTTTTTCCAATTAAAACATAAGCACAAGAGCAAGAGAAGCCTGATGATTTTTTAAAATCTATTTTTACATCCATTTTCCTGTAGCAATTTTGACATAAAAATAATCGATTTTAGAAATGCCAATAAAACTTCCTGTGCACCATGATCTGGACCAAAAAAAACCAAAACAACTTTTGGTCAATCAAAAATAGCCTTAGTCCTGATTAAAGTAAACCTTGCTCCAGTTAGTTTCTAGTGTGAAAGCAATTGAGCCTCCAGTCTGATGGTGTGATAAATAGTAAACTAGAAAAAAATATAATAAAAATGCAGAAACTTACCACATATTTTTAGAGAGAATGTGAGACAAAGAGTATGAAAGATTGTGAGAGTCACCTGTAGATTGTCATGGCTAATCAGAACAACAAACATTTTTAATGATAACTTGGAAAATATTCTAGCACTCACCAAAACCAGTTGATATCTTAAGATATTGTAGTTTTAACTTCAAGGACCGTTAAGATGTACCCAGAGCTACAGAAAAGGATGAGTCACATTTTTGCTAACTACTGTAGTCTTTGCAACCCAACACAAATGTCATGACAACAGGAAATAGGTGTGTCATGGTGAAACACAGTGATCTTCCTCTTGACAATACCCCATAGATTCTTTATGGGGTTCAGGTCAGGTGAGTTTGCTGGCTAGTCAAGCAGAGTGGTACCATGGTAATCTAACCAGGTATTGGTACTTTTGACAGTGTGGGCAGGTGCCAAGTCCTGCTGGAAAATGAAATCAGCTTCTTCATAAAGCTTGTCAGCAGATGGAAGCATGAAGTGCTCTAAAAATTTCTTAGTGGATGGCTACGCTGTCTTGATAAAACACAGTGGACTGATACCAGAAGATGACATGGCTCCCCAAATCAGTTGCCAAGTCCTGTCATTTGGAAATCAGTGTCCCAGAGTCTGGAGGAAGACTGGAGAGGCACAGCATCGAAGTTCCTTGAGGTCCAGTGTGAAGTTTCCACAATCAGTGATGATTTGGGGAGTCATGCCATCCACTGGTGTTGGTCCACTGTGTTGTAACAAGTCCAAAGCCAGTGCAGCCATGTACCAGGAAATTTTAGAGCACTTTATTTTTCCCTCTGCTGACAAGTTTTATGGAGATGCTGATTTGATTTTCCAGCAAGACTTGGCACCTGCCCACACTGCCAAAAGTACCAATACCTGGTTTAATGATCATGGTGCCTGTGCTTGATTGGCCAGCAAACTCTGCTGACCTATATGCCATAGAGACTGTATGGTGTATTGTCAAGATGGAGAAACACCACTCCCAACAATGCAGACGATCTGAAGGCCGCACCAAGGAACCTGGGCTTCCATTAACACCTCAGCAGTACCACAGGGTGCTTGCTGACATGCCACCCCGCATTGATGGAGTAATTCATGCAAAAGGAGCCCAAGTATTGAATGTGTACATGGACATACTTTTCAGTTGGCCACTGTTTTTATTAAAAATCTGTTTGTTTGTTTGTTTTTTTAATTTATCTTATGTAAGATTCTATTTTTCTGAGAAACTGAAATTTGGGTTTTCATTAGCTGTGAGTCATAATCATCAAAACTAAAAGAAACAAAGGCCTGAAATATATCACTCTGTGTGTAATGACTCTATATGAGTTTCACTTTTTGAATTAAATTACTGCAATAAATTAACTTTTTGATGATATTCTAATCTATGGAGATGCACCTCTAATCACTTTATTCAAATAATCACTTTAACTGATCTTGTTTTATTTTTTTAATTTTTTTTTTTAACTTTTGTTGAACTTTAGTTGAGTGCTATTTTTTTTTTTAAATATAATAGGTAAGTTTTACTTACGTGAACTGGTTTCTGCTATTTTACTTACATTTATACATTACATTCCCTAGGAGCTTAACTAAGGAGACTTCTTAATTAGGATGGTAAGAATAATGAAATGACTGTATTGTATAAAAAATAGAAATAGCAAGTGAACCAAAAGAAAAAACGGTGGAAAGAAATCTGTTCTCTTAGAAGGGGGAAAATAAGTATTGAACACGTCAACATTTTTCTCCAACATATTTCTGATGGAGCCATTGCCCTGAGATTTTAACCAGATATCAGTAACAACCCAAGTAATCCACACATACAAAGAAATCACGGCAACTGTATTCACAAAACAAGTTATATTTAATAAAGTGGAATGACACAGGGAATAAGTATTGAACATACTTGGTAAAATTCATTTAATATTTAGTAGAAAAGCCTTTGTTGGTAATAACAGCTTTCAGATGCCTCCTGAATGGAGAAACTAGGTGCAGGCATTGCTCACGAGTGATTTTAGCCCATTCTTCCACACAATCTGTCTTCAAATCTTGAAAGTTCCGTGGGTGTCTTCTATGAACTCTGATCTTCAGTTTGTTTCATAGATTTTCAATTGGATTACTATCAGGTGACTGACTGGGCCATTCTTACAGCTTTATTTTCCTTCTCTGGAGCCAGTTGAGAGTTTCCTTGGCTGTGTGTTTGGGATCATTGTCTTGTTGAGATGTCCACTGTCGTTTCATCTGCAGCATCTTGGCAGATGGCAATAGATTCTTGTCGAGGATGTCTCTGTACATTTGTCCAATCATCTTTCCTTCAGTTATATGAAGTCTGCCTGTACCATGTGCTGAAAAACACCCCCACACCATGATGCTCCCACCTCCAAACTTCACTGTTAGTTAAGTTGAGTTAATCCCTTCCACAGCATGTGGGACACCATCTGGTGTATAGGGGTGGCATCTATCTCTGTTTCTCTGACCTTAGGCCACCCAGCTACTGTAGGTAGTGAAAGCTACAGTGGGGGGGTCAATCCTTTGATAGCTCAGTACGTTAACTTTCCCCGTTCTATTATGTTGAGCACCAAGCTAGAAGATGGAAAGTACCATTTTTATATGGTCTTTGGTATGACCCTGCCTTGAACCCACGACCTCCCGGTTGTCTGCCTCTAGCACCAATATCATACACCAATAGCACACCATACCAACTTCACTGTTGGTATGGTGTTTTTGGGGTGATGTGCAGTGCCATTTCTCCTCCAAATATGCTGTATGTTGTGGCATCCAAAAAGTTCAATTTTGGTCTCATCTGACCAGACTATATTCTCCCAGTATTTTACTGGCTTGCCCAAATGTTATGCAGCAAACATTAAACAATCTTCAACATGCTTTTTCTTCAGCAGTGGAGTCTTGCAAGGTGAGTGGGCATGGAGCCTATGTTGGTTGAGTGCATTAATTATTGTTTTCACTGAAACAGCAGTGCCTGCTAACTCCAGGTCTTTCTCTACCTCACCACAAGTGGTATCTGGCTCTTGGATAACTTTTTTGATAATTCTTTTGACTCCTCTGTCAGAAATCTTGCGAGAAGCTCCTGTCTTGACCGATTTATGATAAAATGATTTTCTTTCCACTTCTGAATGATGGCTCCAACAGTGCTCACTGTAACATCCAGAAGTTTAGAAATGCACATGTAACCAATACCACCATTATGTTTTGCAGCACTAAGGATGCAAAGGTCTAGAGAGAGCTCTTTGCTTCTGCCCATCATGAGTTCTTTGTTGTGTGACAATCTCATATTCATAGACCTTTTAAAGGCTATCAGTCAGGAATTAACTAGCTGAAATTAATTTGCACTGATGGAAGATGGGATGGCTTCCTAAATTCTGATGAATTTCAGCTGGTTTCTTGGCTTTCTTTGCCTTTTTTGTCATAAATCGCCCTTTTTAAGGGCTAAACAGAGGATGCCAGCCGCAGGCAGTAGTTTGCACATTTATTAACTGAAAGACAAATGAAAAACCAAAATACACATACATGTACACTTACGGGTAATACCAGGGAACACACGGAGGAAAAGACAGACGTGACCACTGTCTTATAAACGAAGACTGGGATAACAACATTTGGAGATGCTAGACCACTGCAAAGAAACAGCTACATTGATCTGCTTAAATAACACGGCCCCAGATGGTAATCAGGTGTGGGTACATGAGTGAGAGCGTAATCACAACAACAAGTGACAGTTGTGCAGCCCGCGAACCAGTTTGACAGCCCGAAGCTGCACAGCACTGTCAAAATAAAAGTACAGACTGGAACCTTTGTCGGCCTCCGTCGGTCTATGATGACCATGGAAGAGAATCCTAAATGTCTACTCTGCTGGAACAGCACCGCCTGTGGCTGAACAGGCCGATGCACGAATGGCAGTCCCTGTCACACAGGTCGCACTTGTGGGTGGTCTCCGTGCTGCTGGGTCTGTGGCGGTTCTTCCTGCGGGTCCTTTTTTTCATCTGCTGCAGCAGTCAGTCTCTCTTCACCCGCCTTGAGCTGTCTGGTCAGGGTGCCTCTCCATTTGGAGCGGTCCATTGCAAGGTCCTCCCAGCGCTCTGTGTTGATCTCCAGGGCCTTCATGTCTCTCTTGCAGACGTCTCTAAAGCGCAGCTGTGGGCAGCCAACGTCTCTCCTGCCAGTCGCAAGTTCTCCGTAGAGGACATCTTTGGGGATTCTGCCATCCTCCATACGGTGAACGTGGCCTAGCCAGCGGAGCCTGCGCTGCCTGAGTAGAGTGAACATGGAGGGAAGGCCGGCGCGGGACAGAACTTCTGTGTTGGGCACTTTGTCCTGCCAGGATATGTCCAGGATGTGGTGAATGCAGCGCAAGTGGAAGAAGTTCAGTCTCTTTTCCTGCCGGGCGTATGTTGTCCACGTCTCACTCCCATAGAGCAGTGTGCTGATGACGCAGACGTTGTACACTGCCATCTTCATCTTGACAGAGAGTTTGGGATTCTCCCACACTCGTGTGGTGAGGCGAGCGAGTGTGGAGGCTGATTTTCCAATCGTCTTGTCAATCTCTGTATCAAGGGAGAGGTTGTTGCTAATCGTGGACCCCAGGTACATGAACTGATTCACGACCTCCAGCTCGTAGTCGTCGATGGTGATGGTTGGTGGTGCTTCCGTGCCTTGCGCCAAGACGTTAGTCTTCTTCAGGCTGATGGTAAGCCCGAAGTCCTTGCATGCCTGGGAGAAGCGGTCCGTCAGGGTCTGAAGCTCCTGTTGTTTGTGGGTTATGACTGCAGCATCGTCTGCGAACAGCATATCTCTGATTAGCGCCTCGCGTACTTTGGTTCTGGCTTTCAGGCGGGCGAGGTTGAAAAGCCTGCCGTCAGATCTTGTGTGCAGGTAGATTCCCTCTGTTGCTGTGCTGAAGGCATGCCTCAGGAGCATAGCAAAGAAAATCCCAAAGAGGGTTGGCGCAAGTACACAGCCCTGTTTCACTCCGCTGCGTATGTTGAATGGCTCTGAGACGTTGCCGTCGTGCTGCACTATCCCCTGCATGTTGGTGTGAAACGATTTGATGAGGCTTTGCAACTTTGGTGGGCATCCTATCTTTGGCAGGATCTTGAAAAGGCCCTCTCTGCTGACCAGATTGAACGCTTTGGTGAGGTCGATGAAGGTGACATACAGGGGCATGTTCTGTTCTCTGCATTTCTCCTGGAGTTGGCGGATGGAGAATATCATGTCTACCGTTGATCGCTCAGCGCGGAAGCCACACTGAGACTCGGGATAGACACGTTTGGCAAGCTTCTGTAGATGAACGAAAACAACTCGTTTGTAGACTTTGCCAGCAACGCTGAGGAGGGAGATGCCCCTGTAGTTGTTGCAGTCGCTTCTCTCCCCTTTGTTTTTGTAGAGGGTGATGATCTTGGCGTCCCTCATGTCCTGTGGTACGGCACCTTCCTTCCAGCACTGGCAGAGGATGTCATGCAATGGCAGCAGTAGGGCGGTCTTGCAGTGCTTGATCAGGTCGGGGGGTATGCCGTCGTTGCCGGGCGTCTTGCCAGCGGCCAAGCTATCAATGGCCTTGCTGAGTTCGTCGATGGTTGGCTCGGCGTCAAGTTCATCCATGGATGGCAGGCAGTCGATGGCATCGAGGGCTGACGGTGTCACGGTGTTCTGTCTGGAGTAGAGGTCGGAGTAGTGTTCCACCCATCTCTCCATCTGCTTGTTCTTTTCTGTGATCATCTCCCCAGTGGAGGATTTGAGGGGGGCCGTCTTGCTCTGAGCTGGACCAAGTGCTTTCTTGATGCCATCGTACATACAACGGATGTTCCCTGTTATGGCAGCGGTTTGAATGTCTTGGCTGAGCTGAGTCCAGTACTCGCTGGCACAGCGCCGAGCAGTCTGCTGAACTTTGCTTCTCACAGCCCTGAGAATCTGGAGATTCTTCTCGTTTGGGTACTTCTTGTACTCAGCAAATGCTGAGCGCTTGGCTTCAATGACGGGGGTCATCTCGGTCAACTTGGCATAAACCAGTCCTGTGACTTTGAGGTCTTCCTCCCAAAGGTAGCCAAGGCTGTGCGGTGGATGGTGTTTCGCAGCTCTTCCCACTTCTGCTTTGCAGATTCTCCTTCTTGTGGTACACCACGTTCCTTCTCAAAGGTGGAGGCAAACTGCTCAACAAATTCTGGTTGGGCCATCTTGCTGGTGTCAATCCGTGCCTTTCCAGGCTGTCTAGCACGATGGAATTTCTTCAGCTGCAGCTTGATCTTGCAACACACCAATGAATGGTCTGTGTTGCAATCTGCACTCTGGAACGAACGGGTGATTAGCACGTTCTTCAGTGAGGTGCGCCTGGTCAGGATCAAGTCCAGCTGGTGCCAGTGCTTTGAGTGCGGATGTCGCCAGGAAACCTTGTGTTGAGGCTTGGTCTTGAAGAACGAGTTTGTGATGCACAGATCGTGATATGTGCAGAACTCGAGCAGCCGCTGTCCGTTGTCGTTCATTCTGCCCACGCCAAAAGGTCCAAGACAGGAGGGCCAGGAGTCGTGGTCAGCACCCACTCTGGCATTGAAGTCTCCAAGGAGAATGAGTTGTTCAGAGTTGGGGATGATCCTGACAGTTGTTGTGAGATTCTCGTAGAACTCGTCTTTTGCCTCTGGTGTGGCTGTCAGTGTTGGGGCATACACACTGACGAGGGTGACTGGGCCTTGAGTGGTGTTGAGGCGGAGGGTGAGGAGTCGTGCAGAGCCATTGCTGCCCGGTTCCACCATCTTCAGCAAGGTGTTCTTCACTGCGAAGCCCACTCCGTGTTCCCTGTGTTCGTCACTGCCCTTTCCCTGCCAGTAGAACGTGTAGTCCTTCTCTCTCAGTGTGCCTGCGTTAGCCAACCGTGTTTCCTGGAGAGTGGCGATATCCACTCCCAGTCTCTTCAGCTCATTATTGATGATGGCAGTCTTCCTGGTGTCGTTGATGTCCTTGAGGTTAGCAGCGAGTCCTGTCATCATAGTGCGGATGTTCCAAGTTCCCAGTTTTAGAGTTGGTCTCTTTTGTTTTTTTGTCTTGCCTAGTGCGAAGGTTCTCAGCCTACTGTTCGGACTTCTCCTCATCCCCATGCACCCAATGAGGAAAGCAAGCTGTGGCGGGACAACACCTTATTGGCTTGGGGCTGCCCAGCTTGAGGCGGGCGGTAGCTGTCCACTGAGATCCGATGATCTCTCCCACTGTCGGGAACAACCCCTGGCGCCGCGCTCTACGCCAATTGAGCGGTGGCTTATAACTGGTAACTGTCATTCCCCGTGTTTTGTCTACGCCAAAGGCGAAGCTGGAGTGTCCTCTCCAGTGATCTGGTGTTCTACCTTCCAGCGTTGGGCATTGGTAGGATTCAAGCCTGGGCAGGAAGATATGGAGGACAAGATGTTGCCCATGCAGCATGTCCCCCCTCTCTACGTCACTGATGAATCCAAAGGAACAGCAGGGCTGCTACAGTTTAGCACCAGCGCCATCGCAGGAGCTGCCAGAACGATGTTGAGCACAACAGAGAACTGCCTTAGGGGCTCCAACTCCGGATTTTTCCTCAGGGTTGACTCCCGAAGCCTTTCCCGTGACCGGGTGTGCCGCAAGGCAGCGGAGGTTTGAAATCAGGGTTTACCTTCCCCTAGATGGGCTACCTTCCCAGGTTGACGAGCCACCATCTACCTGAAGCATCTGGTTTTAAGGTGCCAGAGATCCACCCTCGCCCCTTCTCCTATTAGTAAAAGCAGTTCCGCTGAGCTTAGAGACTAAACCACACGGGCAGGCTAGGAGTTGGACTTAATTGTCAGAGGCTTTTCGAGACGCACGCCATAAGGAGCATTTTATGAGCACTGGGAGCTTAACCCCAGTGCCGCTCCTGGCTATGACAACCTTGGAATCAAATGGAGTTTGGAACCAAATCATAGAGAATAAAATAACTCAACCCCAAAAGATATAAACAATACCGTGACTACAAAATGACACACAGTAACTAGACAGAACTATCAGAACACAACTAAGAATACAGCAACTCATAAATGAACAAAAACCAGATACAAAAGATCACAATAAACAAAGAACAAATGAACAGAAAAGGACTAAACTTAAGACTGGAACTGAGCACTGCCCCCATCCGTGCTCAGGATCATGACATTTTTGCACCTCTTTTTCTTCATGTGTTCAATACTTATCCCCTGTGTCATTCCACATTATTAAATATAACTTGTTTTGTGAACACAGTTGCCTTGATTTCTTTGTATGTATGGATTACTTGGGTTTTTAATGATATCTAGTAAAAATCTCAGGTCAATGGCTCCATCAGAAATATGTTTAATGAGAAAAATGTTGACATGTTCAATCCTTATTTTCCCCGCTGTAACTGACTTGGTTATTACAGTGCTTACAATGTTTTCTGGGACTGTGCATGTAATCAGTGACTCTAAGCAATTTTAGGAGTGATCACTTTGAATGGATTATTGCTTGGCAGGAAAGCTTTTGCATTGATCCTCTCATCATGTCAATCGCCAACACTGACATCTCTGAAATCTTCAAGTTCCATACATCAGTAAGTACTGACCACAGTCAGGCTTATTCAGGAACAATCTGAGTTACGATAGCACATATGGGAGGATCTGCTGAGCCCGGGTTTCATAATTTGAATTCCAGTGTATTTGATGGAAAAGAATAATGTAATTGCTCAATGTAATTTAGTGTTCTTTTTATATATACAGTATCTGTCATCTTTTTCAAGAGAAAACTGTGATCTCTGCAAACAGGACTATCCAGAGTGTAACACTGTTGTGGAGTAGCCAGTTTTTGAGCTTAAATGTTTAACAAATCTCCAGTGTCAACTCATGGTTATTTTAATGGTTTATTACATATGTTATCTTACAGATATCTCCATTAACAATTAATAGCTGCTTTTTAAAAAAATGGCATCTTACTAAAAAAAACAAACCAAACAATAATACCTGTATGTGCAAACCTGCTGTGTGGAATTTCCTTCTCCCCAGTGAGAGGCGATACGCATTCACTCATGGTGCAGCATTAGCACTGACCCCCCCACCCCCACCGCCAACACTAAAAAGTATTGTATTTTTTCTTCTTTGCTATCGATGGTTTTCTTTTGTAGATTTAATACTGTCTACTGAATCCCATATCCCATAAGGTTTATTTTCTTTCATCTTTTGCATAGAAACCATATGATTTTTTTCCCCAAAACACCCATGTTTAATTTTGGCATCATCACCTTTGACAGCAGTTGTAAACAGTGATACACATCAAAATACACTCACCGGCCACTTTATTAGGTACACCATGCTAGTAACGGGTTGGACCCCCTTTTGCCTTCAGAACTGCCTCAATTCTTCGTGGCATAGATTCAACAAGGTGCTGGAAGCATTCCTCAGAGAGTTTGGTCCATATTGACATGATGGCATCACACAGTTGGTGCAGATTTGTCGGGCACATCCATGATGCGAATCTCCCGTTCCACCACATCCCAAAGATGCTCTATTGGATTGAGATCTGGTGACTGTGGAGGCCATTTCAGTACAGTGAACTCATTGTCATGTTCAAGAAACCAGTCTGAGATGATTCCAGCTTTATGACATGGCGCATTATCCTGCTGAAAGTAGCCATCAGAAGTTGGGTACATTGTGGTCATAAAGGGATGGACATGGTCAGCAACAATACTCAGGTAGGCTGTAGCGTTGCAACGATGCTCAATTGGTACCAAGGGGCCCAAAGAGTGCCAAGAAAATATTCCCCACACCATTACACCACCACCACCAGCCTGAACCATTGATACAAGGCAGGATGGATCCATGCTTTCATGTTGTTGACGCCAAATTCTGACCCTACCATCCGAATGTCGCAGCAGAAATCGAGACTCATCACACCAGGCAACGTTTTTCCAATCTTCTATTGTCCAATTTCGATGAGCTTGTGCAAATTGTAGCCTCAGTTTCCTGTTCTTAGCTGAAAGGAGTGGCACCCGGCGTGGTCTTCTGCTGCTGTAGCCCATCTGCCTCAAAGTTCGACGTACTGTGCATTCAGAGATGCTCTTCTGCCTACCTTGGTTGTAACGGGTGGTTATTTGAGTCACTGTTGCCTTTCTATCAGCTCGAACCAGTCTGGCCATTCTCCTCTGACCTCTGGCATCAACAAGGCATTTCCGCCCACAGAACTGCCGCTCACTGGATATTTTTTCTTTTTCGGACCATTCTCTGTAAACCCTAGAGATGGTTGTGCGTGAAAATCCCAGTAGATCAGCAGTTTCTGAAATACTCAGACCAGCCCTTCTGGCACCAACAACCATGCCACGTTCAAAGTCACTCAAATCACCTTTCTTCCCCATACTGATGCTCGGTTTGAACTGCAGGAGATTGTCTTGACCATGTCTACATGCCTAAATGCACTGAGTTGCCGCCATGTGATTGGCTGATTAGAAATTAAGTGTTAACGAGCAGTTGGACAGGTGTACCTAATAAAGTGGCCGGTGAGTGTATATTTGAGGTATCAGAAGGAAGAAAGAAAAAGCCCCTCTTGCCACATTTATCAAGTGAAACTGCTGGAACGAGTTTGGTAAGCCATTCCTTTATTCATTCTTGCTGCTACTGGTGCAGATGTCTCACAGAGTTGCAAATTAACAGCATATCACAGAGACTGGTTCAAATCAGTGTTAAGGAATTGGGGCTGGCTGGTGAAACACAGAGTGAGTTGTAATATCCTAATTTTCTTCCAGGTGGAGCAGGCTAGAAGCATGTAACTGATAGTGTCCACATGCATATTTTACACTCGAGACCAAGTGTTGCATTTCAGCACCTGCATAGGACTGAACAGATTTGACAAAATTAGACTATATGATGCACGTTTCGTTACCTTGTATTGTCACGTTTCGTTACCTTGTATTCATACATGTGTAATGACAATAAAGTTGAATCTCATCTCATCTCATCTCACAAGGTATGGACTTAGACTGCTACTTGATTTCCCCCCATATCTGTTTCATTGTTGATGCCAATCAATTGTTGATGCCAATCGCAGACAAAATATTACACACTTTTACTACTTCCACTCTCTAATATATTACTAACCATACATGTGATCTGCTCTGCCAGGAAAAGAACTGCTTTCTAAGAGAGATTGTTAGTTGAGTAGTAATTTATGAATTCAATATGACATCAAAGTTGGTGTATGTGTAATGGGTACGTCCATGAGGCCAGAACAGTGGATCATGACACACATACTAACAACCATCCAATTAATGCAACCCTATAGCCCCATACACCAATAACACAGTTAAACCAGCCGATTAAAGCTGAAATAAGTCAATATTTATCATTGCATAACTCAATTGCAAAACTCCATTTTCTCATAATGGCCTCTGATAATGAGGAAGCTCTTCTTGGTCATGTGATTGAAGTGGAGCCGAATCATTGGATTGTTACAGTAAGTCATGGCAGTTTATTGGCATGGAATTCCGTAATGGCACAGATCAATAGGAACTCAGGAGGCTTTCCTCTCAGCCAGATTTGACACAGTCGTATGAGTGTCACTGAGGGAAGGAAGGCCTGGGTTGACAGAATTCGATCCCTCACCAAACCTTGACATGATGATCATATTTGTGTTTATATTACAATGCTAAGATGAAGCGCAATGGAATACCTTACAAAAATCACAAAAAAAAAACAAAAAAAACTTTCCTGCTCGGGGACAAACGTGGCCATCAAAAGCCACCAAAACTATTTGAAGAAATCATGCCTATATACGTTCTGAGAATAAAAGATACAATCAAGCTCATGCCCTTCTCACCCCTCCTCCTCCTCTGAGATCTCTGTGTTGGGAATAATATAAGGCTTGAGGGAGCGCATTGTGAGATAAAAGGCCACATCACAATGATGATCTCTATCGATCGGCAACCTTGGGCACATAGAGGAGGTCCGGCATTTGTCACGTTGAAGCTGAACCCAATAGCTGATCCACAGCACACTCTGATGAATTGGCCCTGTTCTCCAAGTTTGTTTAATTGATGACGTGGTCCCTTTCAGGTGCACTGCTGCTATGTTCCGCGCATTCAATGATTTTTTAAAACACCCATAGCTTTTCCCGCACTACTTTCCCTTGCCCTCTTTAGGTACCCTGCTGACCAATATAGACTCAAGCCTACCTTGACTGGCTCCCAACAATATGACAAAGGGTATGTCTCTCTACCTGCATCTAAACACTGAATTAAACTACAGTAGATGAGTATAAATGACTGAAGCCACCCTGACATTACCCATTGGTTGGTAAAGTCTTGCTTGAAGAATTGTGGCTATTCTGAATCTGTGTGATTCATACATGTGAACATTGGTGGGTTGATCTGATGCAGGAATATGTCAGTCATGAAGGCCCTGTCACATCTTGACAATTTAGGCAGCGTTTGCCGACGTATCAAATTTTCTCTAAAATGCTGGCATACGGCCCAAATTTTCAATATTTGGGTGTATGCATTGCGTATCTATAATGAGTTGGACGTATACATAATGTATTTGTAACTTATATAGAACGCTTTGATAACTTATAGATAACTTATACCAATAAATGCTGTTGCCAGCATTGTTGTCACCATTCACAGCTTATGCCAAAGTCTAACTTATGCACAACTTATGCATAGTGCGGTCATGCCAAACTGCCGTCACCTCCCGATCCATGAATCCTAGGTGTGTGAGAACATGAAGGCTTCATCATCTCGCTCACAGTCACATAAAAAAGTTAATAAACTAGAAAAACACTCAGAGAGGGCATACCTCCGCCAAGGCTCCTTCTGTCCCTCATGAATCACCTCCAAAATGTACAGCATCTCACAGAAGTGAGTACACCCCTCACATTTTTGTAAATATTTTATCATATCTTTTCATGGGACAACACTGAAGATATGACACTTTGATACAATGTAAAGTAGTCAGTGTACAGCTCGTATAACAGTGTAAATTTGCTGTCCTCTCAAAATAACTCAACACACAGCCATTAATGTCTAAACCGCTGGCAACAAAAGTGAGTATACCCCAAGTGAAAATGTCCAAATTGTGCCCAATTAGCCATTTTCCCTCCCCGGTGTCATGTGACTCGTTAGTGTTACAAGGTCTTAGGTGTGAATGGGGAGCAGGTGTTTTAAATTTGGTGTTATCACTCTCACACTCTCTCATACTGGTCACTGGGAGTTCAGCATGGCACCTCATACCAAAGAACTCTCTGAGGATCTGAAAAAAGAATTGTTGCTCTACATAAAGATGGCCTAGGCTATAAGAAGATTGCCAACGCCCTGAAACTGAGCTGTAGCACGGTGGCCAAGACCATATAGTGGTTTAACAGGACAGGTTCCACTCAGAACAGGCCTCGCCATGGTCAACCAAAGAAGTTGAGTGCACGTGCGCAGTGTCATATCCAGAGATTGTCTTTTGAAAATAAACATATGAGTGCTGCCAGCATTGCTGCAGAGGATGAAGGGGTGGAGGGTCAGCCTTTCAGTGCTCAGACCATACGCCGCACACTGCATCAAATTGGTCTGCATGGCTGTCATCCCAGAAGGAAGACCCTTTTAAAGATGATGCACAAGAAAGCCTGCAAACAGTTTGCTGAAGACAAGCAGACTAAGGACATGGATTACTGGAACCATGTCCTGTGGTCTGAGGAAAACAACATAAAGTTATTTGATTCAGATGGTGTCAAGCGTGTGTGGCGGCAACCAGGTGAGGAGTACAAAGACAAGTGTGTCTTGCCTACAGTCAAACATTGTGGTGGGAGTGTCATAGTTTGGGGCTGCATGAGTGCTGCCGGCACTGGGGAGCTTACATTTCCCTGAGGGAACCATGAATGCCAACATGCACTGTGACATACTGAAGCAGAGCATGATCCCCTCCCTTTGGAAACTGGGCCGCAGGGCAGTATTCCAACATGATAACGACCATCTGTGGGGCATCCTCAAATGAAAGGTGAAGGAGCGCAAGGTCTCTAACATCCACCAGCATCGTGATGTCGTCATGGAGGAGTGAAAGAGGATTCCAGTGGCAACCTGTGAAGCTCTAGTGAACTCCATGCCCAAGAGAGTCAAGGCAGTGCTGGGAAATAATGGTGGTCACACAAAATATTGACACTTTGGACACAATTTTGACATTTTCACTTAGGGGTGTACTCACGTTTGTTGCCAGCGGTTTAGACATTAATGGCTGTGTGTTGAGTTATTTTGAGGGGACAGCAAATTTACACTGTTATACAAGCTGTACACTGACTATTTTACATTGTATCAAAGTGTCATATCTTCAGTGTTGTCCCATGAAAAGATATAATAAAATATTTACAAAAATGTGAGGGTGTACTCACTTTTGTGAGATACTGTAATGGGTTCATGTGTAGGCCATGAGCCACTTCTGGTGAAAATTTCATCCAAATCCATATACTTGTTTTTGTGTAATCCTGCTGCACAAATACAAACAAGGTCCTTGGTGGAGGTGTGCACTCTCAGATCATCACCAAAATTTAACGGGTTCATCCTTGGCCCAAGGGCTACCTCTGGTGAAAATTTTGTCCAAATCCGTACAGTAGTTTTTTTGTAATCCTGCTAACAAGCAGACAGACAAACAGACAGACAAACCACCCCGATTACATAACCTCCTTGGCGGAGGTAAAAAGTCAATCTCACTTCAACTGAGATGACTATCCTCCAAAGACCATTGCACAACGGGCGGCATGACCGACCTGGCAGAGCTGTCAAATCTGTCAGGTTGGTCACGCCTATGGAAAGGATAGAACAGCTGATGTGACACTGTATGAACGTCAGATGACACTTGAAACATGTCAAGGTATGAAACATCTCTTTACTTTGTCTGAATGGAAGAACAAGACCAGTTTGACATGGACATCTGCTGGTGGACATCCTTGATGGTTTCCTCTTGTGAACCAACGCTGCCAATATGCCATTATACAGTAGCTATAAGTTAGAAACCCGTCCAGTAAGTTACACATAGGCTCAAAGCGCATTACTCATAGGTTAGAAATACATTTTGGGTACACTAGACATTATCTCGATGTATTTCGATTTTATGAGTAACTTACAAGTAATGTGTGTGAACGATTGCATAACTCACATATAACTTATGGCCTGCATATACAGGACATATGAGCCATATACTGGACCTCGCTATTGAAGAACCATTGAAGCTGTGGCCACCAAACTTGGTACACAAGTTGACCTTGGGACTCTCACCTGTAGCTATGGTTTTGGTCTCAAAAGGTCAAAGGTGACAAAGTCAGCCAAACTAGAACTGGAGAACAGATGAGACCAGGGTCATTAAATTTTGGGACCCTGATCTGTGGAAGACAGGATGGATACAGTTTGTCACTGGCGCATAAACTTGAATTATGTACAGTGGTGGGAAAAAGTGTTTGCCCCTTGCTGATTTCTCATTTTTTGTATGTTTGTCACATTTACATAAAAATGCAGTTTTTAAATGAAGGTGTTTATTATTAAGGGGGAAAAAAATCCAAACCTACATGGCCCTGTGTGAAAAAGAGATTGCCCCCTAAACCTAATAACTGGTTGGGTCACCCTTAGTGGCAACAACTGCAATCAAGCGTTTGTGATAACTGGCAATGAGTCTTTTACAGCGCTGTGGAGGAATTTTGACCCACTCATCTTTGGAGAACTGTTGTAATTCACCCACATTGGAGGGTTTTCGAGCATGAACCGCCTTTTTAAGGTCATATCACAGCATCCCAATCAGATTCAGGTCAGGACTTTGACTAGCCCACTTCATCTTCTTCATTTTGTTTTTCTTAAGCCATTCAGAGGTGGGCTTGCTGGTGTATTTTGGATCATTGTCCTGCTGCAGAACCCAAGTGCGCTTCAGCTTGAGGTCACAAACAGATGGCTGGACATTTTCCTTCAGGATTTTTTGGTAGACAGCAGAATTCATGGTTCCATTTACCACAGGAAGTCTTCCAGGTCCTGAAGCAGCAAAACAGCCCCAGACCATCACACTACCATCACCGTATATTACTGCTGGTATGATGTTCCTTTCCTGAAATGCTGTGTTACTTTTATGATGGATGTAATGGGATGCACGTCTTCCAAAAAGTTCAACTTTTGTCTCATCAGTCCACAGAGTATTTTCCCAAAAGTCTTGAGGATCATCAAGATGTTTTCTGGCAAAACTGAGACTAGCCTTTATGTTCTTTTTGGTCAGCAGTGGTTTTTGTGTTGGAACTTTGCCATGCAGGCCATTTTTGTCCAGTCTCTTTCTTGTGGTGGAGTCATGAACACTGACCTTAACTGAGGCAAGCGAGGCCTGCAGTTCTTTGAATGTTGTTGTGGGGTCTTTTGTGACCTCTTGGATGAGTCATCGCTGTGCTCTTGGGGTAATTTTGGTCGGCCAGCCACTCCTGGGAAGGTTTACCACTGTTCCATGTTTTCACCATTTGTGGATAGTGGCTCTCACTGTGGTTCGCTGGAGTCCCAAAGCTTTAGAAATGGCTTTATAACATTTTCCAGACTGATACAGCTCAATTACTTTGTTTCTCACTTGTTCCTGAATTTCTTTAGATCACAGCACGATGTCTAGCTTTTGTGGATCTTTTGGTCTATTTCACTTGGTCAGGCAAGTCTTATTTAAGTGATTTGTTGATTGAAAACGGGTGTGGCAGTAATCAGGCCTGGATGTGGCTAGAGAAACTGAACTCAGCTTTCCAAAGATGTGATAAACCACAGTTAATTTATGTTTTAATGGGGGGGGGGGGGGGGTCACTTTTTCCACACAGGGCCATGTAGGTTTGGATTTTTTTTACCTTTAATAATGAACACCTTTATTTAAAAAATGCATTTTGTGTTTACTTGTGTGATCTTTGTCTAATATTTACATTTGATGATCTGAAACATTTGTGACAAACATACAAAAAAATGAGAAATCAGGAAGGGGCAAATACTTTTTCACACCACTGTAAGTCTGTTTATAGGGAGCATAAGTCCTACCCCTTCTGAAGGATTATCATCACTCTATACGTATATAATTCAAGAAATCTCTGTGAAGCTGTGACAATGTGATGTCTGTCACAACCATAGAACTCGCTAAAAGATCATAGGATCGCCTATGATGTCCCTATGATGTCTACATGACTTCTAGATGACGTTATATAGACACCAAAAGATCAAAGGCATCCTTTACTCATGATCATAGGACTTGCTATGACATCATCAAAGATCATAGGACTTGCAATGTCACGATCATAGGACTCGGCCAAAAGATCATAGGGCTCGCTATGACATCAAAGATCAAAGGCAGGCTTCACTCACGATCATAGGACTGTCATATAGACATCATTGGCACATCATAGGCTCAATGACATCATCAAAGATCACAGGCAGGCATCACTCATGATCATAGGACTCGCTATGACATCATCAAAGATCAAAGGCAGCCATCACAGATCAAAGGCCGTCGTCACTGAACGAGTGGTGACGTCAAAGATCAAAGGCAGTGTAGAATATGTAGAAAGAAAGTGGCTGACAGCACTTAGCCACTCCTTAAGATCTCAGTTGTTCATTGTAGAATATGTATGTGTGCCGCTGGGAATCTTGGTATTCTGGCTACAGCTTGTGAGAGCTAGCGGCACGCCTCTTGAGGGATCCGCAAAATAAAGCTCATACTCTGAACCTCATGTGAATTGTTGTGTATCTTCGACACTTCTACATGGTGTCAGAAGTCAGCCTCTGCCCAGCATGTCGCAGAACCTCTGACGGATTGATCCACTCGTCTTTGACGAAAACATCGCAGACAACTGGGTCAGGTTCAAGTGCGAATGGCGCGTTTACAGCATCGCGGGGCTAACGTCGGCTAGCAAACAGGTGAAAGCGTACACGCTCCTCAACCTCGCCGGTCCCGATGCGCTGGACAAGTACGACACATTCACCTTCGAACAAGGCGAAGATCCGGAGGATCCTGACACACTGGTAAAGAAATTTGATGAAATTTGCCTTCCTATAAAAAACGTCATTATGGACAGACATGCGTTCAATACTACAGGCCAGAAACCACACCAGTCTATCCAGTCATATGCAGCCACGTTAAGGTCTCTGGCTAAGAAATGTGAGTTCGGCCCGTTACATGATGAACTGATTAGAGACAGGTTGGTGTGTGGCGTCCGCGATGACACCCTCCGCACCCAGCTACTGAAAGAAAAGAAATTGACGCTAGATGCAGCCATTGAGATGTGTGTACTACACGAGCAATCTGAAAAGGGCAACATGGAATTAAAGAAGGAAAAAGACGACAAAGAAATAAAAAAGGAAGGAGACCTGTGTGCAGTGCAATTCAACCTGTGCTCAAACTGCAGTGGGCAACACCCACCCAGTCGCAGCAGCTGGCCAGCTTTCAATAAACGCTGCAACTCGTGTGGAAAATGGAACCACTTCTCCAAATGCTGCAGATTGAGCGGGGAGCGTAAACCCAGCGCACAGCGTGGGCAGCAGCCAAGCAGACCACCCCACAACCCACGCAGAGGAGGATACGCGCACAAAATAAGTGAACTGGACACAGAGACCGCACATGACCCAGCCGAACTCTTCTACTGTGAAAGCGTGGAAACGGCTACAGAAAAGGGCGAGATATTCACCATGCTGTCGTCCTCCACCACTGGAAAACAACTGAAAGTAAAGATTGACACTGGGGCTCGGTGCAATGTGATCTCCAAAGCCACTCTTGACCACACCGACCCCAATGCGGGCATCGACCACAGCCATATAACCAACCTCGTGGCCTACGGAGGACAGGTAATAAGAACAATGGGCATGGCTACTGTGCATCTCACATGCGGGACATTACACTTTCATGTTGTTGACAGTGATGTGAAACCTCTTCTCGGCCTCATTGATAGTGTAAAACTGGGCTTTGTGAAACTGGGACCAAATGTGCATGCACTCTAACAGGGGGTGCCAGAACTGACAGAATACAGAGACTTGTTTGACAACAGCACTGTAGGCAAGCTTCCGGTGGTGTACCACATGCGTCTGGATGACACAGTGCACCCCACGATCTGTGCTCCCAGACGGGTACCACTAGCAATGAAGGACAAGATCATTCAGGAGCTCAACAGAATGACCAAGCTGGAAATCATCAAACCAGTCCACGAACCCACAGAATGGGTATCCGCAATGGTGGCTGCCTGCAAGAAGGATGGCAGCATCCGGCTGTGCATCGATCCAGTCCATCTCAACAAAGCACTTCTCAGGCCCCACCATCCCATGAAAACAGTCGAACAAGTGATAGCTGACATGCCGGGCGCCAAAGTGTTCAGCGTCCTAGACGCAAAATGTGGATTCTGGCAGGTGCCACTCAGCAGCGAGTCCTCCACACTGACCACATTCATGACACCAGTGGGCCGGTATGCTTTCCTCCGAATGCCCTATGGGATATCGACGGGGAGTGAGGTGTTCCAGAGGTGCATGGAGCAACTCTTTGAAGGGCAGCCATGTGCAATTGTCGTCAACGACATCCTTGTCTGGGGCAGCACTACAGAGGAGCATGACGCGCGTCTACGTCAGGTCATGGAGAGAGTGCGTGCCGTCAACCTCAAGCTGAACCCAGACAAATGCCGCTTCAGGGTGTCTGCAGTCTCATACGTGGGGCACCTGCTCACCGACCAGGGGATCAAACCGGATCCTGCCAAGACTGCCGCGGTTCGCCTGATGCCTCCCCCAGAGGACAAGCATGGGGTCCAGAGATTCCTCGGCATGACAAACTACCTGTCAAAGTTCATCCCAGGCTACAGTGAAGTCACAGCACCCCTGCGTCAGCTCCTCCTTCAAGATGTGGACTGGGTCTGGCAGGAGCATCACACAGCGGCCTTCAACAAACTCAAGGACCTTCTCACCAGCCCCCCAGTCCTTCAGTATTTCGATGTACACCAGCCAGTGGTGCTGTCTGCTGATGCCTCTCAGCATGGTCTACGGGCTGTCTGCCTACAAAACAACAAACCTGTGGCGTTTGCCTCCAGAGCCCTCACAGAGACAGAGGGGCGCTACGCACAAATAGAAAATGAGCTCCTGGCTCTAGTCTACGCCTGTCAAAAATTCCACGACTACATATATGGCCGTCCTGTGACAGTGGAGACCGATCATCAGCCCCTCATCACCATACTGCAAAAGCCCCTCCACCCTGCATCTGCTCGCCTCCAGAGAATGATGCTGAAGCTGCAGCGTTACAACCTTCAGGTTACCTACAAAAGAGGCAAAGAACTGTATGTTGCAGACACCCTCTCACGTGCACATCTGCCGGCTGCTGACCAGACCGACAGTGCTGAGGACTACGATGTCATGACGGTGGAGGTGCTCTCCTCAAGAAGACTGGAGGAACTGAGACGTGAAACACTGGCAGACCCTACATGCCGCCGGCTAGCTGAGGTCATCACCACAGGCTGGCCTGACTCGTCAAAGAAACTGCCTCATGATCTCAGACCATTCTACAGCATGAGAGATGAGCTCACGACGGACGATGGCCTGCTGCTTCGCGGTCTGCGCTTCGTCATCCCCCTCTCTTTGCGACACTACTACGTCAAACAGCTGCATCAAGGCCACCCTGGCCCCGAAGCAACAAAACGCAGGGCCAGAGAAACCATGTTCTGGCCCACAATCAACCAGGACATTGAGAATGAGCTCTCCAAATGTGCTCCGTGTAATGCACTGCGACCTCACCAGACAAGAGAGCCTCTGCAACTACATGATGTACCTGACCTACCGTGGGCCCTCACGGCAGCTGATGTTTTTGAGTGGGAGGGAAAAGAACACCTGGTGCTTGTCGACTCGTACTCTGGCTGGTATGAAATGGATCAGCTCCCCAACACCACTAGTGCAACCATCATCACCAGGCTGAAACGGCACTTTGCCACACACGGTGCACCTCAGCAGCTCATGACTGACAATGCTGCATATTTCACTAGCAGGGAATTCCAGGAATTTGCCCACACATGGGACTTTACCCACGTCACCAGCAGCCCCCACTACCCACAATCAAATGGGTTAGCTGAAAGGGCCATTCGTTCAGCCAAACACCTGCTGGAGAAATGTGCACGTGATGGTACAGATGTCTATGTGGCCCTACTCAACATACGAAACACACCAAGAGATGGACTGCCGTCGCCAGCGCAGCGCTTGCTGTCTTGGCGCACAAAGACCCTCATTCCCATGACCAAAGCAATGTACCTACCCAGGGTGCAGACACAGGTGCAGGCTGCTCTCACACACGCAAGGCAGCGACGCAAGGCACACTACGACAAATCAGCCAAACGCCTAACACCACTGCAAACAGGGAACACGGTCAGGATGCAGACGCCCAGGGGATACGACCGGCTCGCAGTGGTCACAGGAGCTGCAGCACAACCCAACAGCTACCAGGTCCAGGTCGGGGATGCCACGTACACAAGGAACAGACGTCATCTGCCACTCACCCCGGAGACCTACACCCCTCATACACCAAGCCTCCCATCTAGCACCACTCCAGACCGACCAGCAGATCCACAGCCTGTTGCCGCCCAGCCAGAGGCGGCCCCAGCCCAGGAAGGCGTGATCATCACCCGCTCAGGAAGAGTATTGAGGCCCAACACCCTCTACAAAGACTACACCACCTAGACACCTTCACTCACTCACACACACTCACTCACTCACTCACTTAAAAAAGTGTCACTGTACAATGTCACTGTTCATTCTTCATGCACGTTCTTATTCACGTTAAGTTAATGAATTTGTAATATAGTTGAATATTGTTATTCTGGCATTCCTAACTTCCCCTCATGTGCCTTACCCTAATAGGAGCACTTAGGCTGTTCTTTTATCTGTCAAAACTGCCAACCTCCCCAGTTTGTTATACTTTATTGAGAGGGGGGATGTAGAATATGTAGAAAGAAAGTGGCTGACAGCACTTAGCCACTCCTTAAGATCTCAGTTGTTCATTGTAGAATATGTATGTGTGCCGCTGGGAATCTCGGTATTCTGGCTACAGCTTGTGAGAGCTAGCGGCACGCCTCTTGAGGGATCCGCAAAATAAAGCTCGTACTCTGAACCTCATGTGAATTGTTGTGTATCTTCGACACTTCTACAGGCAGGTCTCACCATGGTTACTGTTGCCATGGTAACAGTAGCTTTCTACGGGCATGCAGAAATGCTTGCTTGCACTTGCTTTCTATGGGCATGCACAGGTATGCACTAGTGGGACCTAATTTAAAAAAAAAAATGTGTGCGAGTCAATGGTAAGAGAGAAATTATTTTTAGATTTAGACTAAATTATGCTATGAATTACAGATTTGAAGTTTGTCAACTTTAAATATAATTTTCACATGAATGAAGTTTTAGGTTATCGTGAAACTGATGAACAATAACTCAGTGAAAATATTATAGCAGACAGTCACTTCCGACTGACATTTTTTTTAAGTATTTTTGCCAATATAATGAATAATTTGTCATTCTTTATGAGCACATTATCAGTGTCGGCCAATAAAACAAAAAGTATTTATCTGCATTAGCAAAAATTAATATTTACAGCTGATAAAATATTACAGCAGACAGTCAGGAGTGACGTTGCACCTTTCCTGCGGCATAAGGGACTGACGTCATCACATCAGGCCACGCTGCAGCTCAGTGCTGTCTCCCAAACAATGCTCTGTGTGGCCTTTTTTTGCTCTAGCTTTTGTAGTTATGCACTGTTGGAGTATATCAAACATCTTCTACAGCAGAGTTACTGCACATTGGGACCCCCACCTGTTATAAAACTGAATGGTTTAGAGCCAAAATACATTTCAGATCGTCTGGTCCATTATGAACCACCCAGAGCCCTCAGGTCGTCAGGGTCAGGCCTACTATCTGTGCCCAGAGTTAGAACCAAACATGGTGAGGCAGCGTTCAGTTTTTATGTTCCTCACATATGGAACAAACTCCCAGAAAACATCAGGGCTGCTGAAACTCCTCATCTGCTTTAAATCCAGGTTAAAAACTTTCTTATTTGCCGTGGCCTTTCAGTAGAACAATTGTTTATCTTCTACAGTGTACTGTAACTTTTATTTCTTGCATGTTTTCTGTCTTATTGTATTTTAACTTGTTTTTGTTTCTTTTTACTTTTTAGTTTGCTTTTAAATTCTCACGTATTCTTTTTGCAACTTGCTATAATGCTTTAATGTTTTTATGTAAAGCACTTTTCCCTCTTGTCCTGTCAAGCAGCTAGGTGAGCAGAACAGAAATCTGCTTCCCTTATTGTGCCTAACAGATTTACTTTGCAAAAAGGAGCTTTATACAGTACATATACAGTATATGTACTGTATATTATTTATAAACTCCTATCGCAATAACTTTTAATACTTTTGTAAATTGTTTTACCCATGAAGAACCTGACGGAGGGAATGGGGAAAGGAGGGATGGGGAGGGGGAATGAAAGGGGAGAGGAACAGACAAAGACAAACAGACTAACACAATTGAAACAAACAGAAGACAGACTGCTTCTTCTACTGAAAAGGTCTCAGCATGAGTCTGGTATCCGCACCTGTTAAAGGAGAAACGTATATGTATGCATACGTGTGTGTGTGTCTGAGAGCGTGCACAAAATAAGTGTGTGTGTGTGAGTGGTTTGTCAGGAAACATGCATAAAGGGTGGCAGGTCACAGCAACCCCTCCCCCCGGATACCCCGAGCAAGCAGGACAGTGCCCCAGGACAGCCAGGCATCCGCTCCAGGAGGGATGGCTGAGGGAGGCCGGGCCGCCAAGTGGCCAGCATGGCGCCCCCCCGCCCCCTGACCGGCCACCCCCCCCCAGCAGGGCAAACGCCAGCCCCTGGACCCCAGGCACTGGAAGGCCAGCACCCCTATCCCCTGGGCTGGAGACCAGCCCGCGCCCCCGGCGCGAGCCCCCCCAGACACCCCAACAGTGCCACCACCACACACCCTGGGAACCCGGGGTGTGTAGTGGTGGCACTGTGTGTGGCACTATGTGTTTGGTGGTGGCACTATGTGTTTATATCTGAAATGGCAAATGGCAAAACTATTTTTAAAATATCAGCACATCAGTTATTGGCAAAAAAAAAAAAAAATCTAATGTGCATCCCTACTATGAACCCAAAGTTGTGTAAGTTATGTCATTATTTACAAAGAAAGCCAAAGAGGGTACCACTGCCACTGAAGCAGCTGCAGGTCTCAAAATGGCTTTCTTCTCTTTGAATACTTTTGCCCTCAGTCAGAAAGAAAGAGGTAAGGACTGACGGGGTAACAGCCCTTATCATGTTTGGTAACGATTACAGTGTGAGACAAATAGATGTATCACTCAGTGGTTTCACATAAAACTAAATATTACTTTAAAAAAAAAAATTAATAAAAAGTCAAATAATATTGAATTATTATAATTTATTTGTTTTTTCCTTCAAATTCAAAACTTAGTCACGGAGTTCCCCAGGGAAATTCTTTTTACTTTATACTGTATATGTTTCCATTGGGTAACATTATTAAAAAGTATTGCATATTGTTATGCAGATGACACAGTTATATTTATCAATGAAGCCAGATGACCGTAATCAATCAACTAAGCTAGAAGTATGTCTTAAGGAAATCGGAGCATGGATTATTTGTAATTTCTTACTATTAAATTCAGATTGGAGTGAAATCATTCTAGGTGCCCCCCCCCCCAAAAAAAAAAAACCAAACAAACAAACAAAAAAAAAACGTGTAAGTGCTTTCCCAAATCAGATTAATTTGGATGGGGTTACTCTATCTCCTAACAGTTCTGTGAGGAATGTTGGAGTTATTTTTGATCAAGATCTGTTGTTTAATTCACATATTAAACATGTTTCTAAGACTGCTTTTAGATAGATAGATAGATAGATAGATAGATAGATAGATAGATAGATGTACTTTATTGATCCCAAGCTGGGAAATTACAGTGTAACCGCAGCATGACAGTAGATGACCAAAACAACAGAAACACACACAGGATAATAGACAAAGGGATTACCCATGGAAAGTAAAAATGCCTAAATAACTTATGGTAAATGGCATTCACTTCATATAGCGCTTTTCCATCTCTAGATGACCAAAATGCTTTACAGGTCCTGTTATCCACCCATTCACACACACATTCACACTGATGGTGGCAGAGCTGCCACGCACCAGCGCTAGCCTGACCCACCAGGAGCAATTAGGGGTTCAGTGTCTTGCTCAAGGACACTTCAACATGCAGACTGCAGACAGAGCGGGAATTGAACCCCTGACCTTCCGATCAGTAGTTGGCTACACTACACCTGCCCCACAACTGCCCCTGGCTGTGGGGCAGCAGGGGGCAGAGCTATTCATCTGTTCATCTACATCGATGTTGACCCGTATAGATACATGAGTTGTACTCGCTGTACAGTGCAGGACTATCAGGTGCCGGGTGCAATGTGAGGTACCAATTAGACTGCAAGGTGCAGTATGGCAGCATTGATATGATCAGAATTCAACATTAGAGTGAATTATTGTACAGTGAAATGGCATGTGTGTCATGAATGCCCCTCCAGGGCAGAAATGAACCCACTTGCTTGACTGCAGTGAAGCAATTTATTGGTGGAAAAACACATAGGCAGTTCAAAATTACCAGTGCAGGCAAAACAGAAAATGAGGAAAACTTACACTGGGTTGAATCATGGGTGGATAGGAGGGGGAGACAGACCGTAGAAAACAAGTCTAATCTGAACATAGATGTGGCTGTGACAAATACAAGGTGGACAGACAGAGTTTAAATACATAACAGTGATGGGACGCAGGTGTGTGAGCCGAGCTGAGAAACACTAATTGAGTAACTGCCCTCAGCTGCTGAGAGAGAGGCCTGAGACCGGAGAGGGAAAAAGGCAAGGGACAGAAAAGAAACGTAATCACTCGCAGCTGAGAAGCAGACACAGACTGCAAGTGGAGATGGCTCTCTGGAATGGAGGCGAGAGGCTCAAAACAAAAACACAACATACAGAATTAGCAGGACAATAACAATGAACAGGGACAATACTCAAAAGCAACAAAGGAAAGTCTGAGCGCTGGGAGCCGATGCTCAGACATATGACAGGAAAGATTTCCTGTACCTGACCGTTCGGCAACAAAGCTGTAGCAGTCTACTGGAGAAAGTGCTCCGCTGTCTGTCCATTGTGTGGTGGAGGGGGTGATCAGGGTTGTCCTTGATGGATGGCAGTTTGTTCAGTGTCCTCCTCTCCACCAGACTCAAAGGCCTCCAGCCTGAGACCAATTACTTAATTAATACAGAGCCAACCCTCTTGATAATCTTGTCAAGTCTGTTGGTGTTGCTGGCTCTGATACTGCTACCCCAACAGACAGCAGCAAAGAAGATGGTGCTGGCGACAGCGGCCTGGTAGAAAAGCTCCAACATCCTGTTGCACATGTTGAAAGATCTCAGCTTCTTCAGAAAGTAGAGTCTGCTCATCCCCTCCTAGTACACTGCATCGGTGTTGGATTTCCAGTCCAGTCCATTGCTGATCATGACCGGGGGCGGCGGTGGCACAGGTGTAGTGTGACCGACTACTGATCGGAGGGTCATGGGTTTGATTCCTGCTCTGTCTGCTGTCCGCTTGTCGAAGTGCCCTTGAGCAAGACATTGAGCCCCCAGTTGCTCCTGGTGGCCTGGTTAGCGCCTGTGTGTATGACAGCTCTGCCGCCATCAGTGTGTGAATGGGTGAATTGCAGGATCTGTAAAGCGCTTTGGTCATCTTAGACGAGAAGAAAAGCGCTATATAAGTGAACGCCATTTACCATTTACCCAGGTGTTTGTAATCCTCCACATCCTCCCCCCCATTCTGCAATGGCTGTAAAGGCGTCCTCTCTTCCTGAAGTCAATCACCATATCTCTAGTCTTGCTCATGTCCAGCCTCAGGTGATTTTATATCATTTGTGCAATATTGCTTGGATTGGGAACATCTTGTCTTAGAGTGATGCTGAGAAGCTAATCCAAAAAAAGTCTCCAGTTGATCCAAAATGCTGCAGCTGGAGTTTTAACAGGTACTAGGAGACATCATATCTCTCCTGTTCTGGCCTCCCTCCAGTGCCTTCACACAGAATCTAGAATTAAGTATAAAATCCTTCTCCTCACTTACAAAGCTCTAAATGATTTTTGTGTTAAGTCTGACCCTATGCCATTCCAGCACACATCCCTGTGGTAATTGCTTTGACGTAACTCATTGCCCTTAAATCAGCTTTGTTGCATCCACTGACTATAACAAATTTCATTATATTCAAGCATTAAAATGTAACTCCAACGCCTCTTTTGGTGAACATCAATGAATGATTGATTTTTAGATGTAACTGTTAATGTTTCAAGTACTAAAGTGTGCCATGCGTTAGCAGCTCTCAACAATCTATGCAGGAGTGAATGTGCCATAAGCACGGGATCCTACAGCAGCAGATCTGGGGTGCATAACTTTGTCATCTTGAGAGCCTGCATGAAAACACTTGCAGGAGCAGCCAACCAGTCAAGCACTAGGTAGGCTGCTTTTGGCCTTCAGAGGGAAATTCCAGCCTAATGGGTTTTTGAATATCCCACTGTGTCCCTCTGCTATTCAAGGAAAACACTGATTACCTGAGGAGTGTTATCACGAACACAAACACATACACACAAGTCTTCACACTCCGTTCACTCCGAAGTCTGTACTTCAGGTGGATGCACATGCTTTAGACAAGTAAACGTGGAAGAAACTTGGGATTGAATTTGACAGTGGGATGAGCATGAGATCAAATTTGTGGCATCATTACGCGACTTGGAACTTAAACAAATATAAAAGATGCCTTGCGAAGCGCCTCAGCAAGCTATGGATTGACTCTGGAGCTGGGACGTGGGAGTAAAAAAAAAAAACAAGACATGCTGCACCAACAAAGACAGAGAAATTGTGCAAAAAAGGCACACTTTTGGATTTAAAGCACCTATCTCAGATCCCACAGCCTTGAGAATGGGATTGGATTACTGTCGGTTAGATTTACTCCTGTGGCTCTTCGCCACTACATCATCGTAGGGCCCCCTGCCTCTGGATCAATGGGGATATTTACTGCGCCTGTTTCAGGGAGACTTTCACAGTAGGCAGGGCATTAAACAAACAGCCGACAGCCCCGTCCCAATGATGGCCTGTCTGTTCACACTGTGCCATGCCCAAATGTCACACATATTCACCTCAAACAGGTAGCACACAAACATGAGTCAAGTGCAGATAAAACAAAAATAGAGGCCAGGCAATTTGCTCGGTTTGCTGAACAAAGAAGAAAGCTGCCACATTTCATGAAAGAGAAAGGGGGGGGGAAAAACACTGAAGAGAAAATGGAAGGCAAGTCATGTTTACTTAGATAATTAGCCTTATAACCCACTCTAAAATTATACTTGTTAAAATCCTCTTAAATAGATACACCTCACACAGTGCCTTGTCTACATTCCCCAGGAATCTCATAAACTGTGCATTTTTACATAAAATAAAAATACATTTCAGATGTTGGACATTACATGGACCGGAATTACTTAATGGAAAAAATAATACACCTCCTGCAAAATCTGTGGGCAGCATGTGTTCTTATAGAGGCAACATTCTCACCACGTGATACTTTATAACCTCATTTAACCTACTGCTAAATGCAGGAATGGGACTATAACTGAAATGATTTAAGGTGAAACTGCCCCCCCCCCTTTGCAGTGCATGAGTATGAGCAGCAGTCTGTTGAACTGCATGATAAATTTGAGAAGAATCACCTCTTAGAGTCTGGAACAACAGTCTTTACATACATGTATACTGGCTGCCGGAGGGGGAAAAAATATTTGCTAAATGCGAGCGCATGATTGGAAGCATGGGTGGAATGTCATTTGCTCCCATTCAGATATGGGTAAAATGAGTGCCTGCACAGAGTCAGCATGATTTTTTTTTTTTTTTCTCATTACTTGACAATTCCACTGACTATGCCTCAACAACCAGCTGACAGAACAATGTCAAACAATGGGCTTACAAACAGTATGCATTACCAAATAAGAGTGAATAAGCCCCTGAGGGAAGGCTTAACTCACATCCATCAACATGAAAAGTCATACAAGTGTAAAAGTGAATAACAGAAAAATAAACGTGTGTGGCTCCGTGGTAAACGCTGCTCTAATCTGGCCTTTGGCTCATAAATCACATTGGTCTGGTTTAGCTGCGGTACATAATGTGCTCATTGCCCTATAGGTGTGCAGTCTGTTCCTCTTTTTCATATTTCATCTGTTTCCAGGTGAAGTCGTTTTATAGCAGCTTACGCCTCCCAGCTTCTAAACTGTATGATTTAATTTCAGCTAGAAGGAAGAAAGTTTGAAATCACATTTTTCCAATTTGCTTATTTCACCAATAATGGATATTTTGCTCTGTTTTTTGACTGCAAGATTCATTATCTTTTTCACCCGCCTGACAAGAGAGTGAGTTTAAAGTCACTATAATCTTACTTTGTATAGAAAGGAATTCAAGATCACATCTGCCAGCTGAGTTGCTCCAGATAAGCGTTTAAAAGTCTTCTGTTCTCTGTGATTAGCCGCAACTTTCATCCTGCACCTGATGGGGCTGCACACTTCACAGCAGGGATACTTTTATCCTCCATCTCTGAAAATATTTGCCGTAATTCACTCTTGTCTCTTTTATGTCGGAAAAAGCAAGAGCAACAGTTTCCGTGTGCACGAGAAGGGCTCTGCGTGCGTTTGTGCACACATGTTGGCCGTGGTGAAACATCCTGTGAATGCTGGGAGAGGCCTGGCATTGCCATCCATGCGAGGGGACACGCACGCACGCACGCACGCGCACACGCACACACACCACTGTCCTGAGAGCAGCTGCTTTTTTTTTTTAACTAAATGGAGACTTCACACTGAATATCCCACTGTGCTGCTACAAAGATGATATTTTATTTGATTATGATTACTTTTATTATAACCAAATAAAACTAAAAATTAATCTTTGTGATTTTTGGTACACAATCACTGTGTTTGGCATTGTCCATGTCAAAAACCATTGTGATTGGCATGGAAATGAAACACCATCTTTGTATCAAAAAAAACCCGAGATCAGTGCAGATCTTTCTTAAATCAGCATGTCTGCATGTATGGCAGCCATACATGCTTAACACAGCAGTGATGAGGTGAGCATCAGAGCATGCTGAGATGCACAAACGCTGTGATTAAAAATCAGGGTCATTCCACCAAATGCTCATTTCTAAACTCTTCTTTAAGTTAAAACACAAATGCTTCGGTGCTAAAGAACAAATACAAACATGTTTTCCTTTGCATTATCTGAGGTCTGAAATTAGCATCTTTTCTGCTATTTTGGCCAGTTGTCATTTTCTGCAAACAAATGCTCCAAATGACAATATTTTGACTTGGAATCGTGTGAACTGTTCTCAGTAGCATACAGAATGAAACAAAATTACTCAAACACACAAATAACCAAATGAACTGATAACTGCAGGGGCATCCTAATTTTTGTCTGGAGCTCTAGAATAATAATTTACATTATACATTAAAGTATCTTTATGGTTGTGGTCTATTTTAATTGGCTGTACAAAGGTTTGCTGGGTGGCTATAAGCTGGGATTGTGTGTGTGTGTGTGTGTGTGTGTGCTCAAATTCATACACAACAGCATAAACAAACAAAAGCACGCAAACTGTAAAAAAACTGATAACCCATAAAAATATTAAGTAAAGCTGTTTGTAGAAATCTGTTTGAACCAAGGAAAACGAAACAACAAAACAGTCATTTGTGAAATATCAAATGCAATATGGCGTTTTCACATACAGCAGGAGCAATTTTAACTGTCTTTTATCCGTTAATATTTTGAAAATTCTAAATAATTCCATTAAGCACCACAGCAATTCACTGAAGCAATGAAAGGCAAAACGACGCTTTGAAAAATTTACATGGCAGTCACAAAAGTATTTTTAAAATGATCTTATTGATTTAGTCATCTGTTATTTCAGTGATAATTTATGCTAATTAACGGGTGACGGAAAAAAAGAGGAAATTACAATCCACAAAAGGAGACCACTGAAACACACACACACACCTGTTTTCTCTTTTTTTTTTTTTTTTATTTAAGAAGGTTTTGATTGAGTGATGAGCTTGCACTCTGACGAGTAGCACAGATGCAACAACAGAGAAGTGCCTCTGCCAATTGTAGGAGTGGTATGCTGGGAACAATGAGAACAGCACGTGATAGATAGCTCAGTCAAAAGGTTAACGGTAACTCACAGACAAAACGTCTTGTTTTTAAAAAGTGCATTCACAAACATGACAAATACTCTCAACTCATGGTGTCTATTTTTTATGTGATACAAAATATGCATACCTGTTTTAGATTTGTCTGTATTTCTATACATAGATATTTCTTCAAAAGGATCACTTCTCTTTTTTGTTCTTTTTACAAAGGTTAAAAGCAGGGTTGTGGTCATAGCAGCTTCGGATATCTCTAGCCTCTTCACCTCAAAATGAGATAATCTCAACAGATATCCAAATAAAATCTACCGTATTTCTCCGTTGTTCAACTCAAAGGACATATTGTCTTTATTGACAAGAGATATTCATCAGTGAAGCCTGCAGTTTAGAAAAGAAATATTAATAAAATGCTTGGGCCATTAAATATATTTTTGTATACCCGCTTTTTTGTCAATATTATAAATACTAAAGACACAGGACAATAATATAAGACAATGCTGGGAGACTAAATGTAAAGATTAAAATAGTTCAAACATCCTTTTTTTCAAGTTTTCTAGAGCATGAGAAAAAAAAAAAATCCGGCGAGCACAGACACACTATACTTGAGTCTTTTCTTCCGTCTATCTATGGCCCTTTATATTTAAAACAGCAACCATAAACAAATGTGTCAGACAAAGGTCGGACTGTCTATTAACAAAACTTGTGTCCTTTTGTGTTTTAGTCCTGTCCAGCCTCAAAGCAAAAGTAGGACCGTGGTTTTCAAGGGAATTCATAAAAGCAGTCAAACATACTGATAAAAACCAAGAAGTACCATGCAAATCTTGCAAGACGACATATTCTCAAACAAGAAACAACGTATTCGTATCGGCGAAATATCGAGTGGGGAAGGAATGCGTGAAAGGCAAAAACCTCTAATCAATACTAAATACCATATTCCAAAAACCAAACAAAAAATACTTAATCTGTACATATAGTGCTCATGAGTTCAGACTGGATCAGCAGTTTCTTTCCACATTGTCGGACTCTTAGTCTTTGCTTAGTGCCTACCTTGGAATAATACAGTAAAGTCTCTTTAATTTATTCCAATTTCTTTGTTCTAGTCCATAAATCTGGAAAAAGGGATGACTGGCTGCAACCTAAAGACCAGCCTTCTCCATACCCGTCATGGGGGGGCTGCTGCCCGCGTGAACACGGTCCATTCCTCCACTCATGGCTCCCAGCGACGTGATTCCGGCACCGCCAAGGCTGACGGGCAGCTGGGTGATGCCGCCATTCTGGATCACAGAGATCTCATTGTTCTTCATGGCCAGGCCATTGGTGATGGCGGCTGCGTACTGGTTCCAGAAGCCTGGGTCAACGTTCATGGCCCGAGCCGCCAGATCTTTCTGGAACATCTCGCTGAACTTCATGGCATCCCCACCCAGCAGGGCCATGGGGTTCTCCACAGACAGTCGCCGACCCCTTCGGGCTGGTGCATTGTTCCACATGTGTGTCCCCATGTGGACCTAAAATTCCCACAGAGAAGAAATAAAAAAAAACTATATGAGCCCAGTTTGCGGCAGCAGAACGGGAAAAAAATTCCATTTAAAAACTAAACATTTTAAAAGTGGGACACAAAACTGCTGGTAGTTTTAAGTTTGTTTGGGGTTTTTTGCCTTTTAGGTTTGTATCGCTACTTTTCAACATCAGAATCCTGCAGACATGCAATATAAAATTAAATTTTTAAGAAATGGGACACACAGTGTCCCCAAAGATATTTAAGCACAACCGATCCTAAATGGAGCGTTACAATGACTCCCCCCATGTAAAATTTAAACTAGTGTAATGCATGTTAAATCGGATCATACCTTCAGATTGCCCTTTGTGGTGAAAGCCCTTCCACAAATAGAGCAGGCGAAAGGCTTTTCCCCAGTGTGCGTGCGCTCATGGATTTGCAGAGCACTGGCCGAGGAGAAATTCTTCCCACACGAGTGGCAGTTGTGCTGCTTGGGTGTGCGTCTTGGAGGTGGGGGAGCCAGCATGGGATTGATGCTGGGGCTGACGGTGCTAGGGGGAGCTGCTGCTGCTGGAACCTGGATGCCCACGGGCAGATGGGAGTTCTCACTCAGGGGCATTGACTTGCCGTGGCCGTTCATCTCCATTTTGATCATGTTTGATGCAGTGCTGGCCAAACTGGGAGTGTTCAACCCTGAAAAGGATGAAATAAAATACTTTTAATAATTCTGGAATATCAGCTGTTTTACTTTGATTCTGCTAAGTGGAAGTTCACAACTCTAAATAATAAAAACTTCAAGTGTGGTCTTAGATAAAGTTGAAATTCTAATCCAATAATTTTCAAATGTGCGCTTTGCATTTAATTCATAATTTCAAGTACATTTGATCAGTTACTGGTTATATATTTTTGTCATGTATTATCAATATTGCATGTCATAATAAGAAGCGCCATACATATACTAGTGCATCTGAAAAACAGAATATTGTGGAAAAAGAAACTTTTTAATCATTCAGTTAAAAAAGAAAAATCTTTCAGTTTTTCCTACATCCGTGGCACATAATGTGAGCTTTTTTTGAGCCTTTTTTGCTTTAAATTTTGATGATTATGACTTTGCACTCTGAATTAAATTAGTGAATCATGATAGTCTGTTTTTTTTTAGATGCACCAGTACACTGTATGTTAAATGTTACAAAAAAAACCTCTAGGAAATTGCCACAGACATATGTGTGCAAAGTTTTGGCGCGTTTTGCATACACACCTCGATCTCTATTCAGAAACAGCATATTGAAGTGGCTCTCCTCCTTAATAAAGTGCCTTCCAGGTTGAGTGGCAGTCAGATCAAGGGCCCCCATGCCGTCAGTTGCAGAAAGTGGAGATGGAGTCTCTGATTTTTCTGACTTAATGGCTGCCAAGCCAGCTGTACTGTTCTCCTGGCTCTCCTCTGCCATCATGGCACTGCTGTTATTATTGAGTGTAGCTGGGGACTTGGATCGCTGGCTCTCAGAGTGGCTGTGGGCTGGGGACAAATGCTGCATAGAGCCAGAGGACTCGGACAAAGCGGGGCTCCCCATGCTTTGACCCTCGGCATCCCCTGCAGCAGAGAGGGAATCAGTGGTGAAACAATCAGTCTCCCCCCCAAAGCTGCTGCCGTTCTGCGAGGGTTTCTGACCAAATGAACGAGTCATGTTAACAGTAGAGTCTATCATCTTCATCTGGTTCTCCATCGCAGCAATGCTGGAGATAATGGAAGTCGGCGGGGAGCTCCCAGGTGAGTAAGGTTTGGATGGATCAACTTCTCCCTCATTTAAGTCCATTTCATCATCGATAGCCTGCTCCATTTCATCCAGGAGGTCATCATCGTAGTTACTCATCGCATCTAAACTCTTCTCGTCAAAGGAGAGGTCAGTTTCCATCTCTTGCAAGCTTTCAGGGACAGGGGTGTTGGGTATTTGCCCTCCCATGTGCATGCGGATGTGCTGCTGCAGCACAACTGCATTGGTGAACTTCTTCTGACAAATAGGGCACGAATGCTGGACCCGAAGTGGAGGTTTGGACCGATGAACACCAAAGTGTGTTTTCAGGTTTCCCTTGGTGGTGAATGCCCGCCCACAAATCTTGCATTTGAAAGGCCTCTCGCCAGTGTGGGTGCGGTAGTGCATCTTCAGAGCACTCTGGCAGCTTAGGACACGATGACATATCACACACTGGTTGGGGTCAGTCATCTTTTTGTCAATATTCTCTACAAGCTGCTGCAACTTTGACGTCTCAGAGGTTTGCATAGAGTCTAGGAGGCCTCCAAAGGGAAACTTAGCCTTAAACTGGTCTGACAGCATAGGGAGGACAGGGTGGGAGCTGGAACTGGAAGCTGAGGTGGGGCTGCTCATGGGTTCACTGACATGGCCACTGCTGGATGATGTTGTGGAAGTGACTGCCGTGGAAAGAAGTACTTGAGTAATAGTTGTTGTGGTGGTAGTGTTCTCTCCTGGCCTGGAGCAGCTTGGGGGTAAAAGAATGCCTTCGGGTTTCAAGAGAGGAGGTGCATCACTCCCTAGGTTGGGTTTGGGGGATGATGAAGTAGTGGTCTTGCCAGAGTCTGTGATGATATTTGGGGACAATGATGCACAGTCACTTGAAGGTGGGGACGGCCTTTGGGGGGACCGGTTTAGTGGAGTGAGACTTGGAGAGTTACCAAAGCCTCCCATCATACTTGGTAGCGTTGGCGGGAGCTGGAGCCCCACCGAGGTGGGGACAGTAGGGAGAACAGGTTTACTGTCTAACCATGTAGTCACAGGTTTTTCTGGTGGCAGTGACATGCCATACGGAATGCCTGAGCTCGTGGGCACATTATCCAGGTACTCTGGCACAGGGTAGGGGTTCATCTGAATATGGGGGTATTTCTCTTTATGCCTTTGGAAGTGAACTTTCAGGTTCCCCTTGGTAGAGAAACGGTTGCCACATATGTTGCATTTGTAGGGCCTCTCTCCAGTGTGGGAGCGCAGGTGGATCTGCAGGGCGCTGTCACTGCCAAACACCTTGGCACAGAACCGACACTTGTGCTTGAAGAAGGGATCCTCAGAGCTGGGCTTGGTGTCAAACACAGACACATTTGGGGGCTTCCCCTTGCGGTGCTTCATTAGGGCAGAGAGGGGGTCAAGCGCATTGGCTGTGGCAGCTATGCTGGCCAGTGGATTAGGGAAGATAACGCTGCTTGACGAGCTGTGAGGTATCAGCGGTAGACTGGAGGAAGAGCTCAGGAGGCTGCTGTGACTGAGTGAGGGAGGAGTGGCAGAGTTTCTGGATAGAGCTGAGCTACTGCTGCTTATGCCACCACCCCCTGCTACACTGTTACTCGTGCTGATGCTGTTGTTTTGAACTGATGACGAGCAGGGGGGAAGGAGAGATGACAGTCCAGTACCACTTGGTGGAGGAAACACTGGATTATTTGACGATGTGATTGGAATTGAAGAGTTAGACTGCTGACTTCCACTTTGTGGCGTTTGAGTAAGAGGCCCCTCTATTGCTGAGGTCAGAGGTGAGGGGCCTTGGCCATTGAGAGTGGTCGGCAACCTAACGGGCAGCTGATGGACCGGGGGAGTGATGAAATTATGCAGCTGAATCTGACTGGCGACAGGAGGGGCACAGGAGGGGACAGGTCCTTGGTTTCCCGCAGCACTGCTGTGATGATGGTTGAGAGCAGGCTGTGGGACAGACTGCCTGTTCATGAGAGCCACCTGACTGCGGATCTGTTCTATTAGCTGCAGCTGATGAATCTGCTGCTGCTGAAGGGCCATAAGCTGGTCCAGGATCATGGGAATAGCCATGGTGGAAACCCCGCTGCCTGCTGCCGCCCTCACACTCTGTGAAAACTGGGCAACCGCAACCCGGGTGCCATGCAGGGTCTCCAAGGTAACATTGGTGCTTGGCATGGCGTAGCTTGTAACAACAGAGGGAACGACATCATTGAGCTGAGGTAGGGAGCCATCTGGCTCGGGGGATGTCACGTCTCTCTCTTCCGAATCCATATTTTTATCAGGAGAAAGGTCCAGTTCCATCTGCTCGTCCTCCTTTTCCAGGACATTGACCCCATTTAAGGTTACTGTCTCGGGGATGTCGTCCCCCTCACCAGCGGGACTGTGGCTGCCCTCCCTGGGGTCCTCGCTGTCAGCCTGCTCACTCGGGCAGCTGGGTACTGGGGAGGGCTCTGTGGGGTAGTCCTGTGGGGGATTAGGTGTGTCCTCATTGTCATTCACTATGAGCACCAGGGGGTTCTTGGTGCAGCTCTTTAAATGTTCGCAGAAGTCTGACCACTTGAAGAACTCAGCACAACACTTCTCACACACATGGGTCTCCTCACTGCCACTGCGGCTCTCATTCCCGCTGTCTGCATCATCCAGCACTTCACCTTGGGCTGCAAGGAGCCGGGGGTGGGGGGGTGGGGGGGTGGGGTAGGAAAGAGAGATGGAAAAAATAAGAATTAATGAATAAATCGTCAATAAAGAATCCACACATATTTTACAGCGCAGTGCTGCAAAGATTTAACCTTTGATTTTTTCCTCTCTTTTAACATAACCAAAATCAATAATCTTTTTATTTTTTTTTACTCTGAACAAATTGCCCTAGTCCACAATTCTCGAGACCCATATTTGTGCATTCACACCCTCTCCATAGAGCCAGCTAATAATTTTCTTTGTGCAATCCATCAAATTATGAGGGCCTATCAATTGTGGATACTGCTGCTTAATGAAATTCCATAGAACCCATTGATTTCCAATATTTCATACAATTCACAGCTGCCTCATCTGTTGGGTACAAATCAGGACTTTGATGGCCCCATTAGGATTCTCCTCTGCTATCAAGCTCGGTCATTTCCACCTGAATTTCAAATGCCTATTTTTTTTTTTTCTTTTTTTATATTTAGCATTGCAAAGGTAATATTTTCTTCCACAGTCTAAGGAAAGCATGTGACTGATCTTTTGTTTTAAACGCAGGGGGGGAAAAAAAGAAAAAGTTAAATGCAACAGTGGCTCTGCAATTCATATCACCTTTATATACATAAATTTTACCATGCCAAATGCATGAAATTAAAATCTCAAATTTACTGAGCAGCAAAAGTCATTTTCTACAAATAAATAAATAAATAAATGTTAAAAAGAATCTGTTACTTTCCCTCTCTCGCCTGAACTGATATACGGCTCAACAAATTACATGCTAGCGCCATGGCAGCGAAGTCTCTGATTAGTTACACGTGTTTAATCACAGTAACAGGAAGTCACTTCCTCTTCCACATTCAACCATCACGAGTCAAATAAACCGGCACAAGCTCTGAACGTGGACCCGATTCACACCTGATCCAAACCACGTCAGAAACACTAGCCCCCGCTGTATGTTTATCCTGTTCCTGTTTCAGTGCGGTTTTAGCGTGTGTCCACATTATAAATACGTCCCTGTCTCTGCTCGTAGGACGTGTACTCAATCAGTGACAAGTCATCTGGCACAGATTTGATGCCAGAGTGTTCTGTTCAGTTTATGCTGAGAGATCAGCACTTATCTGATAATATAAATAGTTACACATATCTTTAACCATTTTATATACAGTTTGCACTTTTGAAATTTTATGAGCATGAACTGCAAATGAAAGTAATTTATTCTAGAAAAAAAAAGACAAGTCTACAAAAGCCTCTCTAAAAACAGGTGATTATTTGTACCAATGTACTAAGAACTAATAAAGAACTAATATTTGTATTTACAGTATATGATTGTAAATTAAATCATGCACACAAAAATATCTGGTAGTCAAAATGCAGATTGGAGGTGTGAGCTATGAACAAGACAGATGCAAACAGATGTATATATTAAAAAAAACAAACAAAAAACAAGAGTGGCCTTGTAAAACTTCCAGGAAAAAAAAACAAAACAAACTGTCCTTCATTTATTTCATATATTTCCCAACTTTAAAAGTCTTGCCATGCTTTTTAGAAGAGTAACCCAAGTGATGCACCCAGTGCTCGCACTATTTTCAAAGTGGAAACTGGTGAAACTGACATGAAGCATTCGTGCCAATTACAGTGAGTCATTAGTAAAGAAATTCATCACTCCTCCTATAATTTGTGGCCAAAGGGGGCCTGAGCTATCGTAGTCTGGTGTCTGTGACTTAATTAATTATCAACAGAACGGTTTTGGACAGGCTCCGTGTCCTCATCCTCACTGGGGGCCACAGCTGACACAAGAAGATATTATTTGACTTCATCACGTGTTGCAAGGTTAAAGAAGAACAACAAAAAAAATCAATGCAAAATGTAAAGGAAATATTTAAAAAGGTGGGCATTTGTATTTTATTATTTGTGTTGATTGCAAAAGATTCACTGTGAAGCTAAATGTTTACACAAAGCAAAATCTGATGCGGGGGAAGGAAGCGAGGGACTGGAAACGTCAGCGCCACGTGACAGTGGGCTAGAGAGCTCCTTAGGCCAGCAGCGGACAGCAGAACTCATTTCCATAATTGAGGGTTGAAAGGTCAACGCAAATGAGAAGGCACTGTGTTGAGCTGATTACTTATTAGAATGGTATTACTGTCAATCTCTTTTATTCCTTCGCACAATTACAAGTGGGGGTCTTTGCATGCCTGTGACCTCGCACGTCCACTCACACACATGCACGCGCGTGCACCTTCTCCCAGTGACTGAAAGAACACGTAGGGATTCCACGCACATCCATAGAGATGCGATGATATGCAAAAACTTGGCCAGCCCTTGACGACTGGCATGTGCTTTTAATTAGAAGAGTGTGTAGGGCGTCCAGACTTTTGCACGTTCCACACTTTATTTACTTATTTATTCATTATTTATCACCATATGAAATAAAAAAGCACACTATGTAGGGTGTTTGCAGGTAATACAGTATTATTTTTCTTATATCCTACAGAGACTGTTATATCTTTCAAATAAAAAAAAGACACTTGTCAAGGGGTGTGCAGATTTTTGCATATCACTGTAAATATGTCTTTATTGAAGTATATATGCAGTAAATTGCATGTAAGTAGATGTACTGGTGTAACTGGCTTATGCAGTTACTGTGTGATAGCAATTTGATTTTTTTTTCTTCTTTTAAATTTACATATTCCGCAAAAAAATGTTGTAAAGGTAGTAATTAAAAAAAAAGGTCAAACTGCATCCTGCATATAATTAAAGAAGTTCATTTGACAATGTGACATGCGCATCTTTTTTTTTCTCTTCTCAAAAAAGAAAACTAATAATTATGATTTCTTTGTTTGTTCTTCACAGTTACAGTTTGAACACATCTGACTATTTCTGTACCACTAATAATAAATGAATATGCCTAACACTCTTGCAGTGGCTGTCTTCTCGTGCGTCAGTTCAGTGGTGCACTGTCACTGTCTAATCTACATTTGCTCGTGGCTGCTCTGTGTTTCTGGAGGAAGCATGTCCTTTTCTGTATGTACCTCTATGTGTGTGTGTGTGTGTGTGTGTGTATTGATTTTTTCTATTGCATGAGAAAGGGATGCAAAAGAAAAGACAGATCTGATCAGTTTTTCATTCCTTTAAGAGCCTCCATTTACTCTGGATGCAAATATTAAGCTGATCGTGGTCAATAGGGGGATTGTAGACATCGAATCTGTGTGTGTGTGTGTGTGTGTGTGTGCTATCTAGGCTGAACAATCTTTGGCATGCCAGCTGAAACCGCTAATCTGACATATTATATCAGATGAGGTATTCATGCTTACCACTGACTCTGTGGAAGCCACAGAGCCGGGCATTGAGCGAAGCCTCGGCCAATTACAAATTCTCCCATTCTTAACAATATCCAGATTCACATAAAAAATGCACACACAGCAGCGACACCGGTGGCATTTAGGGTGAGTTAGCGTGTTGAGGGCTTGCAATTTTAGTGATTTTCAGGTTAGAGTGTATTCATTATAGAGTGAAAACCTTCAAACAGGAAATGGTAAGAACAGTAAACTTTGAGGAGCATTTTGGGCAGCATCCACCCTCCTCTTGTCGATTTGGAATGCATTATTGTAAAGACTCTCTGGACAGCTTGTTACCCTTGAAAAAAAAAAGGATCCGTCACTGTAGGTCCTGATCAAGTTGGGAGGTGGAGGGGAAACCAGGCCTGCTGGGTGTAACAGGGCTTGAATTCTTGTCCTAATTACATTTTTTCCATTGCACTTTTAAAAATCACGCTTACACAGCTCTAACTTTCCCTCTAAGCTTTAAGTCATCTTTGACAGAAAATGAATTTGACCGAGTGTCCATTCATGCCCCATTTCAACTCAGATACGGTGTGAGTTTTCTTGGATTGTACATCTTTTCAATGTCCAAATTACATCTTTTAAATGTGAAAATTTGTGTGTGACAATAATTACGCCTTTCAACTAATATTTTTTACCAATTTTCACATCTTTCTTTTCAAACCCCTTTTATTTCCAAAGTCCCCAGAGAGAAACGTGTCTGCAGCGACACCCATCACGCGTCTTCTGAAGTGATCCAGGCGCGTCGTCGGACCCGCGGATCTTCGGCACAGCTCTCTGAATGTGTGTGAGTGTGTGTGCCATCGGCCTGCTCAGCCCCGCTGCAGAGTGGTACAGTCATATCTGCGCTAACAGAGGGGGCCTTTGTCATTGGCTGCAGATGTGGGGCAGCCAAAACATTAACGATTTGTTTGTGTAAGCATTTGCAATACAGTACTCAGTGATGGCGCTCCGTCCAGATGACCATGTCACCCGTCAACATGGCTCTCTGTGTCTGCATTCATACAGGAGCGGGAGGTGAGCCGGGTGGGGTGGGGGGTGAGGGCGCTACGGCATCTAACTGGTGTTCAGAAAAATAATCGTTCTGCCTTTCGAATTAGCCTTTAATGTGAATTCAAATTCTGCTTTTGGGTGCCAAAGTGGCACAAGTCTGATACAAATCTCCCATCGCCCACTGCTCCTCCATGACCCCGCTCCCTAAACACAGGCGGCGTTAATAACCGTCAAAATAAACCAAAACAAGTTAATGAAAAGAAATCCAGCGAAGGACAAAATCTACCTCTTTAGCTGACGAACTGTTTCCCCCTCTCGCTCTCAAATCCTCCAAATCTGCTGTCTTGTCTAACGTTAAATAGTCCTTCCCTCTCCTGTCTGGTCCTTCCTCTCAATCAGGATCTCACTTGTTGGTGTGCTGAGTGGTAATTAAGACACGGCCATATTTGAGTGCCTTCTTGAAGGCATCTTTGGCACAACTATGTGGGTGGTCCACGGGCCTGCACCCAATGGTGAGAGGGGATTAAAACAAAAGGCAAACAAAGCCCCACTGCAGGGGAAGTGGGCAACAAGCGTGTTGTTGCTGTCAGCAAGGATTTTCTCACTCTGTTTGTAGATTTTTGTGCCTCACACATTAAGGGTGCTACGCTGGCAAAAGAAGAAGGTTTTCAAACATTTTCACTGCCGGTGTCATCAACATGTCCTCCCTGAAAAGATGTTTAGCATATTATTTTTTTTTTTTCCCTGAACAATGACATCATAAAATCTGCTTTTTGTTTTAAGGTGAAAGGGTCAAGTGCAAGTGTGTTACCTTTGCAATTCTCTGAACCGCTCCGTGCACGTGTACAGTTTGACACCACCACCTCACACGCGCACACACCCACCCATCGCAGGGGGAGGTGCTGCCGTGGTGAGAAGCCCGTTGTTGCTCACGCTTTCTAGGACACGAGTAGGCTGCGCTGCCAAGGTCAATGGCACACATGTTCTAATTGTACCAGGAGCTTGACATCTAGTGGCAGGATTCGGCTTGCCACGGCTACACAAAGGTTAAGTCAGCAAGCTTTATAAACGCACTCCTAGGCGAGACCCCCTCTTCCTCGACCTCCCGCTCCTCCTCCTCCTCCTCCTCCTCCTCCTGCTCCTCCTCTCCCCATCCTAACATACGCATGCACATACATCTCCCCCCCCACCACCACCCATGGCCCCCAGGGGCGTGAGCGTCCCGGAGGCCTGAGAGGGGAGATGATTACACCAGACAAGAGCTTGTTGGTGCTGGATTTTTAGTTTTTCATGTTTTCGGTGATGTGGCACAATAAAAACTCCCAACTAAACAGCACTGGCCAGCAGCGGGGGGGGGGAAAAAAAAGCTCCATATAAACAGGTCAGACTAAATAGATGAGTTTATCGGGGAAAGGAACGCACACCCTGCAGCTTCCTGATGTCGGTGGCAGGTTTCTTCCACAACTCGGCTGCTTTAAAACATGCTGTGGACACAGGCTGTGTCCTTGAGCACCATCTGAACGCCCACCAGAAGCACGCCTCAACTGATTCCAAATAAAACTGACATTCTGAACTCTTCTGACAGCGTGTGTACTGATTTGCTGAGCCCAGGGATTGGCACTGCATCCGAGCAACAGGGAGCGGCGAACGTGGTCGCACTGCGATGATGCACCGGCAGTGTGACGCGGCGCCCATCGTGGTGAGGTGTAGCCTTGGATGAGACGTAGTGTTACTGGATTCATCCAGGAGTGTCTGGGGCTCGCCGCGTTCCGGCGAAAGGCTCGGGATGCTTTTACTGATGCGTCTGTCCGGAAAGCAAGTGAGCCAGTATAGTTCCCCAGCAAGAACATTCCGCGGCCACTTCCAGCCTCAAGCACAATGACACTGACAGCAGACTGTATGCAAGTCAGTAACACAGCTGTACGGGCTTTTTATGTGGGATTTTGTGTTATGTTGAAAAAAATGCCAAACAAAATACAAAAAAAACCCCTCAGGTAAATTAAATTTTCTTGGTGATTAAAATATGCCTTTATTTTCTGTAATTCACTCATAAATTCCAAATGAATTTTCACACAGCTGCAAACCATCTAAATGTGTGGTTTTGATGTGAGAAAAAAGAACAATATTTTTTTTTTTTTTCTCCATTCCTCAGCCCTACAGGACAGCAACCTGATGGATGCCTCGCATCTCCGGGCAAAAACCTGCGACAGGGTTACGTGACGACCGAAACCGCTGTGAGTGCTTGTGTTGGCGATGGACTGTCCCACAAATGACGAGAAAAAAAAAAGAACCTACCAAGAATAAACTGGACACAAGAGTTAAAGGGATCCGTGTGAGCTCTGCTCCCCAGAGATTACATCACACATTTCTATTCAGAAGAAGCTCTTGAACGTGTGTGTGTGTGTGTGTGTGTGTGTGTGTAGTGTGTGTTGGCCAAAGTGAGCCAAGATAGAGAAGGTATAAATAGCAGTGATTTGTTCAGAGCATTGAGCCCCATAATGAGGACCAGCATAAATAATAATAGCTAGTTAAAATAATCAGCCTAATTTCAAAGTGAATTATTACTGGTGTGTGTGCTGATGTAACACATTTTTTTTTATTACATGTTCTTATAACCTCACATCAGTTATATTTTAGGCACTGTCAGTCTTTCACGTGGCTGATATATTCACTGTGAAATATAATATTATTCTCCAAGTTATTGTGTTAATCTCCATGCCTCCTGTAGCTCTCTCCTTTCTCCATCAGACCTGACTTTACACCTAAACCCACTTTTACTGCGCACAAAATAATAATAATAATAATAATAATAATCCCTGTTTTTTCCACACGCCGAGAACGGGCGCTGTCAAACGGTCCTGTGGCTATTGTGGGCAAAAAGGAACAAATCAAGTGTGCCAAATTTATGTGAGGCGGTAAACAAAAAGCATTTCCATAACAAAACCGGGGCTAAGACCTGCAACACAGTCCGCAGACGCTCGCGGACAAAAGGCGCAAACGCAAAAGACAAAATTATAAAATCAGCATTTAAGCCTTTCACGGAAGTATTTGGCATAGTTAAAAAAAAAAATACAAAGCCGATTCTGGGAGAAAAAAAAAATCAGCCTTCCATACGTTTAGTCGGAGATGCCAAATAACGCACGTCGATGCACGTGTTTGGTGCGCGCATGCAAATAAAATAATAATTAAAAAAAAACTTCAGAAAAACAGGTAAATTGGCAGAAATATCTTTGACACTGCACCGATAGCTGAAGTGTTAAATCTGTTTTATTTTGAAAGAGGCCTTTAAAAAGGCCTCCGGTGCGCAATGCAAACCTCCTGTATAAGTTTTAAGTGTTACAAACTATTATAGGCATTATTTGATGCAATAATAAAATAATTTGTCAACCAAACACCGATCGTGTAGTGAAGTTTTTGTGGTGTGACTTGTGCAGATCTTTGGGGAGTAAAGAGAAAAAAAAACTCTGTGTTTTGGATTTAACTTAATAGCGTTAATTTCTTCGATACATTTAATGCCTATAATTAAATATATGTTGGCGAAAGAAATCCCAATCGGTGGGTCGAAGCGGGATGTGGGTGAAGGCGCGGGGGTGTCAGCCTGGAGGACAGAGGGAGCGGAGGAACTTTTGCAGAGGAGACGTGCGTGTTGGGAGCTCAGCTGATCGGTCCACTCACCCTGGCCGGAAATGACTCCGGCTAGTGCGGGATCCTCGTCCGACTTGAGGTGCTGCGGCTTGGCTTGCTTGCGTCGGGACATGCTGCTGCTGCTGCTGCTGCTGCTGGCGGTGGTGCTGCTGCGTGTGCGCTCCGTGATGCCGCTGCCGTGTGCAGATACATCAGCGGAGGGCGAGCGGATCGGCGCACAAAAAGTTGGTAAACAGTCTGGAAGCTGGGAGACGGTGGTGGTGGTGGGGGGGGTGGGGGGCAGAAATGTGAAATTAGCCAGCCTTGTTGCCGCCGTTATGCGTCGGATTGCGCATGTCGGTATAATAATTATGATGGTGAAAAATGCCTGGCTGTTAACGGCACCGTGTGAAGGTGTGGGGGATTGGCTGGGGGCCAGCGGACGCGCATCGGGTATGGTAATGAGGGACGGACTGAGCAATTAGCCGCTTCACTCTCACACTTTATCCGTCTCTTTTGTCTTTACTATCCAGCCTCCCTCCGACAACACAACACACCAAATCTGTTGTTGTCCCCAGTTCACAGTGGGGGGGGGGGGGTCTCCAATGGGGGACGGCCGACACCGGGCTCCTTCTCTCCCCCCCGCCCTCCTCCTCCTCCTCCTCCTCCCGCCGGGCGCACTGACTCACAAGTGCCGAGGACTCATCGGCGTGTTTCTTCTCCAAGTGTCTCTCTGACTTTTTAGGGTCCCACGCTCACTTCACAGCTCCGGTCGTTCTTTTGCAAAGTGTGTGGATGTCTGGGTGGGCCGGTAACTCGGGGAGCGCCGCGCCTCCTCCAGAGTTTAACTCAGTAGGGAACGGCGTTCACAGTCGACTTGTGTCAGCTTTCTTTTGCTGGGCATCTTCCCCGTGAAGCAACTGATGATTGGATTGATTCACCAGCAGTGGCACGAGGATTTAAGTTAACCCCCAAAAAAAAAACAGCAATATAATATTTCTTTTTCCCCTTTCTTCTCTAACGGCGCGACTCTGCTCTCCAAACTTTGACACGCGTCTCCCAGAGCGCGTCGCCAAGTCCTCCTCCAGGTAGCAGCAGGAACGGCATCAAACACTCAACTGTGGGACAAAAACAGAAGTGGCTCGAGTGTGATCGCCGTGAACTTCCTCACGTGTCCCTCCCCTCGCCGTGTTTGCGCGCTCCTCTCGATGCGCACTCCCTTCCACAAAAAAAAAAAAAAAAGTATATTTTCTCGCGAATTTGTGACCAAAAAAACACGGCGCCACTCGTCTTCTAAAAGTGAACTTCGAGGCGGTTCGTCGCCTCCAGGTCGCGCAGCCTCACGCGGGAGCCAAGTGTGAAGTTGTGCGCTGGCAGCGCCGCGCTCTCGCTGTCGGGCACGGCTCCGTGTGTGTGTGGGGCTGTGCGCTGTGTGTGTGAGAGTCAACCCCCACGCGGGGGTTCAGCCCATTGCTTCCCGCCACCACTAGGATGTAGTACCACGTTGCTGTTCACCGCGTCGTCCGCCGGCTCCCAGTCCGGACCCCCCCCCCCCCCCCCCCCCCCCCCCCGTCACGCAACATCATCTCCAGCTCCGAACGACAGAGCGTCATGCGTCCGGCAGAGTGACATGTTCTGTCCACGTTCTGGTGTTTCTCTTTGACTTTTGGTTTCCCTCTTTATTTCACATCTGTGCACTTTTTACGCACGCTGGCAGTTACGCCATTCTTAAGCTTTGGAACATTTTGCGTCACGTTTTCTGAGTTTCAAAAGTGTGCATTTGTCGAGTTCAGATTTGAAAATTATGCAACTGTCGCCTGTTTTCATAAGGTTATAATAATAATAATAATAATAGTAATAGTAATAATAATTTTAAAATGATGGTGCTCTACGCCGCCCTTTGTTGCACAAGACAAAAGTAAAGGATTTAAACCGAAATTACAAATTATTTCATTTTTGTTATCGTGTTTTTATTTCACTTTATACAAATCACAATATATATATATATAAATTTTTAATTTTATTTTTTTTAAATGTTCACATCTTGGTGTTTTTCCCCCTCCAAAGCAGAAAAGACACTTGAATAAATTAGAAACCATTTGACTGTAATGATGGATCCCCAGCTCTGGGGTAGATCCCCCCTCCCCCCCCCCGTCTGTTTGACTTGTCTGGTCCCCTGTGTCCACCTCATATGAGAGACAAATCTGTTGACAAGGTCGTCCTGTGATCAAACTTTCACCCCTTTTTTTCCCCTCATCCTTTCTTCTCCTTCTCCTTCCTCTCCATCTCTTTCCCCTTTGAAGTTGCGTCCAAAAGGCTGTTATTATCTGGTATTAATAGATGCAGCTCCCAGGAAGACAAAATCAGCTATTGATAATTGCAAGGAGTATACGGCAGCTACTGTATCGATCGGCGTGTCCTCCACTCCCCTGGTACCGGGAGATAAGGAGACACACTCTTTAGAGCAATATAATTTCTTTTGACCTATCTGCCTGCTACAGACTTATGATGAATAGCCAGAGTGGCTGAAGTCCTTTATCACCAAAGTTACCCCCTTGATATAATATTGATTCTTTATAACTAGCTCGCCACACAAAAATCAAACTGTCCACTTGGCCATCATCATCATCAATATCATCACAAAGGCGGGGGGGAATGGAGATCCGCCACAGTCCTCCTCTGTGGGCCCAAGCTTTAGTTTGCTGATGATGAAAGGAGAGAGGAAGCCAGGCAAGGTGCCATTTAAAAGGAGGTGCCATTTAATCCGGCATGGACTACGTACACATACAGAGGAGAGAGAGGCAGCAGAGGAGGAGGAGGAGGAGGAGGAGGAGAGGAAGAAGGAGGGGGAGGGGTTTGGACAAGACTCCTAAACAGCTTGGACTTCTGGGAAAGTAATTCATTTAGAGAGGGGGGAAAAAAAATGTCTGATTTTAGCTTTGACATAAGATGGAATTCTGACTCGTATTTTATTTAATATGATACAAGCAAAACAAATCAGTTTGGGGAAAAATAAGCCATGCTGTCTGACTGAGGCGAAGTTCTGTGATGCTGCAGACGCAGGGTTCTGCCTCACAGGTGTCTTTTAGCTTTTGAAAGCTCGGGGGCTGTTTTGGTGCGTAAAGCTGGAGCCCCGCAGAGGCTGCAACAACAGGGCCACTCTCTCCAGCCACCGTGAGAGGGGAGAGCTCTGCTGCTGCAGCTGCTGCTGCTGCTGGAGGTGGTGCAGCAGGAGGCGAGGGTGGGTGCTATGGAGGGAGAGGAGGGAGAGCAGAATCTAATCACCCAAACAACCATTTTGACCCGTTTCACGGATATGTCGCAGGGTAAATGGGGGGGGGGGGAAGAAAGGGGGGCTCCTTGGCTTCTCCACTGGCCCGCTCTGCACCACGGAGCGCACAGACTTGGGTAACTCCTCTCCTCCTCTTCTCCTGCAGTCCGCTGTGAATCTGTCTGCCGTGCACAGCAGGCGGACACGGCGACGAGGAGGCCGGACTGGGAGGAAGACGCCAGAAGGTAAGGCGCACCCGGCGTCCTGACATATCATGTCACTGCGTTTTGTGCGTAAACCTATTATAAGAGCTTTAAAGTAATCACCGTGCTCTGTGTGCGTGATATTGACATGCCGCCAAGATTGAAGAGCACCTGATTTGACAGTTTAAGTGGCGCAGTCCGAGAGGTGGGGGGAGGGGGGGGAAGAAGCTTTTCCTGCGTCATCGTCCAATCAGACGTCTTTGCGCCGTTTACAACTGGTGCCAAGACGCACGGCAGGCTACTGTAGCAGCCTATGGTGCACTCGGGAGTCTCACTTTGAACCAATCATAGAGCAGATGCAACTTTTTCATGCCTCGAATGAGCTTCATTGCACACCCAGACAATATTTGCGCGTTTATTTAGTTTGTTACGTCATTAGTTCAATTCATGTATTTTAATATAACAATAATGATTTACAAATTTACAAATAGGCCATTTGAACTAAGAAGCATGATTTAGTGTATTCTGTGACTTTTTAATATTAACAATAATAACAATAAATATCTATCTGTAAAGGATTAAGCGGAAGAAGATGGATGGATGGATGTAGATATATATTATGATAATTATTATAATTTCTTAAAACGCAAATTGTATCACTTTATTGCATGTAGAGCACTCATTTTCCACTTATCAGTGTGTGTAACTTCAAGATGACAAGTCTGTGGTATATCAGGTTTTGCTGATAAAGTTTACTGTGTCAACTTTATGAAGGCATGTTAACTGGGCTCCATTCAGCCTCTATTAGAAGATGCAGGGGGGGGGAAGCTTTTCTGTGTGGTGTGATTACACAAAACTGCAGAAGCAGTTTGGTATGACACAAGTTTTTATGCTTTGCTCTGCACCACACAAGTCATATATTATCACAAAACACACATTAGGCTATTTGGTGCATAACTGTGGACACCATGCATTATTAAAGACTGCTGTATTATAGCTAATATATACTGAATGGTATCTGTCTGTGACCCTGCACTGAAGACACTGTGGAGGCACACGAATCTATCTGAGGGAAGTCAGACTGAATGTTCAGCTCTCATATCAGGGCCCTGCTTATCTAAGCTTTAGCTGAGATGAAATGTGGCAGGCAGCTCGTACCTGAGATGAGTGAAATTTGATGCGACTGGCCTGCTGGGGCTTAATAGAAATGAATTGAATCAACCCATTTCTTCTGCTACTGTAATTAAATTAGTAGCTGGGGCATAATTGGACATCGAGCTGGCACTTGAGAGGAGATGACACAGTGCTCATTGCTGCCACTGAAGGACTACGTGTCAAATTCGGTGTGAAAGCCAGCGTGGTAAATGTTGTCTGACACGCTGGCATAGGCTGCCTCGTGGATAGAGATGTCTACAAACAAACACACGCTGCCATTATCAACCCCACTTGAACAGTAACTCGTGCGAATGAAAATAGGTGGGGGCATTCATACAGGTTATTAAAGTGAATTAAGCATGTTTACAGTGTGTAGATGGGTGGATATTTCCTTTCTTTGTTAGGGAGGCAATAAACAGAACAATTTCTCAGGTGAAAATATGGGGGGGGGCACTATAAGTATTAAGAAACCCTTATTTCTATTGTATTAACTGGGGAATTTATGAGTAAATAACTCAAGGGTTATACCAGTGTGTCATAATTCTTAAAAATAATCATAATTATAATAGCTGCAAGAACGTTCCTTGTCAGTTGAATAGCTGATACCTGTGTAGAGATTTTTGCTTGTTCAAACAATTCAGTTATACAAAATATCACAGACCGCAGTGGTGGCCTATTTGGTAGAACATTCACCCCACAACCGGGAGGTCATGCGTTCAAGTCCCGGCTAGGTTATACCAAAGACCATATAAAAATGGTACTTTCTGCCTTCTAGCTTGGTGCTAGTTAATGTACAGAGCTACCCGAGGACTGACTCCCCCACTGTAGCTTTCAGTACTCACAGTAGCTGTGTGGCCTAGGGTCAGAGAAACAGAGATAGGCACCGCCCCATACACCACATGGTGTCCCACATGCTGTGGAAGGGAATTAAAATATCACAGAAAGGTATATGGGGGGACAGTTCTCTATCATTTCCAGGTTGGGGGGGGGGTAATGTCCCTTTTGGCCCCTTGGATTTACACTTATGTGTATGTGCAGCCCAGTAGCACAAAACAGCGGTGTAAATAACACACTTTTGCAGCTTTGAGAAACATAGAGCATACACTGTATGTGTGAGGTGTGAGTGGGACGAGTGTCCAAACCTGCCGCTTTCTCTAATCCTCACCACTGGTGGGTGTACACCTGAATGGAATCTTTTCCCTAACCTGAACCATTAGTCAGAGTAAGCAGCTAAACCGAACATAAAAAGTGAAGAACAAAAGGGAAAAGTAAGAAACAGACAGCGCTGGACAGGAATCTGAACATGCTGAGTGACAGCACTCGGTTTTGTTCCCCCACCCACCAACCGTATGAGTATTCAGCACTATTAAAACAGGTGTTGTTTCATGCATGTGCAGTGACAGCCGTGGAGTCAAGACTTTTGTAGTATACAGTGCATCCAGAAAGTATTCACAGCACTTCACTTTTCCCACATTTTGTTATGTTACAGCCTTATTCCAAAATGGATTAAATTATTTTTTCCTCAGAATTCTACACACAACACCCCATAATGACAATGTGAAAAGGTTTTTTTTCTAGATTGTTTCAAATTTATTAAAAATAAAAAACTAAGAAATCACATGTACATAAGTATTCACAGCCTTTGCCATGAAGCTCAAAATTGAGCTCAGGTGCATCCTGTTTCCACTGACCATCCTTGAGATGTTTCTACAGTTTAATTGGAGTCCACCTGTGGTAAATTCAGTTGACTGGACATGATTTGGAAAGGCACACACCTGTCTATATAAGGTCCCACAGTTGACAGTGCATGTCAGAGCACAAACCAAGCATGAAGTCAAAGGAACTGTCTGTAGACTTCTGATTGTCTCGAGGCACAAATCTGGGGAAGGGTACAGAAAAATTTCTGCTGCTTTGAAGGTCCCAGTGAGCACAATGGCCTCCCATCATCCGTAAATGGAAGAAGTTCTGAACCACCAGGACTCTTCCTAGAGCTGGCTGGCCGTCTAAACTGAGCAATCGGGGGAGAAGGGCCTTAGTCATGGAGATGACCAAGAACCCGATGGTCACTCTGTCAGAGCTCCAGCGATTCTCTGTGGAGAGAGGAGAACCTTCCAGAAGGACAACCATCTGTGCAGCAATCCACCAATCAGGCCTGTATGGTAGAGTGGCCAGACGGAAGCCACTCTTTAGTAAAAGGCACATGGCAGCCCGCCTGGAGTTTGTCAAAAGGCACCTGAAGGACTCTCAGACCATAAGAAACAAAATTCTCTTGTCTGATGAGACAAATATTTAACTCTTTGGCGTGAATGCCAGGCATCATGTTTGGAGGAAATCAGGCACCGCTCATCACCAGGCCAATACCATCCCTACAGTGAAACATGGTGGTGGCAGCATCATGCTGTGGGGATGTTTTTTAGCAGCAGCAACTGGGAGACTAGTCAGGATAGAGGGAAAGATGAATGCAGCAATGTACAGAGACACCCTGGATGAAAACCTGCTCCAGAGCGCTCTTGACCTCAGACTGGGGCGACGGCTCTTCTTTCAGCAGGACAACGACCCTAAGCACACAGCCAAGATATGAAAGGAGTGGCTCCAGGACAACTCTGTGAATGTCCTTGAGTGGCCCAGCCAGAGCCCAGACTTGAATCCAATTGAACATCTCTTTAGAGATCTGAAAATGGCTGTGCACTGACGCTTCCCATCCAACCTGATGGAGCTTGAGAGGTGCTGCAAAGAGGAATGGGCGAAGCTGCCCAAAGCTTGGTGTGTCAAGCTTGTGGCATCATATTCAAAAAGACTTGAGGCTGTAATTGCTGCCAAAGGAGCATCAACACAGTATTAAGAAAAGGCTGTGAATACTTACGTACATGTGATTTCTTAGTTTTTTATTTTTAATAAATTTGCAAAAATCTAAAAAAAAACCCCAACCTTTTTTTCACATTGTCATTATGGGGTATTGCGTGTAGAATTTTGAGGAAAAATGAATTGAATCCATTTTGGAATAAGGATGTAACATAAAATGTGGAAAAAGTGAAGCGCTGTGAATACTTTCCGGATGCACTGTATATGATACATTTTTAATGGGGTGGAAAGCATGTTGTTTGTACTACTTTTGGTGAGGTCGGGCAAGTATGTGGATTATATGAAAAGGGCCTGCATAGTTGCATATATACACACTGTTATGTGGACTGTTATTATGAGGTTATATATTTTGACTTATATGATGTTATATATAGACTGTTATGTGAAGTGTAAAATGGTTACAACCTGACACAAGTCCCTTAAGAAGTCAGAATAAGGTCAACACAATAATGACTAAAGCCAATTGTAGTTAAAAGTAATATCCAATATTTGATAAAAACCATCTTAGATATGAGTATAAGTTAGATCGTTACTGCATTACAGGAGGCCCTGTATCAAATACTGTAAGTGTTGGATCAACTTGGCCCACCTCTCAGGAAGAGCAGGGTTTTACTGCTCCACGGCCTTGGTCATCCATGGCTCTAATGCTATTTCCAAGAACAATGAGCAGAAAAGGGCTAAAGCCGCACTGATGACACTTAATCTCATTGGAATTCCTTGTCAGGTTTGACCTTGGAAAGATATTAGCCACTCGACAAGTGACTGAGGGTGTGCTCATGTGTATGTGTGAGGGGAGGGGTGCCCGTGTGTCTCTGTCTGCAGTTAGCTTGTGATCGCATGTTGCTGTTTGTCTTTAAGGCTGTACGAGTGCGTGATCTAAGAACAGCTCCAAGTGCAATGCTACAACTGTAGCGTGGCACAAAGGAGGTGTAGCACAAAGTAGGAAGGAGGGATTCCAAAGAAAGGAAGAGACTGTGCTTGTGCACGAGTGGCAGCCAGGAGTCCAAGCAGTGGGCTGCAGGGATCTGTGGTCCGGTGATATGTGTGCAGCATTGTCTGTTCAATAGAGGCCTCTGAATATTTAAACAGCATCAGTTACTCTATACTGTCCATGCTTTGGCACCATTTGGCTTGCTTAATCCTGGTGTGTATCTGCACTGTCCTGCAGTGTAGAGGTGTGTGTGTGTGGGGGTGTGTGTGTGTGATGAAACTGTGTATGTGGTGCGATAAATTCATTGCAGTACGAGAACACAGGCTGGCTGGTGAGTGCCTGTGAGAAGATGCACTGGTGCATTTTGCAGTCTGAAACTAGACAAAAGAATAGGTAGAAATTGTCAGCACCAAACAGAAGATCTCTCTGACTTCAGACGTGTGTATTTCTTGTTTCAGATCTGATGTGACCGACTGCAGTTTGTTCATGTTTCACACACACTATCACATAGCATCAGTCTGATTTTGCAATCCCTGTTACCAAGGACTGATATGACATGAACAAGATGTGGCTGATTGTAAAAAATCTTCAAAAGCAGCAGTTAGGGATTAAGTGGTACGTTGTAACTATAATCAATAGTAACTAGTTACATTTACTCAAGTACATGTACTCAAGTAATTTTTGCACAAAATTGTGCTTTTGTGAGTGTATATGTACTGTATATTGTGGGATACTTCCCACTCAAGTAAATTTTTGAAGAAAATCCCATACTTTTACTCAACTGCGTTCAGTTGTGCTGTGAGTAACTTTTGATTTCACTGGTTTGAAATGAATATGAGGCACCTTTGTCATGTTTTCCCTCTCATTGTGTTTCTGTTCTTTTCAGTAAATATCTTATTTCATTCCTGCTTCTACATATGATTGGTATTAAATTAGAAGTCACGTGTGGCCAGTCTGCATTCCGCTTTGACATGTCAGAGAAAAACCTCCTAAATTACAAAATTGCAAGTTCACCAGTAAAGAGTTGGAAATTTGCAGATGTGCATGAAAAAAGTTACAGATTTATAAAAAAAAATATAAAAATAAAATAAGTGCCTTCATTTTTAAAAGAAAAATGCCACACATTTACAAGAAAATCCTCACTTACTAGCAAATATAAATCTGACACTATTCAAGCAATCTTTAGTTACTATTTCTTACTCTTCAAGTAATATTTTGACTACTCTTACTTGTGTTTGAGTAAATATCATAAAGTGATGCTTCTTGAGTACAATTCCTGGTCAATCTGCCCACCTGTAATTGTTGTGTGAGCTAGGGCGGTGTAAAATGGTACTGTATGTTTCCATGAAGTTTTTTTTTTCAAAGTATCAATTTTTACTCTTTTTTAAAAAAATGAGTTTCACATATGTTCCTTTCAAATCAAGAAAAAACACAAATTGGATAAAGCCATATGTTGCAATCTCTAAGTTAAGTCTCAGTTTTTGGAAAATTCTTTTAAAGTGTCACTATATTGTATGAAGAAAACAGCAGTTTTGCTGGTCACTGGTGAGACTCTGCGTCCCTCAGTTTACAGCGTGAACGCTGCAGTATGTCAGCAGACCTTCAGCCTTTTTCTTCCTCTCACCGTCTCTGTCTCCAGGGGAAAAATATTTGCCGCGGGAACCCTTCTCTGTATAGTTTCTATAGTCCTCCCTCTTTGTCCCCACATTGACTTATTTATGGTAACCCACTAATGAGCTATACGGTCTTTTGTAGAGAGAGACAGCATGTGTAAACATTTAGATTTTTTTTCCCCTCGAGTACAAGGCGAGATCCACCAAATTAAAAGGCACGGAGCGAAATGAAATCATGGAGCAACCTAACACCTGATCAAATACAAGGTTACCACGCAGTGTTTTGTGTTTTGCCGTGTTAATGCCCTATGTTGCTATCAGTCTGCCGTGTGCTTTGGAGGACTGCCAGCCAGTGGAGGAAGAGCACCTATTTTGTGGAGAGGTAATTGCTACACAGTAGCCTCTGATTGCCAGGAACTTTCACTGGGAACGGCCCCGACTCCCTTTTCACTCGCACCGACAGCCTGATTACAAATCATCTTATTGATTTGATGAGTGCAAGATGTTTGCTAATAACTGTTTTCATACCATCTGTTAATCTTTGTTGTGATTAAAGAGGTAATCCCAATACCCATTATTCCCAATGACAAGAGAGGGATTGTTCTCTTACGCAAGCTTTAGACCCTCACCGGCCGGGCGTTATGGGTGTGTGTGGTGTGTGTTGTGTGTGTGTGTGTGTGGGGGGGGGGGGGAATCCAGGATATCAATGATCTCCGAACGCAATTGAGAAATCTGCTCCACCTTCCACATAACAGACACAATACAAAAAAAACCAGGAGAGAATTATACCCTTGCTAAAAATCCATTACCTCGTATAATCACACAAAATGATTTTTCTTAAATATGATAATAAATCACAGGCTGAATCAATAGCCTGCAGACCAACTGCTGTGCCCTGATAACGTATCAATCAATATTTAGTATTTAGATTTTAATTAATACCTCAGTAGGACTCGGGGCCTGTTAAGACTGAAAGAAATATAATCTGTGATAAAAATGCAGCAGAAAAGGGAGAGAAAGTGATAAAAGTGAATGGAGCCATGTTGATATTGGCATGGTTGTTCCTCATATCTGTCATCAATCAGTCAGTTGCTTTGTTGTGGTTAAAGACCCTTCACAATCAAGCTTTGTTTGTTTGTCAGCCTGTGGTAAGGGGGCTATCTATGGATGTGTGTTTACGCTGAAGCACACTCGTTGGTTATGCTCCTGGCTAAGCTACAGAGATCACAGGTTAACCTCATGGGTCATCTTACGTATAAGAAATAAGGCAGAAAATGAAATCTTTTCAAGATAGTGTGTGCATAGGAATGTACAAAATCTGGAGATCACTGGGCAACATGTTGCTGCTAGAAGCTTTCAAGATTCCTCCAGTAGTTTTTCCTTTTTGGAGTATGTTTCACCACCAGCCATGTCTAACCATTCTTTAGTCTGGTTTTAATTTTTTTTAAATACTTTTTTATGTTTTTAAACTCATTAGCAGAACAAGACATATTTATGAAGCCACCAGGCTAGAGCATAGATTCCCATATTTTAAACAACTTTTTTCAGTTCAGTGTTTCCCTTACTGGCTAACATCACAGGTGCATACAGCAACCAGAAATAGTATTTAATAGTACACCTCCTCCAGTTCTTCAGAGGATACCAAGGTGTTTCCAGGCCATCTGGGAGACATAGTCTCTCCAGCACATTCTGGATCTGCCCCGGGGTCTCCTCCCAGCGGGACATACCCAAAACACCTCATGTGGGAGGCGTCATCCTGATCAGATGCCCAAATCAACTCAGCTGGCTCCTTTCGATGTGGAAGAGCAGTGGCTCTATTCTGAGCCTCTTCCGGATGACTGAGCTCCTCACTCTATCTCTAATGGTGAGTCCAGTCACCCTGTGGAGAAAACTCATTTCAGCTGCTTGTCTCTGTGATCTCATTCTTTGGGTCAGTACCTAAAGTTCATGATGCTGAGGGTGGGAATGTACATTGACCGATAAATTGACAGCCTTGCTTTGAAGGTCAGCTTCCTCTTCACCATGACAGATCAGAACAACATCTGCATCACTGCAGATGATGCTCCAATACATCTTTTAATCTCTTGCTCCATTGTCCCATCACATGTGAAGAAGATTCTGAGATGCATACGTAAACTCCTGCACTTAGGGGAGGAGCTCTACCCCAGCCCAGAGAGGACAGTCTACCCTTTTCTGGCTGAGGATCATGTACTCAGCCATGGAAATACTGATTCTGATCCTGGCCGCTTCACACTCAGTAGCAAACCATCCCAGCAAGACCTGTAGGTCATTGCTGGATGAAGCTAACAGGACCACATCATCTGCAAACAGTAGAGATGAGATCCTGTGGTCACTGAACATGACACCCTCCCTTCCTTGGCTATGTCTAGAAATCCTGCCCATAAAAGTTATAACCAGGATCGTTGACAAAGGGTAGCCCTGACAGAGTCCAACCCATGCTGAGAAGGAGTTTGGCTGATTGTTGGCAATATAAATGAAACTCGCAGTTATCATATGGAGACCAGATAGTTCGTAGCAATGAGCCAGATACTCCATACTCCCGAAGCACCCCTCACAAAAAATCATGAGGGATGTGGTCGAATGCTTTCTCCAAGTCCACAAAAGACATGTAGACTGGTTGGGCAAACTCCCATGAACCCTTGAGGATCCTTGAGAGGGTAAAGAGCTGGTCCAGTGTGCCACAGCCAGGACAAAAGCCACATTGCTCCTCCTGAATCCGAGGTTCAAGCAATGGCTGGACTCTCATCTCCAGTACCCTGACATAGACCTTCCCAGAGAGGCTAAGGAGTGTGATCCCGCTGAAGTTGGAGCACACCCTCTGGTCCCCCTTCTTGGGGAAGCACCACACCAGTCTGCCATGCCAAAGGTACTGTCCAAAGCTGTTGCAATGGTGTGTCAGCCAGGATAGTCCTACGACATCCAGAACCTTGAGGTACATCTCATCCACCCCCAGGGTCCTACCCTCAAAGAGTTTTTTAACCACTTCAGCAACCTCAGCCCCTGTGATAGGGGAGTCATCCCTCTCGTCCTTCCACTATGGAAGATTTGTCGGTGGGATTGAGGAGCTCCTCGAAGTACTCCTTCCACCGTCAAACAACGTCCTCAGTTGAAGTCAGCAGCGCCCCATCTGCACCATACACAGTGTGGACAGGGAGCTGCTCCCCATTCTGAGTCACCAGACAATTTGCCAGAATCTCTTTGAGGCTAACTGAAAGTCTTGTTTTTTACCTCCGCCAAGGAGGTTATGTTTTCATCGGCGTTGGTTTGTCTGTCTGTCTGTCTGTCTGTTTGTTTGTTTGTTAGCAAGATAACTCAAAAACTTATGGACGGATTTTCATGAAATTTTCACAGATTGTCAGAAATGGGGTATCCTACAGATGATTACATTTTGGTGGTGATCCGGATCACCGTCTGGATCCAAGAATTTTTTAAAGGATTCTTTAACATTGCGAGATAGGGCCATTTTCAATATTTGTGCATGTAAGTCTGCCAAAAATCATCACAACACTTGCAAAACAAAAAAAATACAGGACAACATGCCCACAGGTTCTATAATATATCGAAGACTGATCCGGATCATGCAAAAATTCCGCATACTATGATCCACAATATCAACAAAAATAGGGGACCTTTGCAATTTTCCTCATAGGAAGAGAACAAATGAAACTAAAATCACTCAGTAAACTCCATTATGTAGCCAAGACACTGTGGAATCTGTAGTGTGTCAACGGATTTGTTGTATCTTTAAAAGCTATGGAGCTACATCCAGAAGAAAACCGCCATTATGCGAAATGCGATTTTCCTGAATAATTACTGAACTCACTAATCCTATCCATGTGAATCCAGTTGCTACTCATATGTTTTCATGGTCAAGGAATCTGAAAATGTACACACAATAAATGTAGGATTAATATTTATGATGTAAAACACTGTATGGGGGGAACTGTGGCGCTTGGCGGAGGTCTGCGCTCTCCGAGTGCTTTTCTAGTTTGTTTTTGTTTTTTCTCAAAAATGTGCATTTTTAAAAAATATTTGTAACATTTTTCTTATCAATTTTAACCTTTTTTTTCTCAAATATCTTGGGGCATTCTCATATATTTCAGAATTTTTTCTTCTTGATTTTTCTCACAACTTTTCTCATAATATTACAGTGTTTTTTCTAATTAATTTATAACTTTTTCCCCATTCTTTTGCAACTGAGCTTGAATGGAAGAAACAATCAAAATAGAAAAAGTTAACTAAAATAGCCACTGATGCAGTAATCACAATTAAAGCATGAATAAAGTTTGTTTTCTTCTTTTCACAGATGAATAGACACATTAGATACTGGTTCCTCCATTTCAGCAAACAAACAGTGGCACTTGATCATAGCAGGTATCACCTTGGTGCTTTTCATTCATTCATTCATCTCCTTAACCATTTAATCCTGTCATTAGGGCTGAAGCCTATCACAGTTACTTTGGGCAAGAAGTAGGAAACACCCATGGTCTTGCACGTTTCTTGGAAGGAAATCAGTGAGATATCAGGTTTTGTGGGAAATATCAGGCCACTGTGATAAAATGAAAGTTCATTTAGTCTGAATGTTGATTTTGTAACCATACACTTCGAAAATAAATTTGAAAAATATTACAGGTTTCTAAATGTTACATTATATACATTTATACTACCAGTGTTGCATTTTGGTTTTAGTCATTTTTGGACACTGTGATGTACAGGTGCATCTCACTAGATGGATGGATGAATAGATGGATGGACTTTATTGATCCCAAATTGGGAAATTACAGTGTAACAGCTGCATGATACAGTAGATGACCAAGATGACAGAAGCACACACAGCATAACAGAAAAAAGGAATTACCCAGGGAAAGCAAAACTGCCTCGATGACTTTATATACATTGCAGACCACCTCTAAGATGAATAGATGATGACCCGTATAGATAAAAATTAGAATATCATTGAAAAGTAATTTAATTCAGTAATGAAATTCAAAAAGTGAAACTCATATATACTGTAGATTCATTACATACAGAGTGATATATTTTTCAAGTGTTTGTTTCTTTTAATTTTGATGATTATGGCTGACAGTTAACGAAAACCCGAAATTCACTTTCTCAAAAAAATTAGAATATTACATAAGCTCAATTAAAAAAAATGGATTTTTAATAGAAATGTTGACCAACTGAAAACTATGTCCATGTATGCACTCAATACTTGATCAGGGCTCCTTTTGCATGAATTACTGCATCAAAGCGGTGTAGCATGGAGGTGATCAGCCTATGGTACTCAATGTTTCCTCTGGCTTAAAGACCTTTGTGCAGTGGCAGATTTTTCTGGGGGGGTGGGGACAATAAACATACTATATGACGCAATTGTTACCGGAATATGTTAATTTTATATAATTTATTTCTTTTTTAAATTTTGCACAGTAACTTTGCATATGGAACTTACCATTTGAAGTATTGTACAACCGAGGCTTGAATATTGGAATATTGGGCCAGTTGGGGTTTCACCCAGACGTCCTGTGTTTGGTGTTTTTAGTGGTGTTATCCTTCTCTCCTCCCTCTGCTCTCACCTCTCCTGGACCCTCTGCCTGAACACTTTCCTCTCCTTGGCTCCTCTCTTCTGTCTCATCTTGCCCTCTCTGAGCTCTGTCTAATTCAGGTTCTCTCTCTGTCAATGGTGGTATACAAACAGGTTAGAAAATATCAAGTGTCATGTTTTGTCCTGCAGAATTTTTTTTGTCATGGTTTACATAAACAACAAAAATATGTGTATTTTTTTGTATTTTTATTCTAGTGTTTCCTTTTTTCCATTGAGTAGGGAAGGGAAAAAAACCCCCATTCATAATAGTTGTGTACTCGTGCATACTTAAATTATATGATCAGGTGGGTATAGTAACCAGAAATTCTACTCATGTAAAAGAAGTGCTTTGAAATTAATAATTAAAAGTAGATAACCAAAAATTTCTCGTTGAGTTAAGGGTACAAAGAGCACCTACTTAAAACTTGAGTAATGACTTCAGTCTTGAAGGTTTGAGGTTTTTCTCAAAAATTTATAACAATTTTCTTATAGTTTTCCACTTTTCTCTATAAATTTATCTAAATTTAAAACCATTTTCCTCAAATTTGTAATTTCCTCTTGTAAAATTGACTTTTCTTGTACATTTGAAACTTTATTATAAATTTGTGGATTACTTTATAGCATATTTTTGTCTGTTTTTTTAATTACTGTTTTTTAAATACATTTGAAACAGACAGTGGTAATTTTTTTTTTACTTTTTCCTGATAATTTACATTTTTAACCATAACTTTGCAGTCAGAACAATAAGTTAAGTCTGATTACAAAGAAAAAAATATTAATAAAATTGTATTTAATGAAATAAATGAACTTAAATGACCAAGGATGCCATTATTTCTGTTATATTTCTTTATATTTCTTTATATTTATAGTTTTTTTCAGAAATCTCCACCCAGACAGCAGGAAAAACCTCCCTTATTTTGAAATCCAAGTGTTGGCCCGTTAAGTTTGTCTGAAGGCTGCTGACGGATTAAAGTCATTGACTTTGTGAATTTTGGTCATTTTAACTTACCAGGTACATAATAGGGAACATAACTTAATATTGTAGTGGCTGGTGAAATATATCCTCAACAATTCATCAGTCCCCCTTGCCTTTCTCTTCATATGAAGCCGGCTGTATATGAATTCTAACCACATCGCTTAGCTAAGCGACTCTTCCATTATTGCTCCCGTTTCCAGCTGGTTAAAACAGTGATAAATGCCAGTGCTTACATACCTCTTTTGATTTTTTCCGTGTTTAAAGTGCTTTAATAAACTCATGTTTCTCTCGGACAATCATCACCAGCGAGACACTCTGCCTGGTGACTGACTGGAAACCTCGCCTATGCGGGGCACTTCTGAACTCTGTGCGGATGACGGTCACGTGCGTTGTTCGTGTGTGCGCTTGCAGAAAGTCATTGCTTCATATATTTTTCTTAAATTTATATATCTCCTCATAAGCACAGCGGAAATTTTTCTGGTGCGGTGGGCCGCCACCCAGAAATGTTACCAGAGGAAACTCTGGTACTGCTGAGGTGTTATGGAAGCCCAGGTTGCTTTGATAGCGGCCTTCAGCTCATCTCCATTGTTGGATCTGGTATCTCTCATCTTCCTCTTGACAATACTCCATAGAGAATCTATGGGCTTTAGATCAGGTGAGTTTGCTGGCCAATCAAGCACGGTGATAACATGGTCATTAAACCAGGTTTTGGTACTTTTGGCAACACCGGCAGGTGCCAAGTTCTGCTGGAAAATGAAATTAGCATCTCCACAAAGCTTGTCAGCAGAGGGAAGCATGAAGTGCTCTAAAAGTTTCTGGTAGACTTTTCAATCAACATTTAAAGCAAGCATTGCATCTGCAGTACTCTTTCTTGACATGACATGACTGCTCCTCACTGATTGTGACCTTTCTTCTTAAAATGGCTTCAACAATTCTTTCCCATATCTTTGTAGTTTGGTTGATCAGCTTTATACCCCTGTAGTTACTACAGCTCTGAGCATCACCCTTGTTCTTGAAAACTGGTACCAGGGCATCTTCTCACTCTCCAAGATTGTGTTAAACAATCTGGTTAAAAAGTCCACTGCCATCTCTCTTAAACATCTCCATACCTCCACAGGTGTCATCTGGACCAACCACCTTTCCACTCTTCATGCTCTTCATAGCTGCCCTCACTTTTGTCTTGCTAATCCTCTGAACTTCTTGGTTCAAAATCTTTCCTTCATCCATCCTCCTTTCTAATTTTCTTCATTCACCAGCTACTAAAATTACTCCTTCCTCTTTCTCAAACACACTCTCATCACTGGCTGGAACATTACCATCTCTGTCCTTAATCAACCTAACCTGCTGCACATCTTTTCTAGCTTGATCTCCTTGTCTATCAAATTGATACAAGTCCTCTTCTCCTTCCTTAGTGTCCAGCCTCTCATACAACTCACTTTATTCTTTTCTTTTTCTTTTGCTATATTTCTCTTTGCCATACACCTGGACTTCAAGTCTCATGGAAGTCTCATTCGTCATGATCTGCATGTTTGATTTGGCAAAGGTTTCATGCCTTTCTTGACACAATCCTCCCCATTTACCCGGGACCAGCACGAGGAGTACACTGGCTTATGCATCTCCCTGTGGCTGTTATTCTTTTTCATAACCTATTGTAACTAAACAGTGTTGCTGCCAAAACCAATCAGCTAATGAGACTAGAAGTAAAAGCTAAGTTTGCCAGCCACCACCACATAATCTGTTTTCTATTTTGAATAAGGACTTCTTTTCACGGTTCATTTTCTCCATGGTGCATTTCATTGTACGGAGGGAAATTTTATCAGTTTCACTGAGGCATTAGCAAAACTGCAATATACAGACAGGGTGGCAATTGACATATAACACATGCCGTCTTTCATGAAAGATAGACTTAATACTTGATTCTCTCTCTCTCTCTCTCTCTCTCTCTCTCTCTCTCTCTCTCTCTCTCTTTTGAAGTGTGCAATAAAGGCTTTTTCACAGTCTCTCTCTCTCTCTCTCTTTCTCTCTCTACATATACAGTATATACATATATATATACATCACTCTATAATTCTTCTTCTTTTATATTTGCTTGGCGGTTGGCATCCAGGTTACGGGTGCATTACCGCCACGTTCTTCACTCTATATCACCACTCTGGCCGTGCGGCATCTCGTAGAAACCAAGTCCTATAAATAATTCAAGGAATCTCTGTCTGTGTGTCTGTCTGTGTATCATGACTATAGGACTTGCTAAAAGATCATAGGATTGCCTATGATGTTCCTATGATGTCTACATGTCTATATGACATCATATAGACCATAGGACTTGCTAAAAGATCATAGGATTGCCTATGATGTTCCTATGAAGTTTATCATTACATTGTTAGACAAACAAAACAATACAACAATGTGTTGGCAATGGCAAGTATTGGCATTAAGGAGATCCCTATGCCTGGCTTCAACTCAAGCATACATATACAAGGTAAAGTTTATCATTACATGGATGCTCCTCTTCCTGAACAGGGTCGAAAGCCACTCTTTGCTCAGATCTATTTTCATGATCCTGCCCATGAACTGGATTTACAACACACTCATCCCTCAACCAGTGGTCTGAACGAAGACTTTTTGCTGAAGGCACAAGACCCACGAGATGGAGACCAATAGAGTGAGGAGAACAGCTGCACGTCAGAAAAGATGTCTTGAAGATGAGTCCCACTGCACGCCAGCCGGCTATTCCGCTTCTCCTTAGTCTCAACTTTTCATAGCCTTGCATGAAAATTCCAATCCTGGAATTTCCCCGTTGTGGGACTAATAAAGGCTTATCTTATGGCATTCACTGTCCCTGGCCAGCCGACTATTCCGCATATCCTCGGTCTCAGATTCTCTGTGCCTTGCCTGGCATGCTGCATCGCTCGCTTGGCGGGCATGGCATACTGCTTCATGTTTCCTGTGTCTCTGTGCATCCCTTGTCTGCCGTACCTATGCTGTTGAAGGATCTCCTCCTGTCTCAGATGGCTGTGTTGTTCACAGTCATGCCTGCGACGTACTGCTTGAATCTCAGGTATTTTATCTTCACGGCATCTTTTCTGACATGCAGCAGTTCTCCTCACTCTATTGCTCTCCATCTCGTGGGTCTTGTTGTGCCTTCAGCAAAAAGTCTTTGTTCAGACCACTGGTTGAGGGATGGGTGCATCGCAATTCCAGTTCATGGGCAGGATCATGAAAATAGATCTGAGCAAAGAGTGGCTTTCAACCCTGTTCAGGAAGAGGAGCATCCATGTAATGATAAACTTTACCTTGTATACGCATGTGCACATCTGTCGCAAGGTCTGTGGTGGACTTTTGCCAGTCGGTGCATCGTGACATGCACTAACAAAAGAGCAGAGATAAACAAACCTATCATCTGGTCAGTCACTGCAACAGATACTGGAGTCAGTTTGTCTTGGCCTGTCCTTGCCACTGATAATATCTCTATCTGCCAAGAATGTGCTGCTAGTCCAGCAAAAGCTAGCGGTACTCAAATACTTTGCAAGCAGTTTCATGAAACGATTAGTCAGAAAGCAACTCATACCAGCTTGGACGTCACCCGAGTTAACAACGTCAGGAGTTCCTGGCAGCGGAGGGCGAAGAATGGAGCTGCATGGAGGAATCTGATCAGACCTAAATGAAACAGACATTGTCACCCCCGACAGACTACTATGATGATGACCGGAATACGCATGCCTGTTTTGGGTTTTTTTTGCTTGTTTAACAAAGTTTTGATGTATCACTGAGCCTATGATGTGCCTATGATGTCTATTTGACATCATATAGACATCATAGTCATAGACACTGTGACACACACACAGATTTTCTTGAATCACTCTAGTATAGAGTCTATATTATGGTATACTACAGTGATCCCTCGCTACTTCGCGTTTCACCTTTCGCGCCCTCAGTGCATCGCGGATTTTTCAAAAATATTCATCAAAAATTCAAAATTGAGAAAAAATGGCACGAAAGTTGCCCGGGCGCAAGCAGAGGGCAGGGAGACTACATTAGAACATCAGGTATCAACACGGAGAGCCCGCACAACTCAAAATCCACCTCTCTGACCACCGCTCCACTCCTATCCGCCCACCTCTTCACCGCTCGGGAATCTCGCAAGCTGATTGGTCGAGATGTTTTACCTCGCAAGCTGATTGGCCGAGACGTTTTACCCAGCTTCTCTCCCTGCAGAGCGCCCATACCCAGCGAAGGAAGACCGCATTCATTGTTCTTTATCGCTCGTGTTGCTTAGTGGCACTTTTCGCTGTTCTCTTGTGCCTTTTTGTGTAAATAGTGCTTGTGACGCCCTTGGGGGGGGGGGGTGACGCTACTTCGCGGTTTTTCACTTTTCGCGGTCGGTTCTGGTCCCCATTAAACGCGATAAGTGAGGGATCACTGTATACCTATACTAGACTCTACACTAGAGTCTGTACTATAGACTCTAGTATAGAGTCTATACTATGGTGTCTATATGACATCATATAGACATGTAGACATCATAGGAACATCATAGGCGATCCTATGATCTTTTAGCGAGTCCTATGGTCTATATGACATCATATAGACATCATGTAGCCATCATAGGAACATCATAGGACATCATGTAGATATCACAGGAACATCATAGGCGAGCGATCCTATGATCTTTTAGTGAGTCCTATGGTCGTGACACACAGACACAGACAGACAGACACGCAGACACACAGAGATTTCTTGAATTATACTGTATATAGAGTGATATTGTGGAGGAAGACGCCACCTAGAGGACACAGTCCAAGGACGGATAATTTTTTCACGCATAAGGAGTTGTTCAGAACTCCTTATAAGAACTGTCATAAACTCCTCATGCGCTTCTCCACAGTGCACGGAGGAGGGGAAAAAGGATGAGGATTTAAGCGCAAGTTACACCACACACATTTATTAGATACAGGCACAGACCAACAGTTCCAACAGACATTAACCCTCAGAATAATAAAGAGTCCTCCAGGACGCCCAACAGACATGGGAGGAATTAAACCGGGCGACAGCCAGAGTGTAGAAGTTGTGCTGTACGGGGGGAAATGCTACAATAAAGCGTAGCAACACAACTGCGCACAGAAACGCTGACAGTTTTTACTCACAGCGTCGAGGCAGTCCAAGTAGTCCAAATAAGGCTCTGAGGGAACACGATCCTTAGTTGACCTTGGCTTCAAATGGCGGAAGATGACCACATGAAGCACAATGACCCAGCAATGCATGACTGGAAAAAGGCTCCTTAAGTACACGCGTTGCTGGATCCACAAATTGAGCACACCTGGGCGAGGAGTGGGGAGATAGCACACGGGAGTGGGAACAGCTGGCAGTAAAAGAGAGGGGGCAAGGTCCAACCGGCAGACAGTTAGACAGCGCTCATTCCAGCGTGAGCCCAAGAGGCTGCCTCACCGCTGCCGGCCAGAAAGCAGTGGCTATGGATATGGCAGAGCACACAGAAATACATACATACAACATGGCACATACCCACAGAGAGGCCAGGACCGAGCCGGGGGAAACCAAGCCGGCTCGGTTCCTGACAGAACTCATACAAAGATATAGAGTGATACATACAGTAATTGGGTCTGTGGCGATATTGCACCTTTGAGCTGGTTGTCAACCGCCAATCAAATCTAAGAGAAGAAGAAGAAGATATAGAGTGATGATAATCAAGTCAGTGGCGGTAATGCACCTGTAAGCTGGTTGCCAACTGCTTATCAAATCTAAAAGAAGAAGAAGAAGGAAGGAATCAGACGAGACCACGAGCTGATGACACAGACTTTATTTCTCCAATTAAAATGTACTGCCCTGGGTCTCAAGGCGACCACTTTCATACTCTTGATTCCCGCCGTTGGGACCCAGGGTGTGAAACATTAACATACGGGACACAAGACATGTACACACATCAACATACAGTACACAGAGCATGACTTATTACCATACTTTTGCTCCCCGGTGATTTTAGGTGTGAACCCTCTCACAGCGGGGGTGAAGGCACCTTTTGTCTAGTCTAAAACCCCCTAGTGCTATGGAGCCCCTCGTTGTCTCCACTCCTCTCTTGACTATTACCATTTCTCACCCCCCCCCCCCCCCCCCCCCCCAACCTCAAGCCCTGGGTGGAGTGCCACCTGTTATCATGTCACCACACAGCCCCATCACCACCACCAAACACCCAGAAAGGGCCCTAACCCTCTGGTCCTTTGGGCTTGAGCAAGCACGCGTAGTGGCTGTAGCACCTTCCTGGTGAGGCGTGTGGGAGGAAACTTTGGTCTGTGGAGGGGGAGAGGGTGGGGAGGGGCACAGTTAGTTTCATGAGCACAGGTCTCTGCCGCGGGAATACCAACCTGCGGATCCACTGTAGGTGGGCGTCCACGCCGGGGAGCTTGGGCCAACACCACTTGTTTGTCTGCCAACACATAAGCGGGCTTAAGCCTGTTAATGCAAACAGTTTCCTTACGCCCCCCCCTCCCCAAGTCTAACACAAAGTGTTTTGCCCCTGTTTCCAGCACTTTGAACGGGCCATCGTACGGTAGACGTAGCGGGGTTCCATGTGCATCATGCCTGACAAAAATTAATTTGGCGTTCTGCAAGGTCTTTAGAATGAAGGTGTGGGGAAAACAATGGTGCGCCGGGCCTGGCACGTTGGCAGCCCCTGTACTGTAAAAAAATTGTGTGGGCAGATTGGTCCCAGGCGCGGGGCTCTCCGGTAAAAATTCCCCGGGGATCCGTAACGGCTGAGAAAAAATGAGCTCTGCCGGGGAAGCTGACAAATCTTCCTTAGGCACGGAGCGCAATCCCAATAGGACCCAAGGCAGGCAGTCGTCCCAATCTGCATCTGTGAGTGAGGCTCTGAGCGCTGCTTTAAGCGACCTGTGAAAACGTTCGCACAGCCCATTAGCCTGGGGGTTGTCCGCGGTGGTGTGGTGGATTTTGACCCCCAGGCTATCGGCCATCGCGGTCCAGAGTTCCAAAACAAATTGCGCGCCCCTGTCAGTAGTGATGTCCAATGGGGATCTGAACTGTGCGACCCAAGCTGACAAAAACAAGTGAGCTACCTCGGCGGACAAGTTGGATGCCAGCGGGACCACTTCTGGCCAATGCGTGGTGTGGTCCACGATTGTCAAAAGGTGTGTGAAACCTTGCGACGGTGGAAGGGGGGCCACTAAATCCACATGTACGTGGTTGAACCCCTGGCTGGAATTTGAAACGGCTTGAAGGGGGCTTTGGTGTGCTTGTGCACCTTAGCCTGCTGGTACGCGATGCACGCTGCAGCCCATTCTTTCACATCCCTCCGTCGGCGAGGCCAAACATATTTTGCCCCCACCAGTTTAACCGAGGCACGCACGCCAGGATGTGAAAGGGAGTGGGCAGACTCAAAAACTTGGTGGCACCAAGAGCTCGGAACCACTGGGCGGGGGCGGCTGGTGGAGACATTGCAGAGCAAGGGGGGTCACCCTTCTTGCATCACCCTGCTCTCCAGTTTTAATCCAGTAGCTGTGGACTAGAGTGTGCAAATGTCTGCATCCCCGGTTTGGTTGGCAGCCATGGCGGGGAAATCTATCCCCATGTAGACCGGGGAGACTAACACACGCGACAGACAGTCAGCCGCGACATTAAGCTTACCGGTTACGTGTTGGATGTTGGTAGTGAACTCAGAGATTGCGGCCAAGTGTCGTTGCTGCCAAGCCGACCACGGTTCCGAGACTTTGGACATTGCATACGTTAGTGGTTTGTGATCAACAAACGCAGTGAACTCGCGGCCCTCGGGCCAAAGCTGGAAATGCCGCATAGCCAGGTGGAGGGCCAACAACTCCCAGTCAGAAGTGCTGTATTTACGCTTGTTGCCGTGCAAAGTACGGCTGAAAAATGAGAGTGGCTGCCACGAACCGGAGACGTACTGCTCCACCACTGCCCCTATCGTGATATCAGACACGTCTGTGGTGAGTGCTATCCGCGCTGACGGGGTTGGGTGGGCCAGCAGAGCCGTGTTAGCGAGCGCTGTTTTGGCGTTTGTGAAAGCCCGGGCCCGCTTGGGGATCCAGTCGATGCTATCCGCGGACTTCTTTTTTTTAGCATGTCATACAGCAATTGTAGCAGCTGTGCTGCCTGGGGGAGAAAACGGTTGTAGAAATTGACCATCCCCAAAAACTCCTGTAGCGCCCTTACAGTCTGTGGATGCAATAAATCTGACACTGCGCGCACTTTATCCGGCAGCAGGATCGCGCCTTCTGGCAAGATGTGATGGTCCAAAAAATCAATTTCTGGCAGCCCGAACTGGCACTTTGCTGGGTTAACAGGTTAAAAATGAATGGCAGGTCACGAAGCACCATGTCCATTATTCTTTGGAAAGTTTGTGCTGCGCCCTTTAATCCAAACGGCATGCGTAAAAACTCGAAAAGGCCAAACGGAGATATTACCGCCATTTTAGGAACGTCCTCTGCATGAACCGGGACCTGGTGGTACCCGTGGACCAGATCCACTGTTGAAAAAATGCGCATCCCGACCAGGTGCATGGAAAAATCCTGGATGTGCGGGATGGAATCCCGGTCATGTTCCGTGGCGTTGTTCAAGCATCGGAAATCACCGCACGGCTGCCACAATCTATCAGCCTTGGGCACCATGTGCAGTGGAGATGCCCAAGGGTTGTTGGAGTGCCTGACAATGCCTAATGGCTCTAAGTTAACAAACTCCTCACGCACGCTGGCTAGTTTAGCTGCATCCAGCCGGTGAGGGCACTCAAACACCGGGATACCTTTTGTTGTGATAAAATGTTCGACCCCGTGCTTGGTTACAGCAGCGGAAAAAGTGGGAACCTTGAGTGCTGGGAACTCAGAAAGCAAATGCTGGTACTTACCGCCTGGAGCTAAAACATTAGCGTGTGTTGGTGGCCCAACTCCCCAAGCTATGCAGGGCAAGGAGGAAAAAGAAACAGCATCCACTAAGTGTCTGTTTGCAACATCAACAAGCGTGAGCACACAGAAAATCAGCAACTAAAATGGGGACCGAACATGCAGCTGCCACAAAGTCCCATTGGTAATTGCATCTATGCAAGCAAGCAATGACCGATCTTTCGCCGAACGTCCGGATGTGGGATGTGTTGGCGGCCGTCAGAGCTGAACCACAGCCTTCTGCCAACCAGTTTGCGCTGACTGGCAAAATGAGGCTCTTCTGGGAGCTGGAGTCCACCAGAAAACGTCTCCCACAAAGTGTGCACTTGATTAAAAGCAGCTTCTCCTTGTCGCCAGCGGTCGCAGCTGCTACTGACTGCTGGCTGTGCTGTTTCCTGGATCCTTGAAGTGGCACGGCGGTCCCAAGCGTCCTGTTCCTGCATCTCCTGGTGGCCGTTCCTGTCACTACCATTGGCTCCTCGACCTCGCTGGGTTCCTTCGTAGATCCCGGTGTCATTGCATGCACACTGAGAGCCCTGTTGGCCAGGATGATGCGGTCTGCCTCTTGTGCCAGCGCACAGTAGTTCCTGGTCGCCAGCAGTGGTGAGTTAGCGAGGATTGCCCACACTGTAGCTGGTAGGTTCCTGAGGAAGAGGTGGGTGAACAGGAAGGATCCGTCGTCTTTACCCATTAGCGCGAGCATGCTCTCCATAAGTTCCACAGCCGATCTGTCACCTAACTCTGAGCGTGTGAGGAGTTTTTCTGCCCTCTCCCCATCCGAAAGGGTATAACGTTGCAGCAGCGTCTGCTTGAGAGCGTTGTATTTACCCTGGGTTGGCGGGTCCTGGAACAGACTCATGACTCGTTGCGTGGCGTGTGCGTCCAGCGCAGCTACCACATGATGGTATCTGGTGTCGTCCGTAGAGATTCCACGGAGGGTGAACTGGGCTTCCACATGCAAAAACCAAGCGGCCAAATTGTGGAGTCAAAAGTCCGGGAGCCTGACTGTGACGGCACATGCAGCGGTGTGTGGCTCTTGCAGGAGTGTTTCCGCGGAGGTGCTCGGCTCGTTCTCCATTTCACGTCTTAAGGTCACCAATGTGGACGAAGGAATCAGATGAGGCCACAAGCTGACAACACAGACTTTATTTCTCCTCCAACAAGTAAAACGTACTGGCCTGTGTCTCAAGGCAACCACTTTTATACTCTTTATTCCCGCCTTTGGGACCCAGGGTGTGAAACATTAACATACGGGACACAAGACATGTACACACATCAACATACAGTACACAGAGCATGACTTATTACCATACTTTCATGCCCTGGTGACTTCAGGTGTGAACCCTGTCACACTCAGGGCGAAGGCACCTCTTGTCTAGTCTAAAACCCCCTAGCGCTATGGGGACCCTCGTTGTCTGTACTCCTCTCTTCACTATTACCATTTGCCACCTCCCCCCCCCCTCCCCAACCTCAAGCCCTGGGTGGAGTGCCACCTGTTTTTGTGTCACCACAATACATAGTATATATATATATATATATATATATATATATATATATATATATATATATATATATATATATATATATATATATATATATATATATACACACTACCGTTCAAAAGTTTGGGGTCACTTAGAAATTTCCTTATTTTTGAAAGAAAAGCACTGTTTTTTTCAATGAAGATAACTTTAAACTAATCAGAAATACACTCTATACATTGCTAATGTGGTAAATGACTATTCTAGCTGCAAATGTCTGGTTTTTGGTGCAATATCTACATAGGTGTATAGAGGACCATTTCCAGCAACTATCACTCCAGTGTTCTAATGGTACAATGTGTTTGCTCATTGCGTCAGAATTCTCCAGATTACCTCAACAAATTAACAGCTAGAATGCCAAAGGTCTGCATTGCTGTAATTGCTGCAGATGGAGGATTCTTTGATGAAAGCAAAGTTTGAAGGAAAAAATTATTATTTCAAATACAAATCATTGTTTCTAACCTTGTCAATGTCTTGACTACATTTTCTATTCATTTTACAACTCATGGTGGTAAATAAAAGTGTGACTTTTCATGGAAAACACAAAATTGTCTGGGTGACCCCAAACTTTTGAATGGTAGTGTATAAAAATATACATATATATATATAAGAAATCAAAATTAGAGAACAATGTATTAATACTTGTTTTTTTCTGAATTTTTTTTTGTTCATTGGTCAGGATTGTCCAGGCGCTGGACTGCCAGCTTGTGAGTTTTATTAAAGAAAGGCAACCAAAAGTGCAATAACGTGAAAAAATTACAACGAGGAGAAAACTTACAAATAGGCGAGCCAGAGCGAGATAGGGCTGTGGCAGAGACAAGGAGGATTGTTCCTTGTGGAGACAAGGCAGCAACAATAAACATGAAAAACAATCTCCCTTAAATAGGAATCAAACCTATTACAAGATGAGTAACCGGTGTGAGTGCACATGAGCGAGGGGAAGAGGGAATAATAATGGTGATTGGAATCAGCTGGTAATGATGAGAGGGGAGTAGTCGGACTGGCAGTCTGACAGGCAACACCCACACAAAGTGCAGACCCGGAAGTGTTGCCTGACAGCTGTCAGTCACAGAACCAATATGAGAAATAAACAAACTCAGATACAGACTTGAAAATAATTACAAATGAAACAAAACATGGCCGAAACAGACTGAAACCTAAACAAAGAAAATAGAAGGCAGAATAACAACTCAAAAGGCATAACAAAATGCAACAAATAATTATGCAATTACAGAGAAAATCTATGAGACTGAGCTTGGGAGAACATCCAAGCTCAGTTCGTGACAGAGCACCCCCGCTCAAGGGGTGGATTCCAGACACCCCAAGGTAACAGCCAAAGAAAAAAAACCCTGCCCCCCCACCCCCCCGTTCCCCAGCAGAAACCACAACGAACTACCCAGGGCGGGTGGTGGGGGGAACAGGCCAGGAGGGAACAAAACAACCTTGCTCAGGACCCACACCAGAAAACACAGAATTAAGGCCCCCCTGGCCCACGGAGCGCTAACGTTCAGGAGGCCGCCGCAAAGTTCCAGGCATGGTGGACGGTAAAGTGAACCAAGTCAGGTGGCCTGCCGAAGTATCAGGCCAGCCGGACGGCCAGGTCGTACAAATCGGGTGGCCTGCCGGAGAACATGGACCACCTGACCTGGCGGCTCAGTCTCTCTGGCAGCCGACCCAAGTGCTTAAGCCACCTGAACAGAAGAGACAGCCCGGGAGGCGGCTCCCCCACTGGGAGACCCACAGAAAAAGAGGAGAGCCGAGGAGGGGGAACCATGATGTCATCAAGCAGAGAAGGATGGGGGACCCTGACAGAGTCAGGCTGAGGATCTGCAGCACCAGTGGTGGCTCCAGGCTGGAGTTCTGTAGCACCCGCGGTGGCTCCGGGCCGGAGCCCTGTAGCACCCACGGTGGCTCCGGGCTGGAGCTCTGCAGCACCCGCAGTGGCTCTGGGCTGGAGCTCCGCAGTACCTGCGGTGGCTCCAGGCTGGAGCACTGCAGCACCCGCGGTGGTCCCCTGCTGGGCCAATGTTGCACCCTCGGTGGCACCGGGCTGGGGCACGGTGCCCATAGCGGACCCAAGCTGGAGCGCAGCACCCAAGTTGGGCTGATGCTGGGGTGCAGCACCCACGTTGGTCCCCTGCTAGAACGCAGCACCCATGGAGACCCAGACCAAGGAGGAACCCAGATGACGGCCTCAGGCAGAGGTGGAGCTACACCCATGGAGGTCCCAGGCTGGGACTGAGCACCTGCAGAGACCTCCTCAGCAGTGAAGGCTGGACTCTGAATGATCTCAGGTGGCATGCCTGGGCCCACGGAGACCTCTGGTTGTGCTGGATCATCTCTGGTGACCCTGGGAAGAAGCTCAGAGGAAACAGATAGCGAAGGGGGGTCAGGGTCACCGGCAGCGTTGGAGCCCGGCGAGGCGAGCTCAGGTGCAGCGGGCAGCTGCACCTGGCTCTCCTCAGCAAGAGTCAGGCAAGATTGCTCTAAAACAGAGAGAAGGAAGACAAAAGAGAGCACTTGCCTGAGCTCGAGCTCCACCACCGTCCAGGACTCCAACGATCCAGACGATGGCAACGCTTTGGGCTCGGCCCTCGGGAGGTCCAGCTCAGCTGCTGACACTGCTGCAGTGGCCCCCGCAGCAGGCATGATGGTGGCTGCAGTCATGGTGCCCCCAGACGAAATAAACCATGCTGGTGGCTCTTCCAGCGTGGCAGCTGGTGGTCGGCTCTGTGCTGGCACTGGGTTAGGATCCTCCAGGGCCACAGGCTCCTCCATCATCCAGCGGCTCAGTTCTGGGGCCGGAGGACACTCAGGAATAATCATGGGAGACACGGAGAGGACAGGTGGGGAACAGTTGGCTGCAGCAGGTGGGGAGAGCTCAGGGGACTGCATTCCCAGAGCCTCCCTAACAGGGATCAGGCAAGACATATAATCAAGAATTGAAATTGAATGAAATGTTACTTGGCTGTTCTTCTGGTGAATGATGTTGACTGCTGCCACAGGAATTGCGTCATCCATCTCTGTGTCTGTGGGGAGAGTGGACCCCTCTGGGGAGTGTGGAGGAGTCGCTCCTGTTATCACGGAGGGAGACGTAGCCGGAAGAGTAGTGGAGGACCTTTTGTCAGCAGGAGGAAACGCCAAGATGACAGGGGTTGCAGCGGCGATGGGACAAGATTGAGCTGGCGGAACAGCCGACGAAAGAGAGAGAGAATGAGGCTTCACTGCTGGAGTTGTCAGGCTTGGTGTCTGGGAAGAGCTGGCAAAGTCACTAAGCGACAATAAACATGAAAAACAATCTCCCTTAGATAGGGATCAAACCTATTACAATATGAGTAACCGGTGTGAGTGCACATGAGCAGGGGAAAGAGGGAATAATAATGGTGATTGGAATCAGCTGGTAATGATGAGAGGGGAGTAGTTGGACTGGCAGTCTGACAGGCAGCACCCACACAAAGTGCAGACCCGGAAGTGTTGCCTGACAGCTGTCAGTCACAGAACCAATATGAGAAATAAACAAACTCAGATACAGACTAGAAAATAATTACAAATGAAACAAGACATGGTCAAAACAGACTGAAACATCCATCCATCCATCCATCTTCTACCGCTTAATCCTTTTCGGGTCGCAGGGGGGCTGAAGCCTATCCCAGCATCTTTGGGCGAGAGGCAGGGTACACCCTGGACAGATCGCCAGTCCATCGCAGGGCCAGACTGAAACATAAACAAAGAAAATAGAAGGCAGAATAACAACTCAAAAGGCATAACAAAATGCAACAAATAATTATGCAATTACAGAGAAAAGCCACGAGACTGAGCTTGGGAGAACATTCAAGCTCAGTTCGTGACAAGGATTTGATAGAATATCGGCTGTGGCTATACCACTGCTGTGCTAGCATGTTTTTTTTTTTTAAATAACCAAGGCACTTCAACACAAATATTTATTTTGTAAAAAAAACAGTGAGCAAAATTAGAGAACAGTAACCACTGGGTCAGAAGAGAACATTTAAGCAATGCCTTTTTTTTTTTGTAGGGCTATAGTGTTCAAAAATTAACAGGAAGTGTAGAGGCCCTTGCTTTGAATGACCAGCACATCTGCGCCCACAGGACACCACTGGTTTCTCACACTGCTCTGGTTTGGGGGACAGGATTATGTGAAGACTCTTAATGGGGAATTGGGTCAACACTGGAGCTGGAATTACTCACCAGTTCACTCCTGAACAGGACAAGGATCTGTCTCGGCACACAGTGTCTCACCATTTCAGACAATCTGACTCAAAACTCACTCTGCAGTGACCAAACTTCTCATCAGCAGAAAGAATAAAAAGGCTAGACTTGCCTTTGCTGAGGAGCTTGTTGTATGGACAGAGGAGAACTGGTCCAGAGTGCACTTCAGCGATGAGAGAAAGTTCAATTTATTTGGGTCTGATGGGAAACAATATGTTTGGCATCAAATTGAGGAAAGACTGAACCCAAAGTGTGTAAAGAAGTCAGTTAAATTTGGAAGAGAACGTGTCATAATTTGGGGGATGTTTTCTGCAGCAGGAGTTGGGCCTCTTGTACAGCTACATGGCAGGGTGAATGCAAATGTTTATGTAAACCTCCTTCGGCAACACGCAGTTCCTTCACTGCAGTTGTCTCCTAATCAGCCCACAATTTTCAAGCAAGACAATGCCCCGTCACACTGCAAAACGGGATAAACAGTTCTTTGAATCTAACAATAGCAAGTATTAATGCATTGTTCTCTAATTTTGATCTACACTCTGTGTGTGTGTGTGTGTGTGTGTGTGTGTGTGTGTGTGTGTGTGTGTGTGTGTGTGTGTACAGTATCTCACAAAAGTGAGTACACCCCTCACATTTTTGTAAATATTTTATTATATCTATTCATGGGACCACACTGAAGATATGACACTTTGATACAATGTAAAGTAGTCATTGTACAGCTTGTGTAACAGTGCAAATTTGCTTTCCCCTCAAAATAACTCAACACACAGCCATTAATGTATAAACCACTGGCAACAAAAGTGAGTACACCCCTAGTGAAAATGTCCAAATTGTGCCCGAAGTGTCAACATTTTGTGTGGCCACCATTATTTTTCAGCACTGCTTTCACTCCCTTGGGCATGGAATTCACTAGAGCTTCATAGGTTGCCACTGGAATCCTCTTCCACTCCTCCACGATGACATCATGGTGTTAGAGACCTTGCGCTCCTCCACCTTCCGTTTGAGGATGCCCCACAGATGCTCAATAGGGTTCAGGTCTGCAGACATGCTTGGCCAATCCATCAACTTTACCCTCAGTTTCTTTAGCAAGGTATTGGTTGTCTTGAAGGTGTGTTTGGGGTCATTATCATGTTGGAATACTGCCCTGTGGCCCAGTTTCCAAAGAGAGGGGATCATGCTCTGCTTCAGTGTGTCACAGTACATGATGGCATTTATGGTCCCCTCAATGAACTGTAGCTCCCCAGTGCCGGCAGCACTCATGCAGCCCCAAACCATGACACACACCATAATGCTTGACTGTAGGCAAGACACACTTGTCTTTGTACTCCTCACCTGGTTGCCATCACACACGCTTGACACCATCTGAATCAAATAAGTTAATCTTGGTCTCATCAGACCACAGGACATGGTTCCAGTAATCCATATCCTTAGTCTGCTTTTCAGCAGACTGTTAGCAGGCTTTCTTGTGCATCATCTTTAAAAGGGGCTTCCTTCTGAGACGACAGCCATGCAGACCAATTTGATGCAGTGTGCGGCGTATGGTCTGAGCACTGAAAGGCTGACGCCTCACCCCTTCAACCTCTGCAGCAATGCTGGCAGCACCCATATGTCTATTTTCAGAAGACAATCTCTGGATATGAGGCTGAGCACGTGCACTCAACTTCTTTGGTTGACCATGGCGAAGCCTGTTCTGAGTGGAACCTGTCCTGTTAAACCACTGTATGGTCTTGGCCACCATGCTGCAGCTCAGTTTCAGGACATTGGCAATCTTCTTATAGCCTAGGCCATGCTTATGTAGAGCAACAATTCTTTTTTTTCAGATCCTCAGAGAGTTCTTTGCCATGAGGTGCCATGTTGAACTTCCAGTGACCAGTATGAGAGAGTGTGACAGCAATAACACCAAATTTAAAACACCTGCTCCCCGTTCACAGCTGAGACCTTGTAACACTAATGAGTCACATGACACTGGGGAGGGAAAATGGCTAACTGGGTAGAATTTGAACGTTTTCCTATACTCCCATGTCCCATGAAAAGATATAATAAAATATTTACAAAAATGTGAGGAGCATTCTCACTTTTGTGAGATACTATATACGTATATGTATGTGTGTGTGTGTGTGTGTGTACATACAGTCATGTGAAAAAATTAGGACACCCTGTATAAGCCTGTGTTTTTTTAAACATATTTGGACATATGGATATTTAATATCAATGTTAAAAATACTGTGAGAGTCATGTAATACAACGAAACAATTAAAAATTAAATACTTTTTCAAAAAATTTTCTGTAAAATGTTATCCTAAACACATAGTGAGGAATAAATTAGGACACCCCCCCCATCTTTTCTGGGACACCTCCACATTCATTACCACTTAAAATGGCTAAAATAAATGTCAAAAAATGCAAATAAAAACAAAAGCAAAGTTAGACATAGATCTGTGAACATGTATTAATAAAGAACTGAATATTTCATGGGGTGTCCTAATTTTTTCACGACTGTATAGATATCAAATAAATCACCAACGTTTTTGCAAAGGTGCTGAATTAAAGGTTTTATATCCTTCTACAAACAATATCTTGACAATATCTTCTTTTTTTCCTTTTCCCCCTTTTTTCTCTTTTTTTTCTTTTTCCTTTTTTATATAAACACTAGATAGGATATAGCTAGTTGCTAGACTAGTTGCAGTCAGCCAAGTATGGCCACCATATTGACCAGGTAAAGAAACACAAAAGTCGTGTGCCACATCGGCATGTACTGCATTTTCTTCATTCAAATTCGTTAATTAATTACAGAATACAGTGATCCCTCACTTATCGCGGTTAATGGGTTCCAGAACTGACCGCGAAAAGTGAAAAACCGCGAAGTAGCGTCACCCCTAATGACGTCACCCATAAATAACACATATGTTCATTCTCTCACTCTCTCTCATATGATACGTGTGTGTGTGTGTGTGTGTGTGTGTGTGTAAGTGTACATACATACGTAGATGTAAATAAAGTGTACATAAATATGTTTTTAGAACTCTTATTTTTATAACAAGATACGTAACTCAAGATGAAGATGATTTACGTACTGCACAGGTTAATGAGAGCTTTACTGCTCCTCAGGTGATGCCTCATCGTCAGGTGCTAGAGGCGCAGGATTGTCGAGGGCAGCTGCAGGAGGCGGCGTAGTGGCTCGACGGGAAGACTATTTCACACAAAAAGGGACAAGAGAACAGCGAAAAGTTCCACGCTGCGAGACTAGCGATAAAGAACAATGAATGCGGTCTTCCTTCGGTGGGTATGGGCGCTCTGCAGGGAGAAAGCTGGGTAAAACGTCTCGTCCAATCAGCTTGCGAGGTAAAACGTCTCGGCCAATCAGCTTGCGAGATTCCCGAGCAGTGAAGAGGTGGGCGGAGAGGAGTGGAGCGGTGGTCAGAGAGATGGATTTTGAGTTGTGCGGGCTCTCCGTGTTGATACCTGATGTTCTAATGTAGTCTCCCTGCCTTCTGCTAGCGCCCGCCCATTTTTTCTCAATTTTGAATTTTTGATGAATATTTCTGAAAAATCCGCGATGCACTGAGGGCGCGAAAGGTGAAGCGCGAAGTAGCGAGGGATCACTGTATAGCACTTATACCATGAAAATGTTAGCCATGTCCTATCTAGTGTTTATATAGAGTGGTGTGAAAAAGTGCTTGCCCCTTTCTAGATTTCTCATTTTTTGGTATGTTTGTCACACTTAAATATTTCAGATCGTCAAATTTAAATATTAGACAAAGATAACTCAAGTAAACACAAAATGCAGTTTTTAAATGAAGGTGTTTATTATTAAGGGTAAAAAAAAAATCCAAACCTACATGGCCCTGTGTGAAAAAGTGACACTCCCCCCCACCCCCCGTTAAAGCACAAATTAATTGTGATTTATCACATTTTTGGAAAGCTAAGTTCAATTTCTCTCGCCACACCCAGGCCTGATTACTGCCACACCTGTTCTCAGTCAAGAAATCACTTAAATAGGACCTGCCTGACAAAGTGAAGTAGACCAAAAGATCCTCAAAAGCTAGACATCATGCTGTGATCCAAAGAAATTCAGGAAGAAATGAGAAACAAAGTAATTGAGATCTATCAGTCTGGAAAAGATTATAAAGCCATTTCTAAAGCTTTGGGACTCCAGCAAACCACAGTGAGAGTCATCATCCACAAATGGCGAAAGCATGGAACAATGGTGAACCTTCCTAGAAGTGGATGGCCGACCAAAATTACCCCAAGAGCGCAGTGACAACTCATCCAAGAGGTCACAAAAGACCCCACAACATCCAAAGAACTGCAGGCCTCACTTGCCTCAGTTAAGGTCAGTGTTCATGACTCCACCGTAAGAAAGAGACTGGGCAAAGCAGCAGGACAATGATCCAAAACACATCAGCAAGTCCACCTCTGAATGGCTTAAGAAAAACAAAATGAAGACTTTGGAGTGGACTAGTCAAAGTCCTGACCTGAATCCGGTTGAGATGCTGTAGCATGACCTTATAAAGGCAGTTCATGCTTGAAAGCCCTCCAATGTGGCTGAATTACAACAATTCTGCAAAGATGAGTGGGCCAAAATTCCTTCACAGTGCTGTAAAAGACTCATTACCAGTTATCGCAAACGCTTGATTGCAGTTTTTTCTTCTAAGGGTGGCCCAACCAGTTATTAGGTTTAGGAAGCAATCATTTTTTCACACAGGGCCATGTAGCTTTGGATGTTTTTTTTTTTACCCTTAATAATAATATAATAATAATAATAATACATCAGTCTTATATAGCGCTTTTCTAAATACTCAAAGACGCTTTACAAAGCAGCATAGGGACAAACATATAGAGGACGAGTAAACAGACAAGGTAGGTACACATAGGTAGAAGAGGCAGTCAGTTTTTATAGGTAGATTTGAAAAGATGGGTTTTGAGTTCACTTTTAAAAGAAGCAAGTGTGTTGGCAGACCGGATGTGAAGGGGCAAGGAATTCCAGAGGGTTGGTGCGGCAATGGCGAATGATCTATCACCCAGGGTGCGGAATTTTGTCTTGGTGATGGGGGTAAGAAGGTGAGCGTCAGCAGAGCGGAGGAGACGAGTGGGAGAATGACGAGACAGAAGGTCCGTTAGGTATGAGGGGGCGAGGTTATGAAGAGCTTTATAGGTGATGAGGAGGATCTTGAAGTTGATGCGCTGTTGAATGGGGAGCCAGTGGAGCTGACGGAGGAGAGGAGTGATGTGGTCTCTGGAGCGGGAGTGAGTAAGTAGGCGGGCGGCTGAGTTTTGGACATACTGTAGTTTTTGGAGGATGGTGGAAGGAAGTCCATACAGAATGCTGTTACAGTAATCAAGTCTGGAGGTGATGAAGGCATGGATGAGTATTTCAGCAGCAGAGGGTGAGAGGGTTGGACGGAGGCGTGCAATATTACGAAGATGAAAAAATGCTGTTTTGGTGATATGGTTGATGTGAGATTTGAAGGAGAGGGTGGGGTCCATGATAATGCCGAGGTTTCTGGCCAGGGGGGAGGGGGTGACTGAGTGACCATCGATTTGGAATGAAAAGTTCTGGGAAGAGGGTAAAAGAGATTTTGGTCCAAAAATGATGATTTCTGTTTTATTGCTGTTTAGCTTGAGAAAGTTGTTAGTCATCCAGGTTTTTATGTCTGTAAGGCAGTTGGTGATGGTGGAGAGAATGGCGGGGTTGATGGATTTAGAGGAGATGTACAGCTGGGTGTCGTCGGCGTAGCAGTGAAAGTGAAGACCATGTTGACGAATGATGTGACCAAGCGGAAGCATGTAGAGAGTGAAAAGGGTTGGACCGAGCACAGAGCCTTGAGGGACACCGTGTGAGACGGGGGTGGTGCGTGATTTATGATTGTTGATGGAGATGTACTGGAATCTCGCAGACAGGTAGGAGGTGAACCAAGAGAGGGCGGAGTCAGTGATGCCAATAGAAAGCAGACGACGGAGCAGGATGGAATGATTGATGGTATCGAAAGCAGCGCTGAGATCGAGAAGGAGAAGAATGGTGAGGGAGCCAGAGTCAGAGGCGAGCAGGAGGTCATTGGTGACCCTGAGGAGGGTGGTTTCAGTGCTGTGGTGAGAACGGAATCCAGATTGGAATGTTTCGTAGAGTTTGTTGGAGAGGAGGTGTTTCTTGAGTTGGGTGGCAACAGCTTTTTCCAATATTTTAGCCAGAAATGGGAGGTTGGAGATAGGTCTGAAATTAATGATAAACACCTTCATTGAAAAACTGCATTTTGTGTTTACATGTGTTATCTCTGTCTAATATTTAAATTTGTTTGGTGATCTGAAACATTTAAGTGTGACAAACGTACAAAAAGATGAGAAATCAGAAAGGGTGCAAACACTTTTTCACACCACTGTATCTATGGTCAGTAAGGACATCGCAGCCTGTCACAGCCAATAGCATAAGTTGGTTGATGTCAGCTGGGGCAAGAGGAAGTGTGACATCTACTGGCCATGAGGTCACAATGTTGTCTCTGTCACCTTTAAAGGCAGTGACTGATTACACTTTATGCTATTTTCCTGTTCCTTTTATGATGATTTATGATTTTGTTGGTTTTCACTTTTCTTGACACCAACTCTTTGTTCTGGATAGAGTGAAGATTAATACTTTCATCTATATTACTGGTTGAGTGTTGTTCTGTATAGCTACTGTACTGTATACTGTGGCGTTTGTAATGAATAAATTGTACAGTCGCAGAAGACATACTTCTCAAGTTTGTAATCCAGATCAATTGTTTTCAAGTGCCACCTTTGGCCTGCTTCCTTCAAATTATCTGAATCATATAGTAACAACTTGCAGTTAACTGGCTGTTGTTACAATCACAGAACCAGAGTGATGCATTCAAGTCATTACATCCTGAATATACCCTCCATGACCCTTCTGTAATCTTTTCCTAAGGATTTAAGTGTTGAACATACAACTGCCAACTGTTTTTCAATTGGATTGACTCTTGTGGTATTTGTCATTGGAATCCTTTTGCTTTACAAAGAGATTAAAATAGACAAATATAGTAGCAGTGGAGCAGTGTTTGCCCATCAGGATATATCTGGATAATACAACATTAATAAGACACATCAATAAGTAGGATTCACTTTTAATCTTCTTTTGAACTTGTGCATTTGACTTGTAGTTTGTAGGCTTGCATTCTCTTCTTTTCTTGTTAGGATCAAAAAACCCACAGATTTTGATTCTAATATTGGCCTAACTGACCATTGAGCTACATTATTGTTTACACAGCTAACTATGCAAAGGGAAAAGAAACTGTGAAGCCTGTCAGGAAATCTTGTCTTATGTAGTTTAGAAACTGGTATCATGCTGCAGGATAGAAAGAGACTGAAGGGCTGTGCAGACTTTTGGCTGAAGGCCATGTTAGGTCCCTGGTCCCTGAAAAGTCAAGCTGTGATGTGAGCTAACAGGACATGTGTGTGTTGCTCTAAGTTACGGCTGGATTTAAGTGTCTCAAGGCTGTCTGCTGTCTAACCGGGGTCAACAGGATATTAGGCCAGAGCTACTGATGGCCTGAGTGGCTGGTGTTTGTTTTAAGCTGATCCCTGACACACACTCACACACACGCAGTGTCACTTTGGCACATACAGGAAGGCATGCACCTACAGTAGAGGCCAGTTTAATCACTTGAGAGGTGGCAGATTTTTTCCTTTGTGAATGTTGTTGGTAACTAAATGTCTAATAAATCACCTGTTATCCAAATGGGGCTGCAGAGCATATCCGCCCTTATAGCAGCATTCCAGTCAGTGTACAGTAGATGAGACAGAGCAGAGTACAACAATCAAACTGCAGTTATCAGAGTTGAGCTGGAGTATCAGCTTAGTGATAACGCTAACACACCATGGGACTGTACTGGATTGGCCAATCCTTATTAATCCCTTCTTACTGTTGGGTGAACAAGGTGCCAAGGGGGCCCCATGAGTAGGGGCTGGCATGAGGTGTGTGTGTGTGTGTGTGTGTCTGTCTGTCTGTGTGTATTAGCAGAGTGAGTCAGCTGCTGCTGGAATTATCATAATTCAATTAGTGCATGTGTGGTAGAGAACTGACTTCTAATAGCATGTGGCAGAATGAAATGCAGTGCACAAACTATTCATGTTGCAAGTTCTCACATTTTGTCAGCTATTGTTTAAAATTAGTGACATAATTTATGATCTGAGACATTTATATTAGGAGTGGGGAAAAAAGATCGATTCAGTGATGAATCACGATACTTGGCACTTGCGACAATGCATCAATCCATAAACGCCTGGATCGATCTTTTATTTAAAAAAAATGCACACTCATACATATACTTTTGGGCTATCAGTTAATCAATGGAGTTTTCAGTCCAGTAGATGGTGCAAAGTCATCGCAGCAAAGTTGTCTCGCGAGATTTAACCTCAGTCCAGGTGTACAATAAAATGGCGGAGGAAGCAGCAACACCGGGGGAAAAAAAAACTGAGAAATGCACCATCAAAGTTTAAACAAATGTCTGAACTTTTGCTTGATTTTATAACAAAGACAGAACTGACCACCTGGATATGACACATTCAGTTTGCAAGGAGTGTCACACAAAAGTAAAATAGGAACCACCTCTCTCGGCGCCATCCCGGGGCAGCAGCGTTAGCAGATAACAGCGAAGCTAAACTATCGCAGGGTAAAAATCAACCAACTCTGGAATCATAGTTTGTTAAAGCTACCTCCAAATTCTGAGTGAGCTAAGAAGATAACGCAGTCAGTCACCTACTTCATATGCAAAGACCTGTGTCCATATAGTGTTGTGGAAAACAAGGGTTTTTGTCACGTGATTAAAACACTGGAGTCCAGGTATGTCATCTCACCGTTACTTCACTGGTTATTTATTTATTTTAAGACTATATTTTATTATCAGTTGAGCATTTATTATAAGAGCATTTGTTTTTGCATCTGCTGCCATCAGTGTGTGAATATGTGGGTGAATGGGTGAATAGCAGGATCTGTAAAGCACTTCGGTCATCCAGAGATGAGTAAAAAAGCGCTATATACAGTAAGTGAAAACCATTTACCATGTCATTTAAAAATGATTTAATGTGAAATTGTCCGGTTGCTGCCCATTTGGACTGAATACTTTACTACATGAAAGAGATGTCAACAGTTTTACTATGGGATGTGATTTGAGGTTGAGTAAGGTGAAAAAACAATTAAAATATATGGGATTGTGATATTCGATTATCATGATATTGTGATCATCGTTGAATCATGATAGGATCGAGTTGTGACCCAAGTATTGCGATCCGAATCGAATTGCAAGGTGCCTCACGATTCCCACCCCAATTATTATTATTATTATTATTATTATTATTATTACTACGTTAAAGAAACCAGTATTTTCAGTCTGACAGTTAGTATGTTGTATTATTAAAATATTCTATTATTCTAGTTACCAAATTAGTCGTATGTTGAAATTCAGTGATATATTGCAGTGGTGTGACAATTTTAGTGTCAAGTGAAGATACTGCAGCCACATTTACATGTCAGCTGTTAATGCCATAAATGTTCTGTAATCTAGAGATCTGCTTCTGTGAGCTTGACATTAGCTTTTCTCATTTATCTCCAGCATTCTTCTTCTTATTCAGGTATTCACCTTCTGTCCTCACTGCCTGTGGCAGTCTCTTCTCCCAGCCTCTCACATATACAGCAGAATCATCTGAATCCACTGGCTATCCCCAAGTATCAAGTACCTCCCCCAATATGCTAGTTTAATGTTGTTAGCAGGTGTGTTTTAACCTAGACCGTAATGTGGTTCTTAGTCTGTTGAAGTAAAATTAAAACCTCAAACTCAACTTTAAAAACAGTCTTATGACCAGGAAAGAGTGTGGTCCTAGTCTAGCAATATTTTAGATATTTTATGTATGCCATGTACTAGCTACAGCGGGGAAAATTAGTATTGAACACGTCAACATTTTTCTCATTAAACATATTTCTGATGGAGCCACTGACCTGAGAGTTTCACCAGATATCAGTAACAACCCAAGAAATCCACACATACAAAGAAATCAAGGCAACTGTGTTCACAAAACAAGTTAGATTTAATAAAGTGGAATGACACAGGAAATAAGTATTGAACACACTTGGTGAAATTAATTTAATATTTAGTAGAAAAGCTTTTGTTGGTAATAACAGCTTCCTGTATGGAGAAATTAGGTGCAGGCATTGCTCAGGAGCGATTTTAGCCCATTCTTCCACACAAACTGTCTTCAAATCTTGAAAGTTCCGTGGGTGTCTTCTATGAACTCTGATCTTCAGCTCGTTCCGCAGATTTTCAATTGGATTCAATGTCAGGTGACTGACTTGGCCATTCTAGCAGCTTTATTTTCTTTCTCTGGAGCCAGTTGAGAGTTTCCTTGGCTGTGTGTTTGGGACCATTGTCTTACTGAAGTGTCCACCCTTGTTTCATCTTCAGAATCTTGGCAGATGGCAACAGATTCTTGTCAAGGATGTCTCTGTACAGTTGTTCATTCATCTGTCCTTCAATTATATGAAGTCCGCCTGTAACATGTGCTTAAAACCCCTACACCATGATGCTCCCACCTCCAAACTTCACTGTTGGCATGGTGTTTTGGGGCTGATGTGCAGTACCATTTCTCCTCCAAACATGCTGTGTGTTGTGGCATCCAAAAAGTTCAATTTTTGTCTCATCTGACCACACTATATTTTTCCAGTATTTTACTGGCTTGCCCAAACTTGCAGCAAACTTTAAATGAGCTTCAACATGCTTTTTCTTCAGCAATCGAGTCTTGCGAGGTGAGCGAGCATAGAGCCCATGCCGATTGAGTGCATTACTTATTGTTTTCTTTGAAACAGCAGTACCTGCTAACTCGAGGTCTTTCTGGAGCTCTCCACGAGTGGTATTTGGCTCTTGGATAACTCCTTTGATAATTCTTTTGACTCCTTTGTTAGAAATCTTGCGAGGAGCTCCTGGTCATGGCCAGTTTATGGTAAAATGATATTCTTTTCACTTCCGAATGATGGCTCTAACAGTGCTCACTGGAACATTCAACAGTTTAGAAATGCACCTGTAACCAATGCCATCATTATATTTTGCAACAATAAGGTTGCGTAGGTGTAGAGATGGCTCTTTGCTTCTACCCATCATGAGTTCTTTGCGGTATGACAATCTGATATTCACAGACCTTTTTAAAGGCTATTAGTCAGGACTTAATCAGCTGAAATTAATTTGCACTGATGGGGGATGGGATGGCTTCCTAAATTCTGATGGATTTCAGCTGTTTTCTTGGCTTTCTATGCCTTTTTGCACTTTCTTTCTTCATGTGTTCAATACTTATTCCCTGTGTCAATCAACTTTATTAAATATAACTTGTTTTGTAAACACAGTTGCCTTGATTTGTTTGAATGTATGGATCACTTGGGTTGTACTAATATCTGGTGAAAATCTCAGGTCAATGCCCCATCAGAAATATGTTTAATGAGAAAAATGTTGATGTGTTCAATACTTATTTTCCCCTTATTTAGTGAGATATTGTTATATTATCAATATACTGATATGAGATGAGATGAGATGAGATTATACTGTATGATACTGGATTTTTGCAAAGCTGAAAAATGTGTGCGCACCTCCAGTAATTATGAAAGTCCTCCGAAGGACAGCCAAACTACAAGCAGGAACACTTGGTCCAGATTATTTTCTCTTTTACTTAAATCAACCTGGTCTTCCTATATTAATATTAACAACACAATGTAAACCAAATTTGCTTCCTAGACGGTGTGTGTTATTACCTAAAGGCTTATAAGGAAATATATACAGTGGTGTGAAAAAGTGTTTGCACCCTTCCTGATTTCTCATTTTTTTGTATGTTTGTCACACGTAAATGTTTCAGATCACCAAACAAATTTAAATATTACACAGAGATAACACAAGTAAACACAAAATGCAGTTTTTAAATGAAGGTGTTTATTATTAATGGGAAAAAATCCAAACCTACTTGGCCCTGTGTGAAAAAGTGATTGCCCCCTAAACCTAATAACTGGTTGGGCCACCCTTAGCAGCAACAACTGCAATCAAGTGTTTGCGATAACTGGCAATGAGTCTTTTACAGCACTGTAGAGGAGTATTGGCCCACTCATCTTTGCAGAATTGTTGTAATTCAACCACACTGGAGGGTTTTCGAGCATGAACCGCCTTTTTAAGGTCATGCCACAGCATCTCAATCGGATTCAGGTCAGGACTTTGACTAGGCCACTCCAAAGTCTTCATTTTGTTTTTCTTAAGCCTTTCAGAGGTGGACTTGCTGATGTGTTTTGGATCATTGTCCTGCTGCAGAACCCAAGTGCGCTTCAGCTTGAGGTCACGAACAGATGGCCGGACATTCTCCAGGGTTTTTTGGTAGACAGCAGAATTCATGGTTCCATTTACCACAGCAAGTCTTCCAGGTCCTGAAGCAGTAAAGCAGCCCCAGACTATCACACTACCACCACCATATTTTACTGTTGGTATGATGTTCCTTTTGTGAAATACTGTGTCACTTGTATGTCAGAAGTAATGGGACAAACTCCTTCCAAAAATTAAACTTTTGTCTCATCAGTCCACAGGGTATTTTCCCAAATGTCTTGGGGATCATCAAGATGTTTTCTGGCAAAACTGAGACGAGCCTTTATGTTCTTTTTGCTCAGTAGTGGTTTTCGTCGTGGAACTGTGCCATGCAGGCTATTTTTGCCCAGTCTCTTTCTTATGGTGGAGTCATGAACACTGACCTTAACTGAGCAAGTGAGGCCTGCAGTTCTTTGGATGTTGCTGTGGGGTCTTTTGTGACCTCTTGGATGAGTCTTCGCTGCATTCTTTGGGTAATTTGGGTAAACTTTATACTTTATACATCACGGACACACAGATCGCCCCAAAATGTCTCCCGAGCCGGCGGACGGAGCCACTGTTTACAGCAGGAGACGGTACAGCAGGGAACAGCTGCTTGCACTTAATTGCCACTCGGTGCTGACGAAAAAACTCGACGTACCGACAGAAATAAGGCGAAAACGACGTGGTTGTCGGGCTGGTGTTAGACGGCGGACAAGGAGTATAAGGTACAGACCCACCTTCCCATCCGTTATTATGGGGAATGTACGCTCTATATTGGGAAAGGTAGATGAGCTAGCGGCTATCTGCCGTTACGATAGCACATACCGGGAGTGCTGTCTCCTTTTGTTTTCTGAGACGTGGCTAACTGAACTAGCAGCAGATGCTAACATTGAGCTGGAGGGTTTCCACACGATACGGGCAGACCGAACACCAGACAGTGGCAAAGCAAGGGGCGGTGGAGTGATAATGTATGTTAACAACAACTGGTGCAGACCGGGACATATCACTGTTAAACAACAACACTGCAGCAAAGACATTGAGTTGCTAGCTGTTTGCATGCGGCCTACATATATCCCAAGAGAACACTCACACGTGATCTGCATTGTTGTTTATGCAAATCCGACGGCGAACGCTGGGACAGCGCGTGACGTCATCCATTCAGTAACCAGCAGGCTGCAGACAGAACACCCAGATGCTCTTCTCCTCATCTCAGGCGATTTCAACCATGTTTCACTATCTCCCACTCTACCCACGTTTATCCAGTACGGTATGTCACATGCCACACTAGAGACAATAAAACACTGCACTCTACGCAAACACTAAGGAGGCGTACACCTCATCACAACTCCCCCCACTCGGGAGATCGGATCACAACTTGGTTCATCTCCGGCCGGTGTACAAACCCCTAGTGCATAGACAACTTCCGGCCATGCGCACAGTGATGTTATGGTCTGAGGAGAAAATGGACGCTCTAAAGGGCTGTTTTGAAGCCACCGCCTGGAAGCAGCTCTGCGATCCACATGGTGAGGACATCGATGGCCTCACTCACACCATCACGGACTACCTCAGCTTCTGTGTGGACAAATCCGTTCCCACCAAGACCATACGGTGTTGCTCAAACAACAAACCCTGGATCAACCCTGAGATAAAAACACTTCTGAGAGAGAAGAAGAGGATCTTCAGGTCGGGGAACAGGGAGATGCTGAAGTCCGTACAGAGGGAGCTGAGGAGAAAGATCAGAGAAGGCAAGGACAGCTTCAGGAGGAAGATGGAGGACAAGCTGCAACAGAGCGACATCAGCGGGGTCTGGAGAAACCTTAAAACCATCTCTGGGCTCCAGAATACCTCCCCCCAGGCCACGGGAGGCAGGGAGTGGGCGAACAATCTGAATCTGTTTTTCAATAGGTTTGACCAACCGCCCCCCCCCCCCTGACTGCACAACAACCACTGCTGCCTCTAAAGACATCAAGTCCTGCTGCCCACTCCCCACTCCACCAACACCCCCCCACTCCCAACACACAGCCCCCCATCCTGACCTTGACCAGGACCCAGGTGAGGACGGAGCTGAGGAAGATCAAGGCGAGGAAGGCGTCGGGACCGGACGGCATCAGTGCAAAGCTCCTCAAGTCCTGTGCAGACCAGCTGTGTGGGATTGTGACGTACATCTTCAACCTGAGCCTGAAGCTGGGGAGGGTACCACAGCTGTGGAAAACATCTTGTGTGGTACCTGTACCAAAAACTTCCCACCCCAAAGACCTGAACAGCTACAGACCGTTGGCCTTGACATCCCACTTGATGAAGACCCTGGAGAGACTGCTCCTTGCTCACCTCTGCCCCCTGGTGGAACCAGCGATGGATCCACTCCAGTTCGCCTACCAGCATGGCATTGGGGTGGAGGATGCGGTGATCTTCCTCCTTCACCGTTCTCTGTCCCACCTGGAGAAGCCCGGGAATGTGGTGAGGATCATGTTCTTTGACTTCTCCAGTGCTTTCAACACCATCCAACCGATGATCCTGAAGGACAAGCTGCTGCGCGCAGGGGTGGACCAGCACCTATCATAATGGATCCTGGACTACCTCATGAACTGGCCTCAGTTTGTGAGAACCCGGGACTGTGTGTCCGACACGATCATCGGTAGCACGGGGGCCCCCCAGGGAACGGTGTTGGCTCCCTTCCTGTTCACTCTTTATACTGTGGACTTCTCACACAACACAACACACTGCCATCTACAGAAGTTCTCTGATGACTCTGCGATCGTTGGCCTCATCTCCAATGGAGATGAAGCTGAGTACAGAGGGCTTATCCAGGACTTTGTGGACTGGTGCCATCGGAACTGCCTCCAGATCAACGCGAGGAAAACCAAGGAGCTGGTGGTGGACTGCCGCAGGCATGGACAACCCCTCACAGCACCAGTAAATATACTGGGAACAGACATTGAGATGGTGACATCCTACAAGTACCTGGGTGTTCATCTGAACAATAAACTAGACTGGTCACACAATACTGACACACTCTACAAGAAGGGACAGCGCAGGCTGTTCCTACTGAGGAGACTCAGGTCTTTTGGTGTACAAGGGGCGCTGCTGAAGACATTCTATGACACGGTGGTGGCATCAGCCATCACTTTTGGAGTGGTCTGCTGGGGCAGTGGCATTACTGCAGCCGATAGGAAGAGACTGAACAAACTGATTAAGAAAGCTAGCTCTGTCCTGGGGCAACGCCTTGATCCGATGGAGGAGATAGGAGAGAGAAGGACGGTGGCTAAACTGTCATCTCTGCTGGAGTCCGAGTTCCACCCTATGCAGGACATACTGAATGCACTGAGGAGCTCATTTAGCAGCAGACTACATCATCCCAGGTGCACAACCGAGAGGTTTCGCAGGTCCTTCCTACCAACGGCTGTCAGACTGTACAACCTAAGCAGGGCTGGTCGCAGAGATAGCAAAAAGACGTAACAACCTAATAGTTTTTTTGAATGCAAAAGATGCAATAGACTTACACAATGGTCCCCTCCGCCATACAACTAGGAAAATACCGGTCGCTATGGAGGGTGAGAATATGTATGGGCACATAATCATACCATGTAGGATAACTAAGTAGACGGTTGTGCTGTTTCATCCCATCTAGCAACAGTGCTCTGCACTGTGTGTGTTTATACATTTACATATTTATTCCATCTAGCTACAATGCTCCGCACTGGGTGTGTTTATGTTTATGTTTGTGTTTATATTTATATATCTATATATTCATTCCATCTAGCTACAGTGCTCCGCTGTGTGTGTTTATATATCTACATACTATTCCATCTAGCTACATTGCTCCGCACTGTGTGTGTTTATATATTTACATATTTATTCCACCTAGCTGCAATGCTCCGTACTGTGGGTGTTTATATATGTACATATTTATTCCATCTAGCTACAATGCTCCGCACTGTGTGTTTATATACTCATATATTTATCCCATCCAGCTACAATGCTCTGCACTGTGTGTGTGTGTGTGTGTGTGTGTATATATATATATATATATATATATATATATATATATATATATATATATACTGTATATATATATATATACTGTATATAGTAATATGTACATATGTATATTAGCTGCTCTTGCTTGCTTGCTTTTTTTTTTTTTTTTCTTGCCTTCTGATTGTTGCTCTGAGTGTTGCTAGCCCTGTGCTGTTGCAATCCTGGAATTTCCCCGTTGTGGGACTAATAAAGGCTTATCTTATCTTATCTTATCTTATCTTATCTTATCTTATCTTAATTTTGGTCTGCCAGCCACTCCTGGGAAGGTTCACCACTGTTCCATGTTTTCACCATTTGTGGATAATGACTTTCACTGTGGTTCGCTGGAGTCCCAAAGCATTAGAAATGGCTTTATAACCTTTTTCCAGACCTATAGATCTCAATTATTTTGTTTCTCATTTGTTCCTGAATTTCTTTGGATCGCAGCATGATGTCTAGCTTTTGAGGATCTTTTGGTCTACTTCACTTTGTCAGGTAAGTCCTTTTTAAGTGATTTCTTGATTGAGATCAGGTGTGGCAGTAATCAGGCCTGGGTGTGGCTAGACAAGTTGAACTCAGCTTTCCAAAGTTGTGATAAACCAGTCAATTTGTGTTTTAATTGGGGGGAGGATCACTTTTTCACACAGGGCCATGAAGGTTTTGTTTTTTTTTACCCTTAATAATAAACACCTTCATTTAAAAACTACATTTTGTGTTTATTTTTGTTTTCTTTGTCTAATATTTAAATTTGTTTGATGATCTGAAACATTTAAGTGTGACAAATATCAACATCAATATATAATATATATATATATATATATATATATATATATATATATATATATATATATATATATATATATACTGTATATATATACTGTATATATATATATATATATATATATATATATATATATATATATATATATATATATATAATTTTCACTGTTCTTTTCAATCTTTCTGCATAATGAAATTTAGAAATGAACCTGTTCTATATAAACACATTTTCATTTACACAAGGTCTGAAAAAACATATGAACCAAAATTGACTTGTTTTCGTGGTAAAGTTGTATTAAAATTAACAGAAAAGTTTAGGAAGACACATTTTTCTTTTCTTTTTTTAGATTTAAGACTCGCAATGAAAGCAAAGTTTGAAGAGGAAAAATATTTTTTAAAAAAATTGTTTGTTTTAGGTATCAGCAACTGGGAAATAACATTTGCTGATACTTTAGGTTTTGTTTCCTAAATTTAACAAATACAATTCTCCAATTAAAAACAATAAAATTATTGAAAAAACTGAGGAAAACATTGGAAAAACAGAATTAAAATGGGTACAAACTCCACAAACTTGACACTCAGTCTTGTCATTATTCATATTAGATGCTCTTGATGTGGTTGTTTTTCCACAATTTTTTTTTAATTAACTGGTCACACCAGGCAAACATGAATTAAGATTAGAAGCTTCCTATTGTATATTGGCAATATCCCCTGCTGATGGAGGGGGGGAAAGTAAACTATTGTGTATTTGTTACATGCACAATCAACACTGTATTTTTCTGTACATAGTCACCATATTTGGTCAGACGTTTATTTGTGTGGTTTTCTCTGACAGACTGGTCCTGTAATGTTAATTTAGTGCAGACAAAACGATGGAAGGAGGCTGATGTCTGTAGTGGAGAAGAATCTTTACAGAAACTCCTATTAGCTAAATATTGCATCTGTGCAATCTGTTGAGTTGTAATAATCCTCAGACGTACCTTATTCAGTATATGCCAAGCATATATTAACTTAGTGTGTTTCATTTTACAAGGTTCTGGTAAAAATAATGATGATGATATTGCATATCATTTATATGGCACATTTTTTTGCATGAATAAAAATCTGGAATGACCTCCCCCCCCCTCAAAAAAAAAAAAAACAGTTGGAGACAGAGTAAAGTGGAGTGGAGATTAAAATAAAAGCAGAGAATGAAGATGGTGGAGGAGAATGACGGACAGTTGCGGAGACAAGGTTGTTAGTTTATGTAGGCCGCGGGCTGAGTCGACTGGAAAATTTTGATCACTTTAATTTACTATATCCAGCGTTCCCTCTTTCCCCGTCCAGCACTTTTATCAAGCCCTGTGAGCCTGTATTGATTTTTTTATTTTCTGCCCAGGATAAGAAGACAGAGAGTTAGGGAGCTCTGGTGAATGGAGAACTTTCCTCAGATTGCTGCTATTCTCCAGCTTATTGCATCCTGTCGTTTGTAGTTTCAGATGATGTCCAGTACGCCACGGCTGCTCCAGCCAATAAACAAGGTGACTAACAATGGAGGGGGGGGGGGCAGCAATGAAGAGAGGGAGACAGGCTAACCACCACACCACACACGGATACAGCACAAGGGCATTTTATAGGAAGAATTTTATAGCTATGGTAAAAGACTTTTGAAAAAAAAAAACTTGTTGATTTATTGTACAATTACAAAGTTTCTATGTATTTATCATCATAATAGCCATAATATCTGAGGCATAGAGTCAGGAACAATGTGTTGAACATTATGTTTTTGGAATTTCATTTAAGTAACCCTTGTAGAATACCTAAATGAAAGTTAGACCTTTATGCATTGTCTATTGTTAAAAATAAGACTGAGCAATGCTTGACTTTTTTCAATTTTTTCTTCTTTTTGTCCCAGGCTATGCTTTTAAAGACTAATATGATGGAATTAAAATCCTCTGCTCTGAAGGCAAGATTACCATTTAACTTTATTTTTTTATTTTTGTATATTCTTACGGTTGGTTCATGTGTGTCTCCCTGAGCAAAATTAATTATCACCTTTGCCCCAAAGAAAATGCAATTAAAAAGTAGAGGTAATGGTTTTTCTTCCAAAATGAAAATACGACAGTGGTTTTGTCTCCGATTCATTGTTCATAACATGCTTTAGACAATTTCTTGCATAAATATATTCCATTGCTTCACTTTTTTTCTCGTGGCTATTTTTTTTTTTTTAATGTTTGAGCATATGAATGAGGTGTGTGTGTGTGTGTGTGTGTGTGTGTGTGTGTGTGTGTGTGTGTGTAGAGGAGGCAGGTGGGGGGGGGGGAACAGAGAGATTAGTGACAGTCTGATAAAAGATGTCTCCAAAACCCTAATTAAAATTGAATACCCCTGCAAATGCAAAGCAACATGCAATCCGCAGGTATTTCATTTAGAGCAACTATCTCAGTGCCAGGCTCTGTGTGGTTTTTTTTTAATGTCTTTCTTCAATGCACATAAATAGCTATCCCCCCTGTTCGTTTTATTTTTCACACTTCCACATCTGCCGCCGTCTTTGTCGAACCTCACAAGTCTGCCCTTCTCTCCCTCCTTTGATTTCAGACACAGCGACAAAATAAAATCAAACTGAGATAACCATAGTACATCTTTTTTTTTCCCAAAATGCTTCCAAGGTTCAGCCCATTAAACGCTTAAGAAAAAAAAGAGCTTCTGATGAAGCTAATAGCTCAGCTTCAAGCTGTTGTATTTTGGTAACACTTGCAAAGAAGATCAAACCAGACTATTTCTTAACAAACATTTACTCTGTGATATTTTAGCACAGACTTCGTTATGACTTTATTACAAGCCTCTATGGAGATGATAATTTGGTTGCTTTTTGTTGGTTCATCTATGTATCTTCTTTCTTAATTTAGTGTGATGGAGGTGAAGTAAAACAAAGAATCCTTTCCATTTTGTACATTTTGATTACAGTAATGTAGTCAGATTTGCAGAAAGGAGAAATGTTTTTACTAATAGCCCTTCTTGTAGTGTTAAAACTCGTGGTGACAGATGATTAAAAATTTTAACCTCTTAAAATTCTGGTGCTCTGCCAGTAGGACATTTCAAATTTTCTACTGCCACTCAGTGAAGAAAGAATTTGATTTTCTTTACGTATGCTAAATTTAAGGAAATTGGCTGGACTGCTAAGGGGTTAAACAAAAAGTTTCAACTCTATAAGAAAAACATTGCAAATTTATGTAGTGATCTGGACAGGATCACAGCCCCTGTCCACACTTTGTGTTGACTTTTGGACTCATTGTTATTATTATTATTGTCATTATTTTTGTCTTATTGATCATTCCTGCTTTAACCCTTATTTTGACAGCACCCTCATTTCCTGTGTTGGTTCTTTTTGAGTTCTTAATTGATCATGGCTGTTCCTTATTAGTTAATTATGTTCATCACTATCTATTGATGCCACTCAGTCATCTCTTTGTGAGATCCTAGTCATGCTAATAGTCATTTCTGTGTTCACAGCACGTTTTCATTGACGCTGTTTGAGTTTCCCCCGCAGCGTTGCTGTATTACTGCTGCTATGGCTTATTTTGTGTTTTCAACTCTCACGCTGCATTTATTTTGTAATAAAATCATGTTGAACAGTCGCCCTGCAAGTGAATCCATTTATTTGCCCCAGAGAGCCGAATGTGACAATTTATAGGAAAAAAGTTGCACATTTTTGAGAAAAAGGTTACAAATTTATAGGAAAAAAGTTGCAAATATTTGAGAAAAAAACTTTAAAATTTGTAAGAAAAAAGTTGCAAAATTGCAAGAAAAAGATGCAACTTTGCAAGAAAAAAGTTGCAAATTTTTGAGAAAATGTTGCAAAATTGCAAGAAAAAGATACAAATTTGCAAGAGAAAAGTTGAAGATTTTTGAGAAAAAAGTTGCAAAATTGCAAGAGAAAAGTTGAAGATTTTTGAGAAAAAAGTTGCAAAATTGCAAGAAAAAGATGCAAATTTGCAAAAAAAATTCCAGATTTACAAGAAAAAAGTTGCAAATTGAGGAGAAAAAAGTTGAAAATTAATTGCAATCAATCTTTTGAAATTGTTAGTGATCTGTGATTAATCAGACTTTAATCACAATCATTTTTTCTATGTAGTGTACCTTAAATTGGTCACTTTTCAAGTCTTTCATTCTCTTATTAACATGGGCATGGACAAAAATACTTGCTTTCTGCAACTGCAGGTTTATTTCAACCTTTCAACATGTCAAAAATGACAAAAACTATCTAGAATATTCTCTATAAAAACCTCGTAAGTACTGCAGAAATACTCCATGTGCAAACAACAGATGGGCAGGGCAAACTGACCTCATTGTAACATTACTTACAGTACTGACACAATTCAGTGTCTCTTTTACACACATCTCACACTCTTAACCACATCTGACAGAGTCATTTTGATTAAAAAAAAAAACTATAAAGGACAATATCAGTGTGGTGCTGTGGTGGGGTCTCTGGCTGTCTGGCTCACTTGCTGTTGGCGTGGTGGGCCTCTGTGTCCCTGGGTGGATCTTGAGTCCTCGCAATGCGGATTGTTTCGGATGAGCCCCTCGTCTGCAATGGTGCTGGTCGGCCTACAGGGGATGGTCGCCAGCCGTTGGGGTTTGTTAGTCATGAAGTTGTTGTGGACTCCCCGCATCAGCCTCGTGCGTTGCTGGTGGATGGTGTTTGCATCTTGGTGTGCTCCGGTGATGGCTGGGTTTGGGTCAGTGGTGGACATAGGCTGCTTTGCTCTTGTTGGGAGAGTCATTTGGTGGTTCTTTGGAGTTGAGCCGGCCCTTCAGCACCCTCTTTACTTCCACTTTGGCACATGGAGGCAATATCTGGGGCTGCAGTCCACCACGTTACACTACTTCCTGGCTTCACAAATTATGGTCATATATGGTATATATGGGAAGTCAACAAGGTCAAAAACTTGAATAATCATGGGTAATTGCAATCAAGAAAACTGATCGCGACCAATGGGGTATTGAATAACTGGTGATTAATGCTTTAACTCTTTCCCCACAAGTTAAAATATTCAGCTTTGGTGCAGACATGCCAGACAGAGCTAACTATACAATAGATAAGTTAGTCTGATAATAGAATGGAGGGAAAAGTGCATATTAATGAGTATTTAATCTTATTATTGTTACTCATGTTGTATATTAAATGCAGAATGTTTTTTTTAAGTTTTAATTGTCCCATTCTCTGCGTCATTAAAACTGAGGCTGTGTCCTCTGTCTTTGGTCTTCAAAGGTCTCCTGCAGTTTTCGGGAATAAAACGAGAAGAGCAATTGTGCGGCGGAAAACTGTGTGTCAGAGGTGAACTGTGATGTGGCTGCTGTAGCACTTTCACTTCCTACTGTCTGGGCTCAGACTGCCAACCATGTGATCTCATTTTAGAGGCATACAACATGCAAACACACAAAATCTTGAACTAGCTCAGTCACCTACAACCGGTGTCAGACAGGGCTCTGAATAAAATATTTATTTCATCTCCAACGTATAGACTGCATTTCATTGTATGTAAACCCAATGTCCTTTACGTTAAAAGAGATCAAAAAATATCCATTTGACTAAGCATAGCAAAAGAAAATGCACATAAAATGCATCCACATCCAGGCACTCACACATACATGATGAATTTATTCATTAACCCTACCTTTGTATGATCCACAAATACAGTGGGGTAAAAAAGTATTTAGTCAGCTACCAATTGTGCAAGTTCTCCCACTTAAAAGATGAGCGAGGTCTCCAATTTTCATCATAGGTATACCTCAACTATGAGAGACAAAATAAGAAAAAAAAAAATCCAGAAAATCACATTGAAGGATTTTTAATGAATTAATTGGTAAATTCCTCGGTAAAATAAGTATTTGGTCAATAACAAAAGTTCATCTCAATACTTTGTTATATACCCTTTGTTGGCAATGACAGAGGTCAAACGTTTTCTATAAGTTTTCACAAGGTTTTCACACACTGTTGCTGGTATTTTGGCCCATTCCTCCATGCAGATCTCCTCTAGAGCAGTGATGTTTTGGGGCTGTCGCTGGGCAACACAGACTTTCAACTCCCTCCAAAGATTTTCTATGGGGTTGAGATATGGAGACTGGCTAGGCCACTCCAGGACCTTGAAATGCTTCTTACGAAGCCACTCCTTCATTGCCCGGGCGGTGTTTTTGGGATCATTGTCATGCTGAAAGACCCAGCCACGTTTCATCTTCAATGCCCTTGCTGGTGGAAGGAGGTTTTCACTCAAAATCTCACGATACATGGCCCCATTCATTCTTTCCTTTACAAGGATCAGTCGTCCTGGTCCCTTTGCAGAAAAACAGCCCCAAAGTATGATGTTTCCACACCCATGCTTGACAGTAGGTATGGTGTCCTTTCTCCTCCAAACACGACAAGTTGAGTTTTTACCAAAAAGTTCTATTTTGGTTTCATCTGACCATATGACATTCTCCCAATCCTCTTCTGGATCATCCAAATGCTCTCTAGCAAACTTCAGACGGGCCTGAACATGTACTGGCTTAAGCAGGGGGATACGTCTGGCACCTGGCGGTGTAGTGTGTTTCTGATGTAGCCTTTGTTACTTTGGTCCGAGCTCTCTGCAGGTCATTCACTAGATCCCCCCGTGTGGTTCTGGGATTTTTGCTCACCGTTCTCGTGATAATTTTGACCCCACGGGGTGAGAGCTTACGTGGAGCCCCAGATCGAGGGAGATTATCAGTGGTCTTGTATGTCTTCCATTTTCTAATAATTGCTCCCACAGTTGATTTCTTCACACCAAGCTGCTTACCTATTGCAGATTCAGTCTTCCCAGCCTGGTGCAGGTCTACAATTTTGTTTCTGGTGTCCTTTGACAGCTCTTTGGTTTTGGCCATAGTGGAGTTTGGAGTCTGACTGTTTGAGGTTGTGGACAGGTGTCTTTTATACTGATAACGAGTTCAAACAGGTGCCATTAATACAGGTAACGAGTGGAGGACAGAGGAGCCTCTTAAAGAAGAAGTTACAGGTCTGTGAGAGCCAGAAATCTTGCTTGTTTGTAGGTGACCAAATACTTATTTTACCGAGGAATTTACCAATTAATTCATTAAAAATCCTTCAATGTGATTTTCTGGATTTTTTTTTTCTCATTTTGTTTCTCATAGTTGAGGTATACCTATGATGAAAATTGGAGACCTCTCTCATCTTTTAAGTGGGACAACTTGCACAATTGGTGGCTGACTAAATACTTTTTTGCCCCACCGTAAATAAATAAATGTGGATATGAGGTTTGATTGCCCAGATCTAGTTTTAAGTTTGATTATGAACAGAGACACACTTGTGGATCTCAGGTCTGGTCTTTAATCATTTTTCTTTTTTATACACTTTTTTTTTTTTTAAATTTCACTGTAAATGCTTGTGATGATCAGGCGAGCGTGCTCCCCCTCCCCTCCTGTTCCTGTCTTCCCGGCTATGGAGTATTGCCTACATCTGCATGATTGTTGCGGCGGACTCCGGATGGAATGACGTTGCTCTTTGCAGCGCCTTCCTCTGGGGCCTGAATCCACACCTTTGTGACAAGCTGGCTATCCGCTTGTCCCCCTCCTCTTTGGATGAGCTTATCATGCAGACGGTGGCCCTGGATAACCAGTTTAGGAAGTGAGTGAGGGAGCAGAAGGCCGCTGCTTCCCTGTTCACTCCATGGCCGGCTCCTCCTCCCTCTGGCACAGCTCCGCTGGTGCCCTCCGAGCCGATGGCGCTCGGTAGGTCCCATCTGACTCTGGAGGAGCGCCAGCATCGAGAGAGGGTGGGGGCGTGCATGTATTGCAGGGTCACAGGCCACGTAGTTTCAAAATGCCCAGCGAGACCAAAAGATCCGGCCCGTCAGTAACCATGGGGGGGTCTGGCGGGAAGGAAATCGCAAAATCCACCACACCGTTTTGAACTTCTGACCCTCATTCATTTCCCGGGGGCCGAGTTCAAAACTTCCGCTCTGATTGACTCAGGAGCGAAGCAAAATTTCATTCAACAGGCCATGGTCAGGAAATTCCAGTTACCCACCAGGAATGTCCCATGCCCTTGAATGTTTCAGTTGTCTCAGGCAGCACCGTCGCGGCGATTACCAAACAAACTGAGCCCATTTAGGTCATTTTGTCCAGTAATCACCTCGAGACTGTTCAGTTTTGTGTTCTGCCTCAATCTACCACCTCCATGATTCTGGGGTATCCGTGGCTCCGCACTCACAATCCAATAATAAACTGAAGCCAGGGCTCCATTTTGTCCTGGAGTCCTTTTTGCCTCTCATCGTGTTTCCACTTGGCTGCATGCTCGCCCCCTCTCCCGATCTCCTCCCCTCTGACTCAGCCGGCAGATCTCAGCTCCATGCCCGAGGTCTATCATGACTTAGGTGAGGTATTTAACAAGTCCAGGGCCCTTTCTTTACCACCTCATCAGGCCTACGACTGTGCTATCGACCTCCTCCCGGGCACGCGGCTGCCATCCAGCTGACTCTACAGTTTATCTGGGCCGGAGAGGGAGGCGATGGAGATCTACATAAAAGACTCCCTCAGCGCCAGCATTATTCATCTGTCGTCCGCCCCTCTCAGCGCTGGGTTCTTTTTTGTAGGGAAGAAGGCGGGACATTGCGGCCATGTATTGATTACCATGAACTTAACGCGATTGCCCGTAAGGATAAATATCCGCTGCCCCTTATCAACTCAGCGTTTGAGCTACTCCAACGGGCGTGTTATTTCACCAAGCTAGACCTCTGTAATGCGTACCACTTGGTCCGCATTCATGAGGGAGACGAGTGGAAGACAGCATTTAAAACACCACTGGGCCATTGTGAATATTTGGTTATGCCATTCGGGCTGACCAATGCCCCTGCCGTCTTCCAACGGTTAATTAATGATGTCTTACGGGACATGGTGAACCAGTTTGTTTTTGTGTATTTGGATGACATTTTGATTTTTTCCCCCACACTGGAGGAGCACGTAGTCCACGTTCGGTCCGTCCTGCAGTGACTGCTGGAGAATCAGCTTTTCGTGAAAGCAGAGAAGTGCGAGTTCACTACTCACTCAATTTCATTCCTGGGGTTCATCATCGCCAAGGGTGCGTTAAAAGCCAATCCGGCAAAAATCAAGGTGGTAGTAGACTGGCCTACTCCCCAGTCCAGGATGCACCTCCAACGCTTCCTGGGCTTTGCCAACTTCTACCGCCGATTTATCTGTGACTCCAGTAAGGTGGCGCAACTGCTTATGCAGTTGACGTTGACCAAAAACACGTTCAAGTGGTCCGAGGCCACTGAACGAGCTTTTGTGACCCTGAAAGGCCTTTTCACCAATGCGCACAACCTGGTGCAGGTGGACCCTTCAGCACTTTTCGTGGTCAAGATGGATGCTTCTGATTCGGGGGTGGGCGCTGTCCTCTGCCAACGTTCCTCTTCCGACCAGAAGCCCCATCCATGTGCGTATTTCTCCTGGTGGTTAACGCCAGCCGAGAGGAATTATAATGTTGGGCACCGCAAACTGTTGCCCATTAAGCTGTCATTGGAGGAGTGGAGACACTGGCTGGAGGGAGCTACCCTCATTGTCTGGACTGATCATAAAAATTTGGAATATCTTTGATCGGCCAGACGGTTGAATTCACGGTAGGCTCGGTGGGCCCTGTTCTTTAATAGGTTCAATCTTTCCATCTCGTACCATCCAGGGTCCCGTAATGCCAAGGGTGATGCACTCTCACACCAGTTTTCCTCCGACTCCTCCTCTTCCACCTCCTCCTCCGCAGCTGCTGCATCTCCCCCGGAGACTATTCTCCCCTCCTCTTGCTTTCTCGGGGCGCTCTCGTGGGAGATTGAGCAGAAGGTCCGGCAGGCCCAGTCATCTGAACCCATCCCGGAGGGAGGTCCGTTTGACCGGCTAAATGTGCCCTCCACGCTACGCAGAGAGGTGATTAAGTGAGGGCACACCAGCTTCTTCACCTGCCATCTCATCATCTCACGAACTATTGAACTGCTTAGGAGAGTGTTTTGGTGGCCCACACTTGGGAGGGATGGGTGGCAGTATGTCAAGGCCTGTCACACCTGCGCCGCAAACAAGTCAGACTCTTCCCATCCAGCTGTCCTCCTCCATCCCCTCCTGGTGCTGAGTCGTCCGTGGTCCCACATCGCTTTGGGCTTTGTTACAGGCCTCCTTCCATCACAAGGCAACACCGTCATCATCGACCGTTTCTCCAAGGTTATCCAACTGACCCCTCTCCCCAAGCTACCATCTGCCACGGAGACGGCCGTTCTTGTGATGCAACATGTGATCCGGTTGCATGGGATCCCTATGAACATCGTCTTGGACCGGAGTCCTCAGTTTCCATCCCAGGTGTGGAAGGCGTTTTGTCGCTTCTTGGGTGCTACACCCAGCCTGATGTGCGGATACCATCCGCAGAGCAATGGTCAAGCCAAGCGTGCCAATCAGTCCTTGGAGGCCACCCTGAAGTGCATAACCCCACTACCTGGCGCTCCCACCTGACCTGGGTAGAATATTCCCACAACTCTGCCGTCTCCTCCGCAACTGTGCTTACTCCATTCGAGACCTCGATGGGCTACACTCCACCCCTGCTGCCCATGGCGGAGAGGGGTCTCATTGTTCCATCTGTGGATGTCCTCTTGCGCCGTTGTTGGCGTCTGTGGAGGGCCACAAGAGCTGCTCTCCTCCGCTCTGTGGAGCGGAACCAACAGTATGCTAACCAGAGATGTGTGCCAGCACCGAAGTACACGGTGGGACAGAAGGTCTGGCTGTCCACCGAACAGATTCCGCTGAAGATGGAGTCCCAGAAGCTTTCCCCACGCTATCTGGGCCTGTTTACCATTAAGCATATTATCAATGACGTCACTGTTCAGTTGGACCTACCACCTTCAATGCAGATCCATCTGACATTCCACGTCTCCTGCATCAAGCCCCTCTCTGCCAGCCCTCTCTGCCCTCCTCCAGATCTCCCACCTCCCCCCCGGGTCATTGACTGTCGGACCACCTACACTGTAGAGAAGATCCTGGACGTCCTTTGACAGAGTCTTGGGTGCCAGTATCTGTTTCATTGGAAAGGGTACATTCCAGAGGAGGGGTCTTTGATTCCGGAGTCCTATATCTTGGATAAGAAAATGGTGCGAGCAGTCCATCGAGCGCGTCCGTGTAAGCCCAGTGGGATGCCAGGAGGCGCCCCTTGAGGGGGGGCACTGTGACGATCAGGCGAGCATGCTCCCCCTCTCCTCCTGTTCCTGTCTTCCCGGCTCTGGAGTATTGCCTACACCTGCGTGATTGACACACCTGCTGCTTCCTGATTGTCCAGCATATTTAAGAGCCAGCATGTGAAAAGTTCACCGCTGGATCGTTAGGTTTGCTACCGAAGTCTAAGCCACGTTAAGTTACTTTCTCCTCGATTGATCTGTGTTTTTACTCCCGTGTCCTTCTCTCCTCTGGTTTGCTGCCGTCTTAGCGGTGTGTACTCTGGGGCTGATCACGCTCATCTGACCCAAAGACACCGGACATCCACCCAGGTCACCGTCTTCCCCCTGTTTCCCTGGTCTCACGCAGGAGTCCCCTGCCGGGCTCCTCAGCTGTCTGAAGTAAGAGTGTTCTCCCAGTCTTATTCTCCTCTTGTGGGGATTCTGTCTCTAATCATCTCTTTTCTGCTCTTTTCCCGTAGGTTGCGTACGCTCCAGCGGGCACCGGTTTTTGTGTGTAAATTTAAGTGTGCGTTTTTGTTTTTGCTCTTTTCTTTAGTAGTGCACTTTCATTTAGATTTGTGTGTTAGGTTTTGTTTTTGCAATAAACTGGTGAACTTTTACATATGAGTCTAAGTGTTTGTTTGGTGTGGCAGCTCAGCGTTTGAGCCTCTCTCTTCTCCTGAATTATGACAATGCTCTTAGTGTTCTATCAGTAAAAATAGGGTTTCTATGTGTGTGTTTTTTTCTATTAATGCTAGATTCGAATTTTAACAATATGCAGCTAGTCTAACACATGCACACATAAACCATGCCCTTGAGTGATTTTACTGTACACAGAAATGCATAGATTTGTGTTTTGGATCATTCTTGGCAATGGGCTCTTTCATATTACATTATAATGACTTTAATGGGTATGGTTGAAACAAATTGATAAAAAAAAGACAAGACTAGTGTGCAGTGATTAATGCACTGATAACTGATGAGCATGTTAGCACATGCACACATATAAAGAAATGAAATATCTATTTAAAAAACAATGGGCAAAAGTAGCTAATTAAAAACAAGAAACAACTTTTCATAGCAACTTTTGGCAGCATTAGTGTGAAAGCCTGCCAGTATGCAGAAGCTTTGTTTTTCAAAAACCCATCCAGCTTGAACATTACAAAACCCCACACCTATAATCATTTTTACTTGGCTGCTTTCCAAAATGCAGAGGAAATTGCTCTGGCTTAAGCTGGCGTTTAGTCATAAGGACATGGTCAATTTGGTTCCCTGCCAAAGCCATGCCCCTGAGTCATTTTACTGTATGTATTATTTTGTTGTCCGTTCCCAGAACACCAGTTGAATCATGCGGCACGTAAATAATCCCAGCATAGTTTCAAAGTGGTGAGCAATAAATGCATCTTTTGCACGCCTTTTCTTTCCTCCCAACACACACATCTGCCCTTTTCAAACCACCATTTTTCCATCTAGACATTTAGTAACTTTTCACATGATACCTCATCATGTTAACTATTGATTGCCATCATCATTAAAGCAGCTAATAACGAGGATCTTGTCTTGACAGTTTTGTTCTAACTGTCAGGAGTGGCAGTCCCTTGTGTTAAAGGCATGTTTACTTCACTCTGGGATCAATAAGCACTGTGAGCCAGCGTGAAGCGGCGTAGGCCCTTACCGCTGTTATCGATGCACAATGTATCACATTATGAAATATACGTAGGAGGAAGATGCCCACGAGATTAAGGAGTCCTCGTAGATCAATGAAGAGCATGAGCATTGATATAGTGCTGATTCTTCCCACCGCTGGACACCCGAGGTTATTTTTGCTCTCGGGCTGAGCACTGACGCACGTGCTTTTACGAGAACTAGGAGAATTAGATTTGCTTGTTGGTGTTACAATCCAATATCTATCATTGAAAGGATTCTTTTCACACATGGGCAGCGGTCTCTCATTTTAGGCTCGGGCAGAGGCGGCAGAGTTCTTATGTAAGGTTTTAAACTTATTAAGATATTCGAAAATCCACTTTTGCAACTTGGGAGCGAGGTGGAGGGAAAGCTTCCCGATGTCAGGAAGTGTTCTTTCCACCAGTGATTCCACTGTTTAATCCCACGCTGAAACTGGGCAGCCTTCATTCAGCACCTTATTTTAACCCTTACATGGGCTTGTTTTGTTTTCCCAGGAAGTGAAAAGAATGAGCCTCTTCTTTTTTTCCCCTGCTGCTCTTTCATCCTACAGCGTAAATGCAACATTTTAGCCTGGCAATCACACTGACCACATCAAGTTGCCCTCATATATAAAAATGAACTCATAAACCTCATTTCCCACAATACACGTCAAGGTCTATACGAGCTTCTCATCTGAATATGTCCCGACTGTGGAGGACAACAGAAGTGTGCAGTCATTCAGCTGACCCTTGAAGTGGCCAGATGAAGGACAGGGTGGAGGAGGAGGAGGAGGAGGAGGAGGGGTGAAGGGTGGAAGGGAAACTTGGGCCAAGGTCAAGAAAGCTAATTTGTTTCCTGCGTCCCCCTGCCATCCCTGAGAGGCAGACCACACACTGCCCTTACAAGGGGGGCTTTAATGTGGTTAAGGGTGCATTACATGAGGTTGAGCTCATCAGCTACTGGCTCCGATGTCATGAGAGGAATAATCTGTGCATTATGAATGTGATTATGAAATTATCTTAACCAGTCTAGAGAGAGATAGCTGCTCCAGAGAGCCCTACAGTCCCATTAGAAATGGGTTTATGGGGTCGGAAGTTAGGCTACATGCTACTTGACATCACATAATGCCAATCTGCACTGGTAGTGTGCTTAAGATGTGGTGGAATTTTAAAAAAAATGTGTTGCAAGGTAATGCAAGTTAAAAGGCAGAACTATGAGTTCTCATTTAAATCAGAGACAAAGTTACTTTATCAATTATATCCCACACATAAAAGAGAAAAAACTACTCTCTCTGACCAAAGCTGCAAAGAAAGATGACATATGCACAATATACAATGCAATCAGGTGCAGTATGGTGTACAGTACAAATACACAATGACATACGATAGCTGTTGTAGATGGGACGGTGCAAATGACACATAACAAATATTTAGGCTTTTTTCCTTTAATATGTGTCATTAGTACATCCACTAAGGAGGTTATGTTTTGATTGTGGTTTGTTGGTCTGTTAGCAGGATTATGAAAAAACTACAGGATGGATTTTGACTAAATTTTCATTGAGCAGCCCTTTGTCAACGATGAACCCATTAGATTCTGGCCCAGATGTGCATCGGTATGCATATTCAGCATCACTGCTTCATTGTGAGATTGAGCTTTTTTAATAGACTTTTGCTAATATCATGAAAAATAATAGGCTAATTAACCTATAATTACACAGGCAACTTAGGATGCCCTGTCAACTAACACATTTTAATCACATTTGTATCAGTGGACAGACAGCCTTGTTAATGTATGCACTCTCTGAGTTCCCTTTAGTTTAGTATTTATGGGAAAAAATAGTTTAACTGTAATTTTCATTATCAATGTGATATTAAAAAAAATCACTATTTTACACAGACATGCCTCATTTTATAGGTTTTCTAGTGTGATTTGAGCAGATCTGACAAACGGTGATCTAACAAACACAAAATTACATTAAATGTTGCTAAGAATTAAACTTATACAAACGCAAGATGTCCACTATTAACTAAAAAGTAGTGGTGTTGGCTTTATTGTGTTAATCGCCAGTGAACACTTTGCCCCCCTTAACGGTGACAAATTTTGTGATCGGGGTTAACGACAGTTAATGGCAGAACGAGCAAACGGTACTTTTTGGCCTAGTGGCTCTCCATACCAAAGCCGTTGTGGCCACAGACACTGTGTGCGCCATGCAGACATTGCTAAGTCAAACAAGTTTGATTACAGCCATGGAAATCCTCAAAGTGCTGTCATGTTTAAGTTTACAACGTTATCTGTCAGAGCTCTCACCTGGATAATTGTTACAGCCTCCTCCAAAACTTTGCCTGGATGTTGGGTTGTTCTTCTTCTGTGAAAGCTGGCTAGCTAGCTAGCTAGTAGCTAGTAACTTCTAGCTACTAGCTAGGTTATAGCTGACCCCCAGCAGCTGACACGGACAGAAATTCTGTTTTCAGCCTGATAGCTTTGGGTCCAACTGTTGGTGAGTACCAGTCTAAAAAAAAATCTCAAGCTGTGCTCGTAATGTCCATTCACTCCTCTGCTGTTTTTGTAGCACGGTGGGGTGTCATCATGAGCGAGATAGTTGTTTATGTTTGCAATTTTTCTGCTAAAAGGGAAATTAAGATAAGATAAGATAAGATAAGCCTTTATTAGTCCCACAATGGGGAAATTCCAGGATTGCAACAGCATAGGGACAGCAACACTCAGAGCAACAATCAGAAGGCAAGAAAAAAACAACATCTAGTAAACATACTGTATGTCCATATTACTATAAATGTACACTCACCGGCCACTTTATTAGGTACACCTGTCCAACTGCTCGTTAACACTTAATTTCTAATCAGCCAATCACATGGCGGCAACTCAGTGCATTTAGGCATGTAGACATGGTCAAGACAATCTCCTGCAGTTCAAACCGAGCATCAGTATGGGGAAGAAAGGTGATTTGAGTGACTTTGAACGTGGCATGGTTGTTGGTGCCAGAAGGGCTGGTCTGAGTATTTCAGAAACTGCTGATCTACTGGGATTTTCAAGCACAACCATCTCTAGGGTTTACAGAGAATGGTCCGAAAAAGAAAAAATATCCAGTGAGCGGCAGTTCTGTGGGCGGAAATGCCTTGTTGATGCCAGAGGTCAGAGGAGAATGGCCAGACTGGTTCGAGCTGATAGAAAGGCAACAGTGACTCAAATAACCACCCGTTACAACCAAGGTAGGCAGAAGAGCATCTCTGAACGCACAGTACGTCGAACTTTGAGGCAGATGGGCTACAGCAGCAGAAGACCACGCCGGGTGCCACTCCTTTCAGCTAAGAACAGGAAACTGAGGCTACAATTTGCACAAGCTCATCGAAATTGGACAATAGAAGATTGGAAAAACGTTGCCTGGTCTGATGAGTCTCGATTTCTGCTGCGACATTCGGATGGTAGGGTCAGAATTTGGCGTCAACAACATGAAAGCATGGATCCATCCTGCCTTGTATCAATGGTTCAGGCTGGTGGTGGTGGTGTAATGGTGTGGGGAATATTTTCTTGGCACTCTTTGGGCCCCTTGGTACCAATTGAGCATCGTTGCAACGCTACAGCCTACCTGAGTATTGTTGCTGACCATGTCCATCCCTTTATGACCACAATGTACCCAACTTCTGATGGCTACTTTCAGCAGGATAATGCGCCATGTCATAAAGCTGGAATCATCTCAGACTGGTTTCTTGAACATGACAATGAGTTCACTGTACTCAAAATGGCCTCCACAGTCACCAGATCTCAATCCAATAGAGCATCTTTGGGATGTGGTGGAACGGGAGATTTGCATCATGGATGTGCAGCCGACAAATCTGCGCCAACTGTGTGATGCCATCATGTCAATATGGACCAAACTCTCTGAGGAATGCTTCCAGCACCTTGTTGAATCTATGCCACGAAGAATTGAGGCAGTTCTGAAGGCAAAAGGGGGTCCAACCCGTTACTAGCATGGTGTACCTAATAAAGTGGCCGGTGAGTGTATATATATAGACACACAGTGCAGAGCATTATGGCTGGTGAATGTGCAGCAGAAAGTCGAAGCTCTCTCTCCGCGGATGCAGCGGGCCAGCTGGAAGTCTTTGGGCATGATGGTGACCCCCTTAGCGAAGAAGAGACCCACCAGGTGGGCCTCGCAGGTCTCCTGCAGAGCCATGACGGCGAAGCTCAGGAAACGCAGGACGGTCTTGAAGTCCTGAGCGATCTCCCTCACCAGGCGCTGGACGGGCAGCTTACGGATGAGCAGCTCCGTGGATTTCTGGTAGCGACGGATCTCTCTCAGAGCACGGGCCTGTGACGGCGAGGCCTCTTCACTCTGCCGGTGGCCAGAGCGCCTCTCCGAGCAGCCCTGGTGGCTAGCTGTCTCCTGGGGGGGGGGGGGGGAGGGGGGGGGGCTTCTTCCTCCAGTAGATTTTACGGGCGGTCTGCTTGGTTCTTGCCATCGCTCTTTATTATTCTGTCTTATATTTCTTTCACGCCGCCTAAACTCCAGCCCGGCACCCGCGTCGTTTTCGCTACAGCTCCCGGTATGTTGAGTTCCCCATTAGCACCGGGCGGCGGCCAAGTGCTAGCTAGCACTAGCTCCTCCCCGCTGTAACGTCTCCCGCTGCAAACCGTGGCTCCGTCCGCCGACCCGGGAGACCCCCGGGGTGATCCGTGCGTCCGTGATATATATACAGAGTGAAAGGTGTAGAAAGAAGAAGGAAGATAAAAAAAAGGCTGTTGCAACAGGCAGCCGACTCGTGTGGCGCCGCCGGTCCGGCGGAACCGGAACCGGAAAAAAAAAAAAAAAAAAATTATCTGTTTTGACACACGAGGTTTTGTGTTGATCTTCTTAAAAGTGGTGGATGTTTACTTCTCTTACCTTTTATGTTATTGATTTTATTGACTGTGGTTTCTACTCGTGCTGAGTTTTATATTGTCTTGTTGATTTTATATTGTTTTTGTGCTCGTGTCCTGCTCCTTGCTTTTCTGTTTTTATGTGTGTCCTTGTTGTACAGCACTTTGTGTAGTGAGTGTTGCTTTTTAAAGTGCTTTATAAATAAAGTTGATTGATTGATTGATTTGCTATGGGAGAAAGCGCAAGCTTATTTTGTGGCTACTGGCTGGTTGTTGTTCAGTGACGTTAATGACCCCTGGCATTCTGTTGTTTGCACATGCAGTCTACTTTTGAGAATTTTCTGGAGAATATTATGGATAGTTTTTGTCGTTCTGGATATGTCGACAGCTTTAACAAACCTGCAGGTGAAGACAGCAAGCATATTTGTCCACTCCCATGTTCATAGCAGTATGACAAACTTGAAAAATTACTGACTTAAGATGCACTGTATCTGTATGGAAAAACACACAATTAATGCGTTATGAATTGCGATTAACTCAACATTTCCAAAGATTAATCGTGATTAAAAAATTTAATGCTGGCAGCACAGCAAGAAGGTCATGGGTTCGATCCCACCCTTGCCCATCGGTGGCCCTTCTGTGTGGAGTTTGCATGCTCTGCCCATGTCTGCGTGGGTTTACTCCCGGTACTCCGGTTTCCTCCCACAGGCCAAAGACATTCACGTTAGGTTAACTGGCATCAACTGGGGATTCTAAATTGTCCTTAGGTATGACTGTGAGAGTGAATGGTTGTCTGTCTCTCTGTGTTGGCCCTGCGATGGTCTGACGATCTGTCCAGGGTGTACCCTGCCCCTCGCCCAAAGATACTGGGATAGGCTCCAGCCCCCCGCCACCCGAAAAGGTTTAAGCAGTAGAAGATTAATTTCTTATTATTATAAAGGAGGGGTCATCAACTACATTTGTCCAAGGGCCAGAAATTTTCTTGGCAGACACTGTGAGGGCCAGATGCTCTTGTAAAATAAAATATAATTAATATTGTATCTTAAGTCCTATATTATTATTTGTTATATTAATTTTCCTTCCAAATGGTCATTTTTTTAAAATTATAAGTAAGAGCAAGAAAACATGTACAAAGAAAAATATTTGAGATGTGATTTTATTCTTGACAGTTTGAGGGTTTTTTCTCATGAATTTATAACAGTTTTCTTATAAATTAGGGACTTTTCTGTTGTAAATTTGGAAGATTTTTGCCACTTAAATTGTGAACTTTTTTCTGTTTCCTGTGTTTGCCACTGGAAATTTAGGACTATTGTACATTTCAGGTTTGTTCTCATAAATTTGTGAGGGGTTTTCTCAAATTTCAGACATTTTTCTTGTAAATTTATTACTTTTTCCCACATCACTCAGTGGATAATTTTTTTTTTTACAAAATTTCTGTCTATTTTAAAATTAATTTACCATGTTTTTCCTAACAAATTGTCAATTGTGGTAAAAGCTTGTGGTAAAATTGTGACTTTTTCACCTATAGCCTATATCTTAAACTTTACACTTAATAATTTTAGAAAGACTCAGAAATATTCAGCATTTTGCGTAATGATAATAAGAGCCAAGGCTGTCATCATAATGTGAATTCCAAGCATAGTTTACCTGTAGAAGAGTTACAGCTGGCCTGTCTCTGTCTCACCCAGGAGTTACACCGACTCCGGATGAAGTCCGTTGCAGATGTAGCGCAGATGGCCCCTTGCGTTCATCCCTACCAGCTCCATTTGTGTTTTGCAGCGGCATGGATGAGAACAGAGTTTGAAATACAAGATCACATGAGAATTATACAAAATAACGTGAGATCTTGAGAAAGACCCAAGAGTGACCAAGATGAATCGATCGCGATCACGTGGCAACAACAAGGAAGTGTGATGTAGCGGCTCCTCACCTGGATTTTTGGGCTCTAAATAAAATGTAAGCAGCCTGTTAATTTTAATTCTATGAAGCATTTGTATGTTAAGTTTTTACCTTCTCTGACACAGTGGTGGAGGAGTAGACCTCAGAAAATAACGGACGATCCTTAAATAATTTTTAATGATCAAAAAGCTATTAAATACCGCGAGATACTGCAGGATTTCCTTGCGGATTGGATCCAGCATCCGTCAAAAATAGACTCCTTGCGTTTCATTAGCGATCCGAATCTGATGAGCTGGATTCGTTTCGTAGTGGTCCGGACCAGGTGAGGATTAGAACATTGACGAGAACGGGAACTATATGCTGCAGAGGCCGGATCACATCCGTAATGGACTGCATCCGGAGTCAATGTGAATCCAGGGTCACACTCTCCCGCTATCCGGGCATGTAATCTGACACTGCATTTACTTACACTCAGAAATTTGACTATCTATTGGAATTTTTCATAAATATGAATTCATTAATGAAACAAACTTTGAACTATTCCTAAATTCAGTAATATTCCGGGGACTGGATGAAAAGCTGTGGTGGGCTGGATGTGGCCCGCAGGCCACCAGTGTGACGTTCACTGTTATGCTGTTAAGTATTAAGAAGAAAACACACACAAGCGTATAAGCTCACACAGTTTTTAAAAAGTTCCTGTCGCTAAAAATGCGAGCTGTACATGTTGCATGATTATGGATTACTGTTCATTAAGGACTTTTAATTTAAATGTATTCCTTGTGGATTTTCTTGCTTACAGTGCTTGCGGATTAAAGTTTTACATTTAAGATGGAGGGGCGGTGGTTTCTTTGCACTGATGCTTGATGTTCAGTGTTTAATATTTGGTGTTAGATGTTATACTTTATATTCATATTTCCTACTTAGCGTATACCTTGCTACACCGTGGGTCTCAGAGTAACGTAATTTCAATTCTCTGTATGTGCTGTACATGTGACAGAATTGACAATAAAGTTGACTTTGACTTTTATTTTGAAGATTGTTTAAAGACACTGACTTATGGAAAATATTTTCACCTTCCCCTGAATGAAAAGTATTTTAAAACTAGAAAAGCACCCAGAGAGTGCACGCCTCCACCAAGGCACCTTCTGTCCCTCATGGATCACCTCCAAAATGTAATGGGTTCTCGTGTCGGCCACGAGTAAGTTCTGGTGAAAATCGCATCAAAGTCTATCCATTAGTTTTTGAGGATTCTTGCTAACACACTGTGAGAAAATAAGAGCCTTGGTGGAGGTATGCATTCTCGGATCATTATCAAAATGTAATGGGTTTGTCTGTAGGCCAAGAACCACCTCTGGTGAAAATTTCATCCAGATCTGTACAGTAGTTTTTGCGTAATCCTGCTAACAGACAGACAGACAGACCGCCCCGATTACATCACTTCCTTGGCGGAGGTAACTATTATCGATTTCATAAAAAAGCAAAGTAAAATATGTCAGTTTAAATTTAAAGTGAAAGCACTGTGCAAGACTGGGCAATATGTGCTCTTTCTGTGGTAGTGAACGTCATTAATTTCACTTTAAAAATTACAGTTTAAACAGAGACCAGTACAGTTTAGATTTAAAAGACTGCACTATTGATGCGCAGTAAAACTATGATTACCTTAGCATCATTTTTTAAAGTGATTTTTTTTTTCTCCTGTCACATGAATTATTAGGCCGGTGCTCAGATGCAAACTGTATGTTGTGCTTTCCAAGTGTGATCTTATTTTAAGCCAAAGCGGAAATGAATGACACCTCAGGGAGCACACATGGTACCTCTGCCGATCCTGTAAAGCGGCATTTAATCAGTGTGTGAGTGAGAACGCAGCTTTCAGTGGGGGGAAAGCCCTCAGCCAAGACTACCGCGCTCCCACATGTGACACAGCGCAGAGCCTGTAATTCATGGCGCATAGGTGTGTGTGCATGTTTGAGGAATAAACACCGATTCATTTGCAGCGTAAATACAGCGCCGAGACGTGAAAATATTTGGGTCGTTAAGTGGGCTTAAGGAACAGCGAACGTATAATCAGAGATAAGTTTCCCAAGTTTTTCATGGATGAACGTATAGATTGATGGACTTGAAGTTACCAAAGAGATCAGTTTTTTTTCCCCTCCTTTTTAATTAGCACCTGTGAGCTGTTTCCCATTAACACCTTGCACATTAAAAATCCCTCTGCTTTTTCTAATTAAGTAAAGTGGAAACAGATTAGATGGCTTCTTTGAACAAAGGTCAGTGATTGCACTTTGTCTCGTCCTGCTGTTTGTTTGTTTGGCCGGCAACAGGAGAGAGTCTGCCGCTTCTCCCCGGAATGTCACTCCACCATCACGGTTTGTTTTACAAAACAGCCTTTTCTTGCTTTTTGAGCCCATGTCCCCTTCCACACCCCTCCCCCCGTCCCTTCACAATGTGATCGATAGACAAAGACGTGCCTTTCACGACTGTCCACTCTATCATTTTTGTGTCTCAGTTCCATGAACGTATAGACTCCGCTCCACAGGTGGGAAATGGAGACGGTCGCGCTATAGATTTTTGGCCGATATGATTATGAAGCACAGGGAATGTCAGGTTTGCACTGCGCTGATGAAAGATAAGCATCGACAAGCGACATCTAACGCAGACATGGTTGTCAAGAGGGAGGGATATGGTGACTCATCCTCCCCTAATCTCTCTTTCCTGGCCAGCTGATCTGACTTTCATATCCATTAGTTTGGCTTTCATGGCTTCTGTAGCCGAGGGTCAGGCAGCAGGAATACTTCAAGTCCAAGCTCGTCTCTTAGAAGGACAGAGAAAAAACTGCAGAAAGATCAGGTATCCTAAATGTTCATGGAAATGAGGCAATACAAAAGGCGGCTTATTCACACTGGGGTTTCAATGGAAACTAATTATTTAAAGTCACTACACACCTTTCAGAAAATTACACCATGATCATAGTAAATAAAGATCTGTGTAACTAGTGTATGTAGAACTATTTTGAGCTGGTCTGTTTAGCAGTTTCCCATTTATTTTGTTATTAAAATATCTATTATTATTATTATTATTATTATTATATGTATGTCTGAATGTGACTGTAATACACACCACACTGTGGTATGAAGAAGACCCCAATTTGCTTTTCATGTATTCATATATGTTAATCCAGAAACTGTATGTGTGTCTGTATTAATGCTAATTATGAAGTGAGGTACCAGTGTAGGAAGAAACACACAAACACACACACACACATATATATTTAGAGTGAGAATCAAAAATCTGTTTATTGTTAAGTGCAGTTGAAAAGACAATTTGTCTTGACGAGAAGGTGCCGCAGTGACAGTAACAGAAAGATAAAGAAAACAGTGGTAGCAGTGAGAAAAGGCGAAGTCAGAAACAATGCAAACAATGCAGGAGCTGTACAGGGGACAGTAAAGGGGAAAAGCCCTGTACTGCTGTTGCTCATCTGGCATTAGTAGTAATGTTACATTTTTTATTTTTTAGCAGTGCTTTTCTATACACCGTGCAGTCTTATAATGTGACAGGATCAAAATATTAAAATGAGAAGCTGTATATTAGTTATGCAATATGTACATTTTTGAAACGTTTTTTGAAAATATGTTTTCTTATAATTATAAATCATTGTTTTTCTTAATGTTGCACACACCAAAAACTTAAATAAAATAAACCTTCATTTCTTTCTTGATTTTTATCTCGCGTCTCAGCCTTTTAAACCTGAATTAAGAGAGTCAAACAATTTCCTTTATGAATGTATGCTGCATCAAGTGAGTGGCCATGCAGCGTGAGCGTGGTCCGGGTCCGAACACAGACGTCTAAGGGCTACGTTTCTGATGTCAGCATTCTGACGCCTCACTCCACATTTGTGATTCATCTCAGCTGGACTTTTATTGGTACACTGTGGTATGATTATTAGCAAAACATTCTTTCAGCCTGAATGTCATCCACAGCACATTTGTAGGGGGAAAAAAAAGTCAGCGTTACGCATGAGAAGAAGCTGACAAAGGGAGCCAGACAGGAAGGAGAGAACGACAGAATTTAATAATAAAGTTCAACAAGGCAGAAAGGATTGTAGGAGTAGTGAATGGCCATTTTGCTTTTGCCCCTTCTTTTACAGCTTCTGGCTACTTAAAGACTTTTACACCCCTGTCCTTTTTTTCTCCAGCCGTGAGAGGAATAGCTGGACACAGGGGGGAGACGCTCATCTGTTTTTATTTGAACGTTGATTGAGGATGGCCACCATCTGTGCAAACTGTCTCAGTCTGAGTCTCATGCATCCAAGGCCATAAATATCCAGAGTTTCACTTTGGATAATTCATACAAGCCAATTTTTCATCTCTGCTCTGCCTTTTTTATTTTTTTTGTCACCATTAGGCTTTTATCTGTATTCTCTTAAGCCAACAGAAGCACTATATCATTTTCAGCAAACAACACTGATTTCTAACATCATCTCACACCCTCCTGTCCCATTTACCGTGCCATCTTTTTGTTTTTCTTATTCCCCGTCATAAAGAAAAACCTCTTTAGATTCCCAGAAAGCCAGGCTACTTATGTCTTGCTGGGTCCATTTTTGTTAACCCCCCCCCCCCCCCTCACAGTGAAAAGCCTTCCACTAAGCTCAACCACACAAGGGGGAGTGGTGCAAACGGGGTAGATGACATTGTTTTCGGTGATATGGATGCGAGGCTTAAAGACAAAAGTGTTGCTTGAATGTTGTCATGTCAATAAGCCATCAGTCGCGCTGCTAACAATAAGTTAATGATTCCCCAGCAGTAATACATTTATGAATAGAGAAGTGTCTCCTTCAGCCCAGCGGGTGTGCCCATTAAAACAGAGCATGAACAAAATAATTGTGATTTGCAGATAAAATCCACTTTAGAATGGGATCCTGACTGAGGAATTGTTGAAAGAGCTGTAATTTCCCACTAAAAAGTGACACACGCTCACAGGAGCCCCGCTAATCAACTTTTTCTGTGCGCGTGTGCGTGTGTGTGTGTGCGTGTGTGTGTGCTCTGAAGTCTGCATCTTTGCTTTATATACAAATTAAATGATAACAAATGTATTTAGTGGGTGAAGATTCTGTTTGGTTTTGTCCTGTTTTCCATTCCTGGGCTATCACGCCACACTCATTCTGCTTACTGTTTATCTGACAATAGAGTTCTTTACATTATGGTTTTTAGGTTTTATGCTTTTATATTTTATCTATTGTTGATGTACAGCACTTTGTGTCAGCTGTCATTTTTAAAGTGCTTTATAAATAAAGCTGGATTGGATTGGATACATATGTTTTAAACCAGTCAATTCACAATAAGAGTAGTTTCATGGAAATTAAAACATTTCATTTCTGAATATATTTGCTGTCTTTTGGGCACTACCTAAATTAATGCTGGTAATTCTGGTGCTGCTTTTAAATTCATTTGACAGTAATAAATAAAAATGAAATAAACCGAAACCACATTTTTGGTATTTGGGAAACTATGTTTGAAGTTTACGTCTAAGTTGTTATTTGGGGTTAAAATAGAAAATAATGCAAATAGTTGTGCTACAGATATTATCTATATGTTCTTTTTTTATAATCCTTTATTAGTTCCACAATGGGGAAATTACAGGGCGTCCACGTGGCTGCGGCGCCAATCCCGTCACCATTCACACACGCATTCACACCTAGGGCCACTTTAGAGTCTCCAGTTAACCTTGGCCTGTGGGAGGAAACCAGAGTCCCCGCGGTAAACCCACGCAGACACGGGGAGAACATGCAAACTCCACACAGAAGGGTCACCGATGGTCAAGGGGTGGGATCGATCCCGTGACCTTCTTACTGTGCTGCCACAGTGCTAACCACTGCGCCACCGAGCTGCCAATTTTGTAGTGTTTTTAAATCTTTAATCTTTTGGCATTGTCATAATTGTAAAATTTAGGACAGGGGTATATAAGTAGAATATAAGTACTTTAATATTACTACTTTGATATTTTGCTGTACAAAAAATAGTGCAAAGAAAAAAGAGAATGTAAAAGTTTCTCATCGGTGTAAAGTTTAGATCTGTTGTCCAGATAAAGTTCTATTATTCAGATTTATGAGCGTATTTACTGCAAAAAAGGAACCTGAAAACAAACTTTTAATATTATTATTATTTTTATCCTATATTTATTTCCTATATATTCCATATATTTATTTGTTATGTATATTTTATGGAAATAGGTATTTAACGATACATAGTGCCATGTTTTATGCTGCTCTTTGAAACTCATTCAAGTTTTGCTGACCAATTAGACACACGTCTGTACATTACTGCATTCTTTTGTCCCAGTTTCCACTTTGATGGTGTAGAATTATGTTGCCTGCAAAATGTGACATTTAATTTTTTTTAGCAATGAGATTAACTTTCACATTTCCAAGCTGTTACCTTCTGATCCAGTCGGAATATGATCGGTGTCCCTTTTTGTGACTTGAGTTGTTCAGTAGAGTTCAGAGACTTTTCTATAGGCATACATGCAGTGTGACAGTGTGACACTGCCGTTGCAGCACATGATGGTGGTTTTGAAGAAGGAAATCTTGGATAAGCCTCTTCCAGATGGAAGAAGTTTTCCTTTAAACGGAGCAAAAGTTCTACACCTCAGAATACGACCAAATGTGCCATCACATCACAGACTTTCACGCAGCGTCCCTATTTCAAAAACAGTTCAAATCTAAGTGTGGACATGAGTGGGGAATGGATGGCGGCTCTGAAAACTGCACTTCTGTGCAGGCGACCGTGGTTCAAATCCCGCTGTTCCCTTTTCCTCAACCCAGATTTGCTGTTCGTTTCCATGTTGCTAACTCACATCTTTTCCTCATTTATTGTACATTCATAAATGTTTAGAATTACACTAACAGGTACGGTTTGCCACTAAAACCAAAGGATAGACTTGGGGGAGGGCGTGGGACGATTTTCAGCTGATTATATGCGTATGTCACCCTCCACTGTCTCAATGTATGTAGTCATTTTCACAAGCACCAGAGGTCATATTTTTCAAAGACATAACTATAAGGCATAATTCCTGCTGGTAAAAAGGCTTAGGGTAATTTTTTTTCTTTTTTTTTTTTTGCCATCTGCTTGATGCCACTTCTGCTCCAAACTGGCAAACTTTTGTTGCAGTAAGGCCACAGTACAGGGATATTGGACCTGCATCTCTTAAGATATAAACAGTTATTTTTACAGTTACAGTTAAGTTTAAAAAAAAAAGAAAAAAGAAGTCCTTTTGACTGAAGTCTATAAAACATGTTTTTTTTTCATGTTTACATTAAACAGTTATTAATTGTATGTATGACCAAGGTGATTTTACAAACCCTAAAACACCCAAATAAGGGCATTTGCCTTTGCTAAATGGTGAAAAAATTCCAATAAAGAAAAAGGTTTTAAATCCAACTTTGCCTCGGCTGCTCCTACAGCACCGCAGTCATGTTTGTGTCATCTTATTTTCTTTTTCTGGGCCTCTTGTCTGAAAAAAGTTACAAGACTGACCAAGACTCATCAAACTTATTATTAAACGTTAGCAAGCATGTGATACAATTCATTTCGAATAATCGCACTATGAGCTCAACCTTTTTTCCCTCTAAAATGTACCTTAAGCTAAGCTAAGCTAAGCTAAGATAATGGTCATTTTTCAAGTTTTCATTCTCATATTAAAGTGGGAGTGGACAAATGTGTTTGCCTTCTGCAACTGCAGGTTTATTATTATTTCAACATGTCAACATGATGAAAAATACCCCCAGAATATTCTCTACAAAAACCTCAGAAGCACTGCTTGTGCAAAACAGATGGTCAATTTATATCGAAAAAGGTCATAAATTCACATCCAAAAACATTACAATTATTTGTGAAAAGTCAAATTTACAGGAAAAAAAATCATATTCATCAGAAAAACTGTTTAAATTTTGAGGGGAAAAACTGCAAATTCATGAAAAAAGTTGCAAAATTACAAGAAAAATGTGGCAAATTTATTTGAACGTATTTCCAAATCTTAGTCACAAATATATGAGGGAAAAAGCTCAAAATTTACCTGAAAAAGTCATAGATTTACAGTTGTAATGACTGCTATTTATTCAGCTTATTTTAGTTTCCCAATATTAACAGTTTTTTTTTTTTTTTTGGTGTTACTTATTTGTACCCGTAGGTAGATTTGTTTTGCAGTCCGGTGACAAGCCACCAGCTGCCGGTCGCTGCGTGCGCAAGCGCCCCTTAACTCCCTAACCTGCATGTTTTTGACATGTGGGAGGAAACCGGAGTAAACCCACGCAAACACGGGGAGAACATGCAAACTCCACACAGATCACTATTGGCCGGGGGCAGGAATCGAACCCACGATCTCACGGTCCCCGCGATCCCCCGGCCGAGGGTAAAACTGTGCTGCCACAGTGCTAACCACTGCGCCACCGTGCAGCTTTAACATAACATCAGTGGTATTAAGACCTTTGAAAATGAGAATTAAGGATTGCCATTTTAAGGATAATTATGGCCTTTATTTTGAATACATTATTAAATGAATACTTTTTAAAGATCCGTGGACAGTGTTACAGCTTGCATGTTCCATTAGTGACATCCATGGCTGGTGTAGCATTCTCCCCACCTGAGCACGGAACTAGACCCCGAAGATGTGAAGGCCTCACGGACAAAAATCCATTCAGTTGATGCAGTTTGACATGTAGTTAGCATGATTTTACTGTTACCTTTTAAAAATGTTATAGAAGAAAATTTAATCTCTAAGAGACCATGCTAACATCTGGTTAGCGTTCCTTACGGTCACTCGATTCTGTCTAATTAAATGTAATCTATGGTCCAGATGTCCACATAGCATGACAGCAGTACTTAAGCAAACTAATTTGACAAACAGAATTGAATAAAATGCTTTTTTTGTTCCGTCATGAGTTCCATTCTTTGTTGTCCTGACGCGATTAATTGTGATTAAAAAAAGAACTGTCAAAAATTTGTAACAAAACAAACAAACACTGCCTGCTAGCCTGGGATACACTTTCAAGTGGTTTCTCAAGCTTTTGTGCATTTGTGTGGGCTTTGTTCTCCCTCTTTATTTCTGTGATGTCTAGAGACAGATTCTTTTTTGCAGTTTCAGTAAAACTGTTGTTGTGTAGACAGCCCTTGAGTGTGTATGCAACCTAGGTAAGACAGAAATTCTCATTAAAGATTTTAGGATGTCTTTTGACCAAATATTGTTATGCCCGTACAAGACTGAAAGAATCACCTGCAGCTTTACCTTGAGCACGCTTTCTATTTAAACCCACACTGCTGACAAACAATCAGCGGAATTTACAAATATACAAATCTATATGAACTGCAGCACTATTGAAGGATGCCTGTGATTGGAAATGAGGGAGTAAGCTAACTGACTGAATCATTTGGGAAGTTTGTGAGCATCACCAACACTTGTTTTGGTGCGACTGAAAGATGTCAGTAAGCCAGAACCTTTATGCCTCTAGGTACTTAGGCCTGTTGTGGATATGGGGGTGGAGAGAATTTCTTTGGCACTTTGGTCGAGTAATAAAACGTCTAGACACCAACTAAGATGAATTTCCCTGAAGAATCAGTGTCATCAGTGTGAGAGCTCTACCCCGTACTCAGGGCTGCAGTTTGAAATACCTTTTTTTTTTTTTTTTTTTTTTTTTAAATCAATGCCCACCTCTCCACTCTTCCTTGAATTGAACTTTGTGGCTTCTTGTTAAGACCTTTTATCAAATGCTTAAGTCCCTAACTGTAATGAAGGTAAGTCGACCTTTTTTCAAACTAATTTCTGCTTTTGTGTGGTTAGATTGACATATTTCCAAGTTAGGAGTTGACCTTTTCAGATCATAAAAAATAAGCAAGAGCATCTTAAAATCTGTCACTTAAGGTAGTTTTGTTATCTTATAAACTGGAGTTACATGTGCAATAAATGGAAGCACAAGTAATTTGGATAATAGCACTTTTTTATTTCATCTCATTCCTTCAGTTCTTGCTTTTATCCTTTTTTGTTTTTCTTTTTTACTGTCAACAGTTGGCATTTGAGAGGGAAGTCTGTGGAAAACGTCTCCATCGATCATGCTGGCTGTGTTACCACACCAGTGTTATTGACACAGTAAATTAAGGGAGGCGCACTTCAGGCTGGCTGACGGATCCACAGCATCAGCAGCAAACTTATAGTCACGGCTCTGTAGTGGTGGGTAAGTTTCTCTCCCTTTCTCAAAATTTTTAATGTCCATACTTCTCATTTACCCATGACCCTGCACTTTGTAAATTCATTCAGTGTTTTGCTTTGTGGACATAGAAAAAAGTGCTTTATTTTATTGCAAACATATAAAAACGATCCTATTTACTGGAGAGCATGCATTTGTTGGCCATATATTCAGTTTTGCCATGTGCACAAAAGAACAAATTATGGTGGGGGGGGGGGGGGTTGTCTTTTGAATGCAAGCCATACCAATTTATCCATGTTTGCCTTTAATGTGCAAAGTGTAAGACGATTTGTAGTAGCATACACTACAATACATAATTTATTTTCTCCACGCGGTTCTTTTTTTGCTTGCCTGGTAGTCCAACAGTTTATCATATTTCGGAATTCAAGCACAGTTTACTTGAGGAAATAAAGTGTTGGTGAGCGCTCATCATTTTGAAAATGGAAAGATTTGCCCTTCTACATGCCTATTTCACCTTCTTATGTCTTACAATAGCATTTTCTTTCAATGAAAAGCTCCTTAGTCTTTCCACTTCTATAAATTGCCCCTAAAACCTCAAGCTCAGGGATGCCATGTGAAGAATCTGTTTGAGCCTTGTCTGTTTCCATACACAGTTATTAAATGGAATTAGATCCAATTGTGATTTCCCACTCTTCCGATTTATATGTCATGACTGCGGCACAACACGAGGCCTTTCATTTTGAAGATTCTTGGGTAACAAATGTGTTTATTTAAATTAAATGACAGGGAAGTTTTGTTTCCAGTTAGGTGTCTTATGTAAACAAATTGCGGAGAGGAACTTGTTCAGATTTTTAAAATTAAATAAATATACAGGCTGACTAAAGAGAGAAGAGAGTCAAGCTTTGCTTATTCCTCTACAATGGATACATTGGACTGCTGTGATATTTGTGTAATTGTGGCACATGCAATTGTTTGCTGCAGCTTTGAAATTAATATAATCAGTAAGTCAGAGTAATGACAGACAGCCCTCTGATTCATTTCCACTCTCTGCCGCTGTCCTGTAATGTGGTGACGGCAACACCTACTTCATTGTGTGCTTATCCATGATTCCGATTCAGATGTCCGCCTAGCTCAGGCGGTCAATGACCTGTGTTGCTTACGGTGTCATTTAGCCCATGGAGTGGATTGCTGGGGTAGATTGAAAGGGGTTTATGCAGGAAGGGGGTTGCTGTATCCTCATCTCACCTGGGCGCCAAAATAGCCAGGCACGACCCTGAATATCCCCACCTTTATCATTTTTGCACAAAATGGTTGCATAAAAGAGACCTTAGTTGTTTTTCATGAAATGGATTTGTGATGCTCCATACTTCTACCTGTGGATCAAGAGAGATAACGCAGAGAAATAAAAATGCAGAAGGACAGATTAGAGTCTTCTTGTGTGATAGCAGGGTATATATTGCATTTGTATCCTTCTGATGGTATTTTTTCATATTAAAGGTGATCAGTGGATGTTAATGTGTTTGTGGGCTTCAGATTTTATAGCTTAATGAAGATTAAATGTCTTGGAAAAGCTCTGGCACGAAAATGTGTGTCCATTTGATACAATGGATATGTTTGGCACTCAACCAGCCCCCTTGTTAATTGCCCAATCTGGAACTAGAAGATGATGTCTGACGCGGCTGCACCCATACTTGCCTTGAGTAAACGGCACTCTGAGCCCACTCATTTTACCTATGACAGACAGCCAGCTGATAAAAATGAGATCATGCATAAAGTAGCATCGCTCTCGCTGTGGTGCGACTTTTCAGTGGCAATCTTTTCCCTCTTTGTCTTTGGTTAGACACAGCAGATTGATGAAACTGTGACAGAGTGACATTGCATTCTGGGAACTCGGGACTATGGCTATAAATCCATGGCGATTCAGTGTTACAATGGGCCACTGTCTAGCCATCAGAGGGGTAGGAGGTTGTTACTACAACACCCTGGTGAGCTGCTAGGGCATGACCATTATGCTTTCTGGAGGAGAAAAGTATGGGAAGGGGGGGTTAAAATGAAGACACCAGGTCACTGGTCAGGATGGTAGTGAATTATGAAAACTAACAGAATTAAAAAGAAAAAGGGAAAAGAGAGAGAGAGAGAGAGGGAGGAAAAAGAACTTCTTTGGTGAGTGGAAATTTCCCACACTCTTTAGACACTATGATTCTTTTCAAATAGATCTGTCAAATCAGAATGTCTCCTGTATTAGAGAGCAAATAAAACACACAGACAAATAAACACTCCAAGATCGTTATTGACCTTGGACAACCAGCTGTGTTGTGATGGCAGCTCAACTTGGCTCTCTGCTCGCTCCCTCTAATATGTGTGGGTAGGTGTGTGGGTGTGCGTGTGTGCGCGTGCATACGGGTCTGAAGAATAGAACTCTTGAACGTAAGTGTGCTCGCTCCAAGTGCATCCATTTGTGTGCGTGTACAATGAATGGCTACCACTTTTGCAATTTGTTTGGTAAAGACAATTAAAAAGCTCCTGATAATTGTTATTTAGCATTTAAATGATGAGCTCTTAATGGATTTCTAATAAACTGGCAGTAATTTCAGAATTTCTAACCTATTTATTGGGAAGATAATGTTGACACAAGGACTTTGCATTTCTTTGAGCTCTCAGTGCACATGCTTGTTGCAGAGGACGGATATACACGACATACAAGTGAAGATCTAGTGCTGAAAAACATGTTGATTTACAAGTATTACACAAACGCACAAGCTGTATAGATGGCAGTGTTCATTAAACTAAATGTGTACTGCATCATATAAAAATTCTACGTATATGTGACAATGGGCCTCATGCATGAAATTGTTAGTATTAGTATGAGGAAATCCTGCGTACTTTATTAGTAAGCTTCATTAGTACAAATAATCATCTCCAGATTCAACAAGTGTTTGTATGTCGTCCAAATGTGTGTAAACAGTCCACATAAAAATGCTAAATTCCACCTGTGTGTGAACACGCGTCCACAGCGACGAAGTTATGCGTAACTGATCCCCTAAAACCACCATATATGGCCACTCTTCCATAGCACGTTTCATTCACAAAAATGGCTTCAAAGTCAAAAAAAAAAAAAGTTCTCCTGTCTGAGATTCAAAAAGAAAAAAATACAATTGAAGTAGCGTCAGCAGATGACTCAAGAAACCCACAAAAATGAAAGACTCCGTCAGATTATGGGAAATATTTCAGAGTGTGGTGCTGCTGCCTGTAGTTGGATAGAACTAGACGTTCCTTTAACAGCAAGGTGAGCGCAGCGCACGGTCAGGTCAGGTGTGCCATCCATGTGCCACTTTACTGATGAGCAGTGTGAGGCATTCCAACAGTTTGTTCTTAAAATGTAGAGTAAAAAAGTGGTAAAAATGGACTTTTGTTAAACTTCACAGTAAAATGTTTGTACGAAAGTACAGCCTTCTCTTTGCTCAAAATTACCAAAATGGCTTTCATGTGAAAGCAGTAAAAATCTGAATGTATCCAATATATCCATAAAATAATTGTACATCATATTCACAAACAGAAGAGTTTAAGTTTATTTTTTACTTAAAAGATAAATTTATCTTTTACTTTAGCTTAAAAACCCACAGATACACGCTGTAATATCTAGCTAGTTAACCTTAGAAAAAGCATGCAAACCCACTGCCTTGAAAAAAATAAGTAAATATGAGTTTTATGTTATGAAAAAAATGTTTATTTGCAATATACAATTTATATTCCACTTAGAAAACACTTGTGTTTTTTTACTAAAAAAATTAGCAGTGTCCTTGTGCAATGGTCCTGATGAATAAATTTACTGTTATGTATTCAGTTCACAAAAACAAACACAAAATTGCAATAAAATGTTCCAGCTCTAACTGTTAATGTCTCTTTCATGCTACCGGTATTGTTTTGCAAAAAAGTGTTGTATTTTTCTTGCTATTACGCAAAGTTACTGCTCTCTTCCAAAATTACAACTAGAATAAGTGAGAATGTACAGTAAACCAAGAAGTAATTCCAGTAAAACTGTTGGACTTTTGCTGCATTTTGGCTCACTGCCGATACGTCACTTTTTTTAAAACTTCCATTAAGAAAAGAAAGAAAACTGCTAAATGTGTGATTCACCGCATGTTTTCACGTGCTTACAAAGCCCCAGCACAGCATAACTGAAACTGAAAGCAAAGGACATTCCACCTGTCATTATAGGCTTTTGTTTTCTTTTCAACTCATAAAGAAGCACATAATTATGTCAGATATTTCACCCATTTATCTGAGCACCACAAATAATCACTAATTTTGACTCCGTGATAGGAACCATCCCTCAGCTACATATCTCCGTCTTTCGCCAAGCAAACTGCGGCTGGAGATGGCTCTCGGCCCTACTGTATGTGCTACTCTGGTGCGATCGGGCCTGCAGCACTTGTCGTCTCCCTGGTGGCAACTTAGATTCTCCAATTTTTAGGTTAATTAATCAAAAATGATTTCTTTTCTCATTAGCCATGCATTTGGTTTGCAATCTGCAAAATCAATGTTTTACAGATGTTTCCCTGGGTTTTGTTTCTCCAGAACGGTGCTGATTTTTATTGGGTATAGATTTAAGAGGGTGCTGAGGGATTGTGAGTTAACTCAGCCACACTTGAACACACACATGCAGCCACAGTGCGCCTTCAGAACAGTCACATGCAAGGAACAAACAGCGGCATAAATACAGTAGAAACACAAAGTCCTGCTCACTCCTGCTCACTTACTTTCACCATTTCTGCTGTGCTCTGGTGGATATTATCCATGCATTTAGCTTATTCTGTTGTTGTCCATTTAGGTTTGCCTGTATTAAGTTGATTGTTGCCAAACCAAGGGGGCTGGGCCACACACACACACACACACACACACACACACAAGCACACGCACACGCGCGCGTGCGCTCTGAAAAGCACTCTTTAATCGTGTAACAGCTTCTGGGTCTAGTTCCTGTTGGTTGTAAACAAATGTAATGTTGCATTTCCTGCAGTCTAGACATAACAACAAACCTGGCACAACCAGCGAGGGGCGTGATGGCGGTTACAAAGAAGTGGTTGGCACACAAGTTGCCAAACTGGGGTCTGAGGAACCAAGGAAGGAACAAGGACAAAAATACAATTGAAGTGATGGATCTTCTTTAGTTTTACTCTGAACTTTGCATCATCAGAGGAAGTCAGAAGATTTATATTTGAATTTATACTGCTCAGATCGTAGCTTTCAGGCTTTCACTTCAATTAACAGAAGTATTTAAAGGAGTGAACGTCAAGTGGCAGCCCGCGGGCCACATCCGGCCCACCAGAGCTTTCTATCTGGCCCCTGGAATATTACTGAATTCAGAAATAGTTTATTTCAAACTTTGTTTCATTAATTAACTTATAGCTATGAAAAGTTTGGATAGATAGTCAAATTTCTGAGTGTAATTGAATGCATCGTCAGATTACATGCCCTTTGCTTCTGCATTCAGACCCAAAAAAGTGCAAATTTTTCAGGTGGTGCAATTACGTTAACTCAGTGCATGCAAACAGATGTGAATGCATGTCTAAGTGAGTTGCAGAGGGATGGAGTTGCCTTCATAAATTTGTTGGGAAAAACAGAGAAAGTTCATTTTAAAATTGACATAAATATCTTAAGAAGAAAAATGTCTGATATTTATGAGAAGAAAACCCTCAAACTGTCAAGAATACAATCACATCTCAGATAAGTTTTTATGGACATTCTTTCTTACTCATACTCATCTAAAAAAAACATAAATTTGGAAGGAAAACTAATATATCAAATAATAATATATTACTTAAGATGCAATATTAATTTTATTTTATGAGAGCATCTGGCGCTCATACTGTCTGCTGAGAAAAATTCTGGCCCTTGGACAAATGTAGTTGATGACCCCTGGTATAAAGCCTACTTGTATTAGTCTTTTTTAGCATGTTTCCAATTGTTTAGTCTAATTCAATCATGGAAAGTTTTTGAAGCCTGGAATGTGCCCATCGTGCCATCTGTGAGGCAGTTGTTCTACCATGTGAATAAAGTACATAGCTCTGTGTGTGTGTGTGTGTGTGTGTGTGTGTGGCGACATTTGTACTTGTGTACAGCGGTTCCCACCCACCGTTCCACTCAACTACACAGGAAAAAGAAGATGAAGCAGAGGAGCAAAGGAGCCCAAAGAGAAATTATTATTGATTTAATCACATAATCAGCCGCAAACACTTGAGGCCAAGATAGCAAATCCATAATAGCCTCCCCACATAACCGGCCTTACAAATTTACGATCAAAGCCCTTCGCACACACACTGCAAACACAGGAACTGGGGGTCACCTTCAGTTGCTGGCAAAATATTGACTTTCCTAATGCTTCTATATGTTTTTGAGTTAAGTGTTATCAATCACCGATAAGGGCCCGATGTCTGAAACATAACTCCTATGGTTGAGGGATTACAGCGTTGCTTTTCTTGTCATAATCTAAGCATATCTTTTCAGACAAAAGCGGCAGGTGGTAAAATCAATTTCAGAGGCAGACATTTCCCACTGTGGCTGCTATAGCCCGTCGTTAGATGAGATACAGGAACTCTGTTCTAACCTCTGAGACATTATGTCCTAAGCATAACTGTTAATGCCCCAAGGAAAATCTTTTTAATGAATTGTTAGAATAGTTTTTTATCCTCTTGACATTTATCTGTACTGTGTCGGTCTTTTGTTTCAGTTTTTTGTATAACACAAAATACTCAGCAAACACGACAATGAAGCAATAGCAAATTATTAATTGCACAATAATAAATTGGGTCTTGCTGAATGAATGAGTTCCACTATTAAAGTCCAAAACAAAAGCAAAATGACTAAACCCTTTGTTTCTTTTTTGTTTCAATTAATTGTATATTGCATACACAAAAAGGAAAGATGTTTGAATCAATAAAGAAACAAAATGAATAATTTGACATTGTCAGACTGAGCGCTGTCTTCGTGAAATCAAGAATAAAATGCTTGAGAAACCCTTTTCTTCATTTTTATTTCCAGAAAAGTAATTTCAAGGGTGTAAGTTTGTTACCTTGAGAGCAGCTGCAAGCTTCAATGTTTCAATGAGGCAAGGAAAGTCTCACTGAATTGGTCCCTCAGTCTGACATGCCATTCGTATTTGCCAACTTTTCGTTGCCTTTGAGAAAAATATGTCATTTCACAACACAGGTATAATGTGCACATTATTACAGTCTTTCAGAACTGAGATTGAAACTCCTTAATCAAAGTTAGAAAGATGGAATCCAATAATTCATATTGAAACTGAATTTTGTTTGAATAATAAATGGCCTGTATTTGTCATCTGCATCACCTAAAGAATTGCTTTTTATAATTGTTGTTAATGGCCTTGTGGAAAAATAGTAATAACATAATGATTCTTTGTTAGATAACACACACACACACACACACACACACACACACACACACACACACATATATATATATATATATACAGTGTATGTATATATATATATATACAGTGTATATGTGTATATATACATACAGTGTATAAGTAGTATAAGTATAAAAGTATTTAGTCAGCCACCAATTGTGCAAGTTCTCCCACTTAAAAGATGAGAGAGGTCTCCAATTTTCATCATAGGTATACCTCAACTATGAGAGACAAAATGAAGAAAAAAAAATCCAGAAAATCACATTGTCTGATTTTTAAAGAATTTATTTACAAATTATGGTGGAAAATAAGTATTTGGTCACCTACAAACAAGCAAGATTTCTGGCTCTCACAGACCTGTAACTTCTTCTTTAAGAGGCTCCTCTGTCCTCCACTCGTTACCTGTATTAATGGCACCTGTTTGAACTCGTTATCAGTATAAAAGACACCTGTCCACAACCTCAAACAGTCAGACTCCAAACTCCACTATGGCCAAGACCCAAGAGCTTTCAAAGGACACCAGAAACAAAATTGTAGACCTGCACCAGGCTGGGAAGACTGAATCTGCAATAGGTAAGCAGCTTGGTGTGAAGAAATCAGCTGTGGGAGCAATTATTAGAAAATAATCTCCCTCGATCTGGGGCTCCACGCAAGATCTTACCCTGTGGGGTCAAAATGATCACAAGAACGGTGAACAAAAATCCCAGAACCACACGGGGGGACCTAGTGAATGACCTGCAGAGAGCTGGGACCAAAGTAACAAAGGCTACCATCAGTAACACACTACGCCGCCAGGGACTCAAATCCTGCAGTGCCTGACGTGTCCCCCTGCTTAAGCCAGTACATGTCCAGGCCCGTCTGAAGTTTGCTAGAGAGCATTTGGATGATCCAGAAGAGGATTGGGAGAATGTCATATGGTCAGATGAAACCAAAATAGAACTTTTTGGTAAAAACTCAACTTGTTGTGTTTGGAGGAGAAAGAATGCTGAGTTGCATCCAAAGAACACCATACCTACTGTGAAGCATGGGGGTGGAAACATCATGCTTTGGGGCTGTTTTTCTGCAAAGGGACCAGGACGACTGATCTGTGTAAAGGAAAGAATGAATGGGGCCATGTATCGTGAGATTTTGAGTGAAAACCTCCTTCCATCAGCAAGGGCATTGAAGATGAAACGTGGCTGGTCTTTCAGCATGACAATGATCCCAAACACACCGCCCGGGCAACGAAGGAGTGGCTTCGTAAGAAGCATTTCAAGGTCCTGGAGTGGCCTAGCCAGTCTCCAGATCTCAACCCCATAGAAAATCTTTGGAGGGAGTTGAAAGTCTGTGTTGCCCAGTGACAGCCCCAAAACATCACTGCTCTAGAGGAGATCTGCATGGAGGAATGGGCCAAAATACCAGCAACAGTGTGTGAAAACCTTGTGAAGACTTACAGAAAACATTTGACCTCTGTCATTGCCAACAAAGGGTATGTAACAAAGTATTGAGATGAACTTTTGTTATTGACCAAATACTTATTTTCCACCATAATTTGCTAATAAATTCTTTAAAAATCAGACAATGTGATTTTCTGGATTTTTTTTTCTCATTTTGTCTCTCATAGTTGAGGTATACCTATGATGAAAATTGGAGACCTCTCTCATCTTTTAAGTGGGAGAACTTGCACAATTGGTGGCTGACTAAATACTTTTTTACCCCACTGTACATATACAGTATATATATATATATATATATATATACTGTATACTGTATATACACACTATAATATAATATAATACACCGGGCTGCACGGTGGCGCAGTGGTTAGCACTGTGGCAGCACAGTTTACCCTCGGCCGGGGGATCGCGGGGATCGTGAGATCGTGGGTTTGATCCCAGCCCCCGACCAACAGTGATCTGTGTGGAGTTTGCATGTTCTCCCCGTGTTTGCGTGGGTTTACTCCGGGATTTCTCCGGTTTCCTCCCACATGCCAAAAACATGCAGGTTAGGGATACAGGGCGCTCGCGCACGCAGCGACCGGCAGCTGGTGGCATGTCACCAGACTTGAAACGAATCTACCTACGGGTACAAATAAGTAACAAAAAAAAAAAATAATATAGGTCAGGTCAGGCACTGGTTTGCTTGTTACCAGATAACCATGAAAACCGGTATTACCTGTCTCATGGGTTGGGGTGTTGGCGACTCAACCGGCAACCCCGCCCTTCCGAGGGTGTGGAGGGTGAAACTGGGCATCCTGGCAGAACTAAAAACAATATCTGTCACAGGTCTGTGGTGGACCACTCCCAGTTTCACGGGTGAGACTGGACATCCTGGCAGATAACACACCTGTTCCAAGGTCTGTGGTGGACTTTTGCCAGTCGGTGCATCGTAACATGCACTACACAAAGAGCAGAGATAAACAAACCTATCATCTGGTCAGTCACTGCAACAGATACTGGAGTCAGTTTGTCTTGGCCTGTCCTTGCCACTGATAATACCTCTATTTGCCAAGAGTATGCCACTAGTCCAGCAAAAGCTAGCGGTACTCAAATATTTTGCAAGCAATTTCATGAAATGGTCAGTCAGAAAGCAACTCATACCAGCTCAGACGTTGCCTGAGTTAAAAAGGTCAGGAGTTCTTGGCAGCGGAAGATGAAGGACAGAGCTGCATGGAGGAATCTGATCAGACCTAAATGAAACAGTCATTGTCGCCCCCGACAAACTGCTATGATGATGATGATCACTCATATACTTATATTCACTTATATAGCGCTTTTTCTCATCTCTGGATGACCAAAGCACTTTACAGATCCTGCTGCCCACATATTCACACACTGATGGCGGCAATGCTGCCATGCACAGGTGTTGGCCTGACCCACCAGGAGCAACTGGGGGTTCAGTGTCATGCTCAAGGACATCTTGGCATGCAGACTGCAGACAGAGCAGGACTCAAACACCTGACCAGCTGATCAGTAGGCGGTCACACTACACCAGCACCACAGCTGCCCCCAACCTTCACAATTCTTGCATCCATTGAACTTGTGAGTTTTTGGAGAGTTTCTGCTTGAATTTCTTTGCAAGATGTCAGAATAGCCTCCCACAGCTGCTCTTTTGATGTGAACTGCCTCCCACCCTCACAGATCTTTTGCTTGAGGATGCTTCAAAGGTTCTCAATAGGGTTGAGGTCAGGGGAGGATGGGAGCCACACCATGAGTTTCTCTCTTTTTATGCCTACAGCAGCCAATGACACAGAGATATTCTTTGCAGCATGAGATGGTGCATTGTCATGCATGAAGATAATTTTGCTACACAAGGCACAGTTCTTCTCTTTGTACCATGGAAGAGAGCGGTCAGTCAGAAACTCTATGTAATTTGCTGAGGTCATTTTCACACCTTCAGGGACCCTAAAGGGGCCTACCAGCTCTCTCCCCATGATTCCAGCCCAAAACAAGACTCCACCACCTCCTTGCTGATGTCATGGTCTGTGCACCGATGTCGTCCACGCTTAGGCCATACACCTTCTCAGGCCGGCTTTTGTTATGACAGCGTCTCAGCGGGCTTCCAGCTGTCAAACTGCACGGGACAGCTGGAGGCCAATTACCTCTCATCAGCTGAGGCGCTGTCAACCACTATAAAAGGGAGCGGCCCTGTTTGCTCAGGGCTGCGACCTCACACATTATCCACACGTACCTCTCGCTGTGGATTAGGCTGGAGTCCCTACGTCCAGCTCCAGCCCTCCTCTCTTCTCTCATCGTTATCCGTAAGTGTACCTCTTATATTATTTGTGTTTTGCCCCATGAGGCTCTTTTCCTTTGTTATGTTCCTTTATTAATAAACTATGCAAACTCACCAGTTGGCCCTTGGCTCTTATTAATGGCTCACAAGAGCCATTCGTGACAGTAGGTCGCAGCCAGTGAGTTGCCGGCCACCGTGAGTTTTGCATTAATTGGACTGTTGTTCTTCCCTGTCTGGGTGTTCACGCTGGGAGTATGCCGTCACCCAGGGGCCGCGGTCGGCACCTGGGCAAGGAGCTAGCGGAGGCTCTGGAGTATGTGGATGGAACTCTGTTCACCGCTACGCTCTACGACACTCCCAGCGACATACGCTGGCACCTGGACTACGCTGAGGTTCTGCTGGACAACCTTCCTCACTATGCCGACCACCCTGAAGTCAGCGCAAGGAGAAATGACATGGCCGCACAGCGCAAGATACTCCGTGGGCTGGAGGGAAATCCCTGCAGGGAGCCGAAGAGGAGGAATCGTCGCCCCTTGCTTCGGGATCCCGCTCCTGCCTCCGTTCTGGCCCGGGAGTTTGCACCATCCAGGGGTCTTTCCCCATTGAGCATGACATCAGTCGGGATTCCCCCAGAGAAGCTGCAGCTGACAGCAATTAGCATCTGCGACCGAGTGGCTGCTGCTCGTTCCACTGTTCATCCTATGGAAATAAGTAAGCATGTGACGGCGGCAGTCAGACTGGTGGAGAGGAATCCCGGGTTAAGTGACTTTCCTGAGTTCGCCAACCTCCTTGCCTCTGTCTCCTCTCAAGAGCGGCGATTCCCGGACCTCACCTTCGCCCTCTGCCAGAAACCGTCGTCACCTCCTCAATCAACCTCAGCATGAATCCCGTCCGGATCCAGTTCCGGGTTGCCGCAAGGGCCCAACCTCCCACACAGCTGTCACTCCCGTGCCTCGTCAGAGGGGACTCCCTGCAGTCTCTCCCTCCGGGCCATCTCCTGCTGTCCCGTCAGCGCTCCGTGCCCAGCTCGTCTCAGCTGTCGCCCCCTCCTCCTCCTCGCCTATCCCGGCTGCTGTGTGTACCTGGAGTCCTGTTTTGGTGAGCCCCGTCCCGGAACCTTCCCGAGCAGCTCCCCCTTGTCTTCCCAGGGGGCCCTCTGTCACCGTCCGGTGGGGAAAGTGAGGAGCAACGTCCGCTGCAGCAGACACCATTCTGCCTCCAGGAGACAGGCAAGTCCCAGTTCATTCATACTCTCATTATTGTGATTTGCCTTGTCAGACTCCTGGGGGTGGAGTTTGGGGTTCGCAGTCCCCCGAGCTCCCACCACCTGCTGTGGCTTTAATTGTTAATCCCACATCCTCTGTGTCTCCCTCCACTGAACGGTCCTCGACGCCAGGCCAACGTCGCCAGATGAGGAGGGGGCCTGCGGTTCTGGAGAGCCTGGTTCCGGTCCTGCAGCCACGTCATGGGTGGAGGAGGAGAGTGGACTGCAGCATGGAACCTGCGGCGACGAGGAAGCGTCCCCGGGTCTCCACGGACGAGCGGTCCGGTCCAGCGGGTTGAGGGTCCCTTGCCATCACGCCATGCGGGCTGTCGGTGTGGGCATCGGTGCCGGAGAATCCAGAGGCTGCGGACACCATCATGCCAGCTGCAGAACCCGACGCAGCTGAGTGGGAGCCTGATGATGACCTCCTGCCGTCTGAGCCCGGATCGACGGCGTCAGAACCTGAGATCAGGCAAGTGCTCTGTATTGTCTTTCTCCTTTTCTTTCTTGAGCATTTTTGCCTGTCTCTTGGGGAGACGAGCCGGGTGCAGCCGCCCGCTGCGTCCGAGCTTGTCTCGCCGGGTTCTGGTGCTGCCGGTGATCCTGATCCCGGTTCTGTTCTCTTTCCCGAGCCTTCTCCCAGGATCGCCGGCGAGGAGCTGCTTTTGCCCACTGTGCCAGAGGTTCCGGGTTCGGGGTTGGAGGTTGATTCTGGTGCGGCGCCGACCCAGTCGGGGTCCGACGCAGGTGCAACCGTGACCCAATCGGGGTCCGACGCGGGTGCAACCATGACCCAATCGGGGTCCATCGCGTGTGCAACCGTGACCCAATCGTGGTCCGACGAGGGTGCGGCACCAGCAGGATCCAAGTTCGGTGAGGGAGCTGCAGATCCCCTGCCACCAGACACTGGACCGGCTCATCTTCTCCCCCATCTTCATCTTCACCCTCATCGTCCCCCCAAGTCTTCTCCACCAGGTGCCGCTTGGACCCTTCACTTTCGGCCCGGCTCGCCCTCGCTATTCTCCTCTACAGGGAAGCCATTGCCTTTCTCTCGCTTGCAGTCCTGGTGGCTGAGCAATGCGGGTCGGCCGCCAGAAGGACTGCCGCGCCCATTTGGCTCTCTGGGCCGGCCACCTGACCCATTGGACTCTCTATTCGGCGGCCTGGTCCGGCCACCCGAAGCACGGTTTTTCCTGGCCTGGGGTTCGGGTAGGCCGCCTGAACTCTTTCCGTTACCCCTGTTGGCGGTTTGGACGCTGGGTGCTGGGAGACCCCCGGAACTGTGTTATTTCGCCTGTCATTCCTGTGCCCTTGGTTCCTTTGTGATTTTGTGAGTGTACAGGTATGATATTATGATTTCTTGTAGTCCTATCGCGGTTAGCGTGTCTTTTTCTTCTTCCCCTCTCCTGTTTGAAGGATGTTTTGTATTTGCCACATTACGCCTTAGGAGCCTCTGTGTTTTAGTTATAGGCCTCCTGTTGTTGCTTTTTTTTGTTGGGTCCTGTCTGCATATTGTCCGCATTTTATGGAGTACTGTGTTTTTTGTTTGTTTTTTTTTCTCTCTCCCGTACTCTGTAATTGCTTCGTTTGTTCCTTGTCAGTGTTGTGTTTTGTTTTTTTTTCTTTTTCCTCTTTTTCTGACTCACTCCCTCCTGGCCTGCACCCCATCCGCCCACCCTGGGGGGGGGGGGGGGGGGGCTTGGGTGTTACTGGCCGTTCTGAGCCCAGCCTTGAGGGGGAGGTCCTATCATGGTCTGTGCGCCAATGTCGTCTGCGCTCAGGCCATACACCTTCTCAGGCCGGCTTTTGTTATGACAGCGTCGCAGCGGGCTTCTGGCTGTCAAACTCCATGGGACAGCTGGAGGCCAATTACCTCTCATCAGCTGAGGCGCTGTCAACCACTATAAAAGGGAGCGGCCCTGTTTGCTCAGGGCTGCGACCTCACACATTATCCACACGTACCTCTCGCTGTGGATTAGGCTGGAGTCCCTACGTCCAGCTCCAGCCCTCCTCTCTTCTCTCATCGTTATCCGTAAGTGTACCTCTTATATTATTTGTGTTTTGCCCCACGAGGCTCTTTTCCTTTGTTATGTTCCTTTATTAATAAACTACGCAAACTCACCGGTTGGCCCTTGGCTCTTATTAATGGTTTGCAAGAGCCATTCGTGACAGCTGATGTCGCAGCCTTGTTGGGACATGGTGGCCATCCACCAACCATCCACTACTTCATCCATCTGGACCATCCAGGGTTGCACGGTACACATCAGTAAACAAGACTGTTTGAAAATTGGTCTTCATGTACAGTCATGTGAAAAAATTAGGACACCCTGTATAAGCCTGTGTGTTTTTTGAACATATTTGGACATATGGATATTTAATATCGATGTTAAAAATACTGGGAGATTCATGTTATACAACTAAACTATTAAAATGAATTAAATACCTTTTTCAAGTTTTCTGTGAAATGTAATCCTAAACAAATAGTGAGGAATAAATTAGGACACCCCCCATCTTTTTTAGGACACCCCCACATTCATTCCCACTTAAAATGGCTAAAATAAATGTTAAAAAATGCAAATAAAAACAAAAGCAAGGTTAGACATAGATATGTGAACATTTCTTAATAAAGAACTGTGTCACAAGCTGAGCTCTGGATATTCCCCAGGCTCAGTCTTGTGGCTTTTCTCTGTATTTTTATTTATTTGTTGTATTTTTTGTGCCTTTTGGTTTTTGTTATCCCTGCATGTTTTCTATTTTCCAGTTTATGTCTTAGTTCTACTATTTTCTGATTCTGTATTATTGGTACCTATTTGTCAGTTGCACATGTTTGTAATTTATTTTACTTATTATTCGAGGGTGACAGCTGTCAGGGCATTTCCTGATTGGTGCTCCGTGTGGGCATAGTCCTGTCAGCCGTCAGCTGGTGTACTCTTATCTTATTACTTCCAGCTGATCCCTGTCACCATTTATTGTTTCCTTTTGCCTGCTCATGTGAACCCACGCCTGTCACTACTTATGTAATGGTTTTTTTACCCTGTTTAAGGAGAGTTATTTTCATTGTCATTTGCCGCTGTCTTGACTGTCCAAGCAACTCATCGTCTCCTCCAGAGTCCTTTCCCTGCCATGGCCTGCTATTTCTGTAAGTTTTCACCCTCGTTTGTATTTTGTGTTTGAACACCATGTTGAACTTTAAGTTTGTTGCTTTCTTCAGTAAATTACCCTAACTCACAGTTCAGTGCGTTGGTCTCACCTTCCTGCCCCGTAGGGCAATTCATGACAGAAGACAGTGGCCAGTAGAGACCCAGCTGCTGTGAGTTTGTGGATTTTTGTTTTTTCCCTTTCACTCACCTATTTTGTGGAGCTCGATATGTCCCCAGCCCGCCGACGTCCGGTGATCAAGGGGAGATCAGCAGTGGGTTCCCTGAGTTTGGAGGAGGAGTGGGCTGCCGAATTCATCCAAGGCTTCATGGATGAAGCCCTTGCTTCCCGGAGCCCAAAAACAATCTGGGAAAAGGTGGATTCGGCAACCGCCATCGTCGAGGAGCATCCAGGGTTATGGAGGCATGCCCAGTTCGCCGACTTGTTGGCCACGCTCTCCGTGTTGCAGCAGTCTTTCCCTGGGCTGACGTGGGGGCCGCCTCCAGGGAGCCCGGAGCCTACACGGAGATGTGCTCCACAGAAGATGCCCTGCCTCGCCTCCAGTACGCCCATTCCTGCTCCTGATTCACCAGCTCCACAATGCCAGCGTCATCCAGCTCTGGACCGCTGGAGGAATACTCCCGTCTCTTGGGTACCAAATTCCCCTTCACCAAGGCAGAAGCCCCCCTCTGCAGTGCACACTCAGTGTTTTTCGTCTCCGGCTGAATCGTCAGCTCCTCCCCCCGCCGCAGCTGCTGTTCTCTCCTTCTCCTCAGCAGTCTCATCCACTGCCGAGAGGTCTTCTGTGTTTCCCCCGGCTCCGCCCGCCTCTGTGTCAACTGGGGCTGCTCCTCCACGATCCTCTGAGGAGCCTGTGTCCACTGTAGCCACGGAGAGGGATGACGCTACACCCGCTGCAGCAAGCAACATTGAAACCCGGGAACACAGGCAAGTGTCATTTTATTCCCCTTCATTTTATGATAATGTGCCTTGCCTGATTCCCGGTGGAGAGGCTCAGTGTGTGCAGCCCCCTGAGCCCTCACTGCCTGCTGCAGCTGTCAGTTTTTCACCTGCCCTCTCCGTGTCTCCTCTTTCTCTCCCTGAGTGTCCACCGGCCCCAGGATCGTGTCGCTGGACGTTGGAGGAGCCAGAAACTGAGCTGATGCCTGCACTGACGAAGAAGTGTCCCCTGGCCTCCGCTGAGCAGAATCCAGCATCGTCAGGAAAATGACCTCCTGAATCCATGCCGGACGAGCCACTAGCGTGGGTCACCTCACTGGGGGGGTGCCAGGGCTGCATGAGCCATCATGCCTGCTGCAGGGGCCGCCGCAGCAGAGTTGGAGCTGGACCTCCAACGGACCAGACCCAAAACATTGTCGCCTGGATCGACAGAGTCCAGGACGGCGGTGGAGCTCGAGCTCAGGCAAGTGCTCTCCTTTGTTTTCAGTTTTGGAGAGTTCTTATTGGGCTCTTGGTGGTGAGATCCAAGTGCAACCATCAGCTGCACCTGAGCTAACCTCGCCGGGCTCCACTGCTGCCGGTGACCCTGACCCTGTTTTCCAGCTTGTTTTGTCTGAGCTCTCCCCCAGGGTCGTCGAGGTATTTCCAGATCTGCCAGAGGTCTCTGTGGGTCCAGTTTCACCACCAGAGAGCATCATGGGTCCAGCTCCTCCCACTGAGGTCGTCATGGGCGTTCCATCCCAGCCCGGGACCTCCGTGGGTGCTGCTCCCCCTTCTGGCTGAGGTTCTCGAGGGTTCTGCTTCCTTTTCTGTGGAGGTTGTCGCGGGTGCTCCGTTCCAGCCCGGGACCTCCGAGGGTGCAGCCTTGGTCCAGTCTGGGTCTACTGAGGGTGCAGTCTTGGTCCACTCCGGACCCACAGAGGATGCAACCATGTCCCAGCCCGGGACCTCCATGGGTGCTGCTCCCCCTCCTGCTGAGCTCATTGCGGGTGCTCCATCCCAGCCCGTGACCTCTGTGGGTGCAACTCCTCCTCAGTCCCGGTCTCCGTGGGTGCTGTGTCCCAGTCTGGGATTGTCGTGGGTGCTGCACCACAGCCTAAAACCAACTTGGGTGCTGCGCTCCAGTGTGGGCCCGCCATGCGCAATACGTCCCAGTCCAGGGGCCACCGTGGGTGGAGCTTTGGCCCAGTCTGGGTCCACCAAGGGTGCAGCTTTGGCCCAGTCTGGGTCCACTGAGGGTGTAGTTTTGGCCCAGTCTGGGTCCACCGCGGGTGCAGCTCTGCTCCAGCCCAGAGCCACAGCAGGTGCTGCTTTGCTGCAGCCTGGAGCCACTGTGGGTGTGGCTTTGTTCCAGCCCGGAGCCACCACGGGTGCTGTCTTTCTCCAGCCCGGAGCCACCATGGGTGCTGCCTTGCTCCAGCCCGGAGCCACTGCAGGTGTAGCTTTGCTCCAGCCCAGAACCATCACAGGCGCAAACTTGTTCCAATCCGGGACCACCACGAGTGCAACCTCACTCCAGTTCAGATCCACCGCAGGTGCTACTTTGTCCCTGTCCAGGACCACCAAGGGTGCTGCTGGCCAGTTCAAGGACATCGTGGTTCCCCCTCATTTTCCAGACACCATTGTGGTCCCCTCTCTTCTGCCAGATGCCGCCGTGGTCCCCTCTCTTCTGCCAGGTGCCGTCATGGTTCCCTCTCCTGTGCCAGACGCCATCATGGTTCCCCCTCCTCTGTCTGACGTCGTCATGGGTTCCCTGACTTCTCTATCCTGCCAGCCATTGACTCTTCATGTTGGGCAGCTGCCCCCTGGACCACCATTACTGTTCAGGTGGCTGAAGGACTCTGGTCGACCACCTGACGGACTGGGCCATTGGGCTGGGTGGTCCATATTCTCCAGCAGGCCACCCGACTCATACCACCTCGCCGTCCGCCAGGCCTGGGACTTTGGTCACCCATCTGAACTTTCTAGTTCTTTGGTCCGGGGGGCCTAATTCATTGATTTTGATTTTTGTGAGTCCTGAGCGGGGTTGTTTTGTTCCCTCCTAGCCTGTTCCCCCCACCAACCACCCTGGGTGGGTTATTATTGTGCCCCTGTTGGGGGAGGGGGGCTCTTTCTTTTGGTGTTACCCTAGGGTGTCTGGGTTCAACCCCTTGAGAGGGGTGCTCTGTCATGAGCTGAGCTTTAGATATTCCCCAGGCTCAGTCTCGTGGCTTTTCTCTGTATTTTTATTCATTTGTTGTATTTTTTGTACCTTTTGGTTTTTGTTATCCCTGCATGTTTTCTATTTTCCAGTTTATGTCTTAGTTCTACTATTTTCTGATTCTGTATTATTGGTACCTACTGTAATTCTCAGTCACACTTGTTTATAATTTATTTTACTTATTATTCGAGGTTGACAGCTGTCAGGGCATTTCCTGATTGGTGCTCCGTGTGGGCGTAGCCCTGTCAGCCGTCAGCCGGTGTACTCTTATCTCATTACTTCCAGCTGATCCTTATCACCATTTATTGTTACATTTTGCCCGCTCATGTGAACCCACACCTGTCACTACTTATGTAATGGGTTTTTTTGACCCTATTTAAGGAGAGTTATTTTCATTGTCATTTGCCGCTGTCTTGACTGTCCAAGCAACTCATCGTCTCCTCTAGAGTCCTTTCCTTGCTCTGGCGTGCTATTTCTGTAAATTTTCACCCTTGTTTGTATTTTGTGTTTGAGCACTGTGTTGAACTTTAAGTTTGTTGCTTTTTTCAATAAATTACCTTAACTCACAGTTCAGCGTGTGGGTCTCACCTTCCTGCCCCATAGGGCAATTCATGACAATCTGAATATTTAATGGGGTGTCCTAATTTTTTCACATGACTGTATTTCTGGGCCCACTGCAACCATTTCTGTTTGTGAGCATTGGTTAGGGGTGGCCGAATAGTAGGTCTATGTACAACTGCAAGCCTCTAGAGGATCCTTACACCTTGAGGTTCATTGGACTCCAGAGGCACCAGCTTCAAATACCTGTTTGCTGCTTTGTAACGGCATCTTAGGAGCTGCTGTCTTAATCCAATTAATTTGTCTGGCAGAAGCCTTCTTTATTATGCCTTTATCTGCACAAACCTGTCTGTGCTCTTAATGAGCCACAAATTTCTTCACAGTACAATGATCACGCTTAAGTTTTCATGAAATGTCTAATGTTTTCATACCTTGTCCAAGGCATTGCACTATTTGATGCTTTTTGGCAGCAGAGAGATCCTTTTTCTTTCCCATATTGCTTGAAACCTGTGGTAAGCTTAATAATGTGGAACATCCTTCTTAAGTAGTTTTCCTTTAATTGGGCTCACCTGGCAAACTAATTATGACAGGTGTCTGAGATTGATATCAATGATCTAAAGAGCCCTGAGACACAATATCATCCATGAGTTCAATTGAAAAACAAAAAACTGAATGTTTATGACACTGAAATCCTATTTGCAAAATAATTGGGAACTCTCTCTCTCTCTCTCTCTCTCTCTCTCTCTCTCTCTCTCTCTCTCTGTATATATATACTGTATATATATATATATATATATATATATATATATATATATATATATATACAGTATATTCCTTACTTTAGTCAGACTGTCTCACCCTGTGTGATGATTTAGCAAACAATGGCACCATGACAGGGATACCTACATACAGTAGGGGAATCGAACTGGCGGTAATGGTAGAACAAATTACCTAGCCTGTCAGTGGAGATGGGATGGATCCAACGTTTGAACTTCTGAATATAAATTAAGGTCTTATGTAGGCATGGGTCCACATATAGATGTATCCATGGTCCAGAATTTTGCACATACACCTTTGACTGACAGTGTAATGATGATTTATATTGAGCATAGATTTGCCGATATGAGGGATTGCAACAAAACTTGTAACTTGTGTTAAAAAGAATTCATGTAGCATATATTCAGACTGACACCCAACTTGGTTTTTGTATAAAGCTGCTGACAGACAAACACACATATAAATGGTCATAGCGATAGACACAGGAACCACCCCTATACACCACATGCTGTGAAAGGAAATTAATTTAACACATACTGTAGATCATTTTCTTAAATTTATTTGCTTGACCATAGGCGACTTTTAATAAATAATATATTCTGAATCTGACTAGTTTTCTTTACACTGTTGTAATTTAGCAGGGGAATTTGCTGCAGTGCATGCAAACTGTCATTGTTTGCATACACTTAAAACGACACCACCAAAAATCAATTTTTTTCTTAACGTCTGCAACATGTTTTTATGACTTACGTAATGAATCTATATAATATATCAGTTTCACTTTTAAAATTGAATTATTGAAATAAATTAACTTTGTGATGGTATTCTAATTCATTGAGATGCACCTGTAGATTTGTTTTTATAGGAGGTTTATATCCACTGGAGTTCATCTTTAAAGCAAAATTTCAGGCCATTTTCACTAAAGCTGTGTAATGCGGAGGGTGGGGGATGGGGGGGGCCTGAAAAGTTCATAGTGGTCAGATTTGACCAAATGTTTATTTTTTAACTGCAGGGATTCAAGTGCTGCAACACCTATGGGAGAAGTGTGTGGACCAAGGAGGAGAGTATGTTGAAAAATAAACCACATTTGGTCAAATTTGACCACTGTGAACTTTTCAAACCCCCCCGCCCCCGCCGTACATTGTTATTTAGTCAGTGATGGTCTGTCTCATGATACTAAGCATGTTACTCATTGATATAAGGTGATGATACACTGTGTCGACCCCGAAAGGGAGCAGCTGCAAGACAAAAAAAAAAAAAATAAAATATTGTTGGAGTTGTTTCCAACTAAAGTGGTGTCATTCAGTACACCACTTTAGGTGGAACTTCATAAAAATGCTATTTTTACACATACATTTTCCTATGAAGAGAAGAAAATCATGCAGTGTATATCTGACATATATTCAATATAGAAAGTGCATGACATCACAGGTGAGGACTCTGTGCTTATATTCAACATTAGCTCAGTAAGCGCCCCAAATGTTTGTCTAGCATAATATTCAGCACAAGAAAAAGAAAGATTGTCTGATTTTGCTCGGATGCATAACAATGACTCTGATTCAGATTTTAACACTCTCGGAACATCTATCTCTCTAGTGATCTATCTATTCAGTTGCCTATCCCTGTCCATCTAGCCCAGGGCTATGCAAGCCTAATTGTTTACCAAAGGGTTGCGGCTCATTTGCTCCTGGAGATTGGGCCTAATTAACACTAACTTATCTGAACACCGAGGAGCGGTGTCCACTCCACTTTAATCTAATCTGTACTCTTTCAAAAAATAATGAGATCATTTACACCTCATTAACGAGCAATGTAATGTCTGGGCATTAATCATAATGATTGCTTATCATTTCACTTTGCAATATTATCTCCTCTAATGAAACTGTTCACACAACTGCCAAGAGGGCCTTAATTGGTCGTGTGAAATCATAGAGCACCCAGCAGCTTGCCGCACCGTGTGTGAAGTTCTAATTTGCATGGGTGGGTGGAAGGTGGCGGTGGGATTGGAGGGGTGTGCAGGAAGGGATGGCATCACTTAGAAACAGACAGACATACACATGCACATAGTAAAGTGGACATAAATGCGGTGATATGATTTGAGAATGGCTGCAATTGCTGTAACCAGATAATAAAAGCCAATAAAGTTAGATAATTTCTTCAAACTTTAAATGTTCATTTCATTAAATGTTTTCTTCAAGTCTCTTCATTTGAATATATTCTCCTGATGTTTGCTGCCGCTCTCGCTGGCATAAGATCCATGCCAGTGGTGGATGTGATTACCAAGGTGACCTAGCATCCAGACTGATCCCAGCTTTGTGCCACTGCCATGAAGCCAAGACAAGTAAAAGACCTATCCAATATTCCAGTTCTTAAATTGTAAACCCATATAGCCTACTGTATATCCACCCAACTGGCCATCCCCAGCAGCATTTTAATACCAAACGGAATATATCATTGCCCCAGAGTGTGTGGACCACCTAAAGACGCCATGCTTGACTAGATGGAGAAGCGCACCAAGGATGCTCTGTGCCCCGACTCCCCCTGGCTTAGGAGAGCTTACGTGCAGATGTCATTAACTCTTTCTCCCTGGTCAGAATGGCTAGTCGCTAATTGTGGCCTGTGGTCTGTGAGTTGAGCTTGTGTAGCTGAGGAGAAAAATGCCTGCCTTAAATTGAAATCTGAGCAGCGTGTCTTGGGTGTTTTGGCATCTTCAATTCCATGCAGTTTTAAGCAGTCATAATTCCTTCAGGGTTAAATTTGTCATCCACAGAAAATGCTTTTTTTCTTTTTACAGCAACAAAATTTGCAGTTCTTCACTTCTTCTTTTTCAGTGGTTTTTCATAAAATTTTTGAAAAACAACCAAGACCACAGTGTCTGAAAAAAAAGGGCCAAAATTAAAGCAGCTGATTATATTTAAGATAAGATAAGATAAGATAAGATAAGATAAGCCTTTATTAGTCCCACAATGGGGAAATTCCAGGATTGCAACAGCACAGGGATAGCAACACTCAGAGCAATAATCAGAAGGCAAGAAAAAAAACCAAGAACATCTAGTAAACATATGTACATATTACTATAAATATATATATAGACACACAGTGCGGAGCATTATGGTTGGTGAATGTGCAGCAGAAAGTCTAAGCTCTCTCTCCGCGGATGCGGCGGGCCAGCTGGAAGTCTTTGGGCATGATGGTGACCCTCTTAGCGAAGAAGAGACCCACCAGGTAGGCCTCTCCGGTCTCCTGCAGGGCCATGACGGCGAAGCTCAGGAAGCGCAGGTGGGTCCTGAAGTCCTGAGCGATCTCCCTCAGCAGGCGCTGGACGGGCAGCTTACGGATGAGCAGCTCCGTGGATTTCTGGTAGTGACGGATCTCTCTCAGAGCCACGGGCCTGTGACGGTGAGGCCTCTTCACTCCGCCGGTGGCCGGAGCGCCTCTCCGAGCAGCCCTGGTGGCTAGCTGCCTCCTGGGGGGCTTCTTCCTCCAGTAGATGTTACGGGCGGTCTGCTTGGTTCTTGCCATCGCTCTTTATTATTCTGTCTTATATTTCTTGCACGCCGCCTAAACTTCAGCCCGCCACCCGCGTCGTTTTCGCTACAGCTCCCGGTATGTCGAGTTTCCCATTAGCACCGGGCGGCGGCCAAGTGCTAGCTAGCACCAGCTCCTCCCCGCTGCAACGTCTCCTGCTGCAAACAGTGGCTCCGTCCGCCGACCCGGGAGATCCCCGGGGCGATCCGTGCATCCGTGATATATATACAGAGTGAAAGGTGTAGAAAGAAGAAGGAAGATAAAAAAAAGGCTGTTGCAACGGGCAGCCGACTCGTGTGGCGCCGCCGGTCCGGCGGAACCGGAAAAAAAGTGACACTCTGGCAAAAATCAAGTTTTTTTCTGTTGTTAACATGTCTGTAACATGTCTTTTGTGACTTACAAGACATATCAAGAGTGAAATCACTCAAATGTCTCATATCGCTGTTATTTTTGCTGTAAAGTTTCACTTAAGCCCCGCCCCCCCAAAAAATGCGAGTTTGGACAGACCATTTCTAGCTACATAAGTATTCCTGCTTAACCTGATTGGTTATAACATTAACCAATCAGATGGATACTCTTGGCTACCTCGGGGGAAGAGGGAGGAGCCGAGGAGCAGCAGGATTGAGGGGGCTTAAAACATCCGTTTTGCATAGGTAGTGAAGCAGTGGAGGAGGAGGGAGGAGGGGAGGGGGAACCCGGCTTGGATGTGGTTCGGTGAGACTGCTGCTCTCAGCTCACTTTGCCAGTGGATGATGTGCTGAGCTGTGGAATGTGAGCCGCCCTGTCGGCCACTTTTCAAAAGCAGAACTGACACCGGCTTGCCACGCTCGGTGAGACCGCTTTCAAAAAAATGTTTCGCTTTTTACTTTTGAAGATATAGGCAAAACTTTTAACGTCTGGAAGCATCGTGAATGGACTAGCAACCCACCCAGCAGGAGTCGCGTGACCAATCACGTACAAGCCCTTCAGGTCACTAATTAGAATATTCATAGATCTGCGCATACTTAAGTAGGTGCAAGATTTAAATGTTCTTTCCAAACAATTCTAAGGCAATGACAGTTTTTTTGTTGGTTGAAAAGCTACAATATACAATTTTGGGCTATACATATTTGTTTTTGAAGTGGTTTTAGGTGGTTTTAGAGCCACCGGAGGGCATCTTTAAGCAATATTACACAACAGTGTTTTGCAACCCAGCCATAGGGGGTCCACAACGGTGCATTACTCCTTGTATCTTCAGGTGTAACAGTGAAGATGCAAGTAGCAGATGTAGCGAAGGTAGATGAGTTTAAAGACATGTGGTCAACCATCCAAAGCAATTGAAATTGCACAAGAGAGGTGAAGAAGAGAGTGCAGGCAGGTAGGGATGGGAAATGATAAGATCTTATCATTATCAATGGCATTGAGATTGATAAACTTATCAATTTTTGATCGGTTTTCTGTGTGGAAAAAAGCAGGCATTCACAGGATTTCAGCATCAGTGCAGTTTTATTATTTTTCTGACTTTAAACAATGCTTCTTCTCTTAAAAAGATATAATAAAGTTGAATATAAAAGACTAGAAACATGCTTTCCTTAGAAAATGGGCATTTATGATTTGTAACATTTGAAATGTTTAAACGCTAAATAGCAATAAATGGAATGAAGTATAAATGGAATTCTGACATGATTAGAAACAACTGCACAATTATGTTATTTTAGCAATCACAAAAATATACATGCTGTACTTGGGTGGAACTTTTGCATGTTCTTTATGTATACAGTATATATACAGTACTGTATATACATCCACACATGCATAAAATACTCAATTGTATATCAACATACTGGTAAACCCTCAAGACATTGCTCATTCTTGGACGGAGTCTAGGTCAGTATTAATCTGTAATCTATGCTACACGTACGACCTACACTCAAGCTGTTCTACAGTCACGAATGGATGCAAACCTTTCACTACAAACTTCATTACTGCTCTGTGTGCAGCTATCATCAATGGGCTTTCCTGGCAAGGAGCAGAGGGCAAGCAGGTTGGTAAAACCTCAGAGCTACCTGTTGCTGTCATTGTCTTAAAAAAATGAGATCATATTTAATTATCAGACATTTTTAGCTGGATTTTGTGTCTTCAAAATGATTAAACTTAACCTACAAGGTGCACTGCACTAATATACTACTAAAAGTAATAAGCCAATATTACCATCACTAATGGAGTTGCTGCTATTTGCTTTGAGCAATAGGATGTACATCCTAAACACCGTTTTCCACCAAAACACCTATGCATCGATGGTCCTTTTAATCCAGCCTAGGGTAATATAGACGACTTGATTACATATTGGGAGAATGGTATATCAAGAGGGCTTCACTGAACTGCAGAGTATACCTTAATGCCAGTATACCATTTGATTCAGGTCATCAGATCGTGGTTCTTGATGCCATGTTTCCAACTAAAACCCAACGAAGAAGAATCTTCAGAAAGAAGAGTGACAAGGCTCACCCATAACACAATATGCAGGCACTGAGGGATTCTGAAGATGTGAGAGCTGAATACAGCAGACGCCTTGATGAGATTTTGGTACAGTCACCATCTTCGTCACAAGTTGATATGATCGAACAACAAATCATCAGTGCTATCTGCACAGCCTCTGAGGAAAAGACTCCACCATTTCATAGAGACCATGATGATAAACCCAGGGTGGATGAGGAATTTTTAGTCCTGCTTGAGAAAAGACGAGAGTCAGCAGACATTACTGAGAGAAAAGAACTGTCTGTGCAAATATGCAAACTCCAGCTCAAACTTAAAAGTTCATACTACAAGGATAAAGCTAATAAGATTAACCCTGGGAGTGAACGATGAAACATTAAAGAGTAATTCTGACTAGCTAAAAGTTATTGTGCACTCCCAAAATTTAGACAACAGACCATGCAGTCTGAGAAATTGGAAGAGCACTTTGCATAACACTTGGCGAGAGAGAATTCACCATGCAGTCGGAGTTGGTAGACCCTGATAGTTTTCCACACATCATCCCCCCTGAAGATCAAAATCTTGTTGATGACCCCCCCCCCCCCCCCCCCCCCCCCCGGCCCCAGGCTGCTGAATTAGAGGAGTGTATGTCTAGGTTCAAAAATGTCAGGTGCCAGGGAACTGACAGAATATTCAGTGAACAACTTAAATACTCCCACTCAAAAGAACTCCTCCTCTATCTGGTTCTACTGATGGGAACAATTTGGGAATGTGTTAGGGTCCCTAGTGCATGGCTACTTTCTTCAATCACATATCTCTACAGGAAGGGACTGAGATCTCTAGCAGAAAACTATCAGGGTCTTTCTATCATAGCAACACTGTCTAAGCTTTTATCTATAGTGGTTATCCAAAGAGTACGGCCAGTGTACAAACACATTCTATTGCCTACACCGTTTTGATTCAGAAGCAATTGATCCACCTGTGATGCAATCTGTAATGTTTCACATATACTGGAGAAAGAACAGAACCCACCCTTTGTATGTCTCATCAACCTCAAGGCAGCGTATGATTGGCTCCCATGAGATGCGCTCTTTCGCGTTCTAGAAATTTGTCTTCAGTGCCCTAAGCTGATCTCCATCATCAAGGCCCTGTACACCAGCACAATGGCCTGCATAAAGGGTGCTAGCCAATATATCAGCACTTACAGTATGTAGGGTGTCGCCAAGGTGCACTTGAGAGTCCAAGCATCTTTAATGTGTACTTGGACATTGTCATGAGATGTGCCAACCATGAGATCAACAGCCAACTCCCTGAGGCAGGTGCATGTATTGAGTTTGTAGTACCCAATGAGGTGTCTCCCCTTGAACTTTGTACTAGGTCTTCACATGGTGTGATCAGAATGTTAGATCTCATGTATGCTAATGACGTTGTAGTGTTTTCCGAGAGCTTGGACGAACTAAAGAAAATCTTAGAGATATATGACAACACTTTCTCAAGATTTGTTTTACAGATGCCGTACAAAAAAGACGGAGACACTGGCCTTTAATGTCTATGAAAGTATTCAGTCTAGAACAACCCTACTGATGGTTAACAACGTGGAGATAAAAAACGTGAGACAGTTTTGTTACCTTGGCCACTTTATTACCAACACTGGGAAGTCATCAAAGTTCCTGCACCACAGGATAGCATCAGCATTTGAAAAATGAACAGAGCTGAAACACATGCTTACTGACCATGAAATCCATCTCAATACTCGCATGAAAATCTTGATAGCATATGTACGGTCTTGGCTATTGTACAGCATGCAGACGTGGGAGCTATCATGTGCGGAACTCCAGAAGCTCAATGCTGTTTGGAATGGCTTCTTAAGAAAAATGATAGCTGGGGGCTATTCAAGGAAGAATGCACCTCCCATGAGTCAACGTAAGAAGAAGACAGACCCAGCATCCATAGTCAATGGGGACTTGGATTGGGCTTTCAAAATCTCGAACACTAAGCTCTACCAAATAACCCAGTCACAACCCATTGAAGTTTTCTGTCACATCCAATATCTGAAATACATAGCGCACATCTGCAGAATGCCAAATGACGCAATCCAGAAAGTTGCTTGACAAAAGGAGACATTGGAGGAGGGTTGATGAACTCCTTAGTGTTGATAAACAGCAGGCCCTGAAGACAGTGATGAGGAAAGAAAACTTCATGCGAATGTTGGAGATTTGATTTCCATGCTCCAAGCAGCCACACCCCAAGGCTGATCACGTGCCACGTGGAAAAACATGATGATGATGATTTGGGAAGCTGGTACGGGCACACTTTCATAGACTGTCAAACAAATTGCCATCTTTAATTTTATCCCATGCTGCTACATCAAGAGGTTTCCACATGTTGCTCGTGTAAGCCATAGTGTTTACGCTATTATCCCATGGTAGTGACAGCGTCATGGTGTTGCTTTGTAACGACAGCCTGTGACTTCATGATGCATGCTGTTTTTTTTTTAAACATGGAAGTGTTTAAACCTGCAGCATTGATAAGAGGAACTGATAACATCAAAGACATATGATTCTGGGCAATTCAAAATTTTTGAACCGGTTTCCAACAGGAACCGGTTTTCAATTTCCATCCCTACAGATGGGTTGGAGTTGGTGGAGATGAGTGTTGGGGTGATTTGTGACAGAAGGATAGCAGCTAGGGTTAAAGGCAAGATGTACTTTTAAGATGGGGGAGTTCAGTCACAGCCTGTTAGTTGTGGTATGGACTCTTCTGTCTGCCTGGGCCAGGGTGGCTCCTGTGGCGGTGTCTCTGCAGCTGTGGTCTGAGACTGGCTTCTGGTGCTGACAGTCCTCCTATGATGGCATTTCTTCACTCTAGTCCTCAGCCATGTTTTACCTATGCCTATTATTAGTTGTGGGTGGGGTGGGTCAGGGTGGGAGGAGGTGGGGTCTGGGGTGAGTTGAGTGGTGGATGTCTTGGATGAGAGTAGGGGCAGGATGGGAGGGCTTGCTTGTCTTTTTATTGATTTGTTTTTATTTTATCTGGTATTGTTTTTAACTGTAAAGCACTCTGAGTTGCACTTTGTTGCATGAAAGGTGCTATATAAATAAATTAAGTTTGAAGTTTGATTTACAAGACGGTAGTGAGACCTGTTATCATGTATGGTTTGGAGACAGTGGAACTGACAAAAAGACAGGAGGCAGAGCTGGAGGTGGCAGAGTTGAAGATGGTAAGATTCTCATTGGAAGTGACTAGGAGGGACAGGATTAGAAATGAGTATATCAGAGGGACAGCTCAGGTTGAGTGGTTTAGAGACAAAGTAAGAGAGGCAAGGCTGAGATGGTTTGGACATGTGCAGAGGAGGGATAGTGGATATATTGAAAAAAGAATGTTAAAGTTGGAGCTGCCAGGCAGGAAAAAAAGAGAAAGACTGCAGAGAAGTTTCATGGATGCAGTGAAGGAGGACATGGAGAGTGTTGGTGTTCCAGAGGAAGATGCAAGGGATAGAGTGAGATGGAGCCAGATGAGCTGATGTGGTGACCCCTAAAGGGAACAGCCAAAAGGAGAAGAAGAAGAAAAAAGAAGACACAAGAGCGCTTTATGTCAAGCCTATAAAGAATCACTGCAGTTACTACGTATATTCATTGATACTGCATGACCCTGAGTATAATATTGCTTTTATACAACAGTTCCACAAACACAGTTTATTAAGTGATAGCACAAAATATTATGATTTTTGCTTGTTTAATCAGTTATCTTGCTCCACCTAGAAAAATAGTCCCTTCCAAACACACCCAGTTATCTGTTGCTTAGCACCTCAATGAGCATAACATAGAAAAGAATAAGCCTATTGTCATTTCACACACATAACCAAATTAAATATTGTTCAGCACAGAAGTCAGTGTTTATAATACATACCTATCACCTGTTGAGTAGGTTTGTGGGTCAGGTGATTTGTCGATGGTGGCTAATTAACATGCTTGTGATTTGGTTTCTGTGAACTTTGTTCGTTTTTTGGGGGCATTTTCAGATGAAATAAATAGTCCATCACCACAAAGACATTATGGTTGGCTAATTGAGACAGTAAAATCAAGTTCTAGCTTGTCTATTTTGTTGTAAACAGACGTGAAATACTTGACTGAGTTGTATGACTTTATTCAGATAACTGCTCACAAAAACATCACTTTTTGCCAGTGTTCTGGATATAAAAAGGTGTTAATTTTTTTAATTAAAAAACAAAACACAGTTGGTAATGAATTTTGTTTTGTGTGAGTCCACACTTTGTCCTAGTGGTGAGCTCTCTTCTATGGAAAGAGCCTGTTTGAATAGTTTTTGGCAAAAATGAGAAAAGTCTACATGGAACAGCAAAGCGTATTCTAGACTTCAAATGAATGAATGAATGAATGAATGAATGAATTTTATTTATTTCGGATAGTACATTACAGGTTAAAAGAAACTGTATAATATAACAACAAGGTCAAATTAGACAAAGACTCCTTCTACTATACAATTCCACGTGAGTTATCCGAAATGGGTGATGGCTGAAGCCGCAGCTTATATTGCCCACCCATATTCCATCCAAGAATTCAAAGGAGAAAAAAGAGAAAACAAGACAAGAGCGATTACAATTTAAAACAAGGCTAAGACAAAATGTGACTGAGAGAAAAAGAAAACTGAGCTAGTCTAAGTTAAGCGGTTACTATTCAAAAACAAATCTAAGACATAGTGTCACAGAGAAAAAAAGAAAAAAAGAAAAAACTAAGCTACAACACAACACAGGCTGGAAATGTCAATCCTTATGTGAGTTTACATGTCGTCTTGTAAATATGTTTGGAGTATTTCTTCCTTTAGTTTTTGTTTAAATTGTCCAAGCTTTGTACATGATTTTAATTCAGGTCCAAAATCGTTCCATAATCTGACTCCTTGCACTGAAATACAGTGTTGCTTGGTAGTTGTTCTCACTGTAGGCTTTTGAAATATACATGTTCCTCTGAAGTGATATCGTTTCTCCCTTGTTTGGAACAACTTTTGGATATTTGCGGGCAGTGATAGATTCTTCACTTTGAACATTATTATTGCGGTTTTAAAGTCAGTCAGATCTTTCAACTTGAGAGTTTTTTGTTTAAGAAAAAGTGGGTTTGTTGGTTCCCTGTAAGCTGCTTTGTTGATTATTCTAATAGCTCTCTTTTGAAGCATAAAGAGTGGATATATGTTTGTTTTTATATGTATTTCCCCATACTTCATTACAATATGTCATGTATGGGAGTATTAATGAACGGTACAAGGTGTATAGTGTGGGTTGATTCAGCAAATTTTTCACTCTGTGTAATATTGCAATTGATTTGGATACTTTACCTTTTATATAATTAATATGTGGCTTCCAACACAGTTTGTTATCAATTATTACTCCAAGGAATTTAGTTTCGGATACCCTTTCAATCTCTACACCATTTACACTGAGTTTGGGTACTGGGTAGTTGTGATGGTTGTTAAAGACTATAAATTTTGTCTTGCTTAAATTGAGCGTTAATTTGTTTGAATCAAACCACAGTTTCAGCTTTCCTAATTCCTTTCCGAGTGTATCCAGAAGTTGTTCCAAATTGTTTCCACTGCATAGCAGATTAGTGTCATCAGCAAACAGTATTAAGTCCATTTTTTCTGAAACTTTACATATATCATTTATATACATATTGAATAATAATGGTCCCAAAACTGAACCCTGTGGGACTCCACAGGTGACCTTCAGTAACTCTGAGTTTTTGCTGTTAACACATGCAAACTGATATCTATTCTTTAAGTAACTACTTAACCAGGACAGTGCTACCCCTCTAATACCACAATTTTGTAGTTTCTTTAATAATAGATTGTGATCTACTGTATCAAATGCTTTTTTAAGATCCAGGAATACTCCAACTGAATACTCTTTATTTTCAATGGCTGTTGATATTTTTTCTGTAAATTCCATTAAGGCATATGCTGTTGTCCTTTTGTGTCTGAACCCATATTGCTGCTCACACAATAAATCATTCTTCAGTATGAAGTTGTCAATTCTCTCATAGAATATTTTTTCAAGTATCTTGGAAAATTGCGGTAATAGTGAAATTGGTCTGTAGTTGGAGAGTTCCCCTCTGTCGCCTGTCTTGTAAATCAGAATTACTTTAGCTATTTTCATTGCATTGGGAAATATACCTGATTGGAGAGACAGGTTACAGATATACGTCAGTGGTTTCACTATGCATTCGATAACAGTTTTGACTAGTAGCATGTCAATACCATCGCAGTCAGTAGATGTTTTACTTTTGAACGATTTAACAATTTCAATGACCTCTCTTTCGTCTGTGTTCTTTATGAAGATGGTGTCTTTTACAGCAGTGTTATTGCATATTGTATCACCTGTAGGCGCCGTAGTGGGTATTTCTCGGGCCAGTTTAGGTCCAATGTTAACAAAAAAATTATTAAATTCATCTGCAGGTGAAGCTATATTCACATTCGGAGTCGATTTATTATTTTTTGGAATATTAGTTGGGTAGCTAGTATTTCTGCTTTTATTTCCAAGGATACTGTTGATTATTGTCCATGTATTTTTAATATTGTCTTTGTTTTTTTCCAGTTCTTTACTGTAATAGTCTCTTTTACTGCATCTTATTATGTATATGTTAACTTATTTTTGCATGTTTTATACCATTGCTCTGCTTCTTTTGTCCTTTTCTTTATGAAAGCTTTATATAATAAATTTTTCTTTTTACACGCCTTTTGTAGTCCTTTGGTTAACCATGGTTTGTCAGCAAATTTGTGTTTAAGCTTTTTTTTAACTAATGGGCAGTTTTTTTCATAAAGAGTGGTTACAATGTTTATAAATGTGTCATAGGCTTCATTTACATCTGATACATAGACTTCTGTCCAGTCTTGCTTCAGCAAGTCCTCTTTAAAAGAACTGATTGCGTTTGGTGATTTGTGTCTGAACGATTTTGAGATTTTTTCTGGGTTGGGCCCCGTGTGGCCATGGATAAGTGCAAAGATTGGCAAGTGGTCGCTTATATCATTTATCAATAATCCACTTTCTATTTTCTTATCGAGAACATTGACAAACAGGTTGTCAATAAGTGTAGCAGAGTGAACTGTGATTCTACTGGGATGTGTTATTGTGGGATATAGACTCATGCTGTACATAGAGTTCATGAACTCTGTAACTACATTTTGTTGATGTGGATTAAGTAGGTCAATATTGAAATCTCCACAAATTGCTACCATTTTCTTACTAGTAATATTATTGTACAGCTCGACTAATTTATCTCTGAATGTCGCAATGCAAGTTCCCGGCGTTCTGTATATGCAGCTTATGATTAGATTTTTTGTTTTGTCTAGGTCAATCTCAACAGTAACACATTCCAAAATCCCTGGTAGTGCTGAGGACATTTCATTTACAAGCTTACATCTATATAGGTCATCAACATACAGTGCAACACCACCACCCTTTTTTTGAGATCTGTTAATGTTAAACATCTGATATCCCTCTATTGCCATCAGGGGAGCCTGGTCTTCAGTAAGCCAGGTTTCAGAGACTGCAATGGCTGTGAATTTTCTGTTTAGCTGTTTTAAATAGTCCTGAATCTGTGAGAAGTTTTTGTTAAGACTTCTGCTATTGAAGTGTATTATTGACAGTTTACCATCTAATTGCACTTGACTTTTGAATTGCTTTTCAGTGTAATATTCACAGTGGTTATGAATATTATTGAAAAAGTGGTTATCGGGATCAATATCATTCTCCATCTCTTGTGGTTTATGTTCAGCATAGTGGCATATTTTTAGAGTTTGAGTTTCATCACTCTGTGTTTCATAGACAGTGTTCATTTGTATTTATCTAAGTCAGTAGCATCTCTGATCATTATACTTTTTGCTTGCTCAGGTGTTCCATTTAGTTTAATCCAAATTCTACAATTTCTTGTCCAGGTTGACTGTATCCTATTTTGTTTTTTTAGCATCCGTGCCTGCCGTGCTAATTCAGCGTTTTTTTTTTTGTCAGGTGTTCATTTAGGTAAACTTGAGTTTCCTTTAGTTTTTTGGCCTGCCTCAGTATGTCATTTTTCACCCTCCTGTTCACAAAACGCATCACAATTGATTTCTTTGTTTTGTTATCTTTCTTCGGTAAAGCATAACAGGCTGAGATCGCATTGGCTTCTACCTTAATGTCTTTATCATTAAGGAACTGAAGCACTTGGTTTTCTAGGGACATTGATTCACTTATGGAAGCATGTTCACCACTCAGTCCTGTTGCGGCATGGGCGTAGGACTGATATCTGATGTCTAGTCCACTTATAACTAGGTCATCAATGCGAGAACCTTGTTCAAGATCCTCGACGCGTTGCTCCAAAAGACGCCCGTGTTGCTCCAGGTCCATAATTTTTTGGTCTTTTTCTTTTATTATTGAATGTAGGGCTTGTACCTCTTGTATTAGGTTTATTATTTTGGCCTGTTGGTTAGTCATTTTGGCCAATTCTTCTAACACAAAGTTCAGAGATTTTTTAATTTCTTCCATTTCCTCTTTTTTGGGTGGCATTTTACTGACCATTACATTTTACTGAAATCAAAATAAACAGTTAAATTGTTTCAATTTCTTCACTCATTTTTGAACTCCTGTCACTTGTTAGGATCTGTCTTTGTCTCAGTTACTCTCATTAAATAAGCTGTCTTGATTTGGCTCCATTTGTGAATGATACCACCCTCCCAGCTTCATCTCCACCCATTTTAATGATGGTGGGATTATCCCTGTGTCTAAAGCAACACCGGCAGTGCTACTAATACTACTATGGAGTTAACTTAGTAACTATGTTTTTTTTATGGCTATTTAACTTCTAGTCAGTCCTCTAAATATCTGTGTTCCCACCTAGTTTATTAATTGACAGTAGATAATACAGTAGTGTGAAAAAGTGTTTGCCTCCTTCCTGATTTCTCAATTTTTTGTATATTTGTCACACTTAAATGTTTCAGATCATCAAACAAATTTGAATATTAGACAAAGATAACACAAGTAAACACAAAATGCAGTTTTTAAATGAAGGTGTTAATTATTAAGGGGAAAAAAATCCAAATCTTCATGGCCCTGTGTGAAAAAGTGATTGCCCCCTAAACCTAGGAACTTCTAAATATCAGGACTTTCACCCCCACGGACCTCCTCCCAGTTTTTCTAGCCCCTGCCGCCGATCTGGTTTATTGTTTGGCTCGGAAAGTGAGACGGCGGAAGAGAGGAAGACGAGCGGGCGCTCTCGTACGACTTCGCAGGAGAGGCTCGCGAACGGCGCTGCCTGGCATATTTCTGTCCAATACCAACTCTCTCTCTAACAAGGTAGATGAACTGAGACTGCTGATGCGTTTTAAGGACCTCGCCTCCTCAGCTGTCCTCTGCTTTACTGAGACCTGGCTCCGGGAAAATATACCGGACAGCGCGCTGCGCCTCGACGGCTTTCAGCTCTTCCGTGCTGATCGTGACACAGAGCTTTCCGGCAAGACCACAGGAGGCGGAGTCTGCTTCTACATCAACTGCAGCTGGTGCTCTGATGTAACGGTAATTTCCAAACACTGTTCTCCTGCCTTGGAATTTCTTGTTATCAATTGCAAGCCCTTCTATTCCCCGCGGGAGTTTGCTTCTTTCATAATGATCGCTGTGTACGCCCCTCCCGACGCGGACACGCGCGAAGCTCAGCGCGTGCTCGCGGATCACATTCAACACACAGAGCGGAGTTTTCCAGACTCGCTGATTATTGTGGCTGGCGACTTTAATCAGTGCAATCTGAGCCACGATCTCCCCCGCTACAAACAGTTTATTAAATGCCCCACCAGAGGATTAAACACACTGGATCACTGTTACACCACAGTGAAAGACGCATATCGCGCTGTCCCTCGAGCTGCGCTGGGATTATCTGATCACGTGATGGTTCACCTCATTCCCACATACAGACAGAGATTGAAGCTCACTAAACCTGTTGTGAGCACTACGAAGATACGGACCAGTGATGCTGAGGAGAAGCTGGAAACGTGCATGGAAATATCTGACTGGGGCATGCTTAAAGGAGCCACGCATGATCTGGATGAGTACACGGACACTGTGAACTCATATATCCACTTTTGTGAAGAGAACATTCTTCCATCACGCACAAGGGTGAGTTACTCTAATGACAAACCCTGGTTCACAGCTAAGCTCAGACAGATCAGGAAGGAGAAGGAAGCAGCGCTGAAAAGTGGAGACAGGGACTGCTACAGGGAGGTTAAATACCGGTTTAACAGAGAGCTGAAGAGGGCTAAATCTCTATACTCAGAGAGACTCCAGCAGCAGTTCACTGCTAATGATTCGGCTTCCGTGTGGAGAGGACTGAGGCAAATCACCAACTATCGACCTAAGGCTCCTAAAGGTCAGGATGACAAAGCCCTTTGTCAAAGACTGTCCCAACACTATGCCCGTTTTGACACCTCGTCATCTGTGTCCAACTCCCCCCCTCCCTCCAGCTCCACAGCCTCCACATTCCCTACTTCATTTAAGGCACCCCCCCCCCCTCCTCCCCCCCTCCCCTTATCATCAGTGAGCAGGATGTGCTCAAACAGTTCTCCAGACTGAACCCGCGCAAGGCCCCCGGCCCAGACGGCGTGTCTCCCTCCACCCTGAGACTCTGTGCGAAACAGCTGGCTCCTGTATTCACAGACATTTTTAACACCTCCCTTAAGTTATGCCACGTGCCGTCCTGCCTCAAATCCTCCACCATCATCCCTGTCCCCAAGAAGCCACGGATCACTGGACTTAATGACTACAGACCTGTAGCGCTCACCTCTGTAGTCATGAAGTCCTTTGAGCGCCTGGTCCTGTCCCACCTCAAGTCCATCACCACCCCTCTCCTGGACCCGCTGCAGTTTGCCTACCGAGCCAACAGGTCTGTAGACGATGCAGTCAACCTGGCCCTCCACTCCATCCTGCAGCACCTGGACTCCCCGGGAACCTACGCCAGGATCCTGTTTGTGGACTTCAGCTCCGCATTCAACACCATCCGCCCCGCTCTGCTCCGGGACAAGCTGTCCCTGCTCAACGTGCCTGACTCCCTCTGCAGGTGGATCATCGACTTCCTGACGGACCGGAGGCAGCATGTGCGGCTGGGAAAGACTGTCTCAGACGATACTAGCATCAGCACCGGATCACCCCAGGGCTGTGTACTTTCCCCCCTACTCTTCTCCCTTTACACCAACTCCTGCACCTCCAGCCACCAGTCTGTCAAGTTGATCAAGTTTGCGGACGACACCACCCTCATCGGGCTCATCTCCAATGGCGACGAGTCCACCTACAGGAGAGAGGTGGCCCAGCTGGCGTCCTGGTGCAGCAATAACAACCTGCAGCTGAACGCTCTGAAGACAGTGGAGATGATTGTAGACTTCAGGAAAGTCACTACTCCTCTGCCCCCCCTCACCCTCTCAGGCTCTCCCATCACCACTGCTGATTCCTTCCGCTTCCTAGGCACTACCATCACCAGGGACCTCAAATGGGAGCTGACCATCAGCTCACTCATCAAAAAAGCCCAGCAGAGGATGTTCTTCCTGCGGCAGCTGAGGAAGCTCAAGCTACCCACCAAGATGTTAGTGCAGTTCTACACAGCCATCATCGAGTCCATCCTCACCACCTCCATAACCGTGTGGTACGCAGGAGCCACTGCCAGGGACAGACTAAGGCTGCAGCGCGTCGTGCGCACTGCTGAGAAGGTGATCGGCTGCAAGCTCCCATCTCTCCAGGATCTGTACATCTCCAGGACCCGGAGGCGTGCTGGCCGGATCATAGCCGATCCCTCACACCCTGGTCACGTACTGTTTGCCCCCCTTCCCTCTGGTAGAAGACTTCGGTCCATCCAGACTAAAACCTCCCGTCACATGAACAGCTTCTTCCCCTCTGCCATTAGACTGCTGAACACTAAGTGACTTATTGACTCTTGTGCACCATGTACAGCAGCTCAACCAGACTCATGTCAATCATCACTGTTTTCTTCCTGCATTACCGACTGCACTATATAGTTCTCCACAGTATCTGCTGCTGGCTAATATATATTTTAACTGTTGACCAGTATCACTTAATCTTATCCTACACTTTACTACATGTATAGTTTATTTCTCTTATCTTATCATGTTTAATGTTGCAGCATTGTACCGAGACAAATTCCTAGTTTGTGTACTACATGAACAATGGCAATAAACCTGATTCTGATTTTGATTCTGAACCTAATAACTGGTTGGGCCACCCTTGGCAGCAACAACTGCAATCAAACATTTGCGATAACTGGCAATGAGTCTTTTCCAGCGCTGTGGAGGAATTTTGGCCCACTCATCTTTGCAGAATTGTTTTAATTCAGCCACAAACAGGGTTTTCAAGCATGAACCACCTTTGTAAGGTCATGCCACAGCATTTCAATCGGATTCAGGTCAGTACTTTGACTAGGCCACTCCAAAGTCTTCATTTTGTTTTTCTTAAGCCATTCAGAGGTGGAGTTGCTGGTGTGTTTTGGATCATTGTCCTGCTGCAAACCCAAGTGCGCTTCAGTTTTAGGTCATGAACAGATGGCCAGACATTCACCCTCAGGATTTTTTGGTAGACAGCAAAATTAATGGTTCCATTTACCACAGCAAGTCTTCCAGATCCTGAAGCAGCAAAACAGCCCCTGACCATCACACTACCACCACCATATTTTACTGTTGGTATGATATTTCTTTTCTGAAATGCTGTTATTTTTTCGCCGGATGTAATGCGACACACACCTTCAAAAAAGTTCAGCTTTTGTCTTGTCAGTCCACAGAGTATTTTCCCAAAAGTCTTGGGGATCAACAAGATGTTTTCTGGCAAAACTGAGACAAGCCTTTATGTCTTTTTGCTCAACAGTGGTTTTTGTCTTGGAACTGTGCCATGCAGGCCATTTTTGTCCAGTCTCTTTCTTATGGTGGAGTCATGCACACTGACCTTAACTGAGGCAAGTGAGGTCTGCAGTTCTTTGGATATTGTTGTTGGGTCTTTTGTGACCTCTTGAATGACTCGTTGCTGTGCTTATGGGGTAATTTTGGTCAGCCGGGCACTCCTGGGAAGGTTCACCAGTGTTCCATGTTTTCACCATTTGTGGATAATGGCTCTCACTGTGATTCGCTGCAGTCCCTAGCTTTAGAAATGGGTTTATAACCTTTTCCAGACTGATAGATCTCAATTATTTTGTTTCTCAATTGTTCCTGAATTTCTTTGGATTGCAGCACTATGTCTAGCTTTTGAGGATCTTTTGGTCTACTTCACTTTGTCAGGCAGGTCCTATTTAAGTGATTTCTTGATTGAGAACAGGTGTGGCAGTAATCAGGCCTGAGTGTGGCTAGAGAAATTGAACTCAGCTTTCCAAAGATGTGATAAACTACAGTTAATTTATGTTTCAATGGTGGTGGTGGTGGGGGGCAATCACTTTTTCACACAAGGCCATGTAGGTTTGGATTTTTTTTTACCCTTAATAATAAACACCTTCATTTAAAAACTGCATTTTGTGTTTACTTGTGTTATCTTTGTCTCATATTTAAATTTGTTTGATGATCCAAAACATTTAAGTGTGACAAACACACAAAAAAATGAGAAATCAGGAATGGGGGCAAACACTTTTTCACACCACTGTATATTTCTAATATATTTGTCTGTCTGTATGTATGTCTGTTCTACACATATCTCTTGAACCATTCGTCAGACTGACCTAAGGTTTTATTCGTGGTCTTCTCTGGTCACGAGGGTGTGCATCTCCAAGTATGGAGTTGCCCAGTCAAAATATGTAATTTTTATCAATAAAAGTTTAACCACCACTCTGTCACTACTCTGTGTCTTCATGCCCTGGCTTCAAGAAGTGTGGGTGGGGTTTCGGATTGACTCCGTGTTGATTGGATAATACACAGCGTCACAGCCATGCTTATTGGACAATATACGGCATCACGTCCATGCTAATTGGATAACACACAGCATCACGACCTGTCAGTCACCACAGTGTTCCCTGGACAAAACAAGGAAATGAAAGTTAGAAAGATAAAAAAAGATAATACTGAAGATTTAATGCTTAAAAAAAATTATACCGTAAAGTTGCCGTGATTGCGTAGGTCTGAAGGACAATTTGGCATATGTAGAGAATGAGGTGCACGAGCAGACTGGGCAGAGCGTCAACGGACCAGGTCTGACAAATCAACCGGGAGAAGCCGGGAGAAGCAGCGGCCAGACGCGACCTGGCTCAAAGGCACGCTAACTGATGGGGATAAAAAAGTTACTTTCAAGGAAGTGAAAAGAGATAATGCATGGAGTGTGCTTTTGCCCTGAGGCTGATTTATCATGCAGAACAGCTGAGGTCTGTGGTTTGAGCGATCAGCTGATTGGATCCACGGTGTTCCGACATTTTGGCATATCTATCAGAACAGCTGATATATGTACAGGACATACAGGAGAATTGAAATGGCGTTTCTGTCTCTCTTCAGTGGTGTGCGCAATATAAAAAAGAAAAGGAATAAGGCTGGAAAAACAACAGCAGTCCATGTACAGTAATGCTACCCGTAGTGCAAATAGCAACAAAAGATAGACTTAAGATTTAATGCTTAAAAAATTATACCATAAAGTTGCCGTGATTGCGTAGGTCTAATGGATAATTTGGCATGAAGAACATGAGGTGCGCACGCGGTGGAGTGGGGGGGGGGGGGGTGCAGCAGCTGAACCGGTGGATCACAGTCCTCCACAGGCACACAGGTAAAGCAGCAGCCAGTGGGTCTCAAATATTTGTAAATGTGTCCTGTTATAGTACTGCATGAGTTTATTGACCATACACAGAAGAAATTCAATATTACACTGAGCTCCATCACTGAACAGTGATATAACTAAAATAATTATAATGATGACTGAACAACTCCCATTCCCCAAAGTGCTAAGATACACTATTATCTTGAATATAAGTGATAAAAGATCAGCCAAATAAGTGATCTGAGAAACAAATAAACAAGGGATCTGAAACAGTCGCTAATATTGGATGTTCCATTCATTTTTAATATTTAGGCATTCTGTAATTAATATTCACATAATCAAATAAGTCTTAGTGCCATTTACTCCTTTTCATATTTGTCAAAGTCTAGCATGTGATTGCCTACATGTAGGCTACACCTCTTTGTATTCCACTTTCAAACACAGCCTACATTTCTGCCTGTAAAGCCTAATTGGGATACCTGTTTCAGACAGGAATACTTGCATTCTACGGGCAATGCACTAATATTTTGTGGTATTGGATGATTAAAATTTGTAATCACGATTAATCTTCTGGGATGTTGAGTTAATCGTGATTAATAACATGTTAATCGCATGTTTTTCTATTCAGATACTGTGTACCTTAAGTTGGTAATTTTTCAAGTTTTTCATACTGTTATAAACATGTGACAAATATGCTTGCTTTCTTCACCTGCAGATTTACAGTATTAAAGCTCTCAGCATATCCAAAATGACAAAAACTATCAAGAATATTCTCCAGAAATTTTTTAAAAATACTACTGCATGTGCAAACAAGAGAATGTCACTCAGTAATGCTTAGTAATGTCACTGAACAACAACCAGCCAGCAGCCACAAAAGGAGCGTGCTCTTTCTCCCACAGCAAACATCCACTGCTTTTAAGCAGCTCTTGTGTCACAACAGACACAATTTCCCTTTTAGCAGAAAAATTGTAAAAACATAAACAATTATCTCGCCCATGACGTCACCCACCACGCTGCCAAAACAGGGTGTAGGAATGAATGGACCTTACAAACACAGCTTGAGAATTTTAGACTGCTACTCACCTGCCGACAGTTGGACCCAAAGCTATGAGGACGAAACAGGTGGAGTGCCTGTCTGTGTCAGCTGCTGGCAGCAAGCTACAATCGTAGCACGTAGCTGTCCATACTGCTAGCCGGCTAGCCGATTTCCACACCAATATCCAAGCAAAGTTTTGGAGGAGGCTGTGACAATTATCCAGGTGAGAGCTCTGAGAACATTGCAAACTTAAACATGACAGCATTTTGGGGATTTCCATGGCAATGATCCACATTGTTTGACTTCACAATGTCTGTATGCCGCGGCCAGTGTCTGAAACTGGATTAATGCTGCTGTGGCGGGTTTGGAAAAAACCCCCACAACAGACTAAGGACAGACAGCTCGCTACTCCTGTTTTTTTCCGCTGCACTACTGAGATGTAATGTGCCATTCATGCATTGTGATGTTAATGTGCCATTCATGCATTGTGTTCATGCGTCCTGTCCTTACTGTGACCTAGAGACTGAGATCAATATGTAGATGTGCCTTGTAGCCTCTTTGTCCGGCAGCTGGAGCAGAGGCCAGCAATCTACCTATTGTTATGTATGTCTCTCATATGCTAATGCCCATACCAACTGCTATGAATGCTCTTTGATGTATTGTCTGTTGTTGGGTATATATGCTGCACTGTTCTGTAAATCTCTCTCTCATTCTCTCACTTCAACTGCTGCTGCTGGACACACACACTCTGTGTCCCCTCCTCTGAGAGCCTGAGGATCCTGCTCTGGTCTGCTCACACATGCACCGGAGTGGGGATCCTGTGACGACGGTGTGATTTAATAAACCTGCTTAAAACCATCACCAACGCTGCCTTATTTCATGCCGCCGCACTGGTGACCCCGATAGAAAGCACATGTTTTGTGCGACGCAACCTTCTGGTCTGGACAGTTACGCTGGTGACCCCGAGAATGCACACGCTTTGTGCAACGCAACCTTCTGGTCTGGACAGCCACGCTGGCGACCCGATGCTGAAAAAAAGCACGCTGCCGGTGAACGCAGCACCCGGCGGTGATGCTCCGACGACAAGTGAACGCAGCAGCTCCCTTCTGCTTCAGGGAACTCTCTGGACATCACTCACGACTGGGAAAGCCACAGCAACTTCATGGTGAGATCTGCACGCCTACGTCGGCACATCCACGCTGGACCGGCCGCGCTCGCAGCTCCTCCACATGAGAGCGCATGCACCTCGTCCTTTCTCCGCGACGGCGACTTCCCACGGCCGACGGAGCACACGTGGACCTGAACGCACCATGACCGAGCGAGTGACAGAGCGTCTACTTCCCTTCACCGCTCCAACACACTGAACATGGATGATTAAGCTCCCTGACCCCGTCTGCTCTCCAGCTGTCCCACCCATGCACGAGCCCCGGCGCATGCACCGGGGAGTTACGAGGACGGCGCATCACGCACGGGACAATAACGGCTCCAGAGACCGCCATCGTCCTTCGCCGCTGCACACAGAACTTCAGGGCTGCTCGTTCACCTGAAGCAAGCACGCAGCTCGCCCACTGGATTTTCTAACGGTCTTAGCCACGGCGCACAAAGGGGTTCCAGCCGTCAGCGGTTCCCGAGGGCTTTTAAGGTTGTGCCCGCACCTAAAAGTCAACACGCCAAGTCCCTTTGCTTCTGCTTTTATGTTTCTCTTACAGCCGCTCCTGCTTTTCTTCACGGCCACTGTTAATCCTTGCAGGACTTAATCGCGGGAGGAGTCAGTGACTAATTTTTCTTCTTGTGGACCTCCGCACGTTCAACGGGACAGCCCCTCGACGTCGCGGACCAACAAGCAATTTTTGCGCGGCTCGGACGATTTCACCGTCCCCGGCCGGCACTTACTACACCCCTCCTCCCTCCCCCTCCGCCTGCACAAAGCTTTCCCTGCTCGCTGCCAAGCTGCACTATCGAGGTCTCGGCCCCCTGCCGAGCCCTCTGGGGGGGAGCAGTGTGGCGGGTTTGGAAAACCCCCACAACAGACTAAGGACAGACAGCTCGCTACTCCTGTTTTTTTCCGCTGCACTACTGAGATGTAATGTGCCATTCATGCATTGTGATGTTAATGTGCCATTCATGCATTGTGTTCATGCGTCCTGTCCTTACTGTGACCTAGAGACTGAGATCAATATGTAGATGTGCCTTGTAACCTCTTTGTCCGGCAGCTGGAGCAGAGGCCAGCAATCTACCTATTGTTATGTATGTCTCTCATATGCTAATGCCCATACCAACTGCTGTGAATGCTCTTTGATGTATTGTCTGTTGTTGGGTATATATGCTGCACGATCCTGTAACTCATCCTCTGTCTTCAACTGCTGCTGCTGGACACACACACTCTGTGTCCCCTCCTCTGAGAGCCTGAGGATCCCGCTCCGGTCCGCTCACACATGCACCGGAGCGGGGATCCTGTGACGGCGGTGTGATTTAATAAACCTGCTTAAAACCATCACCAACGCTGCCTTATTTCATGCCGCCGCACTGCATTCCTTCTCTGGTTCGCTTTGGTCCACATCTGCTTTGGATGAGGCCAGCACGCAGGCGGCTCTGTATACAGTATACTTCACTTTTTTCGTCTACCAGGCCAAGCGGTTGACGCATGCACACAACTGTTATTTATAGTTTCTCCCCAGTCCTATGGGTAGTGCAAATGCGCTAACACACCAGTTTGTTCACCAGTTATAAACATGAGAGTGACACACATTTTTTGTAGCACTAACAATGGCATCATTTCAAGGAAAGGAGGAATTACTGTTTTTCAATGCTATTCTCCGCTCAAGCTGCTGCTGGCAAAACAATTCATGTATGTTTATTCTCGTCTTCCGCTTCCTATTCGTCTTCTTCATCTACTTTGACTTTGTATGCTGTGTCGATAGTGCCACCTCATGAATGGAATGTTCAATCTCGCGCATGCACAGTCAGCGTGGGCGGGCCATGGGCAGGCCACGTGGTCAGAAAATTTGGGCTGCACGCAGTCATCTGTGGAAGAGCTCTGCGGATACTAGCGGACTGGAGACAATGACGTAAATCTCGTCACACAAGCCTCATGGTCACGTGGATGTAATCAGTGGAAGTGCATTAATTCAGCTTAAGGCTGCAGAGCGGCTTCCAGTACGGAGGGCAGCTAGGCCAAAAAAGTACTGTTTGCGGTTTCTGCGGTTAACTGCCATTAACCGCTATATATATATATATATATATATATATACTAGCTCCTCCACTAGTTTTAGCCATTCAGTCATTCAGGGGTATTTCTATGCTTTTTATACTCCAGAAACTCCTCATATCCTATTGCCAACTCATGCCACACACCTCTGTCCCTGGTAATGCTTTAATTTAGCTTTTACATTGTCACATTCAGACAATTAGATTTCTTAGGTTGTGTTCACTACAGGAGCTCGTAGCTAGCCAGCTAATGTTAGTTTAAATACGGCATCAACACCTTCCTCTTCTTCTTCTTCTTCTTTTGGCTGCTCCCTTCAGGGGTCTCCACAGCAGATCATCTGCCACCATCTCACCCTATCCCTAACATCTTCCTCTATAACACCAACACTCCCCATGTCCTCCTTCAGTACATCCATGAATCTTCTCTGTGGTCTTCCTCTTTTCCTCCTGCCTGGCAGCTCCATCTTCAACATTCTTTGTCTAATATATCCACTATCCCTCCTCTGCACATGTCCAAACCATCTCAGCCTTGCCTCTCTTACTTTGTCTCCAAGCCACTCAACCTGAGCTGTCCCTCTGATATACTCATTTCTAATCCTGTCCCTCCTAGTCACTTCCAGTGAGAATCTTAGCATCTTCAACTCTGCCACCTCCCGCGCTGCCTCCTGTCTTTTTGTCAGCTCCACTGTCTCCAAACCATACATCATTGCAGGTCTCACTAGTGTCTTGTAAATCTTCCCTTTCACTCTTGCTACTATCCTTCTGTTACAAATCACCCCTGACACTCAGCACCACCCATTCCATCCTGTCTGCACTCTCTTCTTATTATATGGCATCAACCACAGATCTCAGAAATGGTAAATGAGGAAGGGTGAACTGGGGCTCACGAGTATTTAAGAAAAATGAACTGAAACAGGTCATTCTGAGGAAGGTTCCTTCAGGTGCGTGGATAACATGCTGTAATTTTTAACCCCTGAGGTATTTTGACCAGAACAAAACAGCTTATTAACATCTCGAAGAAATGTGTCAATAGGTGGAAAATGTGTTTAATATGTCCCCTTTAATTAATTATTTTACCTATTTAATCTGGTGGGTGGGGAGTGTATATTCCATTTTTATGCTGATGACACTGTTGTATACACTTCAGCACCCACTCCAGAACTCGCTCCCTCTAATTTGCAAACAGCTTTTAACTCTTTGCAGACAAACTTTTATGATTTGAAACTTGTTTTAAATTCTGACAGAACCAAAGGACTTGAAAACCCATTATTACTCTTCAGGGTACACTGATTGAAAAGGTATCACAGTAAAAATAGGCTACCTTGGGATTTTATTAGATGACTGCCTTTTTTTCACTCCTCAGCTTCTGGTAAAGAACCTAAAATTGAAGCTGGGTGTTTATTTATGGCCTCTGGTGGGACCAGTGATGGATCCACTCCAAAAGGACCTTCTGGAGTGGTCTGCTGGGGCAACGGCATTACAGCAGCCGATAGGAAGAGACTGAACAAACTGATCAAGGAAGCTAGATCTGTCCTGGGGCAACGCCTTGACCCAGTGGAGGAGATGGGAGAGAGAAGGATGGTGACTAAACTGTCATCTCTGCTGAAGTCCAAGTCCCACCCTATGCAGGACATACTGAACGCACTAAAGAGCTCATTTAGCAGTAGACTACATCATTCTAGGTGCGCAACCGAGAGGTTTTGCAGGTCCTTCCTACCTACGGCTGTCAGACTGTATAACCTAAGCAGGGCTGCTCGCAGAGATAGCAAAAAAAACGTGACGACCTAATAGTATTGAATGCAAAGGACGCAACAGACTTACACAAATGGTCCCCTCCAGTAAACAACTAGGACAATATCAGTTGCTACGGAGGGTGACAATATGTATGGGTACATATTCACACTATGTAGGATAACCAAGTAGACGGTTATGCTGTTTATTCCATCTTGCTGCAATGCTCCACACTTTGTATATATATTTATATATTTATGTGTACGTATGTAGCTATATTCACTGCTCTTATTTTTATTTTTCGTATCTTCTTAATTATTGCTCTGAGTGTTGCTATCCCTGTGCTGTTGCAGTCCTGGAATTTCCCTATTGTGGGACTAATAAAGGCTTATCTTATCTTATCTTATTTTAGAATTATGTCTTGCCTTTCATTTAAGGCTAAAAATAGACTTGTTTCCTCCACCTTCATTGCTGCACTTGACTATGGAGATATTATTTATAGGAATGCTCCCTCTCATAGTTTATTGATGCTTAACTCTGTTTATCATGGTATATTAAGGTTCATTACGAATTTTAAAGCCCATACTCACCACTGACTTTTATATACAGTTGAAACCAGAAATTTACATGCACTGTATAAAAAGACACATACCCTTTTTTCTTACTGTCTGACATTAAATCAGACTAGACTTTTCCTGTTTTAGGTCAGTTAGTATTAACAAAATTATTTCTATTTGCTAAATAATTTTTATATTTGCTAAATAATGTTTTTGACAATTTTTCATTACTTCCTCGAAAGACAGAAATTTACACACACTGAGATTACTATACCTTTTAACAACTTGGGAATGCCCAGATGATGATGTAATGGCTTTGGAAGCTTCTGACACATTAATTGACAGCATTTGAGTTAATTGGAGGCACACCTGTGGATGTATTTTAAAGCACACTTTAAACACATTCAAAAGAAATCAGTAAAGATATGAGGAAGAGAATTGTGGACCTTCATACACGTAAGTCTGGTTCATCCTTGTGTATAATTTTCAGATGCCTGAAGGTTCCACGGTCATCTCTTCAATTATGTATATGCAAGTATAAACATCATGGGAATGTCCAGCCATCATACCGCTCAGGAAGAAGATGGGATCTGTGTCCCAGAGATGAACGTGTTTTGGTGCAAAATGTGTGTATCAACCCCAGAACAAAAGCAAAAGACCTTGTGAAGATGCTGGCTGAAGCTGGTAAAACAGTATCATTATCTACAGTGAAACAAGTCCTGTAGTCACCAGGAACTACTAGGTACTGGCTGCCAACTTAACTCTGACATCACTAGCGCTTATACTCAGACTCACCGTATCCCTGAGGAGATTACAAGACCACCAGGCACTCCGTGGATTATTGTCGAGTCCCGCAGGTGGCAAAGGCAGTGACGGGAGAAGAAGCAGGGCTGCAGGGCTGGCTTCCAAGCTCAGCTGCGTAAACAACACATCAAGCCTCCGTTACCATCAATCTTCCTCACCAACACCAGATCCCTTGCCAACAAAATGGATGAGATACAATCAGAGATCACCTGCAACTGCTTCGTCCTGGGCTGCAGCATTGTTATTGTTGCAGAATCCTGGCTGCACCCACTAATCCCAGATGCTACAGTGGCACTTCCAGGCCAAACCACCCACTGCCAAGACCGCAACAGAGACTCTGGTAAGGGGAGAGGCTGAGGCCTCTGTGCTTTTGTGCTTCAGACTTGGTGTAATAACAGCAGGATAATTCACAGCCACTGTACACTGGACTTAGAGGCCATGTCCTTTTTGTGTAGGCCCTTCAATTTTCCTCACAAGCTAATGGCAGTAATCATCTCAGCCATTTACATTCCTCTTGATGCTAATGTTAGCTTAGCAGTTCTTAGCAGTTAGCCACCTCCAGCTCATTGTTAGCAAACAGCAGAAAGACCACCTTGATGCAGTCCACATAATTGCAGGGGATTTTAACAATGCATGCTTAAAGTCTGTACTCCCAAAATTCCACCAACACGTTAAGTATCCCACAATGGGGGAAAGAACACGGGACCATATTTACAGTAACATCAAGCATGCCTACAGATCCTTGCCCCTCCCCCACCTTGGACAATCAGATCACCTCTACCTGTTTCTGATACCTGCTTACACCTCCCTCAGGAAGCGATCACCTCCAACAAAGGACAATCAAAACCTGGCCTGAATATGCTCTTCTCCAGCTCCAGGACTGCTTTGCCTGCACAGAGTGGAACATCTTTGAACAGCAGGACCTGGACTCCTACACTGAGTCTGTCCTTTTCTACATGAAGTGCTGTGTAGAAAATGTGACGGTCACTAAACACATCTGGGTCATTCCAAACCGGAAACCCTGGATGACCAGTGAAGTCCAGGCTCTGATCAGAGCTCGCAACTCAGCCTTCAGGCAGAGGAACAGCTCTTTGTACAGCACTGCCAGAACCAACCTAAGAAGAGGCATCAAACAGGCAAAGAAGGCGTACAGGAGGAAGGTGGAAGGCTTCCTGACGGACAACAACTGCCAACAGATGTGGAAAGGCATTTAGGCCTTCACCAACTACAGAGGCCAGAGGCCCTCCTTCCAACATCAGACAACAGCCTCACACTGGCAGAGGAGCTAAACAGCTTCTTTGCCCAGTTTGAGAACACCACACAACTGCACACACTGTTCCCCTCCCCTTCTAAGTTGGTCCCCTCCTCTTCCCCTCTCTCCCCCTTCTCTTCCCCTGTCTTTCTACAAGAGCATGAGGTGAGGAGGAAACTGAGAGCAGTGAACCCCTGCAGAGCTGCTGGACCTGACGGCATCCCAGGAGCTGTGGTCAAAGAATGTGCTGACCAGCTGGCACAGATCCTCACCGAGCTGTTCATCCTCTCCCTGACACATGCCACTGTGCACACATGCCTCAGGGCCTCCACCATCATCCCCATCCCCAAAAAGACTGCAATAGATAGCCTGAATGACTACAGACCCAGAGCACTCATGTCTGTAGTCATGAAGTGTTTTGAGTGACTGGTGTCCCAGCACATCATGAACTGTCCCCCGCTCTCCTTTGATCTCCACCAGTTTGCCTACAGGGCAAACCAGTCCACGGAAGATGCCATCACCACCGCACTCCACAGAGCACTGAGCCACCTGGAGAACACAAAGAGCTATGGGAGGATGCTCTTTGTGGACTACAGCTCAGCTTTCAACTCCATCATCCCGGATATCCTGATCAACAAACTGCACCACCTCCAGACCCCCCCCCCCCACCTGCTCCTGGATAAAAAAACTTTCTCACTAACCGCCCACAGTCAAACTCGGCCCCCACCACTCCTCCTCACTGTCACTCAGCACTGGCTCTCCTCAGGGCTGAATGCTAAGCCCTCTACTGTACACCCTGTATACCTTTGACTGTATTCTGACCCTACCCAACCACCGTCATCATGAAGTACATGGATGACACCACCTTGGTTGGGCTCATCACTGATGAAGATGAGAAGGCATATAGGGCAGAGGTAGAGAATCTGCTGATGGTGCTCAGAAAACAACCCGAATCTGAAGGTCCATAAAACCAAAGAACTCATTATGGACTTCAGGAAGAACAGACAGGACCACACCCCCTCCTCATAGATGGAGACCGCGTGGAAACTGTCACCACCTTTAGGCTCCTTGGCACCCACATCACCTCTGACCTCTCCTGGACTGTCAACACCAAGGCCCTGGTGAAGAAAGCCCAGCAGCAGCTGCACTTCCTCCGTGTCTTGAGGAAGAACAACCTGGACCAGAAGCTGCTGCTTCTACCACTCCTCAGTGGATAGCGGGGTCACCCACTGTCTGGCTGTGTGGTACACTGGCTCCACGGCTGAGAACAGGAAGGCTGTGCAGAGGGTTATCAACACCGCCCAAAAAATCATTGGCAGCCCTCTGTCCTTCCTGGAGGACATATCCAGATCCTTCTGTCTCAGGAAGACCATGGCCATTACAGGAGACCCCTCACATCCCGCCCACCACCTGTTGACCTGCTTCCCTCTGGAGGACGGTTCAGGTCAATGAGGTCCCACACCTCCAGACTGATAAACAGTTTCTTCCTCTGGGCCATCCGAACTGCAAACAGCCAGAGGCCCACCCAAGGCCTTCCCCCCCACAATGCTCACATGCACAGAACGGACCTTTTAATTATCATAAAAAAACAAAAAACTCACCTGTCTTTGCACTCTGCACTTCTCATGCATATTGATCCATCCGTGAAGCCACTACCTAATCTGTATATAGTTTTAGAATTCTAGGCTATTTTATTCAAATGTGTGTTTTGCAACTCTGTGTCTTTATTTATATCTTTTCCACACTGACTGTGCAGTAGCGTGGTGGAACACCCACAATTCCGTTATACTTTACAACTGTACAATGACAGTAAAGCCTATTCTATTCTATCAACATGGGCTGAAAGGCCACTTAGCGAGGAAGAAGCCATCACTCTTCACTCTTCACTCTATAAAAGCAAGAAATCTGTGTGGGTGTGTGTGTCTGTCTGTCTGTGTGTGTCTGTCACGTTCATAGGACATCATAGGACGACCTATGATCTCTGCCTGAACATCATAGGATGTCCTATAAACTCAGGCATCATAGGACACATAGACAAATGTGTCTTTATGATGTCATATAGACCATGTGTCGCAGGAAATTTGTGTGTGTGTGTGTCTGGCCGTCATAAAGATATGATGTCTATATGACGCCATATAGGCATAGCATGCGTCTTTATGATGTCATATAGACCATCACTCACAATGCCTAGACTAATGTGTCTTCATGATGTCATATGGCTCAAAATTGGCAAGGTGAATAAGTCACAGGGCCAGTCTTTACAGCGCGTTGTTTTCTGCACAACAGATTTCTTCAGCCATGGCCAATTCGACGTTGCCGCAAGCACAGTTGCCAGATTAAGCAGTCTTCATATTCTTGCTCAAGATGAAGCAACTAAGCAAAAGTGTCACTTTCTGAGCAATGTGGCTTTTAAAGAGGTGCCAATACGGTAAAAATGTGTAACCTTGAAGAATGCCAGTCTACACTACAAATGTGTAAAATGCCAAAGTGCTGATTTTCTCCGGTTTCTTGGTTTCTACAGGCATGCACTGGCCTTCCTGAACAGGGTCAACCATGAACTCAAGCATCTTACGATGACTCGCAATACCTATATGACGGCACATTGAAAAATGTGTCTTTATGATGTCATATACATCAAGGCTGCCTTCATGTCTTTATGATGTCATATACAGTGAGTCCATGCCGGAAAGCCTCTTTTTGCTCAGATCGATTTTCATGATCCTGTCCATGAACTGGAATTACGACGCACCTATCCCTCAACCAGTGGTCTCAACGAAGAAGAAGAAGAAGAAGACCCACCAGATGGAGAGCAATAGAATGACGACAACTGCTGCACGTCAGAAAAGATGCCATGAAGATGAAACACCTAAGGTTCCAGCAGTACATCGCACCCGTCTGAGACAGGAGGACACCCTTCACCAGCATAGGGTACTACAGACTTTAAAGCACATTTCTAGGACATCATAGGACTGCCTATGATCAGGCATCATGGGACCATGCCTACATGACGGCAAATGTGTAACCTTGACGAATGCCAGTCTACACTACAAATGTGTAAAATGCCAAGCAAAGTGTTGATTTTCTCCGGGTGCTCCGGTTTCTTGGTTTCTACAGGCATGCAAGGGCCTTCCTGAACAGGGTCGAAAGCCACTTTTTCAGGATCGTGCCTGTGAACTGGAATTATGACGCACCTATCCCTCAACCAGTGGTCTGAACGAAGAAGAAAACCCACCAGATGGAGATCAATAGAATGAGGAGAACTGCTGCATGTCAGAAAGGATGCTGTGAACATGAAACACCTCAGGTTCCACCAGTATGCTGCAGGCATGACTGTGAATAACACAGCCATCTGAGACGGGATGAGACCCTTCAGTGGTCTGAACGAAGAAGAAGAAGACCCCCCAGATGATGTCTATATGAAGGCACATAGACAAAGCACATGACTCCCTACAAGACATATACTGTATATAGACACAGGTAAGCAACATAGCACAGAACAGTGACAGGCAGGAGAAGAAGTAACAAGCAGGGGCAAACAGCCCCAGATGGCAGGGCATATTTTGTGTGATTTTTATGTTTTGCTGCATACAAAAGCCATCACATGTGATTGTCACTTAGTGCTGTGTTGCTATACCAACTGTCCTGTAACTGGAAAGAATTCTGTTCCAATGCATCCCCTCTACGGGCATGCACGGGTATACTAGTTACTTCAAAAGCAACATAAAAAAAAGCCAGATTACAGTTTGCAAATGCACACAGGGACAAAGACCTTAATTTTTTGAGATATGTCCTGTGGTTTGATGAAACTAAAATTGAACTGTTTGGCCATAATGATCATTGTTACATTTGGAGGAAAAAGCGGTAAGCTTGCAAGCCTGAGAACACCATTCCAACTGTGAATGAACTATGGGGGTGACAGCATCATATTCAAAGATTCAAAAATTTTTACTTGTCAATACTTCTATATGTACAGGACATACAGGAGAATCAAAATGCCGTTTCTCTCTCTCTCTTAGTAGTGTCATGAATCTGGGTTTGGAGGCCAAACCCAACTCTGGCTGATTGTTATGCTTTGGCCTAGTTTTCCTCCTGACAGCTCTGGCACGCCCCCTCCTCGTACCGCCAGCTGCACTGTCACTGATGTTCACACACATACACACACCACACGCATGCACACACTTCATTCATTCCCATTCACATGCTCTTACGTGCTCTCTCACACAACTGGTGGCAATCAGATCTGCCCACGCATTCTCACACAGGCAGTCTCTTTCCTTGTTAGCTTCTGGAGTATTTGTTGGCCGCTCCAGAGGGAAGAGATTGTCGGGGAATTCACCCTCGTTCATGACAGCTAGCTCTCCATGAATGACGTATCACTTCCTTCACGTTCTCAGCCCGACATCTTCAGATGATCAGTCCCTGGGTGTTCACGGCTGCCTCCGCTTCCTATCTTCATCCACCAGACTTCTCGGACAGCTCTGAATTGTTCCAACCATAAGTGTTCATTTGCCTTTCCTTTTGTGCTATCGCTGTGTCGGCACTAGGCTGTCGCCTTTCCCTGTTGTGCGTTTAGCAGTTCGGTAGCATTAGGCATTCTCCTCCCCGGCTGTAGAACATCGGAGTAGCCCCTGTTTGTCTGGTGGCCCTTATCCCTGCATATTCATCTCTCTGTGTTGTGAACATTATTGGACTTATTGTTTTCTTCCTGTTTGTTAATAAAAGTGCACCATCTACTCTCGCTTCTGGGTTTATTCATTCCCCTCCTCTGTGCGCTATGGAGAAGTGCACGGAGAGTTTATGACAAGTAGTGTGCGCAGTATATAAGAAAAGAAGGAATAAGGATAAAAATCACAACAGCAGTCTATGTACAATAATGCTACCCGTAGTGCAAATAAAGATAAAAAAAACAACAACACAGCAGTCCTATGTACAGTGATACCGTAATGCCGGTAGTGCAAGTTCATTGTGGTACAGCAGGTGCAAACAGTGACAGTTTGGAATATGCATGATCAGTAGTGCAATAACAGACAGCAGGTGTCACGTTCTGAGCATGGAGGGATTCCACCGAGCTCAGGTTGCCTGCCTTTTTTCTTATTACCTCCGCCAGGCCGAAAAGGCCAGGAGGAGGTTATGTTTTTGCCGGGGTTTGTCTGTGTGTTTGTTTGTCTGTCTGTCTGTCTGTCTGTCTGTTTGTCTGTTGGTTAGCAAGATAACTCAAAAAATCTTGGACGGATTTCCATGAAACTTTCAGGCGTTGTTGGAAATGGTACAAGGAAGAACTGATTAAATTTTGGGGGTGATCCGGTTCACCGTCTGGATACAGGAATTTTTTAAAGCATTTTTCATTCAACACTGTGACATACAGCCATTTTCAACATGTGCGCAGGCGCAATGGAGGGCGCTGGTCGTCGTGTCTGCAACACAAACTCTGCGTTCTTCAACATTTTAGGCACAAAAGGACGCAGAAAACACTGCTGGCGCCAGCGTGCCTGTGTTTGCGCGCAACTGCAAAACCTCACACGGGCAGCTGTCCGCCGACGGATTCTTTGGCAGAAATTCACCGGCCAGCCATAGGCGCTGCGCAAAAACGAGCTCTCTGCCGGCGAAGCTTCTAAATTCTCGTTTGCCGCGGAGCGCAACCCCCCAAAAAATAATATTGTAGCAAACTCAATATGAGCACCCTACTTGGCTTGTCAAGTGGGTTGACCCTATTGGCGACACAGGTAGAGTGCGGGACTCCGGAGCGGGAGGCGTGAGTTCGAACCTCCCGGTGGGACGTCGCCATGTCGAGCAGCACGTTACAATCTAATATAAAACCCACGGCAACCTGTCTACCCAATTTGCATCCGTCAGTGGAGGAGATGGACGCAACACTTTAGTTTATTACCTCCGCCAAGGAGGCAATGCTTTTACTACTGAACCACTAATCCTATCACTATCAGATTGATTGTCATTGATTCATTGTGTGTTTATTGCACTGTCCCTGTCAAATAAACAAATAATCATTGTGAATCCAATTGCTAGTCATATGTTTACATGCTCAAGGAATCTGAAAACGTACACACAAACACTGTATGGGGGGAATTGTGGCGCTTGGCGGAGGTCTGCGCTCTCCGAGTGCTTTTCTAGTTTTTACTGTGTTGTCATTTTTGAGTTGCCATTTATCCTATATTGTTTCTCAGTATGATTTATTTTCCCATTTACGTTCATTACGGTTTGTTTATTGTATTTTGAGTTGCCTGTCTCCATTTTTTGTCACATCATTATGTTTATACTCTGTTGTGTTCTTTCTCTCGGGGTTGACAGCTGTTAATGGCTTTCTGGGGGTTTTGCTCAGCGTGGGCGTGGCCCTGCCAGCTGTCATCTTCAATGGCTTCATCATTATTCCCAGCTGGTCCGAATTTTATGTCATTGCTTTCCCCCGTCCGTTCAGACACCCACACCGGTCATTAATTATGTTAAGGGTTTTGATACCTATTTAAGGTTCAGGTTCAGGTTACTTTATTTGTACCCGTAGGTAGATTTGTTTTGCAGTCAGGTGTCATCCATATTTACAAACCACAATTACATTCAACATGAACACAAACACAGGCACACATGAAGCTGACTATAAACACGATAAAAGTACTCAAAGGCTCCACCAATCAGGACATAGGACAAAGAGATAAGAGAGAAAACAAAGAGATAAGAGAGGAGGGTCATATTAAAAAGTTAAAAACTAGTCAAAGAGATTAAAAACTCAAAAAAGTCTAAAACCCAATAAAAGATTTAGAACCCAAATAAAAAAAACCCTACAAAAATAAGTATAAAATAAAAATTAATAAATAGATAACTGAATTATGTGCAATATATTGCTACATCTTGTTCAACTCTTTGACAGCAGCAGGAACAAAGCTGTTTTTGTAGGGCTGGGTTTTACTTTTTGGGACAACAAACCTCCGTCTGGAGGGAAGAAGCTGAAAGTGGCAGTTCAAAGGGTGAGAATCATCATTTAAAATGGCGGTAGCAATCCTCTGTACCTGTCTGGTGTACAGGGATGTCAGGCTCAGCTGTGACTCACCAAGCAAAAAACTGGACACCTGATCCAAGGATTTCCTGTTTCAGTTTTATCTGACCAAACCACGACACTAAAGAAAAGGATAAAACAGATTCAATAAAAGCCCGATAAAACATTGTCATTATGGTTCATTCAATTTGGAAGTGTGCAAGTTTCCTTAAATAATGCAAATGTTGCTGACCCTTTTTGCACACCCTTTCACAGTTCTCTTCAAAGTTTAAATTACTATCAATAATCGTCCCAAGATATCTGTAAGATTGCACACATTCAATGGTCTGGCCTTTTAGTACAGTGACTTTGTGCCTGGGAGTTTTCCTCCTAAAGTCAATAATCATATCTTTAGTTTTTGTCGTATTCAGCTGCAGGTAGGAATCCTCACATTGGTGAACAAAATCATCAACTACTGGACCGTGGCCACTCTCACCATCCTGAAGGAGACTGACAACAACTGAATCATCAGCATACTTTATAATGTGTCTGTTGTCATGTCTGCTCCGACACGTGTTTGTGTACAGGATGAAGAGTAGTGGTGACAACACACACCCCTGAGGAGAACCAGTAGAAGAACGCTTTTGGTCAGACAATATACCACTGGCCCGTACTCTCTGTGTCCTGTTGGTTAAAAAATCCAGAATCCAACCCACCAGATTATTACTCAAGTCAAATTGTTGCGGGAGCCTTTCAACTAATATATGAGGTTGGATTGTATTAAAAGTGGAAGAAAAGTCCACAAATAAAAGCCTGGCGTGTGTCCCATTAAAATCCAGATGTTTAAAAAGCATGTTAAACAGAGTGACAGTGGCATCCTCCACTCCTCTGTGAGGCCTATAAGCAAACTGCAGAGGATCCAATGCATGTTCAGTCTGCTTTAGGACCTCAAATCTGACCAGTTTTTCAAAAAATTTCATTAAAAGTGAAGTCAAAGCATCTGGTCTAAAATCATTTACCGTTTTTGGACAGCTGGATTTTGGAATGGGGACAACCACAGCATCTTTCCAGATCTTAGGCACAGGTTGTGTCTGTAAGGACTTATTAAAAATGTAGTGAAACACAGGACTCAGTTCATGTGCACAGGACTTTACCAAGTGTCCACATATATTATCAGGGCCCTGACTTTTGTTCACTTTTACAACACAGAATGCCCTTTTAACATCCTGCACCTCAATATTAAAGTGCTGATTGTCTTTGAGTTTCTGTTTCAAATCTTGGCTTTCTGTGCTAAAATCAAAGGAATCAAAACGACCATAAAACAATTAAGAGCATTAGCCAGCTCTGAGTCTGAATTAAAACCATCTACAGTAAAAACACACGATTACTGCGCTCTGTGCTCTGAAGGCCTGCAATAGTTTTCATACTAGCCCAGGCTGAACCAAGCTTCTTTACTGCCATCTTGCTTTCCAATTCTGATTTATAATTCTGTTTTGCTCTTAAAATTTCGGACTTAAGCTCTTTTGTGGCAACCTGCAGCTCAGAAACAACCCCCAGTGTAAAGGCAAGTGCTTTCCTCTGTAAGCAGGATTTAACTGATTTAGTGACCCATGGCTTGTTGTTGGGATATATTTTGACACGTTTACTGTACGTGGAACGATCATATTCCTGCAAAAAGCCATGTATGAGCATGTCACATCCACTAAAGAATCCAAATCTTCTCCGCAGGCCAGCGTGAACACCTCCCAGTCCGTACAGTTAAAGCATTCCTGGAGGCAGTGCACTGAATCATCTGTCCACACGTCTATGTCTCTGGTCTCCGCCTTCTCTCTTCTGAGAGCAGTTTTATATGTGGAGAGCAAATGCACACAGTTGTGATCTGAGGATCCTAAAGGAGGAAGGGGAAGAGATTTATAGGCCCTCTCTGTGGATCCGTAGCACAGGTCCAATGTCTTTTCTCGCCTGGTTGGGCAGGAGACGTACTGATAAAAGTTTTTAAGTGTCTTCTTTAGAGACACATGGTTAAAATCCTTAAGGATAAAATTTGGAGCCTCTGGGGAAATCGATTGCAACCGCTGGACCACATCAAAGACGGTGCTGGAGGAGGAGGCAGCATCCACCATCTGGTGAATGTATACAGTCGTTATGAAAAGTTGGGGGAACTTGCGCGGCAGATAAAAAGGGCATAGTGACACGGACAGAAGCTCCACATCTGGTGTACAGATGCGCTCTCTGACCGTGACAGATGTATGGTACTGTTTATTATTATACAAACATATGCCACCCCCCTGACGTTTCCCCGTTACCTCTTCCTGCCGATCCAAGCGAAGTGGGGCTCCAAAGCCATCAATACACAGGTCTGGGTCCCGGTCATGCGCCGTAAGCCACATCTCCATGTAAGCCATGACACAGCAGTTGTTGAAATCCTTCTGATATCGGACATTTCCTTGAATGTCATCCACTTTATTTCTCAGGGATTGTACGTTCCCCAAAATAATGGAAGGAAGAGGAATGCGGTTAAGCTGACGCCTCCTCAGGTTTAATCTTACACCTCCATGCTTTTCGCGTTTCCTTCTCTTGTCTCTCTTTTCATCGCTGTGTCCATGAAAATCTCTTAAAGTCTGGCAGTTGCAGCACAGACTCAAACACAGATGCTGCATTATCCATGTTTAAATGCAGTAATACTGTATGTTTCTGGAATACTGTTTTCTTCCCGGCGTGATCACGCTGATGTCCCAGACAAAGAACCGGTAAGAAAGAAACCATAGTGCAAAAACAAGAAGGAAATCCATACTAATGGAACCAAAGAGCTCTTCGTTATATAGTCCACAAACTTTCAAGGACAAAAACGGCACAGAGAATTACGTTAAAACACATTAAAGACATAGGGCATAAAAAGGCATAAAGACAGAGACAAAGACGTTGAACTTTTTTCAACCGCTGCCGGTCACTGCATACGCATGCACCCCCCTAAGGGGAGTTATTTTCATTTTCTATTGCTGCTGTCTTGCTTTGCATTCGCTTTGTCTCCAACAGAGCCCTGCCGTGCTCTGGTGTGTAAAATCTGTAAGTTTTCTCCTTTGCTTGTTTTTTGTGTTCTGAGTACTGTGTTGAACTTTATGTTTGTTGTTTCTTTTCAATAAATTGTCCAAACTCACAGTTCAGCATGTGGGTCTCACCTTCCTGCCCCGAAGGGCATTCATGACAGAAGACAGCGTCCAGTAGAGACCCAGCTGCTGTGAGTTTGGTGATTTTTTGCCATTTCGTTCACCTTAGCAGCGGCGAAAGCTTGCTGGTTTCTCTATTTTTTTCTCGTTGGTTTTCTTTTCACACCGGAAATACCATGTCTGTCACTCCGGATGTGTCCACCCTTAAACTGGACAAAGTGGAGCGATGGTCAATGGGTGTCTTGGAGGATATTCTGTCACAGGCTCAAGCCTCCTGTACTCCCGAGGCAGCCCGAGAGTGTCTGGAGGGTGCAGCGCAGGTGCTGGAGGCATGCCCCAGCCTGTGGGATCACCTGGAGCTCACAAACCTACTCCTCTCCATATTTCTCCCTCAATCTATGAGTGATGAGCCGGGGAAGTCAGCTCCGATGCTTGTGCCCGTGCCAATGAAGAGCAAGCACTCACGCAAACGGAAGCCTCCAGCCTCTCACCGCTCTCCGGCGGCAGCTCCGCCTCCTCCTCCTGAGCCTTGGCCCGCTCCATCGGCCGAGGAGCTGGAGGAGCACAGGCAAGTTATACTGGCAGAAACTGGCCTCCTCCTGGAGGTTAAACCATGGCTCCTCCCAGATTTGGCTCAGGAGCTGGAAGAAATTTCACCAAGGGACCTGGAGTTTGACCAGATGAGTGAGCGTCCCCTGACTCCGGAGCCTCTCCCTCTCCACTTTAAACCTAGGTCTCCGCCTCCCACTCCTCGCTGTCATTCTAGAAAATCCCACCGGAGTTGCGCTTCTACCTCTCAATCGGCAGCTTCTCCTATGCCAGGACAGAAGCCTTCCTCAGCAATGCACCTTCTTCTTCGGCCAAATTTTCAGCCTTCTCCCTCTCTGCTACTGCTGTTCCTTGCTTCCCCTCGATGCCTTCTCCCGCTGCTGTGAACTGTTTTTTCCCTGGCTCCGCCCAAAACCGTGTCGGCAGAGGCAGCTCGTCCATGTTCCTCTGAGGGGCCCATGACTGTTGAAGCCACGAAGAAGGTTGACCTCCAACCTGCTACAGCAGTTAACATCATGCCCCGGGAATACAGGCAAGTGAATTTTCATTCTCTGTTACCTACATTTGAATTATCTTGCCTGGTTCCTGGTGGTGAGACTCAGTCCTCACAGCCCTGTGAGCTCTCACCATCTGCTGTAGCTAACGATTAATCACCTGCTCTCTCCGTGTCTCCTCCTCTGCCCCTTGAGTTTACGCCGGCCCCTGGATTGAGCCACCGGACATTGGAGGAGCCTGTGGCCCTAGAATACCTGGTTCCAGCTCCGCAGCCATGCTTTGGACAGAGGGTGAGCACGGAAACCCAGCCGACACCTGCACCGATGCAAGAGTGGCCCCAGGCTCCAGCTGAGCAGGATTCAGAGCCAGCAGGAGATCCACCTCCTGTCACCACACAGGGTGAGCCACCTGCGTGGGTATCCTCACGGGGAGGCCCCAGGACTTAGCTGACCACCATGCCTACTGCAGGGGCTGCCGCAGCAGAGCCAGAATTGAACCCCCAGAGAGCTGGGCCCGTAGAAAAACCACCTGGATTGTCAGAGTGCTGGATGGCAGTGGAGCTTGAGAACAGGCAAGTGCACTCCTTTGTCTCTGTCCCTCTTTTGGAGAAATCTTGCCTGGCTGTAGGTGGGGTGAGCCAAGTGCAGCCATCAGCTGCACTTGAGCTTACCTCACCGGGCTCCACTGCCACCGGTGACCCCTGATCCTGTGTCTGTGCATCTACTGTTCGAGTTTTTCCCAGAGTCACCGATGGTATTCCACCGGTGCCAGATGTCTCCATGGGTCCAGGCTGGCCACCCAAAATCATCATGGGTCCAGCTCCTCCCACCGAGGTTGTTGCAGGCACTCCGTCCCAGTCCGGGACCTTCGTGGGTGCTGCATCCTCTCTGGCTGAGGTCCTCGAGGGTGCTGCTTCTCTTCCAGTAGAGGTTGTCGCGGGTGCTCCGTTCCAGCCCAGGGCCTCCAAGGGTGCAGCATTGGCCCAGCCCGGGCCCACCAAGGGTGCAGCTTTTGCTCAATCCGGGCCCACCGAGGGTGCAGCTTTGACCCAGTCCGGGTCCGCCGAGGGTGCAGCCTTGGTCCAGTCTGGACCCACCGAGGGTGCAGCATCAGTCCAGTCCGGACCCACCACGGGTACAGCGTCGCTCCAGCCCAGAGACACCACGAGTGCTGCTTTGCTCCAGTCTGGAGCTTCCATGGGTGCTGCTGGCCAGTCCAAGGGCATCGTGGCTCCCCCTTCTGTGTCTGATGTCGTTGTGGTTCCCCCTCCTTTGTCTGACACCGTTGTGGTTCCCCCTCCGATAGTGGTCGTTGTGGGCGCTCTGTCCCAGTCCGGTGCCTCCAAGGGTGCAGCATTGGCCCTATCCGGGTCCACTGAGGGTGCAGCGCCACTCCAGCCCAGAGCCACCGAGGGTGCAGCACTGTTCCAGCCTGGAGCCAATGAGGGTGCAGCTCTGTTCCAGCCTGGAGCCACTGAGTGTGCAGCGTTGCTCCAGCCTTGGAGCCACCGTGGGTGCAGCTCTGCTCCAGCTGGGAGCCACCGCGGGTGCAACTTCACTCCAATCTGGAGCCACCGTGGATGCAACTTTGCTCCAGTCTGGAGCCACCGTGGGTGCAACTTCGCTCCAGTCCGGAGCCACCGCGGGTGCAACCCTGATCCAGTCCAGAGCCACTGAGGGTAAAAGTATGTCCCAGTCTGGGACCTCCGAGGGTGCTGCTGGCCAGTCCATGGGCGTCGTGGTCCCCCCTCCTTTGCCAGACACTGTCGTGGCCCCCTTCCTTTGCCAGTCGTCGTCGTGGTGCCCCGTCCTCTGCCTGATGTCGTTGGGGCTCCCCCTACTCCTCTTCCGTTCTCACCTCTGGTCACCCCGGTTGGGCGGCCACCCCCTGGACCACCATCTCTGTGGTGGTGGCTGAAGAACTCTGGTCGACCACCTTACAGGCATTGCTGTTTGGTGAGTGGTTCACATTCTCCGGTAGACCACCCGACTCTTACCATCTCACCATCTGTCAGGCCTGGGACTTCATCCGACCACCAGAACTGCCCTGTTCTTTGGTCCAGGGGGCCTTGGTGCCCAGCTGTGTGTGGGTCCTGAGCAGGATTTTGTTTTTGATGTTTTCCCTCAGTCTGGGCCTGGCTGAGATGCTTCCTGAGTGCCTTTCTTGCTTCTTTTGGTTTGGTTCGGACCCTCCATGCTGGGTCCCCCTCCTCCCCCCTCGGGGCGGGGTTGTTTTCTTTTTGGGGTGGGATTTCTGTTTGGGGGGGGGTTCTTTTCTTTTGATATTACCCTGAGGTGTCTAGTTTCCACCCCTTGGGGGGGGGGCTGTGTCATGTTCTGAGCATGGAGGGATTCCACTGGGCTCAGGTTGTCTGCCTTTTTTTCATATTTTTACTGTGTTGTCATTTTTGAGTTATTTATCCTATATTGTTTCTCAGTATGATTTATTTTCCCATTTACATTCATTATAGTTTGTTTATTGTATTTTGAGTTGTCTGTCTCCATTTTTGTCACATCATTATGTTTGTATTCTGTTATGTTCTCTCTCGGGGCTGACAGCTGTCAGTGGCTTTCTGGGGGTTTTGCTCAGCGTGGGCGTGGCCCTGCCAGCTGTCAACTCCGATGGCTTCCTCATTATTCCCAGCTGGTCCGAATTTTATGTCATTGCTTTCCCCTGTCCGTTCAGACACCCACACTGGTCATTAATTATGTTAAGGGTTTTGATACCTATTTAAGGGGAGTTATTTTCATTTTCTATTGCCGCTGTCTTGCTTTGCATTCGCTTTGTCTCCACCAGAGCCCTGCCCTGCTCTGGTGTGTAAGATCTGCAAGTTTTTTCCTTCGCTTGTTTTTTGTGTTCTGAGCACTGTGTTGAACTTTATGTTTGTTGTTTCTTTTCAATAAATTGTCCAAACTCACAGTTCAGCACATGGGTCTCATCTTCCTGCCCCGAAGGGCATTCATGACAGCAGGAGGTGTGACATTTGTGCAAATGGTTGTAGTAAGGTGCAAAGTCATACAGCAGCAGATGTGGTACTGTTGGTGTGCCAAGGCTTTCTGTGCAAACAGCTGAGGTAGAGTTATTGTCTGGGTGAGTGTGTTACCGTCCAGGGGCAGAGGGTGGGGGGAGTGGGCAGAGTTGAGGGTCCTGATAGCCTGGTGAACAAAGCTGTTTAGCAGTCTTGTGGATGCTGAAGAGAGAGTGTGAGGGGTGGGATGTATCACCTGCGATGATAAGGGCTCTGTGGGTGAGGCAGGTGTAGTAGATTTCTGAGGGGGAGGGCAGAGGGGCACTGATGATCTTTCTGGCTGTGTTCACTGAGTGTTAGAGTCTTCCGGCAGGAGGTGGTGCAGCTTCCGTACCACACAGTGATGCATCTGGTGAGGATGCTCTCAATGGTGCCCCGGTAGAATGTGCACATGATGGGGGTGGGACTCGTGCTCTCCTCAGTTTGCGGAGGAAATAGAGGCGAGTTTGAGCCTTCTTGGCCAGTGATGTGGTGTTGTTTGAATCCCAAGGAAATTGGTGCTGCTCACCCTCTCTACAGCTGCTCTACTGATGATCAGAGGGGGATGCTGTGTGCGTCCTCTCCTGAAGTCGACCACCATCTCCTTGGTTTTTCCCACATTCAGGAAGAGACTGTTGTCTTTACACCACTGGACCAGTTGGCTCACCTCATTTCTGTAGTTGGTCTCTTCATTGTTGGTGATGAGGCCCACCACTGTCATGTCGTCTGCAAACTTAATGATGTGGTTGATGTTGTAGGCTGGTATGCAGTCATGGGTCAGCACGGTGAAGAGCAGCAGGCTGAGCTTGCACCCTTGTGGGGCCCCTGTGCTCAGTGTGATGGTCTTGGAGGTCTTGCTGCAGGAGGGACTGGTGCACTTCACAGAATAGATGGCATCATGAGGAAAGAACATGATGTGGAAATACTGAAGAAACATCTCAAGACATCAGCCAGGAAGTTAAAGCTTGGGTCTTCCAGCTACACAATAGCCATGTTTACATGGACACAAGTAACCGGAATAAATGCCTGATCGGTATAAAAATGCTTCATGTAAACATGCCAATCTGAAGATTCTGACCCGATCACACTCCTTCGGATCAAAATTTCTTTCCGATCAAGATGGGTGGGTTATGCCAATTGTTGATCCAATTGGTGCGCATATAAACACTTATTCCAAAGTTTGGGTAGAACATATGTTTACTGTGCTTGTCTGTACATCAGTCACACGTCGACATAACGTATTTCCGTCTTTACAGCAGCTAATGGAAGACATGGCGAGAGTAAAACAGAACTGGTTTGTATCATCCTTCTGTCTCCCTCTGTTTGTCATATGCATAAGCATGTACTGTTGGCCTTGTAGCTTCATTACGGAGAGGAGCAGAAGCAAAAGTACAGTCTGAATAACACAATACAGGTCCATTTGAAAAAGAGAAAGACACACGAAGTGGGTTCACTTACATCGGAAGTTGCTTCTTTTTCTACTATTTCCGGAATGTCAGACAATTCTGCCCATGCCAAAATGATTTAGTCTGTTCAAACATGTGAGACATGTAAATGCACATCATAATCGGATCAACTTTTTCAGGGTCCATGTAAACAGTAAAGTTCTGATCTGAACTGTAATCAGATTGAAGAAATTTTGCACATGTAAACATGGCTATTGACACCAAAGACCATATAAAAATGGTACTTCCCGCCTTCTAGCTTGGTGCTCAGCGTAATAGAATGGGGGAAGGAGAAGTTGTGGCGGCGCCTTGCATCGCAGCGACCCCTCTGATTCTACATGCAATTAACATTGTAAATAGGAAAAACGTAATTTTGCTCTTCTGTACATGATTGGCTGTATGGACTGAATGACAATTGAGATGGCTTCTTCTTCTTCTTCTAAGCATACCATCAAATTAGTTACAAAGTGGCTTAAGAACAACAAAGACAATGTTTTGGAGTGGCCATCACAAAGCCCTGATCTCAATCCCATAGAAAACTTATGGGTGGAGCTGAAAGAATGTGTGAGCAAGATGGCCTAACCTGACACAGTTACACCAGTTCAGTCAGGAGGAATGGGCCAAAATTCCAGCAAACTATTGTGAAAAGCTTGTGGAATGATACCCAAAACATTTACCCAAGTCATACAATTTATTTTTATTTTATTTTATTTGTTTATTTGGCAGGGACAGTGCAATAAACATAGACAATTAATCAAATGACAATCAATCTAATGTGTTGCACAAAGAGTGTATAGCAATTAGCTAATTTGCAACTCTTGTCCCTGGATGGGCTTTAGAAAGAAGAAACAGATAAAAAGAAAGAAGGATAAGGAAAAGAAAAAATGAAAACAGAATAAACAATAACCACATACATCAATGCAAACAAGATTATAAATACACAATATAAAACCTGGTTCACATTTGCCTATTTCAGGTCTCCCTCCCTTCGTCACTCACTATAAACAAACACATTCATTCCTTCCCTTCATTCACTCTCACCCTGCAGACAATCATTTCATACATGGGTACATTCTTGTTTATTTTTCAGCCAGTTTTTAACCTTTGTAGTGAATGTTTTAAAGTCCGTTATTATTTTAATTTCATTGGCATTGTGTTCCAGATATGACTGCCCTTTATAGAGAAAGCTGTTTGTCCAAATGTGGTTCTGTGGTGGGATATTTTACAGTTATTGTTAACAGAACTCCTGGTGGCTCTGCTGCTGTCCTGTCTTTGGATGAAACCAGCAAGCGGCTCTGGCGCTGATTTATGGAAACATTTGAAAATTAATTTCAGAAAACAGAGGTCAATGAAACTCTCAAAACTCAATAGATTGTATTTTTTTAAAATATAACAGTGATGCCACCTAATGGGCTTTTTATCCAAGATTTTTAGAGTTTGATTATATAATGAACCTATATGTTTTACTGTGGAAGGAGCTGCTTGAGCCCAGACTGTCAAACAGTATGATATATGAGAAAAAACCATAGAATGCATATACAGTACAGCTGCTTGGTATGGTATGTAATATCTAATTAATTTAAAGCAGTTCAGATTTTTTTTTACTGTTTTAGAAATTTTCTTTATATGAAGATTAAATTTGAATTGAGGATCTAGTACAATGCCAAGGTATTTGAATTCTGTAACTAAACTGATATCTTGATCATGTACACTACCGTTCAAAAGTTTGGGGTCACTTAGAAATTTCCTTATTTTTGAAAGAAAAGCACTTTTTTTCAATGAAGATAACTTTAAACTACTGTAATCAGAAATACACTCTATACATTGCTAATGTGGTAAATGACTATTCTAGCTGCAAATGTCTGGTTTTTGGTGCAATATCTAGATATGTGTATAGAGGCCCATTTCCAGCAACTATCACTCCAGTGTTCTAATGGTACAATGTGTTTGCTCATTGCGTCAGAAGGCTAATGGATGATTAGAAAACCCTTGTGCAATCATGTTAAGTCTGCAATGCTGTAATTGCTGCAAATAGAGGATTCTTTGACGAAGGCAAAGTTTGAAGGAAAAAATTATTTCAAATACAAATCATTATTTCTAACCTTGTCAATGTCTTGATTATATTTTCTATTCATTTTACAACTCATGGTGGTAAATAAGTGTGACTTTTCATGGAAAACACAAAATAATTGTCTGGGTGACCCCAAACTTTTGAACGCTAGTGTATATTAACTTTAAAATGTTGCAGGTTACATTTTTTGATTGAAAAGCACATTGAAACTGTTTTCTGAAGGTTCAGCAATAGATGGTTCTGGAAGAGCCACTCTTGGACATCAACCATACTTGTAGACAGTACATCTGCAGCCTGTGCTGGAGTCTTGGCAGCTGTGTAAATAACTGCATCATCTGCATAAAGTTGACATGTTGCAGCTGAGCGGTGTAGCGGCAAGTCATTAATAAAAAAAGGCAATGCTACCAAATACTAAGGAAATAAGATGATAAAATAAGATAAGATATGCCTTTATTAGTCCCACAATGGAGAAATTTCAGGATTATAGCAGCAAAGGGATAGCAGCACTCAGAGCAAAAGTTAATAAGATAATAAGAACTGGTTAGCCAAAGCAGTATATGAATATATGTATGTACATAGATATACAGTATACACAGTGCAGGAGCATGGCAGCTAGATGAAATAAACAGCATTGCGGTTTGTAAAGTTACCCTGCAGAATATGAATATGTACCCATACAGTATATTTCGCATTTAAATCACAGTGTTGTTGCCACCCTCAGTAATGATTGTTATTGTCCTAGTTGTGTATTGGAAGGGACGATTTCTATTGTGCAAAGTTGTTATGTTTAGAACATTTAATACGACCTCTATGGGCAGCCCTGGTTAGGTTATAAAGTCTGACAGCCATAGGTAGGAAAGACCTGCAGAACCTCTCCGTTGTGCACCAAGGATGGCACAGTCTACCACTAAATGAGCTCCTCAGTGCATTCAGCATGTCCTGCATGGGGTGGGACTTGGACTCCACCAGAGATGACAGCTTAGCCACCATCCCCTCCTCTCTTCTATCTCCTCCACTGGGTCAAGGCGTCACCCCAGAACAGAGCTAGCTTTTTTGATAAGTCTGTTCAGTCTCTTCCTGTCAGCTGCCGTGATGCCTCTGCCCCAGGAGACCACTCCAACTATGATGGCTGATACCACCACCGAATTGTAAAGGTCTTCAGTAGTGCCCCTTGCACTCCAAAAGACCTGAGTCCTCAGGAGGAACAGCCTGCGCTGCCCCTTCTTGTAGAGCGCGTTGGTGTTGTGTGACCAGTCCAGTTTATTGTTTAGGTGAACACCCAGGTGCTTGTAAGATGTCACCATCTCAATGTCTGTTCCCTGGATGTTTACTGGTGTTGTGGAGGGTTGATCTTGCCTGCGGCAGTCCACCACCATTTCTTTAGTTTTCCTCGCATTGATCTGGAGGCAGTTCCGTAGACACCAGTCCACAAAGTCCTGGATAAATCCTCTGTACTCTGCATCATCCCCATCAGAGATAAGGCCGATGATTGTGGAGTTGGCAGAGAACTTCTGTAGATGGCAGTGTGGTGTGTTGTGTGAAAAGTCAGCAGTGTAGAGGGTGAACAGGAAGAGAGCCAGAGCTGTTCCCTGGGGGACCCCTGTACTGCAGATGGTGGTGTCAGACACACAGTCCTGGGTTCTCACAAACTGTGGTCGGTTTGTGAGGTAGTCCATGATCCATGATGACAGGTGCTGGTCCACCCCTGCGCACAGTAGCTTGTCCCTCAGGATCACTGGTTGGATGGTGTTGAAAGCACTGAAGAAATCAAAGAACATGTTCCTCACAGCACTCCCAGGCTTCTCCAGGTGGGACAGGGAATGATGTAGGAGGAAGTACACTGCATCCTCCACCCCAATGCCATGCTGGTAGGCAAACTGAAGTGGATTCATCGCTGGTCCCACCAGGGGGCGGAGGTGGGCAAGGAGCAGCCTCTCCAGGGTCTTCATTAGGTGTGATGTGAGGGCTACTGGTCTTTAGCTGTTCAGGTTCCTAGGGTAAGGGGTCTTCGGAACGGGCATCATACAGGATGTTTTCCAGAGCTACTGAATGTTACCCTCCCCAGTTTCAGGCTCAGGCTGAAGATGTGCTCCACAATCCCACACAGCTGGTCTGCGCAGGACTTGAGGAACTTCGAGCTGATGCCGTCCGGACCTGCAGCCTTCTTCGCCTTGATCTTCCTCAGCTCAGCTCTCACCTGGGTCTTAGTGAGGGTCAGGTTGGTGCAGGGGGGTTGTGTGCTTGGTGGGGGGGGGGTCTGTGGGGGAGAAAACAGCGGGGGATGTTTGTGGGGGGTGGGGGGAGGACGTGGACAGCGGGGCTAGATGAAGGTGGAGGCAGCAGTGGTTGGTGGGCAGGCGGAGAAGAGGGCAGTTGGTCAAGCCTGTTAAAAAACATGTTCAGGTTGTTCACCCATTCCTCACCGCCCCCCCCCCCCCGTGGCGTCGGAGGAGGTATTCTGGTGCCCAGAGATGGTTTTAAGGCTTCTCCAGACGCCGCTGATGTCACTCTGCTACAGCTTGTCCTCCATCTTCTTCCTGTAGCTTTGCTTCCCCTCTCTGATCTTCCTCCTTCGCTCCCTCTGTATGGACTTCAGCTCCTCCTTGTTTCCCGACCTGAAGATCCCCTTCTTCTCCTTCAGCAGTGACTTTATCTCAGGGTTGATCCAGGGTTTGTTGTTTGAGAAACACAGTGTGGTCTTGGTGGGTACGGTGTTGTCCACACAGACGTTGATGCAGTCTGTGATTGTGTGTGTGAGACCGTCAATGTCCTCACCATGTGGATCACAAAACTTCTCCCATACAGTAGATTCAGAACAGCCCTTCAGAGCGTCCTCTGCCTCCTCAGACCATATTTTCACTGTGCGGGTAACAGGAGGTTGTCTGTGTAGCAGGGGTTTGTACACAAGCAGGAGGTGAACCAAGTTGTGGTCCAATCTTCCGGGGGGAAGGGGGGAGTGGTGATGAGGTGTAAACCTCCTTGGTGTTTGCATAAAGTAAGTCCAGTGTTTTATGGTCTCTGGTGTGGCATGTGACATACTGGGTGAAAGTGGGCAGAATGGAGGACAGTGAAGTATGGTTGAAATCACCAGGGATGAGCAGGAGAGCATTTGGGTGCTGTGTCTGCAGCCTGCTGGTGACTGAGTGGATGGCGTCATATGCTACCTCAGCGCTTACAGACGGGGGTACATAAATAGCAATCCCAACGACATGTGAGAACTCTCTGGGAAGGTATGCTGGTCGCATGCTAACAGCTAGCAACTCAGTGTCCTTGCTGCAGTGTTGTTCTTTAATTGTGATATACCCAGGATTACACATGTTATTCACATACATTAACAGCCCCCCGCTTCTGCTCTTCCCGCTATCTGGTGTCCGATCTGTCCGTATTAAGTGGAAACCCTCCAGTCCGATGTTAGCGTCTGTTGCTAACATCATTTCAGTAAATAACATAATGCTAATCTCTCTGAAGACGCTCTCATACCAGGACATAGCCACCAGTTCGTCCGTCTTGTTAAGCAGTGATCTCACAATTCCCATAATAACAGATGGTAGAACAGGTCTCAACCTTATTCTCCTCATGCGTTGTTTCACTCCAGCTTGCCATCCCCCTCATTTTTTTTGATTTCTCATGGGATATCGGGTCTTTGCATTAGTACCATGGGGCAGCCCAATGCTAACAGCTGGCTTCTACTGTATCCACCAATCGCCGCAACCTGAGGCTGCTGGCCGAGCCATGGGATCTCAAAGGGCAATGTCTCTCTCTGCGGTACTCCACTCCTCTCCCACGGCTAGCTGGGGTGATCTGCCCCGTCACAAACCAGCTCCCCCACACTACCCATGAGAGTATGCCCAGAGGATGGTGAGGGAGCTGTTCCAGCAGCTCCAGGCAGCATCCCTGGGTCACAGCAACTGCCTGCGCCGCCCCCCCAGATGCCGGGCAGGCAGTTGCCGCGACCTGGGAATGCTGCCTGGGGCTGCTGGCTCCCAGTTGCCCATGACCGGCATGCCGGTGACCCATCGTAAAACCACCGGGAGACAGGCCGGAGTGATGCAAGGCACATTGTGGACCATGGACCAGTGAACCAGGTGGTAACAGGGATGGTTACTGAGGTGACTAAGATCTGAAGAAAATAATAATATAAGCTGCACTCGGTTCAAGCTTCCTGTTACCACTGTTAGCTTGGGGGCCCATAGCTCAGGGGCTAATAGGCAAACTTTAGCCCCCCTTCAATCTACATGACAGACAGCTAGGCGGGCCAATAATAGAGCAGTGGGCTGGTCTCAAGGACGGCGGTGGGTTGGCTTTTTCTAAATGTGATGTATCCACCTTATTCCTAGGACCCATGATGCCTTGCGTGAATTATGGTAACAACTTCCGGTACTAGTTTAGAACATATGGTTGTCACTGAAATGGGACACTTCAGGGCAATGTCTCTCTCTGCGGTACTCCACTCCTCTCCCACGGCTAGCTGGGGTGATCTGCCCCATCACAAACCAGCTCCCCCACACTACCCATGAGAGTATGCCCAGAGGATGGTGAGGGAGCTGTTCCAGCAGCTCCAGGCAGCATCCCTGGGTCACAGCAACTGCCTGCGCCGCCCCCCCAGATGCCGGGCAGGCAGTTGCCGCGACCTGGGAATGCTGCCTGGGGCTGCTGGCTCCCAGCTGCCCATGACCGGCATGCCGGTGACCCATTGTAAAACCACCGGGAGACAGGCCGGAGTGATGCAAGGCACATTGTGGACCGTGGACCAGTGAACCAGGTGGTAACAGGGATGGTTACTGAGGTGACTAAGATCTGAAGAAAATAACAATATAAGCTGCACTCGGTTCAAGCTTCCTGTTACCACTGTTAGCTTGGGGGCCCATAGCTCAGGGGCTAATAGGCAAACTTTAGCCCCCCTTCAATCTACATGACAGACAGCTAGGCGGGCCAATAATAGAGCAGTGGGCTGGTCTCAAGGACGGCGGTGGGTTGGCTTTTTCTAAATGTGATGTATCCACCTTATTCCTAGGACCCATGATGCCTTGCGTGAATTATGGTAACAACTTCCGGTACTAGTTTAGAACATATGGTTGTCACTGAAATGGGACACTTTTCTTTGTTAAGAAACAATGACTTCGGCATCAGAAATGGGGGAACATGGCCTCTTGCACCTCAAAACAGTAATATAATCGTACCACTTCCCACGACTATCAAGGGATAGGAAGATGACCTTAAAAAGTGGCCTCGTAGAGAGTAGCTCCGTTTGTTAGCACCACTGCTAAGATGCTAATGTTGTAAACAAATGACCCGTGCTGGCAAAATGAGTCACTTTGAGGACATTTTCAAAACTGATGTAACATTATTTCCATATTCTGTATTGAAAGACCTTCAAAATGATATTTAATTTGTAGGAAGTGTGCAACAACTGACCCAGAAAAAGACGATTTGTTTATATTTTAGCTAGGTTGAAAACTCGCGTTCGATCGGTCGGGAGTTATGTCTTCTGCAAAAACATAGGTATTTTCAGAAAGTACGATTTCTAAGCTTTCCAGCAATACCAGGCACTCTTGGGGTTTTCCTGGGACTTGCACTACCAAACAAAGAAAGAGTCAGGATTTATGACTTCTCGTTGCCTGTACTCATAATGACGCGGTGGACATTCTGACCAGCATGTCTCCACCGCAATAAAGTCGGCTTCATTTTGTTAAAATATGTTGGACATAATCAAATTTACCTTAGAGCAGATGTACGTCACAACACTGTGCTTGGATGTCGTCTGTCACTGTGTGGTAAGAAGCCTCCATTTATCCAGTCTATGGCACAACCACAAACACCAGCAAGTACCAGAACTACGCCAAAACATTCAAAAAATGCAAAAACTAGAAGAGCTGAAATTAGCTGCCACTTGAGTGCAAAACACGTATGTGGAGTATTCATAAAATGAATTTGAAAAACTTTTTAAAACACTATTTTAATTGCCCCTGCTACTCCACTCTTACTGACTGATTTAACACTAGGTCAGCCGAAACTGGAAGCTCCGCCCACAATCGTTCCTACAGCCCAGGAATAAGGTGGATACAATTTCCACCAAAAAGTCAAAAACATTTCTGGGAGAGAAAAACAAGATAAAGGCTGTGTGTGTGTGTGTGTGTGTGTGTGTGTGTGTGTGTGTGTGTGTGTGTGTGTGTGTGTGTGTGTGGTTTTTTTTTTTTAAGAGAATTAACTATTTTGAAAATTTTGGGATAATTAGGTGACCACTAGACTCATTTCAGATAGTTAAAGCCTACAAACACACCATTTTTCAGTCAATGACCCCTTTTAAAATTTTAAGTTGATTTTTGTTTTTTTGAAAAGCCGGAGCAAACCACTGATTTTGGGCATGTGGCTCTAGAACATAGCTTACAATTTCTACCTCAGCCCAAACCCTACTGGATTTACCAGTAACCTATAATCAAATAAAGATCAAAATCATCGACATTGTTAAGGATCACATATTTAGCCTAATATGCTAATGCAAAGTTCCAAAACTTGCCAGAACAAAGTCAAATCAAAACACACAGGAGGCCAAGGCAAGATTAAGGTGTCAAAAAAATAGTCAAGAGATTAGTTTCAAGTACCCCACCTCTGCTTCTCAGCATACATCTCACCTTGCATCGACCCTCCCCATCACTACCCCTCCTCTCCTCTGCTGTTCTCCAGTAGAAAGCTAACTGTCATCTCCTCTCCAGCTTATTAAAGACTCTGGTTAACATCCGCTGTATGGCAGTCAAACGCCCAGGAGCTGTAACCATGTGCTGATATGATTTATTCTCTCCCCGAGGACCCTTGTAATGAACAGAGATGTATGCTCAGCAGCCCCATACATGTAACCTCCGTGTGCTCGGAGGACGGCCATGCTGTAATATGATAAGTGCCATGTCGATAGGCTGTATGATATGCTAATCATACTAAAACACGATGCCTCAGGCGCTCCCTGTGTTTATTTATGAAGGCTTGACCTGGGGAGAGCAATAATCGGCTTTTCTCTGAACTCTCTAACCCTGGGAGCCAGGGGAACCGCCAATCACACACATCCGAGTCCTATAATTCCCCCACACCTCTCTCTCTCTCTCTCTCTCTCTCTCTCTCTCTCTCTCTCTCTCTCTCTCTCTCTCTCTCTCTCCCTCTGAAATGGTAGATTTATGCAAACAGGGCTGAGTGTGCATTTTCTTGCCTGCATTTGTTGGAGGCACATGTCAGGTGCTCAAATCATTAAACTTCTTATTAATTGGGACCGACGTAAACAGTTGTCAGCAGCCTGAGTGACTTGACTGTGTTCTTGGCTCAGCAAATATAATACATTGATTCAATGTAGCAAAAGTGATTTGGGCATTAAAATGTACACATTCCTCTGAGGCAAAGCCATTGGAAGAATTTTCTACATATACATTATTTTCTAATTAATGAAATAGGTTTTTGCAGAATGGAAATATGAATAATGCCCCATACTGGTAGAATTTATTAGATGATAATTTGGTATAGTAAAAATGTAATTATTTTATTTCTAAACTTTGGAATAACTATGATATTTATGAGTTGATGTCTAACATCTAGGGCTGTCCTGATTTCAGATTTTTACTGAGCAATTATCATGGCAAGAAAATATTACAATGAAGCACCAAGGTGCTGCTGCCTTGGTGCCTGTGGCTTGGTAGCGTGGGGAGCTTTAAAAAAGTGGCACTCCAACTTCTTCTGGCCTGGCATAGTTATTACAGTACCGTTTTCACAGCTCCATTGATGGAAATGATGAGTTAAATTTGTGTTTATTTTGAAAAAAAAGCCTTATGTCGAAATTCTGGCAAATTAAAAGTCAAGAAAATATGGCGATATAATGATAGAAGCCTTTAGTTCCACTTAATTTTGACCGGGGGCACTGAAAAGCTGGTAACAGACAGACGGATACACACACACAACCACACAGATGCACATCTATAGACTACCATATGCCTCCATTGCAACGAGGCATAATAACAATATTATAACAATATATTGAACAGCTGTATATGTTAATAACATATCAGTGTTGCATTTTAAATTACCAGGGTTGTTGTGAATATTGCTATTCTCAGCACATGTCAAGAGTATCAATGTCTTTTAGCTTCTGCTTTTCTTGACTTTGACTTTTTTAGTCTAACAATGGACTTGTCATGAGTGGAATTCTCCCACCAGTACTACGGCCGGGCAGTATATTGAGTTTTAATGACATATTGAGATATTTTCCATTGAACATTTATTGTGGGCAATAGTGTACATACAGCAGGGAAATAAGTATTGAACATGTCAACATTTTTCTCATTAAACATATTTCTGATGGAGCCATTCACCTGAGATTTTCACCAGATATCAGTAACAACCCAGGTAATCCATACATACAAAGAAATCAAGGCAAGTGTGTTCACAAAACAAGTTATATTTAATAAAGTGGAATGACACAGGGAATAAATATTGGAACACATTAAGAAAACTAGAAAAGCACTCGGAGAGCGCAGACCTCCGCCAAGCGCCGCAGTTCCCCCCATACAGTCTTCAGATTCCTTGATCATGAAAACATATGACAAGCAGTGGTTCAGTAGTTATTCACGAAAATGGCATTTTCTGTAATGGCGGCCACAGTTCCTCCCATACAGTGTTTGTGTGTACGTTTTCAGATTCCTTGACCATGAAAACATATGACTAGCAATTGGATTGACAATGATAGGATTAGTGGGGTTTTTTTGTTTTTTTTTATCCAAATTTCCAAAACCATGACTACTCAGAGTTGGGACCAGGAAGCAGTCGCAGTCTTACACGCCTCTCTGCAGCTCCTCTTCATCCGCCACCCCTCAGCTTAGCCCCTGACTTCCCCATCAGAGAATCGTTGTCTGCTCCCTCCAAAGTAAATAAAAATATAATGTATAAGCATCCCAAAGTGATAAAGAAAAATATTGGTAAAACTCAAATTAAACATAAAGCCTCTAAATTGAATGAATTGGCCTCTGTTCCTCCTCATAATTTAAAAATTAAATGTGGTTTATTAAATATTAGGTCTCTAACTCCCAAGTCTCTGTTAGTCCATGATCTGTTAATTGATCATCAGATTGATTTAATTTCCCTTACAGAGACTTGGTTAAGGCAAGAGGATTATGTTGGTTTAAATGAATCAACTCCCTCTGGAACTGTCAAAATCCCAGAAGTTCTGGTCATGGAGGAGGAGTAGCAACAATTTACCATTCCAAATTACTAGTTAATGTAAAGCAAAAAACATGTTATAATTCCTTTGAGGGCCTGGTCCTCAGTATTGGGCACTTTAGCAATTTTAGGTTAAACCCAATTTTATTTGCCATAGTTTATCGTCCCCCATCAACCTACTCAGAATTTTTATCCGAATTTGCTGATTTCTTAGCTGATTTAGTGCTGAAATCTGATAGAATAATTATAGTAGGGGACTTTAATATACATGTGGATGTAGATAGTGACTGCCTTAATGTGGCATTTAATTCAATATTAGACTCGACTGGGTTTTCTCAGAAAGTAGGAAATTCTACTCATTACCTCCACCATACATTGGACCTTGTTCTGACATATGGCGTAGAAATAGAAAATCTTGTAGTGTCTCCTCATAACCCTGTACTGTCAGACCATTGTCTGTTAACCTTTGATTTTACTATTTCTGACTATTTGGCTCCTAAAGAAAAATATTATTACAGTAGATGCCTCTCAGATGATGCCATTACCAAATTTATGCAGATTGTTTCCTCTATGCCATGTGTCAACACAACGGAAATAAGCTATAGACAGCTTGCTCCTTCTGTAATTGATAACATGGTGGATAGTGTTTCAGCTTCTCTGCATCAGACTCTAGACTTGGTGGCCCCCTTAAAAAAGAAAAAGTCTAATCAGAGATTTCTAACTCCTTGGTTCAACGCAGAAACTCGTAGCTTAAAACAGAAGACTCGTCAATTAGAAAGAAAATGGTGCTCCACTAATTTAGATGAAATCTATTTAGCTTGGAGAAATCATCTTTTAATTTATAAAAAATCTCTTAGAAAAGCTAGAACGAGTTATTACTCTGCATTAACAGAAGAGAACAAGAATAATCCCAGGTTTCTTTTCAGTACTGAAGCCAGGTTGACAAAGAGTCAGGACTCTGTCAATCCTAGCATTCCCTTAGAGCTTACTAGTCAGGACTTTATGAACTTTTTCAATAATAAAATTTCATCCATCAGAGATAAAATCAATCAGATTCTTCCCACAGTTAACTTAAATACTGTAACTACTACAACTCCTTCTATTGATGTCTGTCTTGATGAGTTTACTCCAATCGACCTTTGTGAGTTAGACAAAATAGTTTCCTCATCCAAACCTTCAACTTGTCTTTTAGACCCTATTCCTTCCAGGTTATTTAAAGAAGTCTTCCCACTTATTGATAGCCTTATTCTTCATATAATCAATTCTTCATTAACTTTAGGCCATGTACCGCAGGCTTTTAAAACGGCTGTAATTAAACCCTTACTCAAAAAGCCAACGCTAGATCCAGGAGCTTTAGCTAACTATAGACCAATCTCTAATCTCCCTTTCATTTCAAAAATCTTAGAAAGAGTTGTTGCTACGCAATTATTTGTCCACCTACAGGGAAATGGTTTACTTGAAGAGTTTCAGTCTGGGTTTAGAATCCATCATAGTACTGAAACAGCCTTAGCGAAGGTCACTAACGACCTCCTCATTGCATCTGATAATGGACTAGTTTCTGTACTTGTCCTTTTAGACCTTAGTGCAGCTTTTGATACTATCGATCATAATATTCTACTTGATAGATTAGAACACTATGTTGGACTTAATGGAACTTCGTTGCAGTGGTTTAGATCTTATTTATCTGATAGGTTCCAGTTTGTTCATGCAAATAATGAGTTTTCTTTCAACTCAAAGCTCAGTCATGGAGTTCCACAGGGATCTGTGCTAGGCCCTACTCTTTTTAGTTTATATATGCTTCCGTTAGGCAACATTATTAGAAAGCACTGTATACATTTTCATTGTTATGCTGATGACACACAATTATACCTGTCAATGAAGCCAGATGATAGTAATCAATTAGCCAAGTTAGAAGCCTGTCTTAAGGAAATCAAAGCTTGGATGACTTGTAATTTCCTGCTATTAAATTCAGATAAGACTGAAGTCATTCTTGTTGGTCCAAAAAACCTTAGAAATTCCTTTCCAAATCAAACTTTCAGTCTGGATGTGGTTACTCTTTCTCTTAATAGATCTGTGAGGAACCTTGGAGTTATTTTTGATCAGGATTTGTCCTTCAATTCACATATTAAATTTGTTTCTAAGACTGCCTTCTATCATTTGCGTAATATTGCCAAGATTAGGAGCATCTTGTCTCAGAGTGATGCTGAGAAACTGATCCACGCTTTTGTTAGCTCGAGATTAGATTATTGTAATTCTTTATTATCAGGCTGTCCTAAAACATCTTTAAAAAGTCTTCAGCTGATCCAAAATGCTGCAGCAAGAGTTTTAACAGGTACTAGAAAGAGAGATCATATCTCTCCGGTTCTGGCCTCCCTTCATTGGATTCCCATAGAGTTTAGAATTAAGTTTAAAATCCTTCTTCTTACTTACAAAGCTCTAAACAATCAGGCTCCTTTTTATTTAAAAGATCTGATACTACCGTATTATCCTAACAGAGCACTACGCTCCCAAAATGCAGGATTACTTGTAATACCTAGAATCTCCAAAAGTACAATGGGAGGCAGAGCCTTCAGTTATCAAGCTCCTCTCCTGTGGAATCAGCTGCCAATCTGGATTCGAGAGTCAGACTCGATCTCTGTTTTTAAGAATAGGGCTAAAACCTTCCTTTTTGATATAGCCTACAATTAGGGAGGGATCATGTGTTTCTGAACCCTCCCTTAGTTATGCTGCTAATAGGTTTAGTCAGCCGGGGGACCTCCAGTAATGCACTGGGCCTCACTCCTTTTCTCACTCTCAATTAAATATTTTTTTTTTGCTGGTCATTAACATTTGTTTGTTCTCTCCCATAGATTGAGTCCCCATCATGCTGTTTGCTCTCTACATGTCTGTTCTTTTCTTCTTCTCTATCCCCTCACCCCCCAGCCAGTCGCAGCAGATGACTGCCCCTCCCTGAGCCTGGTTCTGCTGGAGGTTTCTTCCTGTTAAAAGGGAGTTTTTCCTCTCCACCGTTGCCAAGTGCTTGCTCACAGGGGATCGCCTGATTGCTGGGGTCTTTCTGCAACTGTGGGGGTCCCCCCTACAGTTGATAGTGCTATGAGATGACTGTTGTTGTGAAATGGCGCTATATAAATAAAGTTGAATTGAATTGAGGTTATTCACGAAAATGGCATTTTGCGTAATGGCGGCCACAGTTTCCCCCATACAGTGTTGGTGTGTACGTTTTCAGATTCCTTGACTATGAAAACATATGACAAGCAATTGGATTCACAATGATAGGATTAGTGGTTCAGTAGTTATTGACAAAAATGGCATTTTCCGTAATGGCGGTTTAGCGCCACAGTTCCCCCCCATACAGTGTTTGTGTGTACGTTTTCAGATTCCTTGACCATGTAAACATATGACTAGCAATTGGATTCACAACAATTGGATTGACAATGATAGGATTAGTGGTTTAGTAGTTATTGATGAAAATGGCATTTTGCATAATGGCGGTTTTCTTGTGGACGGTGATCTGGATCACCACCAAAATGTAATCATCTGTAGGATACCCCATTTCTGACAATCTGTGAAAATTTCATGAAAATCCATCCCTAACTTTTTGAGTTATCTTGCTAACAGACAAACAAACAAACAAACAGACAAACAGACCAACAGACAAACAAACAGACAAACCAACGCCGATGATCACATAACCTCCCCCCCTTTGGCGGAGGTAAAGAGGTGCAAAAATGCATAGAATCCCAAGAAACCAGCTGAAATCCATCAAAATTTAGGAAGCCATCCCATCCCCCATCAGTGCAAATTAATTTCAGCTGGTTAAGTCCTGACTGATAGCCTTTAAAAAGATCTGTGAATATCAGATTGTCACACCACAAAGAACTCATGATGGGTAGAAGCAAAGAGCTCTCTCTAGACCTTCGCAGCCTTAGTGTTGCAAAACATAATGATGGCATTGGTTACAGGCACATTTCTAAACTGTTGAATGTTCCAGTGAGTACTGTTGGAGCCATCATTTGAAATTGGAAAAAAACATCATTTTACTATAAACCGGCCACGACCAGGAGCTTCTCGCAAGGTTTCTAACAGAGGAGTCAAAAGAATTATCAGAGGAGTTTTCCAAGAGTCAAAGACCACTCGTGGAGACCTCCAGAAAGACCTGGAGTTAGCAGGTACTGCTGTTTCAAAGAAAACAATAAGTAATGCACTCAACTGACATGGGCTCTATGCCCGTTCACCTCACAAGACTCCATTGCTGAAGAAAAAGCATGTTGAAACTCGTTCACAGTTTGCTGCACAACATTTGTGTCACGCCGCGCCATTCATCAGCGGCGCCACCTGCTCACGCACCTGCTACTCATCAGCGGCGAGGGATAAAAGCCGCCTCGCCCTGAGCTTCGGCCTGAAGCCGTTAGACTTATCGCCTTCCATGCGAAGCCTCAACTCACTCTTCAGCGTCAAGCTAAGCGGTAAGAAGATTCCTTTCCTTACCTCTCCCAGTCTGCTCCCCTGTGCACAGGTGGATTCCTCGGCGGCGGACAACTCCGTCCCTCGTCCTTCCTCGCTGCTGCACCGAGTCCTGCAGGTGACTGTCTCCCGGAGTTCCGTCCTTGAAGTGCCTGCCATCAGTCAAACACAAGTAAGCTTCTCTCCCTCGCCTATTCTCCTCCTGTATTGCTGTGTGCCTGTCACCCTGTGTCTGTTCTTTCCCATAGGGTTGCCGGCTGAACGGTCTCCTGCCTCTGTGCCCGAAGCAGACGCCATCACCAATACATTTACATTCCGCTGACACACACCCATACACCCCTGCTGTTAATAAACAGTTTGAACTACTCTGAGCCTGTGTGTGTGCGTCTCCTGAGCCGAACGTTATGTCAGTACGGCTTCAGCAGAGCGGCTCGGCAGACGGCGGGCTCGCGCACCGGCTTACCACTCTCGAGGTTCGGGTGGATCAAATTGCTTATCAGCAGCAGGTGATTCTAAACCAACTTGTTAACATCACTAACCGATTGGACCGCCTGGACCCCCAACAGCCGTTCCCCCCGGCTCACCAGGGTGGCGCAGCTCCTGCTGTTCCAGCGGCCGTCCAGCCGGCTCCAGCGGCACCGGCTCGGCTCACGCCCTGTTTCCAACCCCCGCCCGCTTTAGCGGAAAGCTCGGCGGAGCGCGGGGGTTCATTATGCAGTGTGAGTCCGTGTTCCACCGTGTGCCCGGAGACTTCCCCTCGGATCACAGCCGAATTGGCTACATAGGGAATCTCCTGGAGGGGCGCGCGTTAACTTGGACCTACGCCATAATGGCGAAGCCCAGTTACGCCACCCTCACCTATGACCAGTTCATGGCACGCTTCCTGGAGGTCTTTGACCATTCCCGAACCGAGACGGTCCAAGCCGATCGGCTTCTCGCTCTCCAGCAGGGAAGCCGGTCGGCAGCGGACTATGCGGTCGACTACCGGGTAGCGGCGGAGGAATTGGGCTGGGACGAACGCTCCCTCTGTGGCCTGTTTCTCCGCAGCCTGAATGATGATCTGAGGGATGAACTGGCTGGTCGGGATATCCCTGGGACGCTAGCTGAGCTAACTTCTCTCACCATCAGCTTGGATAACAGGCTGCGTGAGCGCTCCTCTGGACGGAAGTCGTCTTCTTCTCGCCCTCGGGGAGCTTCGTTGCGCCTGCCCCAAGCTCGCCCCCTGGCGACGCCGCCGCCATCGCACCCCGAGGAGTCGGAGCCGATGGTGACGGGCTGGACAAAGCTGTCCCCGGCAGAGAGACAACGCCGCCGTGAGTTGAATCTCTGCATGTATTGCGGAGATAATCAACACACGGTGGAGCTTTGTCCACAAAAGCCAAACGGCGGGGTCCGCGAGTCACTGTAGGGGGCCTCGCGGACGTCAATCGGTTAAGTCCCCTTACTCAATTGAAGCTGCCCATCCGTTTTTGCCACAATCCCACTGGGCATCTCACCCACGCACTGGTGGATTCGGGTGCAGAAGGCAGCTTTATTTCACAAAGCCTGGCAACCCGTTTGGGCATTCGCTGTCAGGCACTGAAGAATCCCATCTCCCTTGTTAACCTCTCCCGTGCCTCCCTTGGGAGAGTATCACACCAAACCATCCCTGTTCCGGTCATCATCTCGGGAAATCACCGGGAGGAGATGACCTTCTACGTCCTTCCCAACTCTGTGTCGCCCGTCATCCTGGGGTATCCCTGGCTTCGCCTTCACAACCCGGTCCTGGATTGGAAATCAGCTGGGATATCGGCATGGAGTACATTCTGCATGGGCACCTGCCTTCAGTCCGCTGCCTGCTCTCCGTCCGCTCCTCCCCCTGCGACGGACGCTGCATCCCCGGACTTGTCTCTGGTGCCCCCAGAATTTCACGACCTGGGTATGGTGTTCAGCAAAGCGAAAGCTATGTCTCTCCCCCCTCATCGGCCCTATGACTGTGCCATCAACCTCCGCCAGGGGGCTCCCTTACCTTCTGGTCGCCTTTACAGCCTGTCTGCGCCGGAGAAGGAGACGATGAACGCCTACCTGAAGGAGTCATTAAGTGCTGGGATAATCCGCCCATCATCGTCACCCGTGGGGGCAGGGTTCTTCTTCGTGGGAAAGAAGGATGGGTCCCTCCGCCCTTGTATCGACTACCGGGCCCTCAATAATATCACGGAGAAGGACCGTTACACCCTGCCTCTCATGGACACTGCTTTCCACTCCCTCCAGGGGGCGACCTGGTTCACCAAGCTGGACCTACGCAGCGCTTACCACCTCGTCCGGATCCGGGAGGGAGATGAGTGGAAAACGGCCTTCCGTACCCCAAACGGCCACTTTGAATACCTGGTGATGCCGTTCGGGTTGACCAACGCTCCTGCAGTCTTCCAGCGCCTCATTAATGATGTCCTCCGGGACTTCATCGGCCTTTTCGTGTTCGTCTACCTGGACGATATTCTCATCTTCTCCAAGTCCAGGGATGAGCACCAGGTCCACGTGAGGCGGGTCCTCCAAAGGCTGCTGGAGAATCGTCTGTACGTAAAGGCAGAAAAGTGTGAATTTTACGCCAGGAGTACGTCCTTCCTGGGGTTCATCATCGCCCACGATAAGGTGCTCCCTGACCCAGAGAAGGTAAAGGCGGTGGTGGAATGGCCTACACCTGCATCCCGGAAGCAGGTGCAGCAATTTGTTGGCTTCGCCAATTTCTACCGCCGCTTTGTCCCCAACTTCAGTACAATCGTGGGACCACTGACCCGCCTCACGTCCCCGAAGGTCCCGTTCCGGTGGACCGAAGAGGTCGCTGCCGCCTTTGAGGCGCTGAAGGCGGAATTCTCCTCCTCCCGGGTCCTTCGCCAGGTCGACCCCGCGCTGCAGTGCATCGTCGAGGTAGACGCTTCGGACACGGGAGTGGGAGCAGTGCTGTCCCAGCGGTCACCGGACGATGGCGCCAAGCGACCCTGCGCCTACTTCTCCCGGCGCTTGTCCCCGGCGGAGAGAAATTACGATGTGGGGGACAGAGAGCTCCTGGCCATCAAACTCGCCCTGCAGGAATGGCGTCACTGGCTGGAGGGGGCGAACCTGCCGTTTGTGGTCCTTACGGACCACAAGAACTTAGAATATCTACGATCTGCCAAGCGCCTGAACGCCCGCCAGGCGCGTTGGTCTTTGTTCTTCGCCAGGTTCCAATTTTCAATCACCTTCAGGCCTGGCTCTAGGAACGTCCTGCCTGACGCCCTCTCCAGGCAGTTCTCCCCCGTGGAGTCGGAGGAGGCGCCCCACTCCATCCTGCCCAGGTCGTGCGTCGTGGGAGCCATCTCGTGGGACATCAAGAGCAAGATCCGGAAGGCACAGGAGGTGGAACCTGACCCTGGCGGCGGACCGGAGGGGAGGCTGTTCGTGCCATCCGCGGTCCGAGGAGAGGTCATCCACTGGCTCCACACCTCCAAGCTCACTTGTCACCCTGGCACCTCCCGGATGATAGATCTCCTCCAACGGTCCTTTTGGTGGCCAGGCCTGCGGAGGGATGCAGCCCGCTACGCCCGGGCTTGCCCAATCTGTGCCACCTGCAAGTCGGGAAATGCCCCTCCAGCAGGTCTGCTCCAGCCCCTGCCCGTCCCTGGCAGGCCCTGGTCGCACATCGCGTTGGATTTCGTCACCGGACTCCCTGTCTCCAACTCCTATGACACCATCCTGACCATCGTGGACCGCTTCTCCAAGGCCGTGCACTTCGTCCCCCTGCGAGGCCTCCCTACTGCCCTGGAGATGGCGGACCTCCTCGTCCAACACGTGGTCAGGCTGCACGGGATTCCGGTGGACGTGGTCTCGGACCGGGGCCCCCAGTTTTCATCCGAGGTTTGGAGGTCTTTCTGCAACGCCATCGGAGCCAAGGTGAGCCTCTCCTCCGGCCATCACCCCCAATCCAACGGGCAGTGTGAGAGGACCAACCAGGAGCTGGAGGCTGCGCTCCGCTGTGTGTCCAGATCCAAACCCACGTCCTGGAGCAACCATCTTGCCTGGGTTGAATATGCCCACAACACCGCTCGCTCTTCTGCTACAGGGATGTCCCCCTTCAAAGCGTCCCTGGGTTATGACCCCCCGCTGTTTCCGGAGCAGGAGAGTGAGGTAACTGTCCCGTCAGTTAGGGCCCATCTCAGGCAGTTCCGCTCCACCTGGACTGCTGCGCGCAATGCGCTATTACGCACAGCGGAGCGCAACAGGACTGTGGCGGACCGGCGTAGAAGACCTGCCCCGGCGTACAGAGTTGGGCAACTTGTTTACATTTCCACCCAGGACGTCACTTTAAAAGGCGAGAGGAGAAAGCTGGCACAGCGCTTCATGGGTCCCTATCCCATCACCCGGATCATCAACCCGGTGGCTGTGCGCGTGGCAATTCCCCCCTCCCTCCGCATTCATCCCACTTTCCACGTGTCGAAGGTGAAGCTGGCAGTCACTGACCCCCTTTGCCCTCCTCCTGCAGCGCAACCCGCGCCCCGGATGATTGGTGGCCATCCGGCCTGGTCCGCCTCCTCCATCCTGGACTCCCGGCGCCGGGGTCGTGGGTTGCAATACTTGGTGGACTGGGAGGGCTATGGGCCCGAGCATCGACAGTGGGTGCCCCCGTCGTTTGTGTTGGACCCATCGCTCATCGCGGACTTCCACCGAGCGCACCCGGATAAGCCATCGCCAGGAGGCGCTGCTAGAGGGGGGAGTACTGTCACGCCGCGCCATTCATCAGCGGCGCCACCTGCTCACGCACCTGCTACTCATCAGTGGCGAGGGATAAAAGCCGCCTCGCCCTGAGCTTCGGCCTGAAGCCGTTAGACTTCATCGCCTTCCATGCGAAGCCTCAACTCACTCTTCAGCGTCAAGCTAAGCGGTAAGAAGATTCCTTTCCTTACCTCTCCCAGTCTGCTCCCCTGTGCACAGGTGGATTCCTCGGCGGCGGACAACTCCGTCCCTCGTCCTTCCTCGCTGCTGCACCGAGTCCTGCAGGTGACTGTCTCCCGGGGTTCCATCCTTGAAGTGCCTGCCATCAGTCAAACACAAGTAAGCTTCTCTCCCTCGCCTATTCTCCTCCTGTATTGGTGTGTGCCTGTCACCCTGTGTCTGTTCTTTCCCATAGGGTTGCCGGCTGAACGGTCTCCTGCCTCTGTGCCCGAAGCAGACGCCATCACCAATACATTTACATTCCGCTGACACACACCCATACACCCCTGCTGTTAATAAACAGTTTGAACTACTCTGAGCCTGTGTGTGTGCGTCTCCTGAGCCGAACGTTATGTCAATTTGGGCAAGCCAGTAAAATTTTGGGACAATATAGTCTGGTCAGATGAGACAAAAATTGAACTTTCTGGATGCCACAACACACAGCCTGTTTGGAGGAAAAATAGCACTGCACATCCCATCATGGTGTGTGTGTGTGTGGGGGGGGGGCAGCACGTGGTAGAGGCAAACTTCATATAATTGGAGGAAAGATGAATGGACAAATGTACAGAGACATGAGGGTGGACATTTCAGCAAGACAGTGATCCCAAACAGTCAGCCAAGGAAACTTAACTGGCTCCAGAGAAGGAAAATAAAGCTGGTAGAATGGCCTACTCAGTCACCTGACCTGAATCCAATTGAAAATCTATGGAACGAACTAAAGATCCGAGTTCATAGAAGACACCCACAGAACCTTCAAGATTTGAAGACAGTTTGTGTGGAAGAATGGGCTAAAATCACTCCTGAGCAATGCCTAGTTTCTCCATACAGGAGGTGTCTGGAAGCTGTTATTACCAACAAAGGCTTTTCTTTTTTGGAGACGGCAGTGGCTCAGGAGGTAGAGCAGGTCATCCAATAACCGGATGGTTGGCGGTTCGAATCCCACTCTCCCTAGATATCCTGCCGTTGTGTCCTTGGGCAAGACACTTTACTCCCAATTACTTGTGGTGGGTCTGGACAGTGCCATGTTGGGCAGCTATGCCGCCATCATTGTGTGAATGTGTGTGTGAATGGGTGGATAGCAGGATCTGTAAAGTGCTTTGGTCATTGAGAGATGAGAATAAAAGCCCTATATACGTGACTACCATTCTACTAAATATTAAATGAATTTCCCCAAGCGTGTTCAATACTTATTCCCTGTGTCATTCAACTTTATTAAATATAAGTGATTTTGTGAACACAGTTGCCTTGATTTCTTTGTGTGTATGGATGGGTTGTTACTGATATCTGGTGGAAATCTCAGGTCAGTGACTCCATCAGAAATATGTTTAATGAGAAAAATGTTGACGTGTTCAATACTTATTTTAATGTTGTATTGAAATAACTAACTGCATGGTTTGACTGTGCAGGTCTTGAAAACTTCCATGCAACCACAAGTGAACGTTCAAAATAAATGCATGCAACTCACATTCAGTCTGAACAAACTGGGTCACCAAACATTTAATTGCTTTGTTGTCCCATGCACATGAACAGCAGAGCTAATCAACAAATTATTCACGTTGGGGATGTTAATTGACCCCGGGGTGCCTTCCTCAGAAACATAGTTGCTAACTATGATAGCAACTATGCAGCTACAATTTAAGGGTTTTTCAAAGCCAACGATCAAAGTACAGCAGTGCCACTTATATAATAGGCCAATGGATTGTTGAACTATAGTTCCAGCAAACATTCACAAACACTGTAGTAAAGTTGTGTCATTGCTACCACAATTTGGGAGCTGCAGTAGAAGCATAGTAGCTGGAGAAAATGCAGAAATTGACAGAAGACAACAGGTAATGATACAGTTATTGGAGAGTGTTATGTGATTCTACCATTTGAGGACAATTTAGGCTGCAACAATTGAAAATAATTTGATCCTGTATACGTTTATATTATGTATTAAAAATTAATAAACCATCAAATAATTAGATTTACTCAGCTCAGGCATCAAAGATTCACTTTTTATGAGGTATGTTAGATGTTGTGTGATACATACTTTGATACAATATTTTTTACCAAGCATATTTTTTAAAAAAATATTGTTTAAAAATATTTGACTATTATGTCAAAAATAGTCTCATTAATATTGAATACTCATTCATTTTCACATTAGACATTACATCGTAATTTAAACAACTTTTGAAACCTACCTGCCAACTTATATTTGTCATGAATTGCCCTTTAGGGCAGGCAGAAGACACCAAACGCTGGAGCTGTGAGTTTACACATTTATTAACGGAAAAACATACAAGTACAAAAATACACGAGACACAAACTTGCGGAAAAGGCAGGATACGAAAACGGGAGAGAGATGGGGGATTCCCTTGGTACAAAGTCTGAGAGACAGACGAGGACTCCGTCTGGAGATGAGGAAGACGTAATGATTACGTCTGCGTTTCAAAAGACCGCTGCGAAGAATGAACAACGCAGCAATGCTTAAATACGGATGAACCAGATGATCAACAGGTGTGGGTACATGAGTGAGGAAATAATCAGATCAGACACTGAACAGCTGTGACAACCTGCGAACAGAGTTTGACAGGAGGAAATGACACCCGGCGCTGTCAACATAAAAGAACAGAGGACCAGATGAGGGCAACCCGGGGATGCAAATAATATAATATACATGAAAACTCAAAGGCAAAAGGAGAGATGAAAATAAGGGAGATTCCTACACAAACAGGCGGAGAAATAAAATACAACACCAAATCATCATAGATACACAAACTACAGGAATCAGACTAAAATGACAAGACTAAGAATACAGGACAACTCAGATACCAAAAATACAGCAACCCCAACTCAATACAAAATAACCCCAAAAAGAAGAAAATACAAAACATAATTAGAAACAACTGAAACGTGCGCCCGGTGCTACCCCCCATGCTCTGCTTCATGACAATATGTTTTTTTTGTAATTTCAGTATTTATTTTTAAATCTTTGCTCAAATACACTATAAATATTACAAAGACAACAGATTAAACCCCTGTGAGCTGATACAACCATGTATGATTATTTTAATTAAAATGATAATTAAACTGATATTGCAACAGTGTTGAAATTAGAATAGCAAGGTTACACAGTATAACGGGTTTAATGGTTACTTTACTTCTGACTGCAGATCATGACATAAATGTGACAAAAAATGTTGAGAACAGCAGAAATATCATTAGATAATACAGTAGTCTGTGTTTCTGATGAAGAAATAATGGAATATAACCATAATGGAAATATTCAAAACTTTCAACATAGAATTAGTTTCAGGTTACTGGAAACATCCTAGCAACCTGTCTTTTCTCTTTCTGTCTTTCCACAGTTGTATGCTAAAATGGTCATCTTAAACATGATCATTTTAAGATAAATTTTTAAACAGTCTCTGTAAGATGAGTGAGGAAAGATATGACCAGCAAACATTACGTTTTAGTTCATGAAGTGAGTAAATAAATAATGTCCTAAGAGTCGAACCTACGCTGCTCTGCACAGCCTGTATGAGAGTCAGTTAACCAATCACCCTCACAACCTTTCCACAGCAGCTGGAGGCCGACAGGCATTCTTATCATTTATACCAGCTTGAGACACCTTCGAGCCATAATAAACATCTCATGGAAAGACAAGATAACCAACATACAGATGAACCTGAGATGCAGCTTATTTGGTGAGTTATATTTCACTAAAGTGGGATTTTTTTGTGTTTGTAATAATTATACTGTTCATACTTTATGTTTTTGATTCTTCATCAGATAAGATAAGATAAGATAAGATAAAGCTTTATTAGTCCCACAATGAGGAAATTCCAGGATTACAGCAGCACAGGAATAGCAGCACTGAGAGCAATAGTTAATAAGATAAGATAATAAGAACTGGCTAGCCAAAGCAGTAAATGAATATACATATGTACACTGATATATACACAGTGCAGGAGCATTGCAGCTAGATGGAATAAACAGCATTACAGTTTGTTAGGTTACCCTGCAGAATATGAATATGTACCCAGACATTTCACATTTGAATCACAGTGTTGTTGCCACCCTCAGTAATGATTGTTATTGTCCTAGCTGTGTATTGGAGGGGACGATTTCTATTGTGCAAAGTTGTTACGTTTAGTACATTGGTTTTACATGTGGCCGCGGTCGGTCTGAGCGGCGCCGATGAAGAGAGACGGAGGAGCCTACTCGTTCACTGCCTCGGTGAAGAGGGCCAACGGATATTTTTTGGGCTGGGTGGCAATGGCTCACTGAAGGAAGGATTGGGCTTAATGGACTATTTCTTCAGGGACCATTCCAACGTCACGGCGCGAAGATATAAATTTTTTGACTGCTGACAGCAAGCTGGTGAGTCCACCCAATCCTTCATTATGGAACTCCGTAGCTTAGCAAGAGAGTGCGCCTTCGGGCCTATTGAGGAGGAGCTAGTTCGGGACAAGCTAGCTCACAGTACGAACAACGAGTGGCTGAAAGACAAGCTGACACTGACTGTGGATGTTCTCATGCTAGAGAAGGTGGTTGAACTGACTAGGCAGATTTAGTCCACCGCCCAGCTGGGCCTGCCAGTGCTAGCTAAAGAGAACTTAGCTACTCAAGTTTTCCCTCCAAGTCTGGCCACTAGCAACGTAGCTAACCCTTCGGGCGGACCCTCCAAAAGGCAACAGACTGTGGCACAGGACAGAGCTTGTACCATCACTACTAAATCATTAGCGGCAGAGCCCGAGAGCATGACACAGGTGTGTGTAGCAGACGCAAAGAAGGGACCGTTAAAGTGGTACATTCTGCAGCTGGATGAAGTTGATGTGCCGCTTATGGTGGACTCAGGAGCCGGTAAGTCCATAGTGAGTATGGCTACATTGAAAAGACTTTTCCTGGGCAAAAATTCAATGCAGGGGCAATGAAAATGTTTGGGTATGGTCACGCTGAAATTGAAATGGTGGGCACAGTCAGCTTCTCAGTGAAATGTGGGTTAAAGTTCGTTCCCACGTTCACTTTCCAGGTTTTGCGCCAGGGGGCCGACTTGCTGGGAATCGACCTGCTGGGTGAAGTGGGATTCTCCATCATGGACCCAGAGGGCTCAATGGTGCTGACGGTGTTCCCCGAATGGCATGTCCGCTGGCCGGCGTTGTTCCTGGGCCTTGGATGCATTAAGGCGCTCTAGCACCACCCCCTCATCGACCCAAGCATGACATCGAAAATCCAACCATTATGGCGGCTTCCCCTCGCTCTGCAGGATGATGTCACAGCAGAACTGAACAGACTGCTCAAAGCTGGCATCATCGAGAGGGTGGACGTTTCACCCTGGATATCAAACATCGTGGTGGGCAGGAAGAAGATGGGTGGCATCCAGCCGTGTATTGACCTTAGGATGGTGAATAAGGCGATTGTGCCAGACAAATACTCACTCACTACGATGGAAGAACTCACTGCAACATTCAGTGGCTCAAGGGTATTCACAAAACTGGATCTCCACCAGGGTTACCTGCAGGTGCCTCTTCACACAGCCAGCAGGAACCTACAGCATCCATGACCCACATGAGCATTTTCAGGTACACCTGCATGCCTTTTGGTCTGAGCTCAGCGCCTAGCTGCTTTCAGAAGATCATGTCCACAATTCTGGCTGGCCTCAAGGGTGTAGTGGTGTACCTGGATTACATCGTGGTCCACGGCGCATCGTGGGAGAGGCACGATGGTCGTTTGGGACGAGTGATGGAGGTGCTACAGGAGCATGGAGTCACATTGAACGGGGAAAAATGCAGTTTTGCGGCAGACTCCATCAAGTTTGTGGGATTCTGGCTGGCAGCTGAGGGTCTGAGGCCCCTGCAGTCGAACGTGGAGGCGGTCCTGCATCTTCCGGATCCTATGACACCCGCACAAATTTCCTTGTTTTTGGGTATGGTGAACTTTTACGGACTTTTTATTCCCCATTATTCAGAGACAATTGAACCATCTTGGGCTCTTCTGAAACAGAATGCACCGTGGCAGTGGACCCCAGCCTGCTTAGCGGCAGTCACTAGGCTGAAGTCCCAACTCACCTTCCCTCCAGTGTTGGCTCACTTTGATCCAAAATGGCTGACTTTTGTGACCTGTGATGCATCTGGTTCGGCGGTGGGGGCAGTTATGTCTCAGGTGCAAGATGGTACCAAGCACCCAGTGGCATTGCGTTGAGGTCTCTTTCAGCAGCTGAACAGAAGCATGCTGTTGGTGAGAGGGAGGCGCTCGCCTGTGTCTGGGCATGTGAACAGTGGAACATCTATCTCTGCAGGCACCACTTCACCCTGCAGACGGACCACCGGGCGCTGACAACACTACTGGAGACGACTGGCTCGGGACACAGACCCCTACAGATCCACAGGTGGACGGAGCGGCTGAGGGCATACGACTTCACTACCCAGTTCACCCCTGGAAAAGAGAACATAGCGGTGGACCTCCTGTCTTGTGCCACAACCAACACCGCGCAACCAGAAGATGATAGTGACGATCCCACGGAGGCAGATCTGGTCAACACACTGCATGGACCCCTTCAGGACATGGTATCCCTCCAGGAGCTCTGGACAGAATCGGAACAGGACCCCACATTGTTACAACTGTGCTCGGTCATCAGGGAGGGTTTGCCCACGAAAGTACAGGGCGAGCTAGCACCTTTTCACCGATTTAGGGACAAACTGAGCTGTTGGAACGGTGTGTATGTGGCAAAGGGACACTGCACACTGATCCCGGTGTCTCTGAGATCACGTGTTCTGGCGATGCTCCACGAGGGTTACCTGGACATGGTCAGGGTGAAACAGCGTTGCAGGGAATCAGTTTGGTGGCCTGGTATTGATAAGGACATTGAAACAATGGTAAAGAACTGTGTCCCGTGCTTGGAGAGCAGAAAGACCAGCGGACCCCTCCCCCCACCTCTGCAACCATTAGCGTACCTAGAGGGCCCTTGGAAGCACATCCAATTAGACATCTGTGGCAAACTGCATACAGCATCCCCGAACAGCCGGTTTCTGCTTGTGGTCTACCATCTGTTCTTTAAATGGCCGGAGGTGTTGCCCACTAACTCAGTCATGACGGATGTGGTTACGGGTTTCCTCTCGTCACTGTTAGCTAGATAGGGGGTCCCGGATGCAATCACTACAGACAATTGCCCACAGTTTACCTCTGGGGTGTTTGAGGAGTTTTTGGGTGTTTGGGGCGTGGAACACATCAAGACCACGTTCTATCACCCCCAAGCCAATGGGGGTGTAGAGCATTTCAACAAGACTCTGAAAAATGGGCTGAGAGCTCACTTGGTGGATGGCTTCACATTTCCAGATGCCCTCCAGAGCACACTCCTCCACTACAGGGCAACGGCTCATGCTATGACAGGATGCTCCCCAGCGAAACTCATGCTGGGGCACAAACTCCACTTGCCTTTGGATCGACTGAGACCACCCACAGACCCGTTCTCCAGGGAGCACGGATCCTCCACAGGACCGGGTAGTTGCCCAACAGCGAAAGATGAAATGACGGTTCAACAGGAAGTACAAGGCGAGGGCTCATGGACTGGAGGTGTCGGATCGGGTTTGGATTAAAAATCCCAACTGCACGCATAAGCTCCAACCTTTCTGGACAGGGCCCTTACAGACTGTGAGGCGGCAGGCCGAGACACGTTCGAGCTCTCAGACGGGTCACGGTGGCACTCCAGCTGACTCAGGAAGTCCTTGCCTGCACAGAGTCCAGGAGCTACGGCGGAACGGACTAGTGTGGGTTGGGACTCATCGGGTGCAGAGGTTAGGGGCTTGCAGGTTCGGCCGATGGTGCCTGGAGCGGGTTCCCCTTCTAGGGGATGCTCAGAGGCCCAGGTACCTGGAGAACTATATTCTGAAGGCAGCGTTAGCTAATGCGTGTTGGGAATGGGTGGCAGAATAATCCTCCCCAACACGGGCGGGGGGGGGCGGTTCTGGTAGTCTAACCAGATGCCCATTGTTTGACTAAGTTTTGCTGTTCAGTTGAAAAATATGTTTGTTACTTATGTTCTGGGGGTTCTCCATGTTTTGTGAGGGGGAAGGGAATGTTGTGTGGAGATTTGACATTTGGGGCTTGCCGTAGCCTGGCCAGGGGGATGAGGGTGATGATGTCAGGTGGGCTACGGCTAAAGAATATATTGAGCTATTTCCTATAATAAAGTTAGCTTAGTGCTCAGTTGAATGTGGCTCCGGTCTCATGTTATTCCAACGTAACACTACACATGTTGAATTAGTGTTTCTTTAAATGGGCTACACCGTGACAACTGCCTTAAGATATGGCCAAGGTATTCCCAGATTCTCTGAAATATTGTAGTTGGGAGTTGAAACCAACATAATTCTCATTAACATAGTCTGAAATTATTCTGGACATGTTGAGAACCAGTCATAATGTCATGATCCGGTGCATGGGCGGGGGGCCGTGCCCATCTGTCAGATTAGTTTTATCTTTTTCTGTTTGTTTATTTTTCTGTTTTCCTTTTTTGCTATATTTGGTTTCTGTTTTTGATCAGTTCATTATTAGTTTATGTATTTCCTATTTTGGTTTGATCGTTGCTGGCGCTGTGACAGCTTGAGTGTCACTTCTGGCTGTCAGATTCTGTTTGCGAGCTGTCATGGCTGCCAGTAATGATCACCACTCATGAGCCCGCAGGTGTCTCGGGTGTCGACGGGTGTGGGCCGCCATGGACGGAACCGCCACCTCCCTCTCGGTCATGGGGAGGAGGGGCGGGGTGTAGCCCAGGGATGCCTTGAAGGAGGTGAGTCCGGTGGCCGAGGAAACGGCCGAGTTAAGGGAATACTCCACCCAGGTCAAGTGTGTGCTCCATGAAGCCGGATCTTTGGCTGCTACGCACCGCAGAGTGGTCTCCAGGGACTGTTTGGTGCGCTCCGCCTGCCCGTTGCTCTGAGGATGATTCCCAGACAAGAGACTCACTGTCGTGCCCAGTGTCCGACAAAAGGCCCTCCAGACCTGGGACATGAACTGTGGACTCCAGTCAGACACAATGTCAATGGGGATACTGTGGACCCTGATCACGTGGTCAGTCAGCAGGACCGCTGTCTCCAAGGCTGAGGGGAGCTTCGGGAGGGCCATCAAATGCACCGCCTTGGAGAAGCGATCCACGATAGTGAGGATGACAGTCTTCCCACTGGAGGGGGGGAGTCCGGTCACAAAGTCCACGGCGATATGAGACCAGGGACGACCCGGGGTGGGGAGGGGGTGGAAGAGTCCCGAGGGAGGAGAGGAGTCAGACTTTCCCTTGACGCAGGTCTGGCAAGCCTTGACCTACTCTTGTGCGTCCCACCGCACCGTGGGCCACCAGAATGCCTGCCAAATGAAGTCCACAGTGCAGGCGATGCCTGGATGGCAGGTGAAATGGCTGGTGTGGGCCCACTGGAGGACGTTGCTGTGGAGGGGGGCCGGGACGTAGAGGCGACTCCGGGGGCAACCTACTGGCACGGGCTCTCGGGACTGGGCTTGCCGGACCCTCTGCTCGATGTGCCAAGTAAGGGCACCAAGGACGCAAGGAGGTGGGATGATGGTTGGGGGGGGGGGTGTCTACCTCCCCGGAATCAAACTGACACGATAGCGCGTCCGGTTTGACATTCCGTTCGCCAGGCCAGTAAGTGATGGTGAAATTAAACCGCTGGAAAAATAAGGACCAGCAAGCCTGCCTGGCGTTTAATCGGCGGGCCAACTGCAAGTATTCAAGATTCTTGTAGTCAGTCCACACAATGATGGGGTGAATGGCACCCTCCAACCAATGTCTCCACTCCTCCAGTGCCAATTTTAATGGCCAGCAGCTCTCTGTCCCCTATGTCATTATTTCTCTCGGCCAGCGTGAGCCGACGAGAGAAAAATGTGGAGCTTCTGATCCGAGGACGTGCGCTGTGACAACACAGCACCGACCCCCATGTCAGATGCATTCACCTCGAGGATGAACTGGAGCTGCGTGTCAACCTGTGCCAAGATGGGTGTGTCCATGAACAGGCATTTTAATTTGTTAAATGCCTGTTCTGCTGCCTCGGTCCAGCAAAAGGGGACCTTAATGGAGGTCAGCTGAGTCAAAGGCAGTGCCATCCCACTATAATTCCTTATGAACCGGTGATAAAAGTTTGCAAACCCAAGGAAGCGTTGGAGCTCCCTGCGGGAGTGAGGAGTTGGCCAATCCAGCACCGCCTTCACCTTGGCCGGGTCGGCAATCAGTCTCCCTTCGGCTACTATGAAGCCCAAGAAGGTGGTGGATGATGTTGAAAATTCACACTTCTCGGCCTTGACGTAGAGCCGGTTCTCCAGGAGCCGTTGTAGAATGGCCCTAACATGGGCTTCATGTTCTTCTAGCGAGTGGGAGAAAATTAAAATGTCATCCAAATACACAAACACGAATTGATATAGCATATTGCGGAGGACGTCGTTAATTAACCGCTGGAAGATGGCGGGGGGCGTTGGTGAGCCCAAAGGGTATCACCAGGTATTCATACTGCCCCTGGTGTGTCTTAAATGCCGTCTTCCACTCATTGCCCTCGCGAATGCAGACCAAATGATACGCGTTTCTCAGATCCAGTTTAGTAAACACCCGTGAGCACTGAAGGAGCTTGAACGCTGAATTGATTAAGGGTAGAGGGTACTTGTCCTTAATGGTCATTGCGTTGAGCTCCCAGTGGTCTATGCACAGGTGCAGCGAGCCATCCTTCTTTCCGACGAAGAAGAACCCGGCCCCGAGTGGGGCCAAAGAGGGCCGAATTAGGCCAGCGTTCAGGGACTCCTTTATGTACCTCTCCATTGCCTCCCTTTCCAGCCCAGAAATACTGTACAGCCTGCTGAACGGCAGCCTCAACCCCAGGATGAGGTCAATGGCACAGTCGTAAGAGTGGTGAGGCGGCATCGACAACGCTCTTGACTTGCTAAAGACCTCTCCAAGATCATGATAAGACTGAGGGACGAGGCTGAGGTCCGGCGACTCGACCGGAGAGAGGGAGACGGATAGAGAGGGGGAGCACTCCAGTGAGTGCATACAATGAGCCAAACAAAAGGGGCTCCAGGAGGAAATAGTGTTTTGAGCCCAGTTAATTATGGGGCTGTGCCTCTGGAGCCATGGATACCCAAGGACCACTGGGGAAAAGGAAACAGGAAGAATTAAGAAAGATCGTTCCTCCCGGTGGTTCCCGGAAAGGAGGATGGAGATCGGCACCGTGCTGCGTGTGACTACTGCGACCTCCCAGCCAGATATGGTTGTGATTCTCTGATCACGGGGCAATTTACAGGTGGGAATGCCCGCCTGCTTCACGAATTCAGCAGAAACGAAATTACCTTCCAACCCCAAGTCAATCAATGCCTTAACCCCCCTCTTGACCCTCGGCAGCTGCACGAGGGCTGGGATAGAAAAATTGCCGGGGTGAGTGTCTTTGGTCCTGTCCGCCAGACCCTCCATGGTTACTGACAGGCTGCATCTTTTGGCCGCTGGCAGCATTCATCCTGATTGTGGTTCAGCGAAAATGATTAGCGCGTGCCGGCTCTTCACCTCCGCCGGCGCTCATCATTGGTAAGGTACCGAGAGAGCTCCATCGGCTTGGGCGAAGAGGCGGCGCCGCCAGTGTCAGTAGTCACGGTGGGCCCGTGCATGGCACACGGACGAGAGGAGGCCTTGCGCTCCCTCATGCGCTCATGGTGCCGGTAGTCCAAACTGATGGCTTGAGCCATAAGGTCGTCGAGGGTCTTCAGGACAGGGTGAACCGCCAGTTCGTTCCGCAGCTGTTCGTTCAGCCCGTGAAGGAATGTGCTGCGCAGGGCAATCTCATTCCAACCCGAGTCTGCAGCAACTCGGAATTCCACTGAGTACTCGGCCGCTGACCGGGTACCCTGGAGGAGCATCAATTGGCGGCTCATCACATTGCCCTCACTCTTGGACCGGTCAAACGTGCATGTGAAGGCGTCAACAAATTGGCTGAACATATAGCCCCGCCCCTATCAAGCATGGAGCGTACCCAATCAAGGGCTCGATCCCTAAGCAACAGTGTAAAAAACTGTATCTTAGCCGTGTCTCCCGGGTACTCCTCCCTGATCTGCTCCAAATACATATGTACCTGGATAAGAAAGCTCTTACATCTCCCCACCTCCCCCGCGTATGGGGAAGGCGTGGGAATGGAGGTTGTACGCCATACCGAGGTGCGGGGAGCAGGCTGAGGAGGCGGAGCCGGGGGAGACGACTGAGACCAAAGCTGGATTAAGTTGGAAACCTGTTGTATCAGCACAGCGAGCTGGTGCTTGGTCGCTGACAAGCGATCCAGAGCTGACAGCTCTTGTCCCGAGGCACCGGCTGAGCTATCGTCCTGGCTGGCTCGTTCTGTCATGATTAGCTGACAGCTCAAGTGCACGATGCTAGCACAAGACGGAACCACACAAGGGGGGGAACGTTCAATGATTTATTAAATGGAGAAAACAACACCTCGTTAAGGAAACAGCCACTCGCCAGAAGATTCAATCCACCTGTGGAGAGAAAAGCGAGAGCTGTCAGCAGAGAAGCAGAGAAGGGAAAATGGGTGAGCCAACTTACCATCGGGACTCCGGGAGAGGACCGGCAGAACTCCAGCAGGGAATAGATGAACCAGTAGGGAAGGGGGATGAGCTTGGAGTGCCTGACCAGGCGAAGTTTTGTTGCTGGGAGAGGTGATGAGGTGGCAGGAGAGCGCACGCAGTCCTGAGACACACCTGCACTATGGCAGCAACCTGAAATACTGTAGAAGAATAGAGAACTGTTAGACGACGTGTCTACACTTGTTCCAAAAACGACCTGCTTGCCTGAAATAGGGCAGTATACCCAGACGAGCCAGCGTTGACTGCGCGGAGGAAGCCTCCTTAAGTACGCTGGCTGATGAGCGGGTGCAGGTGTGTCCTCTGCCTCAGGTGCAGTGATGAGTTGACGAACGTGCGGCAGGAGGGGAGGGGCACGCTCTCGCTGCCCGTGACAAAGTTATTATTTACCTGTCTTGCTCATGTCTTTTGTTTTTCTTGGCGTTCTCAGCCCCAGCCTCAGAGCTGAGTTTTTCGTTCATGTGCGTTTTATATTTTGTGTTTCTTTTAGTTCATAAATTTGCAAACTCACAGTCAGTGTTTGGCGTCCTGTTTGCCCTCAGAGAGGGCCGTTTATGACACAAAAGTCAGATATTGGTTAGTTGAACGATGCATAATACTGCTGTATGTTGGTTCACGGCTAACACCCATCATAGTTTGGGAAATACACTCTTGGACGGCCCACCCAAGTACTGTCTATCTGTGGGAAACTGAAATATTTTTACTTCTGAAATTAATGTCTGTTAGTTTTCTGTTTAATATTTGCACTGCAATTGTGCAAAAGTAGCTTTATTAAGCAAGAGAAAAAAAACATAATTGCACAGTTACATTCTGTTGTGAAGAACAAATAAAGCCATCATCATATTTGTTGATTATTTAATCTACATGCTGAGAATTATGCAACTACACTACATTGCCAAAAGTATTGGTACACCCCTCCAATTGACTGGGCACCAATGGACAAAGCAAGCTCCATAAAGACATAGATGAGTGAGTTTGGTGTGGAGGAAGTTGACTGATCTGCATAGAGCCCTGACCTCAACCCCAGAAAATGCATAAACACACTCCTAAACCTTGTAGAAAGTCTTCCCTGATGAGTTATTACATCTGCAAAGGGTGGCTTTCCACAAGGTTTAGAGGTGTGTTTATGGGAATTTTTAACCATTCTTTCAGAAGCGCATTTTTGAAGTCAGGCACTGGTGTTGGACAAGAAGGCCTGGCTCACAGTCTCTTCTAATTTATCCCAGAGGTGTTCTATAAGGTTGAGTTCCTCCACACCAAACTCGCTCAGCCATGTCTTTATGGACCACTTTGTCCATTGGCACCCAGCCATTTGGAAGGGTGTCCCAATACTTTTGGCAATATAGTGTATATCATAAGTGGAATTAAACTTTATAGATACTGTATATACTTAAATCACTTTTATTGTTAAGTGTGTTTGTAAATGAAGACCAAATTTAACATCATCATTCAGTCCACTTTCCAAAAATATATTATCCTCACACACAGACACAGACAGACACACACACACACACACACACACACACACACACACACACACACACACAGTGGTACACTTAAATATTTCACATCATCAAACAAATTTAAATGTTTGACAGAGATAACACAACTAAACACAAAATGCAGTTTTTAAATGATGTTGCTTATTATTAAGATAAGATAAGATAAGATAAGCCTTTATTAGTCCCACAATGGGGAAATTCCAGGATTGCAACAGCACAGGGATAGCAACACTCAGAGCAACAATCACAAGGCAAGAAAAAAAAAAAGCAAGAGCAGCTAATATACATATGTACATATTACTATAAATACACTACCGTTCAAAAGTTTGGTGTCACTTAGAAATTTCCTTATTTTTGAAAGAAAAGCACTTTTTTCGATGAAGATAACTTTAAACTAATCAGAAATACACTCTATACATTGCTAATGTGGTAAATGACTATTCTAGCTGCAAATGTCTGGTTTTTGGTGCAATATCTAGATATGTGTATAGAGGCCCATTTCCAGCAACTATCACTCCAGTGTTCTAATGGTACAATATGTTTGCTCATTGCATCAGAAGGCTAATAGATGATTAGAAAACCCTTGTGCAATCATGTTAGGTCTGCAATGCTGTAATTGCTGCAAATGGAGGATTCTTTGACGAAAGCAAAGTTTGAAGGAAAAAATTATTATTTCAAATACAAATCATTATTTCTAACCTTGTCAATGTCTTGACTATATTTTCTATTCATTTTACAACTCATGGTGGTAAATAAGTGTGACTTTTCATGGAAAACACAAAATAATTGTCTGGGTGACCCCAAACTTTTGAACGGTAGTGTATATATATATATACACACACAGACACACAGTGCAGAGCATTGTAGCTGGATGGAATAAATATATGAGTATATAAACACACAGTGCGGAGCATTGTAGCTAGATGGAATAAATATGTAAATATATAAACACACAGTGCGGAGTGTTGTAGCTAGATGGAATAATATGTAGATATATAAACACACAGTGCGGAGCATTGTAGCTAGATGGAATAAATATATAGATATATAAATATAAACACACCCAGTGCAGAGCATTGTAGCTAGATGGGATGAAACAGCACAACCATCTACTTAGTTATCCTACATGGTATGATAATATGCCCATACATATTCTCACCCTCCATAGTGACCAGTATTTTCCTAGTTGTATGCCGGAGGGGACCATTGTGTAAGTCTATTGCATCTTTTGCATTCAAAAACTATTAGGTTGTTACGTCTTTTTGCTATCTCTGCGAGCAGCCCTGCTTAGGTTGTACAGTCTGACAGCCGTTGGTAGGAAGGACCTGCGAAACCTCTCGGTTGTGCACCTGGGATGATGTAGTCTGCTGCTAAATGAGCTCCTCAGTGCATTCAGTATGTCCTGCATAGGGCGGAACTCGGACTCCAGCAGAGATGACAGTTTAGCCACCGTCCTTCTCTCTCCTATCTCCTCCACTGGGTCAAGGCGCTGCCCCAGGACAGAGCTAGCTTTCTTGATCAGTTTGTTCAGCCTCTTCCTATCGGCTGCTGTAATGCCACTGCCCCAGCAGACCACTCCAAAAGTGATGGCTGATGCCACCACCGTGTCATAGAATGTCTTCAGCAGCGCCCCTTGTACACCAAAAGACCTGAGTCTCCTCAGTAGGAACAGCCTGCGCTGTCCCTTCTTGTAGAGTGCGTCGGTATTGTGTGACCAGTCTAGTTTATTGGTGAGATGAACACCCAGGTACTTGTAGGATGTCACCATCTCAATGTCTGTTCCCTGTATGTTTACTGGTGCTGTGAGGGGTTGTCCTTGCCTGTGGCAGTCCACCACCAGCTCCTTAGTTTTCCTCGCGTTGATCTGGAGGCAGTTCCGATGGCACCAGTCCACGAAGTCCTGGATAAGTCCTCTGTACTCAGCTTCATCTCCGTTGGAGATGAGGCCGACGATTGCAGAGTCGTCAGAGAACTTCTGCAGGTGGCAGTATGTTGTGTTGTGTGAGAAATCCGCAGTATAAAGGGTGAACAGGAAGGGAGCCAAAACCGTTCCCTGGGGGGGCCCCGTGCTGCCGATGATCGTGTCGGACACACAATCCCGGGTTCTCACAAACTGTGGCCAATTAGTGAGGTAGTCCAGGATCCATGATGACAGGTGCTGGTCCACCCCTGCGCACGGCAGCTTGTCCTTCAGGATCATCGGTTGGATGGTGTTGAAAGCACTGGAGAAGTCAAAGAACATGATCCTCACCACATTCCCGGGCTTCTCCAGGTGGGACAGGGAACGGTGAAGGAGGAACATCACTGCATCCTCCACCCCAATGCCATGCTGGTAGGCAAATTGGAGTGGATCCATCGCTGGTCCCACCAGGGGGCGGAGGTGGGCAAGGAGCAGCCTCTCCAGGGTCTTCATCATGTGAGACGTCAGGGCCACTGGCCTGTAGCTGTTCAGGTCTTTGGGATGGGAAGTCTTTGGTACAGCTAACACACAAGATGTTTTCCACAACTGTGGTACCCTCCCCAGCTTCAGGCTCAGGTTGAAGATGTGTTCCACAATCCCACACAGCTGGTCTGTGCAGGACTTGAGGAGCTTCGCACTGATGCCGTCAGGTCCTGAGGCCTTCCTCGCCTTGATCTTGTCTCAGCTCTGTCCTCACCTGGGTCTTAGTAAGATATAAGATAAGCCTTTATTAGTCCCACAACGGGGAAATTCCAGGATTGCAACAGCACAGGGATAGCAACACTCAGAGCAACAATCAGAAGGCAAGAAAAAAAACAAGCAAGCAAGAGCAGCTAATATACATATGTACATATTACTATAAAATATATATATACACACACACACACACAGACACACAGTGCAGAGCATTGTAGCTGGATGGAATAAATATATGAATATATGAACACAGTGCAGAGCATTGTAGCTAGATGGAATAAATATGTAAATATATAAACACCCACAGTACGGAGCATTGCAGCTAGGTGGAATAAATATGCAAGTATATAAACACACACAGTGCGGAGCAATGTAGCTAGATGGAATAATATGTAGATATATAAAAACACAGTGCGGAGCATTGTAGCTAGATGGAATAAATATATAGATATATAAATATAAACACACCCAGTGCTGAGCATTGTAGCTAGATGGAATAAATATATAGATATATAAATATAAACACACCCAGTGCAGAGCATTGTAGCTAGATGGAATAAATATGTAAATATATAAACACACACAGTGCAGAGCATTGTTGCTAGGTGGGATGAAACAGCATAACCGTCTATTTAGTTATCCTACATGGTATGATTATGTGCCCATACATATTCTCACCCTCCATAGCGACCGGTATGTTCCTAGTTGTATGCCGGAGAGGACCATTGTGTAAGTCTATTGCATCTTTTGCATTCAAAAAAAAAAACTATTAGTTTGTTACGTCTTTTTGCTATCTCTGCGAGCAGCCCTGCTTAGGTTGTACAGTCTGACAGCCGTTGGTAGGAAGGACCTACGAAACCTCTCGGTTGTGCACCTGGGATGATGTAGTCTGCTGCTAAATGAGCTCCTCAGTGCATCCAGTATGTCCTGCATAGGGTGGAACTCGGACTCCAGCAGAGATGACAGTTTAGCCACCGTCCTTCTCTCTCCTATCTCCTCCATCGGATCAAGGCGTTGCCCCAGGACAGAGCTAGCTTTCTTAATCAGTTTGTTCAGTCTCTTCCTATCGGCTGCAGTAATGCCACTGCCCCAGCAGACCACTCCAAAAGTGATGGCTGATGCCACCACCGTGTCATAGAATGACTTCAGCAGCGCCCCTTGTACACCAAAAGACCTGAGTCTCCTCAGCAGGAACAGCCTGCGCTGTCCCTTCTTGTAGAGTGCGTCAGTATTGTGTGACCAGTCTAGTTTATTGTTCAGATGAATACCCAGGTACTTGTAGGATGTCACCATCTCGATGTCTGTTCCCTGTATATTTACTGGTGCTGTGAGGGGCTGCCCATGCCTGCGGCAGTCCACCACCAGCTCCTTAGTTTTCCTCGCGTTGATCTGGAGGCAGTTCCGATGGCACCAGTCCACAAAGTCCTGGATAAGCCCTCTGTACTCAGCTTCATCTCCGCTGGAGATGAGACCAACGATCGCAGAGTCATCAGAGAACTTCTGTAGATGGCAATGTGTTGTGTTGTGTGAGAAGTCCGCAGTATAAAGAGTGAACAGGAAGGGAGCCAGCACCGTTCCCTGGGGGGCCCCCGTGCTACTGATGATCGTGTCGGAAACACAGTCCCGGGTTCTCACAAACTGAGGCCGGTTCGTGAGGTAGTCCAGGATCCATGATGACAGGTGCTGGTCCACCCCTGCGCGCAGCAGCTTGTCCTTCAGGATCATCGGTTGGATGGTGTTGAAAGCACTGGAGAAGTCAAAGAACATGATCCTCACCATATTCCCGGGCTTCTCCAGGTGGGACAGAGAACGGTGAAGGAGGAAGATCACCGCATCCTCCACCCCAATGCCATGCTGGTAGGCGAACTGGAGTGGATCCATCGCTGGTTCCACCAGGGGGCGGAGATGAGCAAGGAGCAGTCTCTCCAGGGTCTTCATCAAGTGGGACGTCAAGGCCACCGGTCTGTAGCTGTTCAGGTCTTTGGGGTGGGAAGTTTTTGGTACAGGTACCACACAAGATGTTTTCCACAGCTGTGGTACCCTCCCCAGTTTCAGGCTCATGTTGAAGATATATGTCACAATCCCACACAGCTGGTCTGCACAGGACTTGAGGAGCTTTGCGCTGATGCCGTCCGGTCCCGACGCCTTCCTCGCCTTGATCTTCCTCAGCTCCGTCCTCACCTGGGTCTTGGTCAGGGTCAGGATGGGGGGCTGTGTGTTGGGAGTGGGGGGGGTGTCGGTGGAGTGGGGAGTGGGTAGCAGGACTTGATTTCTTAGAGGCAGCAGTGGTTGTTGTGCAGACAGGGGGGAGGGCGGTTGGTCAAATCTATTGAAAAACAGATTCAGGTTGTTCGCCCACTCCCTGCCCCCCGTGGCCTGGGGGGAGGTATTCTGGAGCCCCGAGATGGTTTTGAGGTTTCTCCAGACCCCGCTGATGTCGCTCTGTTGCAGCTTGTCCTCCATCTTCTTCCTGAAGCTGTCCTTGCCTTCTCTGATCTTTCTCCTCAGCTCCCTCTGTACGGACTTCAGCATCTCCCTGTTCCCCGACCTGAAGATCCTCTTCTTCTCTCTCAGAAGTGTTTTTATCTCAGGGTTGATCCAGGGTTTGTTGTTTGAGTGACGCTGTATGGTCTTGGTGGGAACGGATTTGTCCACACAGAAGCTGAGGTAGCCCGTGAAGGTGTGAATGAGGCCATCGATGTCCTCACCATGTGGATCGCAGAGCTGCTTCCAGGCAGTGGCTTCAAAACAGTCCTTTAGAGTGTCCATTGTCTCCTCAGACCATAACTCCACAGTGTGCATGGCCGGAGGTTGTCTGTGCACTAGGGGTTTGTACACCGGTCGGAGATGAACCAAGTTGTGATCCGATCTCCCAAGTGGGGGGAGTTGTGATGAGGTGTACGCCTCCTTAGTGTTTGCGTAGAACAAATCCAGTGTTTTATTGTCTCTAGTGTGGCATGTGACATACTGGGTGAAAGTGGGCAGAATGGGAGACAGTGAAACGTGGTTGAAATCGCCTGAGATGAGGAGAAGAGCATCTGGGTGTTCTGTCTGCAGCCTGCTGGTTACTGAATGGATGACGTCACGCGCTGTCCCAGCGTTCGCCGTCGGATTTGCATAAACAACAATGCAGATCACGTGTGAGTGTTCTCTCGGGAGATATGTAGGCCTCATGCTAACAGCTAGCAACTCAATGTCTTTGCTGCAGTGTCGTTGTTTAACAGTGATATGTCCCGGTCTACACCAGTTGTTGTTAACATACATTATCACTCCACCGCCCCTAGTTTTGCCACTCTCTGGTGTTCGGTCAGCTCGTATCATGTGAAAACCCTCCAGCTCAATGTTAGCATCTGCTGCTAGTTCAGTTAGCCACGTCTCAGTAAACAAAAGGAGAGAGCACTCCCGGTAAGTGCTATCATAACGGGAGATAGCCGCTAGCTCATCTAACTTTCCCAGTATCGACCGTACATTTCCCATGACAACAGATGGAAGGGAGGGTCTGTACCTTATATTTTTTGTCCTCCGCCTTACTCCAGCCCGGCAGCCGCGGCGTTTTCGCCTCAGTTCTCTCGGTATGTCGAGTTTTTCCAGTGGGACCGGGTGGCGGTTAAATGCTAGCAGCTCTTCCCTGTTGTATCGAATCCTGCTATAAACAGTGGCTCCGTCCACCGGCTCAGGAGACATTTGGGACGATCTGTGTGTCCGTGATATAAGTGGGGTGAAAAAAAAAAAAAAGTGATCAAAAGAGAGAGGAGGGTGAGGGTCAGGTTGGGGGGGGGCTGTGTGCTGGGAGTGGGGGGGGAGTGTTGGTGGAGTGGGGTGTGGACAGCAGGTCTCGATGACTTTAGAGGCAGCAGTGGTTGGTGTGCAGTCGGGGGGGAGGGCAGTTGGTCAAACCTATTAAAAAACAGGTTCAGATTGTTCACCCACTCCCTGCCCCCCGTGGCCTGGGAGGAGGTATTCTGGAGCCCAGAGATGGTTTTAAGGTTTCTCCAGACCCCGATGATGTCGCTCTTTTGCAGCTTGTCCTCCATCTTTTCCCTGAAGCTGTCCTTGCCTTCTCTGATCTTCATCCTCAGCTCCCTCTGTATGGACTTCAGCATCTCCCTGTTCCCCGACCTGAAGATCCTCTTCTTCTCTCTCAGAAGTGTTTTTATCTCAGGGTTGATCCAGGGTTTGTTGTTCGAGCAACACCGCATGGTCTTGGTGGGTACGGTGTTGTCCACACAGAAGTTGATGTAGTCCATGGTGGTGTGAGTGAGGCCATCGATGTCCTCACCAAGTGGATCGCAGAGCTGCTCCTAGGCAGTGGTTTCAAGACAGTCCTTTAAAGCGTCCATTGCCTCCTCAGACCATATCTTCACCGTGCGTATGACTGGAGGTTGTCTGTGTACTAGGGGTTTGTACACCGGCAGGAGATGAACCAAGTTGTGATCCGATCTCCCGAGTGGGGGGAGTGGTGATGAGGTGTACGCCTCCTTAGTGTTAGCATAGAATAAGTCCAGTGTTTTATTGTCTCTAGTGTGGCATGTGACATACTGGGTGAACGTGGGCAGAATGGAGGACAGTGAAATAGGGTTGAAATCACCTGAGATGAGGAGAAGAGCATCTGGGTGTTCTGTCAGCAGCCTGCCAGTTACTGAGTGAATGGCGTCACGCGCTGTCCCAGCGTTCGCCGTCAGATTTGCATAAATAACAATGCAGATCACGTGTGAGTATTCCCTCGGGGGATAGGTAGGCCGCATGCTAACAGCTAGCAACTCAATGTCTTTGCTGCAGTGATGTTGTTTAACTGTGATATGTCCCGGTCTGCACCAGCTGTTATTGACATACATTATCACTCCTCCGCCCCTTGCCTTCCCACTGTCTGGTGTCCGGTCTGCCCGTATTGCGTGGAAACCCTCCAGTTCTATGTTAGTATCTGTTGCTAGTTCTGTTAGCCACGTCTCAGTAAACAACATCAAGCTAATCTCTCTGAAGACGCTCTGGTAACGAGCCATAGCCGCTAGCTCATCTGTCTTATTGAGTAGCGATCGAATGTTCCCCATAATAACGGATGGAAGAATGGGTCTGTACCTTATATTTCTCGCCCGCCGTTTTGCTCCAGCATGGCATCCACGTCGTTTCTGTCTTATTTCACCCAGTATGCCAAAGTTTTGCGCTAGCATCTTGGTCCGGTTAAGTGCTAACAGCTGCTCTCTGCTGTAACGTATCCTGCTAAAAACAGTGGCTCCGTCTGCCGGCTCAGGAGACATTTGGGCGATCCGTGTGTCCATCCGATGTATCAGGTGTCGCTGGATCAATCAATCAATCAATCAATCAATCAATCTTTATTTCGGATAGATTAAAAGTACAGATTAAAAGAAACAGAATAATATAACGAGAGGGAAAGAAAATCCAACAAGGTCAAATTAGACAATAACTTCTCTGATTATACAGTTCAACATAAGTTATCCGAAATGGGTGATTGCTGAAGCCGCAGCTTATATTGCCCACCCATATTCCATCCAAGAATTCAAAAGAAAAACAAAACAAGAGCGATTACATTTCAGAACAAAGCTAAGACAAAATGTGACAAAAAAACCCCCAAAAAAACCAACTAAGCAACAACACAACGCAGACTGGATATGACAATCCTTATGTGATTTTATATGTCATCTTGTATATATGTTTGGAGTATTTCTTCCTTTAGTTTTTGTTTAAATTGTTCAAGCGTTGTAAATGATTTTAATTCAGGTCCAAAATTGTTCCATAATCTGACTCCTTGCACTGAAACACAGTGTTGCTTGGCGGTAGTTCTCACTGAAGGTTTTTGAAATATACATGTTCCTCTGAAATGATATTGTTTCTCCCTTATTTGGAACAACTTTTGGATATTCAGAAAGAATCAGAAAGATTAGCAAGAGAAGCCAGATAGTAAATAGAAATAGGAAGAAATTGATCCGCTGTTGCAAAAAGGCAGCCTACTCGTGTGGCGCCAGAAGTTCATGTAGCTGCGCTTCAGTATTCACACAGTCAAATAAATCTCATTTTAGTCCCTTTAATATTAAGTGGAAATTGTGCTACTTTAGTTTTGGCACTTTATCTATACTTTAACTTCAAAAGCAAAGGATTTGAGTACTTTCTCCACCACTGCTAAAAACAACGCTCTGTGTGCAGCTTGTTTCTTACCGGTCATCACATGTCGTGCTAAACATTGCCAGTGTCAAAGCAGATGCTGGTCGGACTCTAGAACAAAAATACACACAACTTAAGTACAAGCACAGCACGAAAGTGCAACATGTAAAAAAAACACCTTTTTAACCAGGATTAACACTAGCTTTTTTCATCAGATGTTGTCGACACAAACGCAAAATACAAGCAGAGCATGGAGTTAGCATTGATGGCTAACTAGCTAGCTCATTGTCTGCATACAGGAGACAACGGTGTTGTTTGTTCAAAGTGAGCTTTCCACTGCTGGGATAAATTATGTAAAAGATGCATAATATCACATCATGAGATGTGTGTGTGTGTGGGCTGCACGGTGGCGCAGTGGTTTAGCACTGTGGCAGCACAGTTTTACCCTCGGCTGGGGGATCGCGGGGATCATGAGATCGTGGGTTCGATCCCAGCCCCCGACCAACAGTGAGCTGTGTGGAGTTTGCATGTTCTCCCCGTGTTGCGCGGGTTTACTCCGGGATTTCTCCGGTTTCCTCCCGCATACCAAAAACATGTAGGTTTAGGGCGCTCGCGCACGCAGCGACCAGCAGCCGGTGGCTTGTCACCAGACTGCAAACCAAGTCTACCTACGGGTACAAATAAGTGACAAAAAAAAAAACAAAAAACAAAAAAATCATATCACAACACTCACCATCCTCTATATCCTCTATATCACGGTTTTTCAACTGCCGTGGTTGGGTCCTCACGTTATGCCGGTCGGTGGCCATAAATTCATTTCGGGTGGCTCCATCTAGTTCCCTCTTTATTCTCTCATCAGCCAAAGGCACAGAAAAGTCTGTTGGACCACCGTGTTGATTTCTGTGAAGCCATTCTATCGTTGTTTATACTGACGCTTGCTTGCTCGCTCGCAGATGAATCTTTTGCAAATGGCGGATAGAGATTCTGTAGAATACGTCGCTCTCATGATGTTAGGCCCTAACCAATCAGCGGCCTGTAGTCTTTTGACTTCACATTTTCAGCTCAACATGGTCCGGTTGGAACCACCCTGCAGCGGGCACGATTTTCATCCCGAAATTTAGTATCAGTTACTAATGGAAAAGCCTACAAAGCGCGCCAAGTCGAAGTGAGTAGGGGCAAGCAGGTACTAGTGGAAATGGGGCTATAGAAGCTACCAAAACAGATAGTTATTGCGTAGGGTTGAACACTAGCATTATACTTTTGGTTTAACCAGTGTCATTGCTTATTAAATGTTTTTTCTTTCATACAGTCCTGGAATCAAAGTATTTAAAAAAGTGCAAATGTGTCTTAGGGTGCGGCATAAATCAGAGCTCGGGTCTTGCATCTGTGAGCTTGGAAACAACGCTTTGTTTGTGTGCCTCAATCACTCTTGCTCATGAAAGCAGACACTTGAAAAAAAAAATCTCTCCCTCTCTCTCTCTCTCTCTCTCTCTCTCTCTCTCTCTCTCTCTCTCTCTCTCTCTCTCTCTCTCTCTTTCTTTTTTTCAGGGAAGCACTCTAAACCAACATCCTGGGTATAAATTTGCAAAACGTAATACAGGCTTGATTGTGTGTTGAGTGGATGTGGGGTGCATACGAATGGGCCCTGTACCCCTTCCTCTCCTCCTCCTCAAAATAGTATGACTCACGCCAACCTTCCCCTGCCCCTTTCTCTTCTTGTACAGCCAAGTAATGTCCAAAAAGGGGCTCTGAAGTTTTTTTTTTGTTTTTTTTTTTTTTTTTTTTGGGGGGGGGGGGGGGGTAATAATGTATTCTGAGCCTCTCTTCATTTCGAACCGACAGCAAAGCCTAGAAGCAGTTGATATGGTTAAATGTTAAAATATTGAATTGAAGGGGGTATAATAGTGCTTAAAATTAGTGTTAAAATTTCCATTCCTTGTAAATATTTCACAATATCAGCCCAATCTTTTCAAGCCGCTGAGCTCAGACTGTACAGAATGTATACTGCTGTTCTGATTTTCACATTTCCTGTCCATGGCACCTGTTCTGAGATAAGAGCATAAAGTTACATATGCATTACAGTCTACAGTATCATAGTGAGGCTGGGGAAACCTGAATGAGATGGCTGGGAAGAAGTGAAGCCTTGGCATAGTGACCAGGTCTGCTCAAAGCCCCCTCCTAGACCAGCCCTCAGCACCAGGTGTTCCCTTGCATTCAAATGATACTCCTATTCATAGACTTCCCCAATCGGAGTATTAAAAAAAAGCTCAAAATTTGCAACTGAATGCTGATATAATCCCGCAAATATATGTCTCCATTAAAAAGTAGCCCATTTAAAAGAACAAGGCAGTCTTTGTGGGAGGCTTTATGTATATTTATCAAGGCACTAAAAGGGAACCAGGGGTGGGGGTTAAGGAGACGGGGGATGGGGGGTAGCAAGGCAGACTTTCCAACTGTTTACATGTTAATTTCCAACTTAACAGCCCTTGTCCTGGAACTATTTATACACTGAATGCAAATCAAATTTCTTCTCCCCTTGTTATCGCATTTTCTTTTTTTTTTTCCTTTTTTTTAGATACTTGACTGTTGATGGAAAAATGCAAATTAATGTGCATGTGGAAAGTTTTCTCAAAGAAATTGAGTGGCAGGTTGCATTTAATTAATGTGGTTGCAGGAATGCAGTTAAAATTTATTTCTGGATTTGACACAACAGGAGTCAGTTACCTTTGATGTTTATTTTCTATTCTCTTTTTCCCACACTAAGACATGAGAAATGTCCCTATTCAAAATGTTGAATCTTGTGAACAGCCTTTTTGAAAGACTGCTTTCTAACTAAATATTTAGGTTAAGCTGTCAATAATCAAAGGGGTTGGATTTCTCTTTAAATTATATTGAAAACTTAAGTTTAAAATGAATCAAATGCATGTTGTTTTTTTTAAAAACTATGCTAATTTTTTTCAGATTTATCTGATACTAGTACCCATGCATGCCCGTAGAAATCACATATAAGCAAGTATTTCTGCATGCCTGTAGAAAGTTACTGTTACCATGGCAACAGTAACCATGGCAATGCCTGCCTTTGATCTTTGACATGGTTAAGCAAGAATTTCTGCATGCCCACAGAAAGAGTGTTCTGACCTCACAGTGTGCCTGTGATGTCTGTATGACATCATAGGAGGAGTTGTTCAAAGGAGTTGTTCAGAACTCCTTATGTGGTCATGTGATATCATAGGAACACAGTCTACGCCTGTGATGTCATAGCTATGAACGCCCACAGCTCCCCTATGCATCCCCTATGGGCATTGATTAAAGGTGTCCCCTGCCAAACTTCTGCATATCTGGGGAGGCGGAAATTCGGCCATGCACACCCTCGTGACCTCAGCAAAGCACCTGTGAAATCTGAGGCCGGTGCAACCAACGGTTCGGGAGATACGCGCAGAACAGACATACAGACACGCATACAGACATACAGACAGATTTCTTGAATTAATATAGTGAGATATCTTGGGCACATAAAATCATTTTCTTTGTTCTATTTACATTCATTTTTAATTATATTCAACCAGAAATAAAACAAAATTAGACAAAATTATTCAAAGGGGAGCCAGCTAATAGTCTTAAAATTTGTATTGATTTGAATCAAGCAAGACGAAGGCTGCAGTGCAGTTGAAACATGTAAAGAAGGTAAAGACATCTCCTTTCTATTTTATTTTTTGCTTTTTATATGAACAAAAGATAAATAAACAAGCAAGAACCACCTAAAAAAGCATTTTTAGGTTTTCAAGTAGCCTCTTCAGGCTTTAAAGGAAGCTGAATCTCGTGGATTATAAAGGTTGTTACTTTGTTACTTTTTCAGATAGCTAATACATTACTTTTAAAATGTCCTGAACATCTGAAACAACTGCATTCTTCCTGATTTCCTTTGACTCACTGGAACAGCTGTAATATGAAAGTTATCAAAAATTACTTTAGTTTTATAAATGTATACATTTATAAAACTAAAGTTTTATACATTTTTTTTATACATTTTTTTACTAAAGTTTTCCTACAGGTTTCAAAATAGATCAGCGAATGAATTGCAGAAGTATTTGTGTTATGTTTTTACCCAGAGTAATAATAAGAGCCTCTATTAGCTTCTAAGCAGTTCAGCTTAAAGGTCTCTCTAACTGTGCATTTTCGAGTGATTAATTTTAGGTTTTGACCTCAAAAAGGACATACAGTATAGGTGTAGTTTTAAAGACCACAAATTATTCCTCTCTTTCTTTACAGCTCATAAAAAAGGCTGTCTTTGAGTGTTATTGTCAGGCTCTGAGCATGGTCATGCTTTAAGTTTATTCTTGTTATTTTCTGTGCTTAGTATTACTAGTGCATACCTGTGTATGCCCGATACCCGTGCATGCCCATAGAAAGTTACTGTTACCATAGCAACAGAAACCATGGTGAAACCTGCCTTTGATCTTTGACGTTACCACTCGTTCAGTGATGCCTGCCTTTGTTCTTTGATACCTGACTTTGATCTTTGATGATGTCATAGCGAGTGCTATGATCATGAGTGATGCCTGCCTTTGATCTCTGATGATGTCATAGCAAATCCTATGATCGTGAGTGATGCCTGCCTTTGATCTTGGATGATGTCATAGCGAGTCCTGTGATCGTGAGTGATGCCTGCCTTTGATCTCATAGCAAGTCTTATGATCTTTTTGCGAGTCCTATGATCTTGACATCGCGACAGAGACCTATCTTTGATCTTTGATGCCACCACTCATTCAGTGATGCCTGCCTTTGATCTGGGATTAATGCCTTAGATCTTTGATGATGTCATAGCGAGTCCTATGATTGTGAGTGAAGCCTGCCTTTGATCTTTGATGATGTCACAGTGAATCCTATGATCTTTTGGCGAGCCCTATGATCTTTTAGCGTGTCCTATGATCATGACATCATGGCATCGTGACATTGTAACAGATTTCTTGAATTATATGTAGAGTGATTGGTATCCTTGCTGATTTTGCATTGTTTATTCCTGTCGTGTCTTTAGTTCTGATCTTCATTATATGTGATCATTATCCCTGCCTCAGTATTGTCATCATGTTTATTATTATCTTGGTTCTTGTGGCAATTATGTCTGTTGTTGTCATCAAGGTGTTGTCATAACACATAACACATAACACACTGTGTGTGTCATAACACACACAGTGCTCCGCACTGTGTGTGTTTATATACTTGCATATTTATTCCACCTAGCTGCAATGCTCCGTACTGTGGGTGTTTATATATTTACATATTTATTCCATCTAGCTACAATGCTCTGCACTGTGTGTTCATATATTCATATATTTATTCCATCCAGCTACAATGCTCTGCACTGTGTGTCTGTGTGTGTGTGTGTGTGTATATATATATTTTATAGTAATATGTACATATGTATATTAGCTGCTCTTGCTTGCTTGTTTTTTTTCTTGCCTTCTGATTGTTGCTCTGAGTGTTGCTATCCCTGTGCTGTTGCAATCCTGGAATTTCCCCGTTGTGGGACTAATAAAGGCTTATCTTATCTTATCTTATCTTATAAGTATTGTCTGAGTTATGTCTCCCCTGGTCCTATATTTATGTCTCGTGTTTACCTTTTGTTTCTGTTCTTCATGTTTTCTGTACCTGTTGCCATGCCCTGCTGTCTGATTGCCCCTGATTGTTCCCACCTGTTCTGAGTTGTCTTGATTGCCCCCTTGTCTATTTATATGAGTGTGAGTCTCTGTCCAGTGCGGTGTCCTTGTCTCTTGTCGATGTGTTACCCACGCTTCTGCCATGGTATATTCCCAGCCTGTTTGGCCATTAGTCCTGTAACCTTGTGTCTGAAGTCAGCCATGTTTTGACTTTTGTTTCAGCCCACAAGCTGCATTTTTTTCCTGTTTATTAATAAATAACTAGTGCATACCTGTGCATGCCCATGCATGCTCATGCATGCCCGTAGAAACCAAGTATAAGCAAGTTATTTCTGCATGCTCATAGAAAGCAGGTGTAAGCAAGCACGTCACGACTCATTCAGTGATGCCTGCTTTGATCTTTGATGATGTTACAGGGAGTCCTATGATCTTTGATGATGTCATAGTGAGTCCTGTGATCTTTAATGATGTCATTGATGCCTGCCTTTTATCTTTGATGATGTCATAGCAAGTCCTATGATTGAGTGATGCCTGCCTTTGATCTTTGATGACCTATGATCATGAGTGATGCCTGCCTTTGATCACACACAGACACACACAGATTTTCTTGAATCACTCTATACTATGGTGTCTATATGGCATCATATAGACATCATGTAGCTCTCATAGGCACATCATAGGTGATCCTATGATCTTTTAGCGAGTCCTATGGTCGTGACAGACAGACAGACACACAGCTATGTTCCGGCAGTTACTTATGCAATCAATGGAACTGGTGCTGAAATTGTTTAACAGAATATGGAAGGATGGGGTTATCCCAAGTGGGTGGAAAAAGGCTGTAATTTTACCATTTAATAAGCCAGGGAAAGATCCAGCTCATCCAGGAAACTACAGGCCAATAGCATTAATGTCACAGGGAAATGGATGGAGAAGGTGTTAGTTTACAGACTGTCATATGTAGTAGAGCAAAGACGATTAATCGACAACTATCAGAATGGTTTTAGAAGAGGAAGATCCACAGTGGATGCTCTAGTTAGGGTAAGTAATGATATTGAAAAGACTCTCTAAATGAAAGAAGTAATGGTTATAGTTTATCTGGATATTGAAAAGGATTATGACTCACTGTGGAGGGATGGACTTATCAAATTGAATACAATGGGGATTGGTGGTAGGATGTATAATTGGATAATGGATTTTTTTAACAAACAGGAAAATTAGGGTTAAGGTAGGATCAGAAGTTTCTAATGACTTTGAAATAGAAAATGAAATGGTGTTCCTCAGGGCAGTGTGATAAGCCCAGTTTTATTCAATATAATTATTAATGACATGTTTGGGGATCAAGAGGGATAGATCAAAATAGCACTTTATGCAGATGATGGAGCCATATGGACGAGGGGAAGAAATGAGAAATTTGTGTTCAAAAACATCAGGAAAGCAATGGAGAAAGTGGAAAAGTGGTCATATGATAATCTCACAAAAGCTGTAGCTGGACATAAATGGGGTGCAGATAAACAGGCATTAACTGACATTTACAGAGCACTAATGAGATCGACAATAGACTATGGATGCATGATTTATGGAGCAGCAGCAAAGATGACTCTGGAAAAAATAGACAGAATGCAGCAGAGAGCGCTTTGCCTGTGCATTGGAGCCGTCAAAACAACACCAAACAATGCAGTTTTAATAGAAGCAGGAGAAATGCCAATGGATTTGAGAAGAGATAAACTCACATTATCATACTGGGTCAAGCTGAAAGGAAGTGAGGAAGTGAATATTTCAAAAACAACACTACAAGACTGCTGGGAATATTCTAACTTCCAGGAACACGGGTTTGGGTGGACAATTGAAAGAAAAGCCAGAATGTATGGACTAGACATCTTTTATCATCTTTTACCATCCTCACCTGTACATAACTGCATAACTACATAACTACATCTAACTTATTGCACATTATTTGCACATAACAGTACTCTTAACTTTCTGCACTGCTGCATATATTTGCATATATTTGCTTAAATTGCACATACTGTTAATTACCGTATATACTGCACTGCTGTCCTTTGCACTTCTGATTGGTTGCTAAACTGTGTTTCATTACCTTGTATTCATACATGTGTAATGACAATAAAGTTTAATCTAATCTAATCTAATCTAGACACTGTTGATATACATAGCTAGCACCAGTCCAGTGAGTAATGTTACCCCTTGGCTGCTTCCTGGAAAAGAAGTAGGCATCAGTCTGCTAATGAGGAAAAAGGATTGGCATATGAGTGAAGTTGGTGTTAAAACAAACATTTACCTCAGGAATAATTACTATAACTACTTACAGCTCTATACTGACGGTTCAAAGAACAAAGAGGGCTCTGTTGGAGTTGGAGTACACATTCCAGAGTTTAAAGTAACCATCTCAAAAAGACTCTCCAACAATACATCCATGTATACAGCAGAGATGGTGGCAATAATTATTGGTTTGCAGTGGGTGAAGGAGGTCAGACCGGACCACCACGCAACCCCAGGACAGGATTGCCCTCTGCTCAGCCAGGTCTGCGCTCTCAAAGGGAATTAAGACGGCGAAATGCACCTATGTGGAGAAAATCCAGGGACACCTCTGTGACACAGGGAACACCAAACGGATGTGGCAGGGAGTTCAGGCGCTGACGGATTATAAGTCTAGGCAGGGGGTCGATGATGAAGACGCGTCGCTTCCAGACAGGCCCAACAACTTCTTTGCACGTTTTGAAGCATCAAACCCAACAATCAGAGGGAGGGCTGGCCCATCTCCACCATCTGTTGGGCTAGCTATCACCATCAACACAGCAGACACATGGAGGACCTTAAATGGGGTCAACCCACGTAAAGCTGCAGGTCCGGACAACATCCCGGGACGTGTGCTCAGAGTCTGCACGAGTGAGTTAGCGGCTGTCCTGACTGACATTTATAACATCTGACTGAGTCAGGCCATCGTTCCCAGATGCTTTAAGACCTCTACCATAGTACCAGTGGCAAAGAAACCAGTTGTGTCCTGTCTGAATGACTATCGTCCTGTCGCACTGACACCAATTGTGATGAAGTGTTTTGAACGGCTTGTCAAACCACACATCACAGCCTGCCTCCCTGCATCACATGACCCGCTCCAGTTTGCGTATCGTTCAAATTGCTCCACAGAGGATGCTATAGTCGCCACCCTGCACTCTGTCATCATCCACCTGGATCAGAAAGACACCTACGCCAGACTCCTGTACATTGATTTCAGTTCAACATTCAACACCATTATTCCCCAGAGACTGATGGAGAAATTACTCCTTCTTGGTCTGAACACTGCCTTATGTCTCTGGATCCTTGACTTCCTGACCGAGAGACCTCAGTCTGTCTGTGTTGGAAACAATATCTCCATCTCCATCACGCTGAGCACTGGATCCCCTCAAGGCTGCGTACTCAGTCCACTGTTGTTTACACTTCTAACACATGACTGTGTATCCAGACACGAGGGGAACTAGATTATTAAGTTTGCAGACGACACCACAGTGGTGGGACTTATTCAGAGAGATGAGGAGTCAATGTACAGGGAAGAAGTTAGAGACCTGGAGGGCTGGTGCAGGGAGAACAATCTGGTGCTCAATGTGGACAAAACGAAGGAGATGATTATCGACTTCTGGTGGTCACAGCCTGAACACGTCCCTCTCAGCATCAGCGGCCGTTCGGTGGAGAGAGTGGAGAACATCAAGTTCCTCGGAGTGCAGATCTCACAGGACCTGACCTGGAGCAAGAATTCCTTGGGGATCAGGAAGCGGGCCCAGCAGAGACTGCACTTCTTGAGGAAACTCAAACAGGCCTCTCTCCCCATCTGCATCCTCAGGACCTTCTACAGAGGTGTGGTGGAGAGTGTTCTGACATACTGCATTGCAACATGGTACTTCAGTTGCAGTATGTCAGACAAAAAAGCTCTGCAGAGGATAGTTAAGGGAGCTGAGAGGGTAATTGGAGCTTCCCTCCCCTCTGTCCAAGAACTTTTTCAGAGCCGTTGTAGGCGCAGGGCACTGAGCATTGTCAAGGACCACTCTCACCCTCTGCATAAACATTTTGAACTGCTGCCATCTGGCAAATGATTCCGGAGCATCAAAGGCAGAACCACCAGACTGATTAACAGCTTTCTTCCACAAGCTGTTAGGATGCTGAACAGTTGATCCGGAATCTTTCATACATACTACTGCATCTTATGGATATTATGTATATTATATGTATATTATAGTTTTAGTTAGTTTCAAGTATTTATTTCACTCAGCCACTTTGACTGGTATTTTATACATAGGCGGTTATTATCACTTTAAACTGCAACTGCAATAAGTTAATATTACTGTAATAACCAAATGTGTCTTAAGGATGTGTGAATGACTGTGTTGGGGTGGGGGGTGAAGGGGGATGTGAGTGTGTTTTAAATTATGCTCTTTTTACATATATGGATGCCTAGAGAGTTAATTTAATCTTGCCTGCATTACAGTTGTATGTACAGCAACATGACAATAAAGGTTGATTTGAATAGATTTGATTCGATTTGAGAGGGCTCTGTTGAAGTTGGAGTACACATTCCAGAGTTTAAAGTAACCATCTCAAAAAGACTGTCCAACAATACATCCGTGTTTACAGCAGAGATGGTGGCAATAATTGTTGGTTTGCAGTGGGTGGAGGAGGTCAGACCGGACCGGGTGGTGGTGTGGACAGATTCACTTGCAGCTTTAAAAACCATACAGACACTAAAATCTACAAGGGAAGACTTGGTGATTGAGCTATATCACAGTTTATTTAGGGTACACAGGGGTGGTGGAGATGTTCAGTTTTGTTGGGTTCCTGCACATGAAGGGTTGAAAGGGAATGACTGTGCAGACAAATTAGCAAAAAGTGCACTTGGGAAAGAAATAACTATACCATTGTCACTTGGAAAAGGTGAAGGGAAAACAGTAATCAACAAAAAAGGAATTGAGCTATGACAAAAAAGATGGGATGAAGATCATAAAGGTAGATTGTATTACAAAATACAAAATCTATTGCAATTAAGAGTTATAAAACAACAAACAGGAAGGAAGACATCATTATGGCAAGACTCAGACTGGATCACACAGGTTTAAACGGCACTTTATTCATCATGGGGAAAAGTGAAAGTGACAAATGTAGAGAATGTGGGGTCAAAGAAAATGTCGAGTATTACACTGTCACAAGTATGGAAATGAAAGAGAGAGAATGAAAAATGAAGTTCGAGAGGCCAGTAGGGAATGGGATTTAACTGGGATTCTGGGAACAGATGGAGATGGAGAGGCACTAAGAATCACAAGAAGGGCTCTTTTGTCTTTTTTAAACAACACAGGATTAAGTCATAGAATTTAGGGGTCAGGCTCAAATGACAATGTTACACACTCTTGTACAGTAGGTGGTGGTATGCATCTTTCAGTAGCTTGCTATCCGCCAGTAACCGAGAGAAGAAGAAGAAGATGAAGAAGAAGAAGAAGAAGAAGAAGAAGAAGAAGAAGAAAAACACACAGAGATTTCTTTAATTATATATAGAGTGATGACGGTGTATGAAATTCGCCTTGCGTTTGGGTCCTCTTCTTTGCCCCAGAGGGGCAATCTTGACAGGTCTCTGCAATGCTTAATCTGATTGGGTGAAAGTTTTTTGAGTGACCTCTGATTTCCACTGCCGCCAGTTGTGGTTTGTTATTAGTTAGTTAGTTTATTGGTTTATTTGTCAGGGACCATGTACAGAAAAAACATTAAACAGGGTAAAGATGGTCTGTACCAGATCATAGCGTTCTCGCTAATTTCCATCTGTAGCCCTGGGACAGACAGGAAATAGGGAGTAAGTTTAAAAGGTAAAAAGATAGAGACGGCACACACACACACACACACACACAAAAAAAACAATTTAAGAGTACAAGTTTTGTACTCTTAAATTTGTACTATGCAAGTACATTACTGCTGTGATCCCATCTCCACCGAAAATAGTTCCCATGCTAGTCAGTGTTCTACCCCCCACCTGGTCTGGTTCATTGCAGAATAGATCTCGCTCGCTGTAAGGGATCACTAAAAATTTGCAACAAATCTATTTTTGATGGATGCTGCATCCAGCTTGCATGGAAATGCCATGGTATCTACTGTATTTAATGATTGCTTATTAATTTAAAAAAGCTAACAATACAAGTGAGAGGAATCTTGGGACCCCATCTTGCGAATACTGGAATTTGTTTGAATGTTCTTGTATGAAATTAGTATACTGATTTGTAGCTTTTTTGTTTTTGTTTTTTTTTTGATCCAAGCAGATGTGAGAGTATGTATGGTATTCAATAGGTGTCTGTGATATACCTTTTTTGTAGTCATGATTATGGTTTTAACTATTTGCACCCTTCCTGTGTGCGTGTGTCTTTGTGTCTGTGTGTGTGTAGGTGTGTGTGAGAGAGTGATAATTAATATGTACTTTAATTGGAGTAGGTGTTGGGCTTGGATGTTTTTCTTTCTTTTGTTTGTGCTATAAGCAAATTTAAAAATGTTAATAACAAAAACTAAGGATCACCTGTTATTTTCTGAGGTCTACTCCTCCATTACCGTGTCAGAGAAGATGAAAACTTTGAAAAAACATACAAACACTCCACAGAGTTAAAATTGCCAGGCTATTTACGTTTTATTAGAGCACTCAAATCCAGATGGAGAGCCGGTACATCACACTTCCTTGTTGTTATCCTGTGATCGTGATTGATCCTCCTCAGTCTTTCTCGATCTCTCTTCAGCTCTTGCGTTATTTAGGACGGGAGCGGACTGTATCTGTAACTCACCAAAACCAAAGTCAGTGTAAATTAAGGGTGAGGTCACTGACAGACAGATTTCTTGAATTATATATATGGAGTGATGCTTGCAGTGGCAGTAATGCACCTGTAAGCTGGTTGCCAACCGCCAATCAAATCTAAAAGAAGAAGAAGAAATTAAAGCTGCAAGCAGCTGTAGGTGGGCCCTCGCCCCCCACACACCCGCAGAACCTGGCGCCCGTCGGACCCAGTTTCAATTCAATTCAATTCAATTCAGCTTTATTTATAATGCGCCACATCACAACAAAAGCTGTCTCGTGGCGCCACAGTCCAGAAAAAAAACAAACAAACAAAAAAAAAAACAGTCACAGAAAGACCCAGCAATCAGACGATCCCCTATGAGCAAGCACTAAGCAACAGTGGAGAGGAAAAACTCCCATTTGGAAGGAAGAAACCTCTAGCAGAACCAGGCTCAGGGAGGGGCAGTCGTCTGCTGCGACTGGCTGGGGATGAGGGGATAGGGAGGATGGAAAGGACAGACATAAAGAACATAGCAGTAAGATGCCAAGTACAATATTGGAGGTCAACCAGCAGTATAGATCACATAACAATAGAACAAGAGTGGGGTTAAAAGACACAAAAACCCTCCTTAAACGAAAGCTATATTAAAAAGGAAGGATTTTACCCTGTTCTTAAAAACAGAGACCGAGTCTGACTCCCGGACCCAGAGTGGTAACTGGTTCCAGAGAGAAGGAGCTTGGTAGCAGAAGGCTCTGCCTCCCACTGTACTTTTGGAGATTCTGGGCACCACAAGTAAGCCAGCATTTTGGGAGCGTAATGCTCTATTAGGATGGTAAGGTAATATCAGATCTTTTATACGTATATTGGGGGGGCCAGATTGTTAAGAGCTTTGAAAGTAAGAAGAAGGATTTTAAATTTGATTCTGAATTCAATGGGAAGCCAAGGAGGACAGAACCGGGGAAATATGATCTCTTTTTCTAGAACCAGTTAAAACTCTAGCAGCAGCATTTTGAATCAACTGAAGATTTTTCAAAGAAACTTTAGGACAACCAGATAATAGCGAATTACAATAATCTAATCGCGAACTGATAAAGGCGTGAATCAGTTTCTCAGCATCACCCAGAGACAAGATGCTCCTGATCTTGGCAATGTTGGGCAGATGATATAAGGCGGTCCTAGAAACAGTTTTAATATGTGAATTAAAGGACAAATCCTGGTCAAAAATCACTCCAAGGTTCCTCACACAACTGTTCAGAGTGAGAGTGGCCGCATCTAAATTAAGGGCATAGTCTGAAAAGGAATTTCTAAGATGTTTTGGGCCAACAACAATGACTTCAGTCTTATCAGAGTTCAATAGTAAAAAATTACAAGTCATCCAAGCTTTGATGTCCTTAAGACAGGCATCTAACTTGGCCAACTGATCACAATCATCGGGCTTCATTGACAGGTATAGTTGTGTGTCATCTGCGTAACAGTGAAAATGTATACAGTGCTTTCTGATGATATTGCCCAACGGGAGCATATATAGACTAAAAAGAGTAGGGCCCAACACAGATCCCTGTGGAACTCCGTGACTGAGCTTAGAGCTGGAAGAAAATCCATCACTGACATGGACAAACTGAAATCTATCAGACAAATAAGATCTAAACCACTGCAACGGAGTTCCACTGAGTCCAACAAAGTGTTCCAATCTATCAAGTAGAATGGCATGATCGATAGTGTCAAAGGGTGCACTGAGATCTAAAAGAACAAGAACAGAGACAAGTCCATTATCAGATGCAGTCAGGAGGTCATTAGAGACCTTCACTAAGGCAGTTTCAGTGCTGTGATGAGCTCTGAACCCAGATTGAAACACCTCAAACAAACCAACTCCCTGCAAATGGTCAGATAATTGCACAGCAACAACTCTTTCCAAGATTTTAGAAATGAAAGGCAAATTAGAGATTGGTCAATAATTGGCCAAAACTCCAGGATCGAGCGTCGTTTTTTTAAGTAAAGGTTTAGTTACAGCAGTTTTAAAAGCCAGTGGAACATAACCCAGAGTTAAAGAAGAATTAATGATAAGAAGAATACGGCTACCAATAAATGGGAAAATAATTTTAAATAACCTGGAAGGAATAGGGTCCAGAAGGCAAGATGAAGGCTTAGAAGAGGAAATTATTTTATCCAACTCTAAGAGGTCGATTGGAGTAAACTTATCGAAGCAGATATCAATTGAGGGAGTTGCAATAGTTAATGTACTGGAGTTTACAGTAGGAAGAATCTGACTGGTTTCATCTCTGATAGATAAAATTTTAAGATTGAAATAGTTCAGAAAGTCCTGACTAGAAAGCTCAGGGGGGATGCGAGGATTGACCGAGTCATGGCTCTTTGTAAGCCTGGCTATAGTGTTGAAGAGAAACCTGGGGTTATTCCTATTCGCTTCTATTAATGCAGAATAATAGCTTGATCTAGCTTTTGTAAGAGATTTTTTATAGATTAAGAGATGATTTCTCCATGCCAAGTAGAATTCATCTGAATTAGTTGTGCGCCATTTTCTTTCCAATTGACGAGTTTTCTGTTTTAAGCCACGAGTTTCTGAGTTAAACCAAGGGGTAAGAAATCTCTGGTTAGACTTTTTCTTTTTTAAAGGGGCTACCAAATCTAGAGTCCGATGCAGAGAGGCAGTAACACCATCAACCATGCCAGTTCCGCCGGACCGGTGGCGCCACACGAGTTGGCTGCCCGTTGCAATAGCCTTTTTTTTATCTTCCTTCTTCTTTCTACACCTTTCACTCTATATATATATCATGGACACACAGATCGCCCCAAAGGTCTCCCGAGTCGGCGGACGGAGCCACTGTTTACAGCAGGAGATGTTACAGCAGGAAAAGCTAGTGCTAGCTAGCACTCAACCGCCACCCTGTGCTAATGGAGAAACTCGACATACCGGGAACTGTAGCGAAAATGACGCGGGTGCCGGGCTGGAGTTTAGGCGGCGTGCAAGAAATATAAGACAGAATAATAAACAGCGATGGCAAGAACCAAGCTGACCGCCCGTAAAATCTACTGGAGGAAAAAGCCCCCCAGGAAGCAGCTAGCCACCAAGGCTGCTCGGAAAAGCGCTCCAGCCACCGGCGGAGTGAAGAAGCCTCACCGTTACAGGCCCGTGGCTCTGAGAGAGATCCGTCGCTACCAGAAATCCACGGAGCTGCTCATCCGTAAGCTGCGCCATCCAGCGCCTGGTGAGGGAGATTGCTCAGGACTTCAAGACCGACCTGCGCTTCCTGAGCTTCGCCGTCATGGCTCGGCAGGAGGCCAGCGAGGCCTACCTGGTGGGTCTCTTCTTCGCTAAGAGGGTCACCATCATGCCCAAAGACTTCCAGCTGGCCCGCCGCAGCCGCGGAGAGAGAGCTTAGACTTTCTGCTGCACATTCACCAACCATAATGCTCCGCACTGTGTGTCTATATATATATATATATATATATATATATATATATATATATATATACATATATATACTGTATATATATATATATATATATATATATATACAAATATATTTATAGTAATATGTACATATGTTTACTAGCTTTTCTTGTTTTTTCTTGCCTTCTGATTGTTGCTCTGAGTGTTGCTATCCCTGTGCTGTTGCAATCCTGGAATTTCCCCATTGTGGGACTAATAAAGGCTTATCTTACCTTATCTTATCTTAATCACGAATGGAGCAGACTCTCCATCACTTATTTCAGGTGTTTCTGTTGTGTTGACTCGTGGCATAGAGGAGACAATCTGCAAAAATTTAGTAACAACGTCATCAGAAAGACATCTGCTGTAGTAGTATTTTTCTTTAGGAAATAAGTGATCAGAGATAATGAAATCAAAAATTAACAGACAATGGTCAGACAGTACAGGATTATGAGAAGACACAACCAGATTTTCGATATCTATACCATAAGTCAAAACAAGGTCCAATGTATGATGGAAATAATGGGTAGAATATTTTACTTTTTGGGAAAACCCCATTGAGTCTAAAATTGAATTGAAAGCCTTATTAAGACAGTCACTCTGAACATCAACATGTACAATATATTAAAGTCCCCTACAATAATTATTCTATCGGTTTTCAGCACTAAATCAGCTAAAAACTCGGCAAATTCCGATAGAAACTCCAAATAGGCTGTAGGAGGACGATAAACTATGGCAAAGAGAATTGGGTTCATGCCAAGATTGCCAACAGGCCCCACACTGAGGACCAAACCTTCAAAGGAATTAAAACATAATTTCTGCTTAACATTAACTAGTAATTTAGAATGGAAAATTGCCACCACTCCACCACCACGACCAGAACCTCTGGGGTTATGACAGTTTAAATACCCAGAGGGAGTTGATTCATTCAAACCAACATAATCATCAAGCCCGAGCCAGGTCTCTGTGAGGGATAGTAGATCGATCTGGTGATCGATTAATAGATCATGAACCAGAATAGACTTAGAAGATAGAGACCTAATGTTTAATAAGCCACATTTAATTTTTAAACTTTGGAGGGGAACAGAGGCCAAATTATTAATTTTATTAATTTTAGAGACTTGAGGCTGGATTAGAATTTTACCAACATTTTGTTTAATCAATCTGGGAAGTTTATGCATTCTATTTTTTTTTAACTTTTTTATTAACTTTAAAGGGAGCAGAAAAAGGTTCTCTAAGGGAGGAGACAGGGGCAAAGTTGAAAGGTGGTGGAAGAGGAGGAGCTGCAGAAGTGTGAGTGTTTTTCAGGCTGTGTTGTATTTGTCCTGGGTTACAATATTTAGGGCAACGGGAGACAGACTCAATCTCTTAAGGATTATAAATCAAAGGCTGATCCAAACAGTAAAGACCACCCGAGTTAATAGGATCAATACAATATGTGGGAACGGGACCAAAAAAGGGCAGTTTGGCAAACCCAGAAACTTCAGAGTGAGTAAACACACCAAATTTCAGTCACTGTACCAGAAAACACCGAATAAAATAGAGAAGATTGTCTGTTAAAACACGTGCACCAAGTCTATTTGGGTGGATGCCATCAGGCCTCATAAGTGATGGGCGATTCCAAAATAAGTTAAAATTGTCAACAAAACCAATGTTAAAAATAGGATAAGTAAAACACAGCCAAGAATTAAGACTGAGAGTTCTGCTAAAATGATTACAGCCTCGCCTGAGAGGTGCCAAAGGCCCAGAGATGAGCGCACGTCTGCCACAGTTCATAAGAGTAGACAGAAGGCTCCTGAAATCACTTTTTAAAATCTCAGATGCTTCATCTGGGATGTTATTGCATCCCACATGCACAATGACAGTTTGAACGTGAGGGAATTCATTCAGCAGGTCAGGGATAACAGCCTCAATATCAGAGACTCTAGCCCCGGGAAAAAATCGAGTCACACAGTACCTGCTTCTGACATTCCTCACGATCGAGTCACCAATTACCAGCGTCATCTAGGAGGGGTTTGTTGGTGGATTCTGATGTGGAGAGGAATTGTGAAGAGGATGATGTTGTTGTTGTGAAGGCGGGCAGATGCGCTCTTTTCTTCTATCAGGAGCAGGTGTGTAATTTGACACACCCTGGGTGGTCTTTATCCGGGGTTTGCGGACATGAGCCGTCGCTGAAGTTGAGGAGGGAGGATGAGGGGCATCCACGGGCTGGCGGCCAGCGTCCAGGTGGGGAAAATCCTCCAGGGAAAGGATATCAAATCTGTTATCCAAGGACAGCGGAAGAGAAGAGGGGCGGCCCATTCCGGTCGAACGACAGTGGCTATTAGCTAGTCGAACCAAGGTCCAGGGCGCAGATGGAGGATGAGAGGGACCAAGCGAAGCTTTTGGTTTAGCCCCGAGATGAAACCAGTGTTTGTTGCTGAGGCCATGGTCGGCAGCGCAAGCTGGAGCAGGTGTGGAGGTAGGTGGAGACGCGCTGAGCTCACCCAAATAAGTAGCAGTTTCCGCCAGCTGCGAGGCAGTAGCCGGAGTCGATGATCGCCGGAGAATGATGGTATCGATGTGATCTTCGGCCTCCCGAATCTTGTAAGGATTGGAGAGCCTCGTTTCCAGCTCAGAGACCTTATCGAGGAGTGATAAACAGCGGGAACATGACGGAGAAGGAGCCATGGCGTTCCAGGCGCTGAGATGGGTAGCCTGCAGCTAGCCAAAAACAGCTACTCGTGCGTCTGGACGGACTTTTAGGCGAGGCCAATACCGATCTTCTTCTTCTTGATCTTGATCTTGTATACTTTATTGATCCCCAGAGGGGAAATTGAGGGCATCCACCTGGATGGATGAAGCAGCCATGGTATGGCGCTATCCCTTAACCATTTACACCTAGGGCCACTTTTGAGTCTCCATTTAACCTAACCTGCATGTTTTTGGCATGTGGGAGGAAACCGGAGAACTCCCGGAGCAAACCCACGCAGATACGGGAAGAACATCCAAACTCCACACAGATCACTGTTGGTCAGGGGCTGGGATCGAACCAGGGATTCCATGGCCAAGGGTGAGTTGCTGTGCTGCCGCAGTGCTAACCACTGCGCCACCGCACTGCCCAGGTAACAGGTAACAGTAAATAAAAACTAATAACAACAAACAAGGATAAAAAAAAACAATAAAATTGATAAAAACAATCAATAAAAACAAACAAAAACGGAGAAAAAAAGTACTCTGACGTGATGAGTGTCAGACGCAGCCAGCATGGAAAATTTCCCGTCGTCACGGCATGTGCTGTGTGAATAATAAAGAAAACCGTTTGGCGCAGTATTTCCTGTGAGCACTAGGTGGTACTATAAGTTTTGTCAACCATTTTTACGTAGGAGTGTGCGGGGTCGGACTAATATCCATTGTAGAAAATTTGGTAAAAATTGGATGAAGTTTTGTCCAAGTTGCAACTTTTCGATATTCCATGGCAAGGAGTCAACCTTCGCCATGTTGCCATGGTAACACTTATCTATCAGTTATGTGTTGATGATCCATATAGGACTACAGAGGACAGTCACCCCTACCTATGCTCCAAATTTCATGACTCCAGGACCTTCCCAACCCTCCCCACAAGATCATGGATTGAATGGCGAGGAGGGCGTGTCCATAGTAACAAGTGTGACATCATGCTGAAGTTGATGTGCAGTTATGACCTTCCCTGTGGTCTGATTAATCTCAGAAAATTTCACGTCATTCTGGCAAGTGGTGCATGAGTAATAAATAACAGTTTTCAGTAATTCTTCCTTTAACCACTAGGTGGCGCTGTAGATTTATATGAATATTGTTCTATAAAACTGTTTGGAATTAGACTGATATTCATAATATTGAATTTGGTTGAAATCAGACAATGCATACCAGAGTTATTGTTATCAGAATGGTCATAGAATGATCATGGCAAGACATCAAACTTTGCCACGCCCCTACAGCCAAACCGTCGCGCTTTAAGAAAAGTTTTCAATAACTTTTAATGCCACATGGGTATAGATGGTTGTCACCAGAAATGAGCTCAATTGGACAAAAACCCTAGGACAAGTCCGATCAAATGCACGAGGTGGAAATTTGGTCACCTCCACTTCCTGCCAAAATGGCCGACTTCCTGTTGGGTATAAACCATCACTTGTATGGAGTTTTTTTGCATGTCTTGACATGATAAACATCTCACCCGATTTTCATCTTTGTACGCGAAAGTAAGCATGTGCCACTCCCCATTGACTTCACATGTTAGGTGGCGCTGTAGAGCCATTTTTGTGGGGTCATTCATATTTCCTCCAAAATATTCAATTTTTCCCCAGTCTTGAAGTCTCCTGCAAAAAATGGTGAGTTTTCATGCACATTCACTACCCCAAAAATGAGATCTTAGATGGAGAAAAAAAATACTAACAATTACAATAGGGCTCTCGCCCACTGACTTTGTCAGTGGCTCAGGCCCTAATTAGGGGTGACAAACGGTAAAGCCAGTCAGGAGTACCATACTGTAGCCTACACAGCGAAAGGTCCCACAATTTGATAATAATATACCTTATTGTGCTTCTATGGCTGGGTCCTCCTCTGTTTATCTAATATAACAGGTAACCTAACAGGTTCACTGTGCTTTAAAGTCAATTATCTAGTTTCTGCCAATAGAGCACTTTCCAGCAATGTTGAAACTGGTTGTGCTAATGTTAGCTCTGATGCTAACAGGCTGCACCAAGCCTCCACCCAGCTGCACGTAACTTTTCTCATGAGGTAAAGTGGTAACATTAAAGACTACTTTTTAAAGGCATGATCTCAAAATTCAACAAGGTCTTTTTTAAATTAGTTACTGTTAAAAGTAACCAAATACAGTAAATTCCTTCATTAATAAAGCTTAGCTACTAAGGCTTTGACCTCACAAACCTGACATTTCTCAAGCTGTGCCAACCTTGATGAATACCAAAAATATATAAAAAAAATTCAAGGTTATCTATTCTGATTCATTGTCAATATAACCACATCTGTTAGAACCCTGGCATCATGCCATCTAAAGCAACACAACCTAGTGTCAGTTATTATTTTATGAGCATTGCCAAAGTTTAGCGGCAGAATGTAATTGTGGCACACATGGGGGGCATTTCTTTCAGAGCCTGAATAAAATGGTTCAGGTCTTCACTGTTAAGCAAACTAATGTTAACCAAACAGTAAATAGGTGACGAGACCCGGCTGTTGGTACCTGTAGTGTTGCTGGTGGAGAAAGTGCTACAGAGTGTTTGTAATGTTGTCTCAAATACAGTTGCGCCGTCTAAAGCATTCGTTTTAAAGTCTATACAGACCTGTAAACAGAAAGAGAATGAGTGAGAGACTAAAGCAGAGAGGTTAACATGAAATGTGGTCAGCTGAAATGCCATGGCAACTGGTCAAGAGTCCACGGAGAAGGAATGTGTCTAATGAAATGTAACAATAGCCCCCCACCCCCAACCCCCAACCCGAGTGAATGAGTGAGTGTATTTTATGGCTGAAGTGCACAGGCTCAACTGCAGCTTTGTTTGGACACATTTCAGATGTTTTGAATCATTGTGTTTGGGTTGTGCTGATTTTTTTTTTTTTTTTTCAGATTTCATTGAATAAGCAAATGTCATCACATTAGCACTATCCTCTGAAGGCTTTCATGCCCGTGTCAATAAGCAATAAAACATCTTTTCAGTGCATATTTTTGTCCTTCCTCCTCACTTGATATTTATTTGTTTGAGACGCAGGAAATGACAAGGTCTCCCAGAGTGAATAGGACATCAATTAATTATACAGTCGTTGTCAGCGTTACAAAACCTTGCAATGTGTGAAGACTGCAATACTTTAAGGGTAAAGAAATTTTGATAAAGGGTAAAAACTTGTAAGTGTAGTTTGAGTGCTTCTTTGGCACTTTGATTCAAATAGTTAAAAAAAAAAGACCTTTTATTAAATGCATCCAAGTTTGAAAAAAAAAAAAAAAATTCAATTAAAAAAGTGCCTTTGCTGTTGTACTGTATATAGTGAGGAATTTGATTTTAAATGTGAATCAATGCACACGTGCTAAACTTAAACACGCACGTAGCAGAAGACATGCACTGATTTTGCTCATCTCTTCACATAAGCTGTGCGTAAATCAGCCATCACTTTTGTCTCTTTCTTTTTGTCTGATTATGATGCTAATATCACCATTCCAAACAAAAAAAACAAGCCAAGTGACAGAAACGAGACATGTAACACTTTCATTCACAAAAGAAAGAAAGTATAGAGGTATTCAGCGTACTAGACTGTGGGGCAGGGGGTGATGTCTGCAAAGGCCTGTTAATGTGATCACCTGAATTATTCAAAATCCATTGTGTTCAAATATCATAAACCGATGTGTGAATATCCCTCCCCACTCTCTCACAAACAGGCCAAAATTATTATTTATGTGGCTGTGGCGCTGCAGAAAGACAATTAGTCATATTCGTATGCGGAAATTAATTGAGAGTGATGCAGGAAAATAAAGAAAGAGAACAAAGGTGGCTTTTTGTCATTTCCTTCCATCTGACAGGGATAATTAGATATATGAAATTGAAATTCCTCACTGGGGGGTCCTGTTGACAACACTATTTTCTGTCTCGTTCCTCTCCCCTCGTCTTTTGTGTTCCTGTTTATGCTAATTTGAACCCAGTGTTTTTCCCTGACTGCTAAAAGCACTATCCTCTCCAGGCATCCGATTTGATTCGCTGCAGCTCAAAGAGCAGCCCATCATCTCTTCATGCTCGCCTTACCTGTAGCACAACGGCTTGATGAGGGAATAACCTGTTTCTGTTTTGACCTGCAGAATTTAATTATTTTATCTGTTTATGCCAAACTGTTCAGATCTAAGAGGGCATTGCATGTATTTAAAAAGTCAGTTTGATGTAAACAAAGTATATACAGTATCTATAAAACAGTGGTGAACCGTGTATTTTACAACTAGGCCTTCGGTGGTGATCTACCCGATTTAAGTGCCATTCATACCAAGCACTATAAAAATAGCCTATAGGGCAGTCCACACAAAGCATGTTAAAGATAACTTTAACTATAAAATTCTAGTTTTAAAAATCTTTACCTTTTCATTGTGAAGCACCATTTCCCTGCACACTTGTTCATTGAGCTCCAGATCCACTCTTGTTTCCCCAAAGGTTTAACAGTACTGTTGCATGTAAGTGTCCGGCTGGCGTCTCGCTGCTGCTATGGTTAAGGTCCTGTCACAGCTAGACGATTTAGGCAGCCAAAACCTATGAAAAATTTGGAGAATACGGTGGCGTACATTGAATCAATTATGCTAAGTTTTGTCTAAGTTAAGAGCACGCTGAAGAATGCTGACGCACACTACGGCATACTTTGCAGAGCTCTTCTGAAAATTAATTTTCAGCATGCTGAAAATTTTCCGATGTATCCAGCGTATGGCTCCCACATTCATGGAGGAAATGGCGTATTTGCAGTGTTGGTTCACAGGAAAAACCCGTACAGAGCTCTGCCGGCAGTGCATACACACACACTTATTTGTTCGTATAACAGGACCTGTTGGGTTTTTCCATTTGACTGGTCTGTACCATCAGCTGTCCAGTGCTGTTCTGATAAATATGCCAAAATGTCAGAACACTGGAGGAGGAGGATCCAATCAGCTGATCGCCTGAAGCGCAGCTGTTTTCCATGATAAATCACACTTTCCTGTTGGCTGCGCCTCCCAGCAAAAGCACACTCCATGCATTATCTTGTTTTGCTGCATGGTGTTTTGCTGCATGGTGGCGCAGTGGTTAGCACTGCGGCAGCACAGTTTACCCTTGGCCGGGGGATTGTGGGGATCGTGGGATCGTGGGTTCGATCCCAGCCCCCGACCAACAGTGATCTGTGTGGAGTTTGCATGTTCTCCCTGTGTTGCGTGGGTTTACTCCGGGATTTCTCCGGTTTCCTCCCACATGCCAAAAACATGCATGTTAGGTTAATTGGCTGTCCCTAGATATCTGTTTCCTATAGGCCCTTAGAATAGAGGGTTAGTATTAATGAAAGCGCTTTGGGTGGTCTTTGTGACTAGAAAAGCGCTATATAAGTGCAGGTTAGTTAGTTAGTTAGTTAGTTTTGTTTTTTTTTTCACTTTTTTGAAAATAAACTTTTTTTTATCACCATCGGTTTGCGTGCCTTTGAACCAGGTTGTGACAGTTGTTATCTGATGTTCCTGATGTGTCACATCAGCTGTTTTACATGTGACTTCTTCTTCTTCTTCTTCTTCTTCTTCTTCTTCTTCTTCTTCTTCTTCTTCTTCTTTTAGATTTGATTGGCAGTTGGCAACAAGAAATATATGCTGCACTTCACGCTATCATTCTTCTTCTTCTTCTGCATTATGGGATATCACTCTCTCTATATATATATAATTCAAGAAATCTCTGTGTGTTTAGACGTGACTGACCTGACAGATTTGACAGCTCTGTCAGGTCAGTCATGCCCCCCTCTGCGATGTTTGTAGGGGAGAATCATCTCGGTTGAACAGAGATGATCTCTCCCACACCCAGGATTCATGGATCGGGAGGCAACGGCAGTTTGGCATGACTGCACTATGCAGAAGTTATAAGCTATGCAGAAGTTAGACTATTGTTGCGCATAAGTTGTGAATGTCGGCAACACACTAAGCATTATTTCGTTTAAGTTACTTTAAAGTTATGGAAATATTCTTTATAAGTTACTAATACATTATGTATATGTCCAAGTCGTTATGGATACATGATGCATATGGCCAAAAGTGAAAATTTTGGCGTATCTCAGCATTTTAGACCAATTTTTATACATTTGGCAAATGCTACTTAAATCATCATGGTGTGACAGTAGACAGCTCAAATTTGCAAACCCTGTCTGGCTCCAAGTATCTACTCCATCAGTTGCAAACAACAGGCATTCTCAGCAAGATAATTTGCAGCACTCCTCGGAGCCTGTAATCCAAGGATATCGCTCGTTGCTAATATGAAAGTGACGGATAAATCCTTTCTCCAGCTGAGACGAGCCTGCTAGCTTCACGGTTGGCCGACCTCTCTTCACAATGACCAGCTTTTCTTGAAAAGTCCATCGGGAAAATGGATATTTTAAAATATCAGCGAGTAAATCATTTTCCTCTCCCCTGGCAGCCACTGTGGGTGGAAAAGCATCTACTATATTTAAACAGATACAATATATTGTAGCTGCTTAAGCAAGTGCTTCCACTGGTGTTTTGCTAGCTAGGATCCTCTGCATTGTGTGTGGAGGAATCTAACCATCCAATCAAAAGACGTTAAAATGCTGACGTTCTCGAATGCCTTCTATGCATACCCCTGGACATACAGAAAATATCTGATTGGTTAAAGCAACAGGATAAGTTTAACAGCTAATTCAACCTACAGAGCACACTGTTAATCCCTGAAGGCTCAAGGCAGATTTGCTTGACCCTGGCAACACAGATGGCTGAAATATGATTGGACTAAAAAACTCATGCATTACACTGCTGGGAGGAGTGCAACCAAGAGAAAAGTTACAAAATGAAGAGAATAGACTATTGGGAATAATTTAATACATCCTCATGGAACAAATATAAAAATGTAGGTTGTAAATGTAATTCTGATAGTGTTTAGGCCAGCAGACAAGGTTTTGCTGGCCCTGAGGGTCCACCACTGCTATAAAAAATGAAGAAATTACATATTAGTTATTACATAATGCACTGCACTGAATGCATTTTCTGATACTCTGATTCTACTAAAATTCTATTCCACCTTCAGTTACACCTGCTACATGGCAAACACACTATATATAGGCAGGGGTGGACTGGGATAAAAATTCAGTGTGGGAATTTGACTCCATTGCAGGAGAATGGCCACACCATTGATATGAACCAGAAACCATTGCTACTACGTATGTTTGTACACCACCATATATGCCTAACAGGTGCCAAACTCGTTACAAATGTGGTTACAACCTTTAGGTGGGAGGATAAATATCAATTGAATTTTTTTAGTCAATTAATTATTCATTTTCTCATTTTGTACTGGGCTCTGGACCTCTCCCTACCTCTCTGCATATTTTGTTGCTCTGCAAAATGAGATAAAAATGTAAATAACATAAACTTAAACATGTACTTCTTGAGCAGTCAGTAATTCTGTGCACCAGGATTACATTCCATCTAACAGCATACCCTACATATTTAGGACTGTAGGTCTATGTTTTACCTGAAACTTCCTGCTCTGTGACTCTGAACTCTGCACCATCTCAACTTCTGGACAAGTAGCACTGCTGCTGCTGCTTCCTTGTCCACCTTTTCGGATAAACAAAACCCATATTTTCAGTTTAGCTGACTGCATTCAACCAATGGCTAAATGCAGCGGGGAAAATAAGTATTGAACACATCAACATTTTTGTCATTAAACATATTTCTGATGGAGCCATTGACCTGAGATTTTCACCAGATATCAGTAACAACCCAAGTAATCCATACATACAAAGAAATCAAGGCAACAGTGTTCACAAAACAAGTTTTATTTAATAAACTGGAATGACACAGGGGATAAGTATTGAACACGTGAAGAAAAAGAGGTGCAAAAAGGCATAGAAAGCCAAGAAACCAGCTGAAATCCATCAGAATTTAGGAAGCCATCCCATCCTCCATCAATGCAAATTAATTTCAGCTGGTTAAGTCCTGACTGATAGCCTTTAAAAAGGTCTGTGAATATCAGATTGAAGTATGTGGCGGTAATGCACCTGTAAGCTGGTTGCCAACCGCCAGTCAAATCTAAAAGAAGAAGAACCAGATTGTCACACCACAAAAAACTCATGATGGGTAGAAGCAAAGAGCTCTCTAGACCTTTGCAAACTTATTGTTGCAAAACATGATGATATTAGTTATAGCCGCATTCCTAAACTGCTGAATGTTCCAGTGAGCACTGTTGGAGCCATCATTCGGAAGTGGAAAGAACATCATTTTGCCATAAACCAGCCATGACCAGGAGCTTCTCATAAGATTTCTGACAGAGAAGTCAAAAGAATTATCAAAGGAGTTATCCAAGAGTCAAAGACCACTCATGGAGACCTCCAGAAAGACCTGGAGTTAGCAGGTATTGCTGTTTCAAAGAAAATGATAAGTAATGCACTCAACCAACATGGGCTCTATGCCTGCTCATCTCGTAAGACTCCATTGCTGAAGAAAAAGATAGATGGATAGATAGATAGATAGATAGATAGATAGATGTACTTTATTGATCTCAAACTGGGAAATTACAGTGTAACAGCAGCATGACAGTAGACAACCAAACAACAGAAACACACACATGACAGACAAAGGGATTACCCGTGGAAAGTAAAAACTAGCACGACTATAAAACCTATATACATCATAGCTTAATATATGATGACCTGTATAAACACATGAATCATCCCATTGCACAAAGAAAGACTATCAGGAGCAGAGTGAAATGTGAGGTACCAGTTAGTCTGTAAGGTGCAGTGTGGCAGCATTGTTATGACCAGAATACAACATCATAGTGAGTTATTGTACAGTGAAATGGCATGTGGCAGGAAAGATTTCCTGTACCTGGCTGTTCGACAGCGAAGCTGTAGTAGTCTACTGGAGAAAAAGCATGTTGAAACTTGTTTAAAGTTTGCTTCACAACATTTGGGCAAGCCAGTAAAACACTGGGAGAATATAATCTGGTCAGATGAGAAAAAAATTGAACTTTTTGCATGCTACAACACACAGCATGTTTGGAGGAGAAATGGCACTGCACATCCCATCATGGTGTGGGGGTGTTTTTCAGCACATGGTACAGGCAGACTTCATATAATTGAAGGAAAGAATAATGGACAAATGTACAGACATCCTTGATAAGAACCTGTTGGCATCTGCCAAGATGCTGAAGATGAATTGAGGGTGGACATTTCAGCAAGACAATGATCCCAAATCCACAGCCAAGGAAGCTCTCAAATGGCTCCAGAGAAGGAAAATAAAGCTGCTAGAATGGCTCAGTCAGTCACCTGAGATGAATCCAATTGAAACCTATGGAACGAACTAAAGATCAAAGTTCATAGAAGACACCAACGGAACCTTCAAGATTAGAAGACAGTTTGTGTAGAAGAATGGACTAAAATCACTCCTGAGCAATGCCTGCACCTAGTTTCTCCATACAGGAGGTGTCTGGAAGCTGTTATTACCAACAAAGTCTTTTCCACTAAATACTAAATGAATTTCCCCAAGCATGTTCAATACTTATTCCCTGTGTCATTCCACTTTACTAAATATAACTTGTTTTGTGAACACAGTTACCTTGATTTCTTTGTATTAGTGCATACCTGTGCATGCCCATGCATACCCATGCATGCCCGTAGAAACCAAGTATAATCATGTATTTCTGCAAGCCTGTAGAATACAGGTGTAAGCAAGGGTGTAAGCAAGCATGTCAGCAGTCATTCAGTGATGCCTGCCTTTGATCTTTGATGGCGTCATAGTGAGTCCTATGATCTTTAATGATGTCATAGCGAGTCCTATGATTGGGAGTGATGACTGCCTTTGATCTTTGATGATGTCATAACGAGTCCTATGATCTTTGATGATGTCATAGCGAATTCTATGATTGAGTGATGCCTGCCTTTGATCTTTGATGATGTCATACCGAGGCCTATGATCGTAAGTGATGCCTGCCTTTGATCTTTGATGATGTCATAGCAAGCCCTATGATCTTTTAGCAAGTCCTATGATCACGACATCGTGACAGATTTCTTGAATTTTATATAGATTGATGAGTGATGCCTGCCTTTGATCTTTGATGATGTCATAGCGAGTCCTATGATCGTGAGTGATGATTGCCTTTGATCTTTGATGATGGCATAGCGAGTCCTATGATGCCTGCATTTGATCTTTGATGATGTCATAGCGAGTCCTATGAGCTTTGATGATGTAATAGTGAGTCCTATGATCGTGAGTGATGCCTGTATAGATATCATGTAGGGATCATGTTCCTATGATCCCTACATGATATCTATACAGGCATATATATATATATATACTGTATATATATATAGATATATATAGATATAGATAGATAGATAGATATAGATAGATAGATAAATAGATAGATAGATCATGCTGATGGTAAAAAGTTGAGTTTTTACCAAAAAGTTCTATTTTGATTTTATCTGACCATATGACATTCTCCCAATCCTCTTCTGGATCATCCAAATGCTCTCTAGCAAACTTCAGACGGGCCTGGACGTGTACTGGCTTAAGCAGGGGGACACGTCTGGCACTGCAGGATTTGAGTCCCTGACGGCATAGTGTGTTACTGATGGTAGCCTTTGTTACTTTGGTCCCAGCTCTCTGCAGGTCATTCACTAGGTCCCCCCGTGTGGTTCTGGGATTTTTGCTCACCGTTCTCGTGATCATTTTGACCCTACCGGGTGAGAGCTTGCGTGGAGCCCCAGATCGAGGGAGATTATCAGTGGTCTTGTATGTCTTCCATTTTCTAATAATTGCTCCCACAGTTGATTTCTTCACACCAAGCTGCTTACCTATTGCAGATTCAGTCTTCCCAGCCTGGCGCAGGTCTACAGTTTTGTTTCTGGTGTCCTTTGACAGCTCTTTGGTCTTGTCCATAGTGGAGTTTGGAGTCTGAGTGTTTGAGGTTGTGGACAGGTGTCTTTTATACTGATAACGAGTTCAAACAGGTGCCATTAATACAGGTAACGAGTGGAGGACAGAGGAGCCTCTTAAAGAAGAAGTTACATGTCTGTGAGAGCCAGAAATCTTGCTTGTTTGTAGGTGACCAAATACTTATTTTACCAAGGAATTTACCAATTAATTCATTAAAAATCCTTCAATGTGATTTTCTGGATTTTTTTTTTCTCATTTTGTCTCTCATAGTTGAGGTATACCTATGATGAAAATTGGAGACCTCTCTCATCTTTTAAGTGGGAGAACTTGCACAATTGGTGGCTGACTAAATACTTTTTTGCCCCACTGTACATGGGTTCCGAGGGAGCGCAGGTCGAACCCCAGCAGGGGATAGATGAATTGGCATGGTAGGGGACTGCGGGTGGAGTCTGACCAGGCGGAGGTTTCCGTCGTGGGAAAAGTTGTGGCAGGACAGCGCGTGCAGCCCGCTCTCCTGTCTGGGGTCTGGAGTGTCTGGGGAGGGATAGTTCCTCTGTAGGGGGTGCTTGCCATGTCCTTTTTAGGACCGCTCATTCTACATTGGTTCCCACCTGGCACCCAACTCTCACCTGTGGCTTCTCGAAGCTGTAGCATGCACAGTGGCCACACCCCGGTAAACCGCTTTGGCGGGCGGGCTGAACTAGGTGAGGGTAGCCGATCAGGCCTCAAACCCTCTGGTGAGTTAAACAGGGTATGCCTACCCAAGTATGTGAAGACTGCAGTTGGCAGATTGAGCGGATGAGGTCATCTTTTGTCCCATCGGTCATGAAGGCAGCGACAGCAGGCGTTGTGGAACGCAAGGGCACAGCAAGGCACTATAGACGTCATGGTCATCCACTGCAGCCAAGGAAGTCCCTGGTTATGACGGCTCTTTTCGTACCACCAGATCCTGGCTTTTGAGGCCGAGAGAGTGGGATTGCCCTTGTGCATCGAATTTCCCACTTTTAAAAAAACTTTCCCGCACAGGTTTTCCTCGTGTGTGTTAGTCCTCACAACCTGACAACAGTCCTGCGGCGATGGGGAACGAGTGAAACAACGGGTGGAGGTGACCACTGGCAGTTGTAGCTTGAACCCTGCACGCAGGCGGCTTGGTGGCAATAGTCGCTCTCCTTCTGACCCTGGGACAACAGTGGAGTTCGGCATTCCCCCAGGCGACTGAGCAGCCTCTTTAGGACAGCACTGCTCACCCTCACATGAGGGAGGGGACTAGAAAATGTGTCCCAAACAAATGCTTGTCCCTTCCAATCTGGCCAGCATACCACGGCTGGCAGTTCTACCCCCCAAGTGGTTGAAACCAAAGAAGAAAGAAACTAATTCTTGGTGCGTAGAATGTACGCACGCTCATGGACAGAGATGCCTTCTCGAGGCCTGAGAGAAGAACAGCCCTCATTGCAAGGGAACTGGCCCGCTACTGCATTGACATCGCGGCCCTCAGCGAGACCAGACTAGCCGAAGAAGGATCTGTGGACGAACTAAAAGGTGGCTACACCTTCTTCTGGAAAGGCAAGGCCAAAGATGAAGAGAGGATCCATGGAGTAGGACTGGCCATCAAGACAGCGGTTCTCAAGCAGCTTCCTGACCTACCAACGTCAGTTAATGAACGGCTAATGAAACTCTGTTTCCCCCTTAACCATAACCGGCACGTTACCCTCATCAGCGCGTATACCCCAACTCTCACCAGCAGCAATGAAGTGAAGGAAGCCTATTATGAGGAGCTCAGTACCCTCGTGAAGGACACTCCCCCGAATGACAAACTCATTCTGCTAGGCGATTTCAACGCCAGAGTTGGAACAGACTGCTTCTTTAAATATGCTGGCTGATAAGAGGGCGCAGGTGTGTCCTCTCACTCAGGTACGCTGATGAGCAGTGGAGAGATGAATGGGAAGGAGGGGGCGCGCTCTCGCTGCCCATGACAGGTATAGCGTGAGCAGTATATGTCACATAATATAAAGGGCAAGAGAGGATCATGGCAAACAATAATGCACAGGATAACATAACCAAGAGTGAATATAACTGAGGACAAGGAAAAACATACTGCTAATAATAATGAGTCCGAACAAGAACATAAGGCATGGACCCTGTCCAAACCATGACAGTTAAGACTAAGAAAGTATCTACTGAATAAGTTACTTCTCATGAATTTTACTTTTTGTTTTTTTTTTCAAAAATTGTCAAGTGAATAAGTAAGTTATTAAAATGTGGATTGTTTTCTGATCAATTTGAATTTTTCCCCTCATAAATTTGTGACTTAATTTATCAAAATTCTCAGTTTTGCTTAAAAATTTTCAACCTTTTATGATAAATTTATGAAAACACAGCCTTACATCTTTGCACTCATCAATTTCCAATTGTGTAATGGCATAATCCATCCATCCAGCCATCCATCCATACATACATACATACATACAGCGTGGAAAATAAATATTGAGCACGTCAACATTTTTCTCATTAAACATATTTCTGATGGAGCCATTCACCTGAGCTTTTCACCTGATATCAGTAACAACCCAAGTAATCCATACATACAAAGAAATCAAGGCAACTGTGTTCACAAAACTAGTTACATTTAATAAAGTGAAATGACACAGGGAATAAGTATTGAACATGACTGGTGAAACTCATTTACAGTGGTGTGAAAAATTGTTTGCCCCTTCCTGATTTCTTTTTTTTTTTTCACTTAAATGTTCCAGATCATCAAACAAATTTAAATATTAGACAAAGATAACACAAGTAAACACAAAATGCAGTTTCTAAATGAAGGTGTTTATTATTAAGGGTAAAAAAATCCAAACCTACATGACCCTGTGTGAAAAAGTGACCCCCCTCCCCCTGTTAAAACATAAATTAATTGTGGTTTATCACATCTTTGGAAAGCTGAGTTCAGTTTCTCTAGCCACACCCAAGCCTGATTACTGCCACACCTGTTCTTAATCAAGAAATCACTTAAGTCGAACCTGCCTGACAAAGTGAAGTAGACCAAAATATCCTCAAAAGCTAGACATCATGCTGCAATCCAAAGAAATTCAGGAACAAATGAGAAACAAAGTAGTTGAGGTTATAAAGCCATTTGTAAAGCTTTGGGACTCCAGCAAACCACAGCGAGAGCCATTATCCACAAATGGCGAAAACATGGAACACTGGTGAACCTTCCCAGGAGTGGCCGGCCAACCAAAATTACCCCAAGAGCGCAGCAATGACTCATCCAAGAGGTCACAAAAGACCCCACAACAACATCCAAAGGACTGCAGGCCTTGCTTGCCTCAGTTAAGGTCAGTGTTCATGACTCCACCATTAGAAAGAGACTGGGCAAAAATGGCCTGCATGGCAGAGTTCCAAGACAAAACCACAGCTGACCAAAAAGAACATAAAAGCTTGTCTCAGTTTTGCCAGAAAACATCTTGATGATCCCCAAGACTTTTGGGAAAATACTCTGGACTGACGAGACAAAAGTTTAACTTTTTGAAGGTGGGTGTCCCATTACATCCGGCGTAAAAGTAGCACAGCATTTCAGAAAAGGAACATCATACCAACAGTAAAATATGGTGGTGGTAGTGTGATAGTCTGGGGCTGTTTTGCTGCTTCAGGACCTGGAAGACTTGCTGTGGTAAATGGAACCATGAATTCTGCTGTCTACCAAAAAATCCTGAAGGAGAATGTCCGGCCATCTGTTTGTGACCTCAAGCTGAAGCGCACTTGGGTTCTGCAGCAGGACAATGATCCAAAACACACCAGCAAGTCCACCTCTGAATGGCTTAAGAAAAACAAAATGAAGACTGTGGAGTGGCCTAGTCAAAGTCCTGACCTGAATCCGATTGAGATGCTGTGGCATGACCTTAAAAAGGCGGTTCATGCTCGAAAACCCTCCAATGTGGCTGAATTACAACAATTTTGCAAAGATGAGTGGGCCAAAATTCCTCCACAGCGCTATAAAAGACTCATTGCCAGTTATCTCAAAAGCTTGATTGCAGTTGTTGCTGCTAAGGGTGGCCCAACCAGTTATTAGGTTTAAGGGGCAATCACTTTTTCACACAGGGCCATGTAGGTTTGTTTGTTTTTTTCACCTTAATAATAAACACTTTAATTTAAAAACTGCATTTTGTGTTTATTTGTGCTATCTTTGTCTAATATTTAAATTTGTTTGATAATCTGAAACATTTAAATGTGACAAACGTACAAAATAATGAGAAATCAGGAAGGGGGCCAAAACTTTTTCACACCACTGTATTTTATATTGTGTGGCATTTGCTTTAGAAAGCAAAGGAAGATTTTCCATTGTAATGGAAAATGTGTTTCCTTACTGTGCATATAACAATTAACTTGATTTGATTTGACTGATGTACAGACTAAACTTTGAAGAGAACTGTGAAAGGGTGTGCAAAAAGGTTCAGCAACATTTGCATTGTTTAAGGAAACTTGCACGCTTCCAAAATGACCGAACCATAATGACAGTGTTTTATTGGGCTTTTATTGAATCTGTTTTATCCTTTTCTTTAGTGTCATGGTTTGGTCAGATAAAACTGAAACAAAGGAAATCCTTGGATCAGGTAGTTACGTAGATGGTCCAGTCGTTTGCTTGGTGAGTCACAGCTGAGCCTGACATCCCTGTACACCAGACAAGTACAGAGGATGGCTACCTCCATTTTAAATGATGACTCCCACCCTTTGCACTGCCACTTTCAGCTTCTTCTCTCCAGACGGAGGTTTGTTGTCCCAAAATGTAAAACCGAGCGCTACAAAAACAGCTTTGTTCCTGCTGCTGTCACAGAGTTGAACAAGATGTAGCAATGTATTGCACATAATTGAGTTACCTATTTAGTAATTTTTATTTTATATTTATTTATTTTTGTAGGTTTTGTATTTGGGTTCTAAATCTTTTATTGGGTTTTAGACTTTTATTGAGCTTTTAATCTCTTTGACTTAGTTTTTAACTTTTTAATATGACCCTTCTCTCTTATCTCTTTGTTTTTTCTCTTATCTCTTTGCATTATGTCCTGATTGGTGGAGCCTTGAGTACTTTTATCATGTTTATAGTCAGCTTCATGTGTGCCTGTGTTTGTGTTCATGTTGAATGTAATTGTGGTTTGTAAGTATGTGTCTAAAAGGATGTCACCTGACTGCAAAACAAATCTACCTACGGGTACAAATAAAGTAACCTGAACCTGAACCTGACTAATATACTCCAGATAGTTTTTTTTTTAATATACTGTACTCCAGACAGTAGACAGTACTAAAGCAAATATTGCCTGATCCAGAAAATTAATACGATAATGAACAGAATGAATACTAATAAAAGAAAAACATGTCTTCAGTTCAAATCAGTGAAATAAAAAGTAACTTAGAGTATGACTAAATGCACTTGAGTAAAAGTACCCAGTACCCATGAGTACATGGTAAAATGTAACTCATTACTGCCTACCTCTGTCACACACCAATAAGTTCATGACCTCTGTTACCAGCCTTCATTAATCTTCATCATATAGCTTTTACATCATATTAATTAAAACTTATCCTACATTTAATACATCATGGTCTCTAGGCCAGAATATTTGTGGTTGATGCCCACCTTGCTAGTCACTCCAGTAAGTCATTTTTTTTTCTTCCCTTCACACCCCTCATTCACAATGGTTTTGTAACACAGGGTGACAACATTTATATTTTAGCAAATTATTTATGCCACATAGAAGGCACATTACAGACAATGCAGTGCATCATATTTGCTGTTTATAGTGGATAACAGCCTCAAACTAACAGCCTGTAAATGGACAGTAAAATTTACTGTAAAGAGTAAAAGTATTTTTTTTTTCTGTATTCACATTTCGTGGTGTCACCATGGGGTGAGACGCCGGCTCGGCGCTCAGCCCATGCTCCTTTTATCCCTGCCTCTCATTGGGCAGTGCCTCAGCTGGTTCCCAGCTGTCAGTGTCACGGGACGGCTGGGGCCAATTAATCCTCATCAGCTGGGGCGCTGTTAATGAGTATAAAGAGGAGCAGCTTCGATCATTCGGGGCTGCGACATAAGCACTGCTAGGCTGAAGCCCCTTCGTCTGGTGTCAGCCTCAACTCCCCTTGCAGCATTCCGGTGTTTGTATCCCGCTGTGAGTATGCACGTCTTGTTACCCCCATGTCCGGTACGAGCTACCTACCCCTGCGCTGTGCAGCCTGAGAATGTACGTCTGTATGAGTGTCTGTGCTCTCCTCATCCCTTATCCCTTACCCAGAATAAAACATCTCGACTCACTGGCTTGTCCCTGGCTCTGATTGCCCGGCTCCCTAAAGCCGGATATGACAGTATGTCGCAGCCAGAAGAGTTGCCGGCGGCCGTGAGTCGCCGTGGAAATGTACCTTTCTGTCCGGGTGTCAGCGCTGCTAGCATGCCGTTTCCCAGGAGTCACTTCCGGCGCCAGGGCGACGGGCTGAGGTCCATCTCGGAGGCAGTCGACGGGACGTTCTTCACCCTGCACGACGCCTCCAACGCGAGACGCTGGCATCCGGGCCGTGCTGAGGAACTCCTGGACTGTCACCCTCACTCTCTGTACCATCTGGAGGACAGTGCCAGGATAGACGCTGCAGGTACACAGCGAGAGAAGCTCCACGGGGTGGATGGAAATCCCGGCAGGGAGTCGAAGTGGGCGACGTCTTTCCCCGCTTCGGAGTCCCGTTCCTGCCGCCATTCCAGTCCGGGAGTTCGCGCCAACCAGAGGACTTCCCCCGACCTGCGCCACGTCACTCGGGATTCCCTTCGAGGAGCCGCAGCTGACAGCAGTTATGTCCGGGGTCGAGTGGCTGTCGCGAGCTCTACTGTGTTTCCTGTCACCACCTTCAGGCATGTGGCGGCGGCAGTGAGATTGATGGTGAGGACTTCAGGGCTACGAAGCCTTCCCGTGCTCGACGCCTTCCTCGTCTCGATCTCCGATCTGGAGCGGCGAATCCTGGGTTTCCCCCTCGCTTCGTCCCCTGGGAGTAGTCGTCATCACATCGCCGAGTCACCTCTGCACGAACCTCGTCCGGATCCAGTTCTGGGTCATCGTCAGGACCGTTCCTCCCACGCAGCTGTCATCCCTTCGCCTCGTCAGTGTGGAGATTCTACAGCCTCGTCCCCTGAGCCTCGTTCCCCCGCTGTCATTCCTGGACATTCGGGCTGGCTCACCCCGGCTGTTTCCCCCTCCTCCTCGACGCGCTTCCTGACCGCTGTGTGTGCCTGGAATCCCGGCCTGGTGAGCTCTCTGCTGGAGACAACGCGAGCGATCCTCAGACGAATTCCCGGGGGGTCCTCCGTTATCGCCGGGCGGGGAGAGGAAGAAGCAGATTCCACTACAGCAGGCGATACTCAACCTCCAGGGGGCAGGCAAGTCATTGTTTTTTCACACCTGCTTAATGATTTGCTCTGTCACATCCCTGGAGGAGAAGTTCAGGGTTCGCAGCTCCCTGAACTCTCCCCACCTGCTGTAACCTGTATGCCTAATCCCGCATCCTCTGTGTCTCTCTCCGCCGAGCGGTCCCCGGCTCCGGGTCAACGTGGTGGGATATGGAGAGGGCCTGTGGTTCCGCAGCTACATTGCGGACGGAGGAGGGGGACTGACTGCTGCGTGGAGTCTACGCTGACGACTGAGCGTCCCTGGGTCTCCACGGAGGAGCGGTTCGGTCCAGCGGGACGAGATTCTTCTGGCTTCACGCCGAGTGGGTCGTCGGCGGGGTTACCTGCGCTGGAGGGATCTCAAGCTGCGCTGACCATCGTGCTGGCTGCGGGGCCCGACGCGGCTAGATGGGAGCCTGACAACGACCTCCTGACGACGGATCCTGGATCTTCGCAGTCCTGGACGGCGTCAGAACCCGAGATCAGGCGAGTGCTCTCCTTTCTTTTCTTTCTTTTTATCTTTGAGCACTTCAGCCTATCTCCAGGGGAGACGAGCAGGGTGCAGCCGCCCGCTGCGTCTGAGCTCGTCTCGCCGGGTTCTGGCACTGCCGGTGATCCTGATCCCGGTTCTGTTTTCTCTTCTGAGCCTTCTTCCAGGGTCACCGGCGAGGAGTTGCTGTTCCTCGTGGTGCTGGAGGGTCCGGGTTCAACGTTGGAGGTCGGTTCTGGTGCAGTGTCCAACGTGGGTTCGCCCGAGACCCAATCGGGGTCCAACGTGGGTTCGCCTGAGGCCCGATCGGGGTCCGACGTGGGTGCTGCCCCAGTGTTGTCCAGGTCCGGTGAGGAGGTGGCCGTTTCCCTGAGGCCCGCCGCCCTCGTCATCGGCTCTCCCCTGAGCCTCTTCCACCGGGATCCGCTCTGACCCTTCGTCCGTCTCAACGGTCCTGGTGGTTGAGTGATGCGGGTCGACGACCCGACCCGCAAAACTTTCGGTTCGGCGATCTGGTTTCCCCCCACTGGTCTGTGTTTGCCTTTGGGCGGCCTGGTTCGGCAGCCGTTGGACTGGATTCCTGGGATCTGGGCCCAGAGTTCGCCGTCCGAACATTTCTCTTCCCCGGGTTGCCAACTGGACAATGGGCGGGGAGATTACCAGAACAATTCCGGCCGTTTTGGACTCTGCCTGCCGTCTCCTCGGGTGTCCTTTACTTCTTTTATTATTATTGAGGTCACTCGGGTGTAGTTTCTTTGTCCATTAGGGGAATATATGTTTTTGTGCTGTGTGTTGTTTTTTTTAACCATACTCAGCATTTTTATCGTATTGTTATCCTGTTACCCTGTCACCTTTTTTTCCTCTTGGTGACTCACCTTATGTATCGCGCTGTGTATTGCATTTTCTTATCTTTACTCAGCGTTTTCATTCATCCTTACCTTAGCCTTGGCCTCGTCGGTGCATCATGGGGTATGCGTGTGGTTTCCTGTTCAACCATACTCTGTGATCACCCCATTCTGTCTTATTATCCTCGTGGGGGGCCTTCCCTGGCCCCGACTTTAACATTGACTGTGTTTGTTATTGTTTGAAGTAATGTGTTTCATTCCCACTTAACCGTACTTCATTATTACCCATTTGTCCTTGTCACCTCTGTTTCTTTAGGTGATCTTTTATATATTCGGTGCTGTGTGTTTTGTTTTCTTTAGTATCCATGCACAGCGTTTTTCATTTTTTGTCCTGACCTTTGTCTTGTTGGTGCATTATGGAGTAGTGTTTTGTTCCCCTTAACTATACTCTGTGATTGCTTTATTCATTCCTGCCACCTTTTTGGTGGGTTTTTGGTTTTCTTTTTTTTGCCCCGATCTATACGTTATTTGTATGCTGTCTGTAGTCGTATTTGGTATTTTCCCTACCTGTGTCCTAACTCAGTTTTCTCCCTAACTGTGCTCTGGGTTAATCCTTTTCCCTGTGTTGTAGGGTATTGTATTTGGGTTTTTTTTCTCTGCCCTGCTGCCCTACATTGGTCTATTGTTTTTTTTTTTTGTCCTTCCCTTTGCATCTTCCCCTCCGGTCCTGCCTCCCTTCCGCCCACCCTAGGTGGGGAGGGGGGGGGGGGGGCTGGGATGTTCCTGGTCGTTCGGGAGCCCGACCGTGAGGGGGAGGCTCTGTCACCATGGGGTGAGACGCCGGCTCGGCGCTCAGCCCATGCTCCTTTTATCCCTGCCTCTCATTGGGCAGTGCCTCAGCTGGTTCCCAGCTGTCAGTGTCACGGGACGGCTGGGGCCAATTAATCCTCATCAGCTGGGGCGCTGTTAATGAGTATAAAGAGGAGCAGCTTCGATCATTCGGGGCTGCGACATAAGCACTGCTAGGCTGAAGCCCCTTCGTCTGGTGTCAGCCTCAACTCCCCTTGCAGCATTCCGGTGTTTGTATCCCGCTGTGAGTATGCACGTCTTGTTACCCCCATGTCCGGTACGAGCTACCTACCCCTGCGCTGTGCAGCCTGAGAATGTACGTCTGTATGAGTGTCTGTGCTCTCCTCATCCCTTATCCCTTACCCAGAATAAAACATCTCGACTCACTGGCTTGTCCCTGGCTCTGATTGCCCGGCTCCCTAAAGCCGGATATGACACGTGGTGGTTTGACCCACATTCTTGAACTGTGCCTCACATTTTACTTTTGACAGTTGACAGTAATGACTTACAATTTTAAGGAAAATGCACCAGTTTTCTGACACTACATTTTCTATTTTCTTTCTTTTGCATATTTTTTTCTTACAATGGATTCCAGAAAAAGTCTGTTTCTAAGCTGCATGTTTAGAAGATAACAGAAAAAAGCAAAACACCCTCATATAACATTTTCCTGCTGAGCAGTCCCAGTCCAGGGATTTGCCATTAGTGACTGGTTAGTATCATGTGAACCACCCTCTCAGTATCAAAGAGGAACATCTGATAAAAGAACCTTGTGGTCTGAGTGGAATTATGGGTTATGTCACCTTTCACCACAAAACTAGAAGGGGCCTCTCAATAGTTTCCCTCTGACATGAGAAACAGCTGCTGTCATGTTTCTCACAACTAAATGATTTAGTGGCACAATACAGAGATGTGGAAATATCAGGAGTTCATGAATCATCATGAATAGACACTTGAGCTCCTGAGGAAAACTGGGAATTATATATTTAAAAAGGTCCTTTTTTTCATAAATAAATTCAAGAAGGTTGTCTCTTCAGCTACACTTCAGCTTTTGTCAACAACTGTCTATGTCTATGGAAGCAATGAGTCAATGGCACTTGTGGCTTTTATGATGAGATCCTGATTTAATTTTCATTCAAATTTTCTGAGTGCATTTTTAATTTGCTTTAAAAGAGCAAGTACACTTCAGTTGTTGCATTTATTTTACACATTCTAACGATATACTGTATTTTTAAACTCTGAATGTAATTGCTCTAATCATTGCTGTGCCCAAAAATTCCCTTTGTGTACAGTTATTGTGTTAGATATCAAAAGTTATTAGCCACATTTAAAACACACAATTAAACAATATTGCACAAGAAGGAGTATGTGTGGGTGAATATACCACAACAATGGTTCAGTCATGGCCCAGTGTGCATCAGAGAACATAACCAGCTCAGATGCTACTCTTCGATGATGCCAACTAACACAAACACAATATAGAATATAATCGATTTATTGTCATACACACATGTTCAATGAAACATGCACTTATTCACCAGTTATCTGTACACATACCTTACTAGATGCCATTGGTCGGATGTCCGTAGTCTAGTGGCCTGCTAGCTAGCCCTTGATTATTTCTCTGCTTTTGTTTACGTGCTCGCCATCATCTTTTTTATTGGCATCTTCAGATGAAGTAAAGAATCAGAAGCATGCATTACATTGTGAAGCTTCAGCAGAAAATGTAAGGTGTAAGATCTTATTCTAAACTCTGAGATAACTAATTTTAAAAGTAAGCTCACTACAGCTAATTGGGCTAACTCACAGCATGCCTGAAACGCAACAACACAACTTCTGGTTATGAAGTCTTTCTCTTTTCAAACAACACCTTACTTGGAAATTAAAGTACTCACCATATTTCAACTCTCAGGTATTATAATTATAAGAAGCCGTCAACAGTTATAATTAAGGATTATTAGAACACCGCTGAAACACAGTGTTACATCTGGTACTGTTACAGTAATTCCTGAAATCCCTATTGTCCAATCGAATTTCTGGATCAGAAATAATTTGTATAATTTAGAAATACAGAATTTTAAAATTTTTCTCTTTTTAAATCTCACATTAAGATGCTGATCTGTCATTGTTGAGGAACACTGGAAAAAAGGGGAAAAAAGGGTAATAATTGAGGATTGAGTGTGGTTGTTAGAAGGGGAAGGAAAGCAGGATGGAGATATGAATTGAACCGGAAAGAGCCTTGTGTCTAATGCTTGCCACATTCGCTCTTGAATGAAGGTCTAATTACCCATCGGTATTTGGTGCCAGAGTTCCCAGGTCCCTACAGCCCCTGGCCCTGTGCAGGCACTGAGCATCCAGAGCCAGCTGCCTCCCAAACACTTGCAGGTAAACAGGCCGGCTTAATAGTCCTACCACAAGGGAGGCAGATGAAAGACCAGGAAACTGTTGCCAGAAGCCCCCCGAAAGGATTAAAAGACAAGAGAGGTAGGCTGGCAGTAGTCACTAAGGCCATCCAAGCTTACTGTACCTGCATGCTGATGTTTGATGATTCTTTTATAAGCAAATATAATCGTTTTAAGAATATGGTTTAATATTTACAGTGAATCTGTTACTTCTCCAATAACTTCAATTTGTTAGCTGAGGTTCTTTAAATCATTTGAGATACAAAAGATCAGATAGTGGTTGTTTAGAACCTATAAAATAAATGAAAAATAAAACAATAAATAAACTAGAAAAGCACTCAGAGAGTGCATACCTCCACCAAGGCTCCTTCCGTCCCTCATGGATCACCCCCAAAAAGTAATGGGTTCACGTGTAGGCCACAAGCCAGTTCTGGTGAAAATTGCATCAAAGTCTGTTGAGTAGTTTTGGAGGATTCGTGCTCACACATTGTGAGAAGATTAAAGCCTTGGTGGAGGTATGCATTCTCAGATCATCACCAAAATGTAATGGGTTCCTCTGTAGCATAAGGAACACCTCTGGTGAAGATTTCATCCAAATCCATCCAGTAGTTTTTGTGTAATCCTGCTGCACAAATACAAACAAGGTCCTTGGTGGAGGTATGCAGTCTCAGATCATCCCCAAAATTTAATGGGTTCATCCTTGGCCCAAGGGCTACCTCTGGTGAAAATTTAATCAAAATACATACAGTACTTTTTGCATAACCCTGCTAACAGACAAACATACATACACACAGACAGACAAACCACCCCTGTTCCATTGCCTCCTTGGCGAGGGTAGCAAGACTGTCATAATTGTACTGACCATACATTGGGGCTGGGCAATTCGACCTTAACTCACCATCATGGCTTATTGAATCTTTCAGGTCAGTTTTCTTTTTTTAACTTCTCTCTTCTCCCTTACAGTTTACTGGCAAGGTTCATAATTATTAAGCAATATTACACAACGCTATGGTATCATATCACTGTGGTGTGTAGTAAACAAACGTAATAGGACAGGTCTATTGTGTTTTCACAAACAAAAAATTAAACATTGTTCAGTGCTGAAGTTTACTGTGTTTACATACCGTGTGGGTCATGTGGCTCCAAGGACATCCTCAGCTTGTCTGCCGTCTGCACACATGTCTACACGTACTCCAAACTCTGTCTTAAACCACACACTTTGTTTGCTTTTCTTGGCGTCTTCAGATGAAATAATGTCAATCATCACCAGTGTTGGGCAGGTTACTAAAAAATAGTAACTAATTACAGTTGCTAATTTCTTCTTTTCAAAAGTAATTGAGTTACTTTACCAATTATTGCATGATTAGAGTAACTAGTTGTTACACCACTCCAGGACAACTTGGTGTAGAAAAACAAGTTCTTTATTTACCTCAAAAAGATTAATGCAGCACACATACAGAGCACGCGTTTGTGTTTTCTTCAGTAACTTGAACACAGAGAACCCCAACAAAAAAGCGCTTGACCCATGACCTCAGTTCAAGGCAAAGGAACAATCTGCAGCACTACCGCTGTGGAGTGTGTAAATAACGAGGCGTATTTGACTCAGACAGTTTATTACACATCTCACACAGAAGCATAGTCAGAGAGAGAGCATCTCAGCCAAGACTCTTCTCTTAAATACTGTGGCATTCCTCCAGAAGCTTCTAACACACAAAAGGTCACATTGCATTCACTTCCTTAATCCTTTACCATCCTCCTAGAAATTTCTGATACACAAAAGATCACACTGCATTCATCCTTCACACCTCCCTGTTATCTCACCAGGGAACCTCTGCTCTTTGTTCTTATCTAAGATGTTACACATTATGCTTTCCCCATGTGCCTCTACACCACCCCCCGAGCATATTGGATAGAACAAAAGAATAACAGTCCGTATGCTGTGACAGAACCATTAAACATCAATCCACATGCTGCTTGGGTTTCAGTCTTCTCCCGTATCTGCTGTAACCAGGATTCACCGCCTCCGCGGCGCTGTCATGCTGGGGAGCTGATGTTTGGGGGTGAAAACCTTTTGTCTGTCCCTGTGGGTGTTCTGGGGAAACTTTTCTCTGGGAAGCTCCCCGTGGGGGTCTTCCACACCGAGGGGCCCTCGCCAATAGCACTTGCTCGTCCGCCACCACAAAAGCGGGTTTGAGTCTGTTTATGCCAACCTTTTCCCTCCTACCCCCCAAATCAAGCAAAAAATGCTTATCCCCTGTTTCCAGCACTCTGAACGGTCCATCATAGGGTGGTCGCAATGGCGGGCAGTGGGTGTCGTGTCTGACAAACACGAACTCCGCGTTTTTCAAAGTTTTAGGTACAAAAACACGCGGAAAACTGTGGTGGGCAGGGCCCGGCAGCGTGCTTGTGTCTATGCTACGCTGCAACAGCTGCAGCGGGAAAATGCCCGGCGTGGGATTATCTGGCAGAAACTCCCCGGGCAGCCGAAGTGATTGTGCAAAAACGAGTTTAGCTGGGGAAGCTTCCAAATCCTCTTTAGGCTCAGAACGTAACCCCAATAAAACCCACGGTAGCCTGTCTACCCAATTTGCATCCGTCAGTGAAGCCCTGAGAGCCGCTTTCAATGATCTATGAAAACGTTCGCATAACCCATTAGCCTGTGGATTGTGCGCGGTAGTGCGGTGAATTGAGACACCCAGGCTGCGGGCCATTGTTGACCAGAGTTCGGAAACAAATTGAGGGCCTCTGTCGGACGTAATGTCCGACGGGACTCCAAAATGCGCCACCCATGCTGTTAAAAATGCGCGCGCCACGTCCTCGGCTGTGGTTGCGGCCAGCAGAACCGCTTCTGGCCAGCGTGTGGTGCGGTCCACCATTGTCAGGAGGTGCGTGCACCCCTGTGATGGCGGGAGGGGGCCCACGAGGTCCACGTGGACATGGTCGAACCTCTTAGCCGGAATATGAAACGGCTCCAAAGGAGCCTTCGTGTGTCTGTGTACTTTGGCTCGTTGGCACGCCATGCAGGCTGCCGCCCACTCTTTCACCTGTTTACACAGGCTCGGCCACACGAATTTCTCCCCTACCATTTTGACCGACGCGCGCACTCCCGGGTGCGCCAAAGAATGAACCGAGTCAAACACGCGGCGACGTCACGCGGCCGGGACCACGGGACGCGGGCGCCCCGTGGAGACATCACAGATTGGGGGGGGGGCATGCTGTCTTGCAGCACCCTGCTCTCCAACCTTAACCCTGTTGGTCCAGACTGGAGCGCGCGCACGTCCGCGTCACTAGCCTGCTCCGCGGCCATGGCTGTGTAATCTATCCCCACGCGGACCGGAGCAGCCACGGCGCGCAAGAGGCAGTCTGCCACTACATTCAGTTTACTCGACACATGCTGAATATCGGTAGTAAACTCTGAGATCGCGGCCAGCTGTCTCTGCTGCCGGCCTGACCACGGTTCTGAAACCTTGGCCATCGCGAATGTCAATGGCTTGTGGTCAACGAACGCGGTGAAACAGCGCCCTTCCAGCCAGAACTGGAAGTGGCGAATGGCCAAGTGGAGAGCCAGCAACTCCCTGTCAAACGCGCTGTATTTACGTTCACTGTCGCGCAAAGTCCTGCTGAAAAAGGCGAGCGGCTGCCAAGCCCTGGCTACGCGCTGCTCCACGACCGCCCCTATGGCCACATCTGACGCGTCAGTAGTAAGCGCTATGCGGGCCGTTGGGTCTGGATGCGCCAGCAATGCAGCGTTTGCCAGGGCTGCTTTGACTTCCGAGAACGCCCGCTCTCGCTCCGGGGACCATTCGATCTTATTCGCGGGTTTCTGTTTTTTGAGCGCGGCGTACAGTGGTTGCAGGAGCTGTGCTGTGCAAGGAAGGAAACGGTTATAAAAATTCACCATTCCCAAAAATTCCTGTAACGCCCTGACCGTTTGCGGCCGGGGAAAATCTGCTACCTTGCGCACTTTGTCAGGCAGCGGAACCGCTCCTTCGGGAGAGACGCGGTGCCCCAAAAAATCAATCTGCGTCACCCCGAACTGACATTTCGCTGGGTTGATTATTAACCCGTGCTCTTCCAACCTCCGGAAAACCGCCGTGAGGTGGGTTTCGTGTTCGTCTTCGGATGCGCTGACTACCAAGATATTGTCCAAGTAGACAAATATGAAAGGGAGATCACGCAGCACTGCATCCATCATGCGTTGGAACGTCTGTGCAGCCCCTTTAAGCCTGAATGGCATGCGCAAAAACTTGAATAAACCGAACGGAGTTATCACCGCTGTTTTGGGTATGTCCTCAGCACACACTGGGACTTGGTGGTAACCGCGGACCAGGTCTATTTTAGAAAAAACGCGCGCTCCTGCCAAGTGAACGGAAAAATCCTGGATGTGAGGAATTGGGTAGCGGTTGTGCGCTGTGGTGTTGTTCAACTTGCGGAAATCCCCGCAAGGTCGCCACGAACCCTCAGCTTTAGGGACCATGTGTAGTGGGGAAGCCCATGGGCTGTTTGAACACCTGATGATGCCCAACCTCTCCAGGTTGGCAAACTCCTCGCGCGCTATGGCCAGTTTAGCTGCGTCCAAGCGCCGAGGTTTTGCAAAAACGGGCGGCCCGGTGGTGGTGATAAAATGCTCCACCCCGTGTTTAGCAATGGCTGCCGAAAATGTCGGGACAGTGAGTGTTGGGAACTGAGTGAGCAGTGTGTGGAACTTACCGCATGCCGCTGTGACGTTGGCTTGTGCTGTTGGCCGGGACGCTCGAGCTGTACAGGGGATAGAATCAAAGGACAGTGCATTAACCAGGCGCCTGTTAGCGACATCAACCAACAAACCATGTGTGCACAAAAAATCAGCCCCCAATATATTGAAATTCAATGCTGCTATGACAAAAGTCCACTCAAATGTACGGCCGTGTAGAGACAGGAGTAGAGTCCTCTCACTAAAGGTCTTAATCTCCGAGCCGTTTACTGCTGCCATCTCAGGGCAGCTAGATCCTGCCAGCCGGTTGGCGTAGGACGGCATGATGAAACTCATCTGGGCGCCGGTGTCCACGAGGAAATGCCTCCCCGAGCGTGCGTCCGTTAAGTAGAGCAGCTTGTTCTCCTCCCCGAGGGTCGCAGCTGCTACCGACCCCCCGGTCTTGGCGTTTCCCGAGCGCTTGAACTGGCACGGTGGTATACATTTGCGTGCCTTCTCTGCGAAGCGGCGGTGGTAGAAACAAAGGGTGTCTCCTCCGCGTTCTTTGGCCCCCGCTGCTGCTGTCGTCGGTGGCTCTGCTGCTGCCGTCGATGGCTCCTCGCCTCCTCCGGCCGTCGCGCCGAGCTCCGTTGCTGCTGCCATGATTGTGAACTCTCTGCTGGCGATGATGATCCGGTTTGCTTCTCGGGCCAGCGCACGATAGTCCCGCTTGGCCAGCAACGGCGAATTGGCCAGGGTCGCTCTTGTCGCTGACGGAAGGTTCCGGAGGAAGAGGTGGGTAAAAATGAAATGGTCGTCGTCCGAGCCCTTTAATCTCAGCATCTTCTCCATCAGGTCAATAGCCGACCCATCTCCTAACCCAGTCCGCGTCAGGAGTCTCTCTGCTCTCTCACCAACCGAGAGTGTGTAGTGCTGGATGAGTGCAGCCTTCAGCGCGCCGTACTTGTCGCTGGTTGGTGGCTGATCAAGCAGGCTCTCCACATGCTGAGCCGTGTGGGCATCGAGCGTTGCGACCACATAGTAGAACTTCGTGTCATCCGCCGATATCCCCCGGAGGGCCAACTGCGCCTCAACTAGGTGGAACCAGGAGCGCGGATTGTGCTGCCAAAAATCCGGTAGCTGGATTGTTACAGCATATGCTTGGCTGGGGGCTCCCAACGAGGCTGGCTCCGGGGATCTTTCGTCGTGTTGCATGATTCGTCTTGGGTCACCAGTGTGGAGTGTGTAAATAATGAGGCGGATTTGACTCAGACAGTTTATTACACATCTCACACAGAAGCATAGTCACAGGAGAGCATCTCAGCCAAGACTCTTCTCTTAAATACTGTGGCATTCTTCCAGAAGCTTCTAACACACAAAAGGTCACATTGCATTCACTTCCTTAATCCTTTACCATCCTCCTAGAAGTTTCTGATACACAAAAGATCACACTGCATTCATCCTTCACACCTCCCTGTTATCTCACCAGGGAACCTCTGCTCTTTGTTCTTATCTAAGATGTTACACATTATGCTTTCCCCATGTGCCTCTACACCGCCACCCATTGGTGCAGATGTATAACTACATTCCAAAATAGACACTAGGAAAACAGAATCAATAAATTCAGGCAATGTTTTTCACTTATTTAGCACAACACTAACTCAAGTGCTACAATCCTCCCCTGCTAAATAAATGTTGTCCTCAACATTGGCCAAATATGAACCAGAAATGCATGTTACATGTGACGTTTTCAAGATGGAATACAATTGGAATAGATTAAATGTTTCACAGTGCATTAAGATCGCTTTGGCATACCATACTATTGAACCTCAGGTGATACAACCAAGTGTAACTCATTACTCAAATAAGCATGAAGTTCATAACCACGTGGAGTAGTTTTCCAATAGTACAGGTATTAACAATTTACTCTAACACATGTTACTATCACTTCATGTACTCCGGAGTCTGTACACTTAGATAATAACCTTACTTGGACATATCAAATTGACCAAATGTCACTCAAACCAATTTTGTTATATACAATCTCAATAGTTTGTAGTATCAAATACTTAAGTCACAATAATAGTTTTAACCTTGTAAGTACCAATACATTTCACATCTCCAACAATATTAAACAGGTGATCTGTGTCACAGTTCAATAATAACCCACAGGCACATAAGCTGGGTAGTAAGGCATTTGTGGAGCTATCCAAGGTACTCCATATTGTCCATAGAATGGGGTTACTGCACTGGCATACAGTGGATTGGAATTAAGACCAATTACTCTCCAAACTGGTTGACCAAGTTGGGCGTCTCCCTCTCTGAGACCTCCTCAGCACAGTGTCTGACAGCTCTTTGTCCACACAACTGGGCTGGGCTGGAAAGGAAACCGTCTCTGTTGGTTCCGGAATGTCCATTTGAAACTCCTCAGCATCCACCCTGAGCTTGTGAGTGTCCATTATCTGTTGCTGAGTATCCTCAGGATGCTCTGACTGACTGGTTTGGTCTCTAGCTTTGGCATTTATTGTCACCGTATTTTGTAACACATTTTGCTTGTTCGGGCTTAACTCTATTGGTTGGACATGGGGTGAGGTTTGAGCTTTGGGGATTTTCCCACTTTGGGACTTTGGTTTTTGGAGCTGTGGCTTGTCCCTCAGTCACAGCCCCCGCCAGTTTCCCTGCTTCTGACTCCCCCCTACTCTACATCCCTTTGCCCAGTGAGAGTCACTGCCACATTTGAAGCAATGGCTACAGTCCTTGTTCTCTTGTTGACACGCAGCACATTGTCTTTTCTGTCTCTGAGTTGACCTTTTGTAGGATTTGGTTTGCTTGCCACTCTCATGTTTTATGTCACGTTGAACAGTCTGCACAAGTGAGGCTACCTGACCTGTAAGTTCTCTGACTGCAGTATTACTTTCCTCTATTTTAGAGAATAGTGAGTTGTCTTTGGCTGGTTTGTTTGGCTTAGCTACAGGTTGGCCTATGCAGGGGTCATTCAGTGTTTCAGTCTGTTTAACTACATTTAGTCCTGCTCTGAGAGCTGACTTATTTGCCTTTGTCTTTAGAGTTCTTTCACTTTCATTGTACTGTGCGGTTTGCATTTTCTGTAACAGGAGCTCATCACTGCTGTTTTCATCCTGTAGGTACATCCTCATTTCTGCTCTGACATTGTCATTTAACAGTCCGGTCATAATTGACTGAAAGCATTGACTTTGAACTAGTTCTATGTTGTACTTCAGGCTAGACTGAGTACGCTCTGATGCAAAGAGGGTTTTCTGATGCCAATCCAGTACTCTAATCAGAAACTCAAGGGGTGTTTCATTTGTTCCCTGTGTGGCTTTGGTCAGTTGTTGATACAACACAGTTGCATCTGTTTCCCCATAATGGGCTCTTTGTCTTTGTCTCAGGTTGGTCAATGTGAGATCTACTTTTCCTTCTAAATAGCTCCTTAACTTCAGTCCAGGGCTTATGGCACGGACTACAGCATCCACCATTTCAATTTCAGAGTAGCCTTCTTTTAAGCCACTTTCAATCTGATGCTCCAAACTACTGATACTCAAGGTGTCTTTTGACGATGACTCACCCACGTGACCATTTATCCTGAAATCTTTCCTGAATCTAACTGAAGAAGCATTGCAGCAGCTGTTGCTGATGGAGCCTCTCCCTCTGCGCTGAGTCCCGCTGTCCAGCATTGTCCTCGTGGCCACCTGATGCTCCAGCGATGCCTCCGACGCTGATGGTACAAGGTCCTCTCCTGGCGCCTGGTCCTGTCCCACTGCCGCAGGCTGCTCCAGGCATGTAATCACCGCCGTCGCCGCCATGTCCATGGATGAAGACAGGGGTGCCGCTCCCGCACCGACAGCCAATGACTGTGTCTCTATGAGCGAGTCTAACTAACTAACTAACTAACCTGCACTTATATAGCGCTTTTCTAGTCACAAAGACCACTCAAAGCGCTTTCACTAATACTAACCCCTCTATTCTAAGGGCCTATAGGAAACAGATATCTAGGGACAATTAGCACATCGTTTAACTCCAAAAGCACAGACATGCCTTCATCTTCACTTTGCACAAGCTCATCTTGATCACAAAACTGACTAATAAGCTTAACAAGAGCTCTGCGAGTTTTGTTTGAAATATCATTGTCTAGAGCTCTGCGAGTTTTGCTTGAAATATCATCGTCTTTTCCGGTAATATTACACAGTTCACATACTCTTAGTAGTTCTTGGACAAAAAGGCCACATAATTTCTTTTCCAGCTTCAACAAAAAATCTTCGCGATGCTCAGACATGCTTGCAAAATTAGCCTTTTCACTGGATTTGACTGAAAAAAAAAATGCAGTTTGTGTCGCACTAGCTAGACTCACGCTGCACCTTAGTGTTAGCCTCTCGCTCTGGCACACTTCTTTACCGTCTCCGTTGTCTGTTTTTTCAGTCTCTCTCCGTGAGGTAATCCAGAAATATCAATCTCAGTGGAACCTCCAAAATGTTACACCACTCCAGGACAACTTGGTGTAGAAAAATGAGTTCTTTATTTACCTCAAAAAGATTAATGCAGCACACATACAGAGCACACGTTTGTGTCTTCTTCAGTATCTTGAACACAGAGAACCCCAACAAAAAAGCGCTTGACTCATGACCTCAGTGCAAGGCAAAGGAACAATCTGCAGCACTACCGCCACCTATTGGTACAGATGTATAACTACATTCCAAAATAGACACTAGGAAAACAATCATTAATAAATTCAGGTAATGTTTTTCACTTATTTAGCACAACACTAACTCAAGTGCTACATAGTTACTTGAAAAAGAAACTTTCACATTACTTTTAAATGCATACTTAAATTATCTTGCACACATAGCAAGATAATTTAATTAATGGATTACATTATGGGCCTAATGTCAGGCTGAAAACAGACTGTTTCAGACAGAGTTTTTAGAACATGTTGAGTCTGCTTTATCCTGCCTTGACAGCTCTTATTGCGGGAAAAACCTGAAGAAAATCAACATGATATTGCCAGTAATTTACTCATTTTGGACTGAGAGTTAGCAACACTGCATAAAGCTGTCCATGTTTATCTTACCATTATGATATGGATTTAATCCGATGTGCAGTGATCCAAAGAAAATGTCCATTATCCACAGTCCAAATGTCTGCTGTGACAGAGACTTGATCCAGTCCCTCAAATTCCTTTTTGGAGATCAAAATCCATTTTTGAATAATCTTTATCCAGGTAGCAAGTAAATGTGTTTTAACTTCAGTGGCTCACAGTCTCAGCTGTCTCTGTTATCACATCTTCAGTCTGTAATGATGTAACTGGCAATGAGTCGGTTTAATTCTTGATGGGTCACAAAGTGTCTAGATGCATACCTGTGCTTGAAATCCAGCCGTGGGTGTTGAGACAAGCGTATTTCCACTTTAAATCCAGCCATGGCTGGTCAGATAGCGTAGATCAACTAACACAGTGTTGTTAGCGTAGCATAGCACAAGCTTTGTTGGTGCTTTATTGCTGTTTTCAAGCACTTCTGAAGATTGCAGTAGGTCTCAACCGGCACTTAGTTTGCAACCCACCAATATGCTTTTGTCTTTAACCGCAACAAAGGAAAAATATTTCTGTTTCCACAAAAACAAAGTAGCTTCATCTTTTCCTCCACTCAGTAGTGAAGACTTAACTCTCTGCAACAGGTCACATCGACTGTTGGCTCCTCTCAGCCACGGCAGGGTCAGTTTGTATATTCATTTATTTGTGCTAAAAATATCTATCCATATTAATAAAACGAGTAACGAGTAACTCATCTTATCAAATTTCAGTAACTGTAACGTATTACTGAATTTTTAATCAGTAATTTCATTACATAGCACGTTACTGCAAAAGTAATGGCATTACTCCCAACACTGTTCATCACATACTATGTGGATGAATACCACATTCCTTTCATTCCAAGCCGTTTTACTTTTTTCTGCAGAGTTTTGATTAGATTGCACTGCTTCTGGGTTGCGGACGTACGTGGCCATGCAAGTAACTCCGCACGTAACTACACAGACATGTCTTAAAGGGGCAGTACATGAAATGTGCAATATTATAAAGACAAAGGAGAGCCCTAATTCACATAGTGAATTCTGTAATTAATCATGACAACAAAAATTGATGACGTTAAATGGGGTGCTAAGTTAACAGGCAATTAACACATGAACTTCTTCACCACTTTTTTTTTTCTTTCGGCTGCTCCCTTTCGGGGCCACCACAGCATATCATCACCTTATATTGCGATGATGATTTGGCAAGGATTTTTACGCCGGATGCCCTTCCTGACACAACCCTGCTTATTTATCTGGGTTTGGGACTGGCACAGGGAGTACACTGGCTTGTGCATCCCCTGAGGCTGGGTAATCAACTTTCCTTCCTCCATTCTATTTTTGCTGAGCACCAAGCTAGAAGGCAGGAAGTACCATTTTTATATGGTCTTTGGTATGACCCGGCTTAGACTTGAACCCACGACCTTCCAGTTGTGGGGTGGATCCTGTACCTACCACTATCCACCACTTCAGTTTTGAGCTCCTTCACCACTATTTTTTTAGTTTTATTATTATATATAAATGAAATATTAAAATTAACAGTTAGTTACAATCTATTGATCTGATTCAGTTAAAATAAATTTACAGCAGTTTCCTGCTCTGTAGCACAGAAAATCACTTAACATTTTAATTTTTACTTAACATTTAGTTCCTACTATGATTACAGAGATCCCCGACCCTATTACTACCAGTCAATAGTGGACTTTTCCGACATGCTTTTCACCTTGTGTCAATACTTTTGGTAGTTTCTGCCAGCATATAGTTTTTCACGCATTGCGTCATGCCATCTAATTAGCTGTGGAGAGTACGTCCACTTTGGGCTGCTAGGAGGGGCATCATTTCAAAGTGGTGTGACAGCAGTGCAGTGTCAGTGCATCGGGATTTTGGTGTGTTTTATGACAATGCACTTTTGAACAGGAAAAAGAGATCTATCATCAAAAGTGCATTGTCAATGCTACTTCAGCAGCATGTTTTGAAATTGCACAGCTCAGGAACACATGAGGAAACACAACATGTGCTGGGATTTTCTGTCATTTTAACAGTGAGCATTGGAACAGTTGTAATATAATCACATATTTTAATTGTGATATGATGATGTATTTATTACAATTAAAATGACAGGTGATTATATTAATTGATGAAATTAAGCTTGGTGGCACAGTGGTCACCACTATGGCAGCATTGCAAGAAGGTTCTGGGTTTGATCCTACCCCCTGGCCAGTGGTGACCCTTTTGTGCAGAGTTTGCATGTTCTGTCCATGTTTGCGTAGGTGTAAGGACCCCTTTACACAGCATGGAGATTGTTGAGAGATTGGGCCAATTTTTGATCTTTGGGATCGTTTGGGAGATCCTTGCGTGTTTTGGACTAAATCAAACTTTGAGGAGACCGTGGCAACTGTGAAGATCACTGAAGGTCATTGGTAGATCAAAAACTGGCCAGATCTCTCAATGATCTCTCAATGATCTCCACCTCTGTGTAAAGGGGGTATAACTAAAGGAAAGGTCACCATGTTTCTATGCAGAAGACTAGCAGCATAATGTCTAAGCAGGGGGAAAATGAGTAGCTCTCTGTGTGGGATGTGATTTCCATGAAAGAGGCTGTCAGGGTGGGATGGGAACATTTCCAGTTGTGACGACTCCAGATCTGTCCCGAGGAGCGGGGATTCCCACAAGCTGGATAAACATGCAGTTTGATGGAAGCAGTGGTGCTTATCTGTCTCTAGATGTTTTATATTATCATCAGTGTTTTGATTGCTGATCCGCGCTGAGTTGTAGAACAGTTTTAGATGCTGTGATTTTTGAAGTGGGTTCTGTTATGTATGTAAACAGGTTATACAGTGACAAGATGGCGGACCGGGGAATGTGCCATGGTTTAGAGGGGGTTGGCACTCTACCCTGTGGTAGTGATGCCAACCGGGGTATAAGAGCAACGGTGGGGAGGAGCACTTCCTCTTTCGCCATTGACGCCCTGGCAGTGAGGAGCGATGTAAGTCTGTTGACTGTTATTTATAAGGTTAATAAAGCTACGTTCAATGGACGTCTGACTCGGTCATTATTATGTTTATTATGGACACAACATTTGGCGACGAGGTAAAAGCGGTAGTGGAATGATCTGTTGCCAGTTTTCGGCCATTTTTGGAGCCCCCGGCCATGCTGCCCGTGCCATGGCCCCGCTGGTTTGCTGCTTTTACCAGTTATTTGGTGGTTTTAAACCTCGGCGGGCTGTAGAAGCTTCGCACGAGGGCGGTCTTGGTCCATAATTTAAGCATGGAGGGGCAGAGGATACTGGAGAACCTTGAGGGGGCCGATAGCTTTGATGAAGTGGTGGAGCTAATGGCGCAATATTTTCGCGTGCCAGAAAACGTCACGGTCCGACGCATCCAGTTTCGACAGCGCCGCCAGCAGTCGGGAGAGCCAGTGAAGAGATTCTTGGCGTACCTCCGAGAGTTGGCGAGGGAGTGCAAGTTCAGGCCCCTGGAGGACGAGATGATTTGGGACCAGCTGGCAGAGCATATCCACTGCCCGGCGGCATGGTCCAGGCTCTTAACACATCCAGGAGAGTTGACGTTGGCTGCAGCTATCAAGCTCGCTCACCAGCTCGAGGCAGCAGAGACCATCGCGAGAGGCCTTACTGAAAGGAAGAGTCTCGCACTAAGGCACTGTTTTTGGACCCTGGTGATGGTGACAGCAGAGAGGAAGAATATGCCTCCATAGTTAAAGTAAGGTCCGCCCCAGGTACACCATGTTGTTATGGATGTGGGTCCCCTACTCACCGCTATAAGTCCAGGGTGTGCCCGGCAAAAGGAAAGCACTGTGGAAAGTGTGGTTTGCTGAATCACTTTGCCAGGATGTGCGCGAACTTCGAACGCAGGGACCGGAGGGGTGAACCAGGTGCTGCGCAGAAGACTCCAACCATCGTGCATTCCATTTCCCCAGAGACAACGGGGCGGATCGGGTGTAATGTTACGCTAGATGGCGTTGAGGTTCCTCTGCTGGTGGATACTGGAGCAGTTATCTCCGTTTTAAACCTGGCGACCATGAGAAGTCTGTTTCCCCACCGACTGATTAGAAAACAAGAAGGAGAGTATTATGGTTATGGATGGAACAGGTTGGCTACTTTGGGGTTTGTGGAGATGGAGGCCCAATATAAATCGGTTGTACCGCCCCGAGTCCGCATTAACATTTCTGCGGCGGGAGTCAACGTCATGGGGTACAACCTCTTTTACAGCCTAGGGTTCTCCATAGCCAACGTGTCGGGTGAGGAGTGGTCAGGATGTGGACTTTGGGGCTAACCAGCTCCGGTGGTGGACGGTGTGGAGGTGTGGGACTCAGACTGGCTGGACAATGGAACCGTTGGAGAGCACGTTCGGCACCACGCAACGCCACCTTGGGACGGACCCGATGCTGGTTCTCAGGCTGCCTTGGATGAGTGTGCTGGACAGCATGCTGGGACCCCCGAGGTGGCCTCTAAGGACGAGGCGACCACGCCGGAAAAAGGGGCGAGACCGAGAAGCGTGGTGGTAAAGCGCTCACAGCGACGGCCTGCCAAGAGAAGGACAAACCGGACCTGTGAGTCGACCGGTTCGGTGGAGGGGGCTAGTCAGAGACGGAGTGATCCGGAGCGGAAGAAGAGGGCTTCCCCACAGGTTGAAGATGAAGTTCGGCCCAGGGTTGAGGCTCGAGTACGTGAAAATCACAGTCCACGCAAGCGGCGTGATTACCAGAGGCGCTTCCAGGTGGAAGCTGCACGGAAGGATGGACATCGACACATGTCTGACCAGATCTGGAGGCACCCGAGTGAGCTGCGTCTGTTGTTGAAGGAGAGGAGGCGGCGCAGCAGGAGCCCCGAGGTCAAGAGATGGAGGCGTCTGGAGAAAGATCCATCCGAGGACTGAGGGTGCTTTGTGTGTGTGTTTATTTTTTTTTTCTTTGCCCAGGTCCTGTTGTGTGTGATTTTACTACTGTTTTAGTGCCCCAGTTTAATCTGAAAAAAAAAAAAAGAGAATAGAAGCGGTTAATGGTGAGAAGATGACATTTTATTTGTGAAATTTTGTGAATGGTATGTCATATAGAAACTGTATTTTATTAATTTGAGGGTTTTATTGGCCTTGGTGAAAATGAATTGGTAAATTGTTAATTTGGTGCATACCTGAATTTGGTTTTGTGACGTGAAATTAATGAGGTGTGTTTGGTTTGTTTGATTTTATTGATTGGAGACTTATTATAGCTAAAATTACCCAACATACTGTAGGTTATGTTATTATGTGCCCTATTGTGGGGTGGGTGTTGGGGTGGGGGCCGCCAGTAGTTTATGTGTGTGTTGTGACTTTTGTATGTTATGCTCAATAGGAGCTGTTTTACAGGATTATTTTATTTAGAAACACGGCTGTACTTTTAGAGTTGGACTGTTCTAGTTCTGCGGCAGAATAACCTGCATGGCCGTGTAGGGGGCGCTGACAGTCTACCCAGCCCCCAGCTTTAGTTGTATGAATGGATAGGCAGTTTGTTTATCCATCCATCCATCTTCTACCGCTTTTCCGGAGGTCTGGATCGCGGAGGCAGCAGTTCAAGCAGAGAAGCCCAGACTTCCCTCTCCCCAGCCACCTGCTCCAGCTCTTCAGAGAGGATACCAAGGCGTTCCCAGACCAGCTGGGAGACAAAGTCTCTCCACCGAGTCCTGGGTCTGCCCTGGGGTCTCCTCCCAGTGGGACGTGCCCGAAACACCTCAAGTTACCTGTGTGCCTGACACTTTTGTGAAGGGGGGGGAAAATGCTGTGCATGTAAATAGATTATACAGTGACAAGATGGCAGACCGGGGAATGTGCCATGGTTTCGAGGGGGTTGGCACTCTACCCTGTGGTAGTGATGCCAACCGGAGTATAAGAGCAACGGCGGGGAGGAGCACTTCCTCTTTCACTGTTGACGCCCTGGCAGTGAGGAGCGCTGTAAGTCTGTTGACTGTTATTTATAAGGTTAATAAAGCTACGTTCAGTGGACCCCTGACTCGGTCATTATTATATTCATTATGGACACAACAGGTTCTTCTTGGTTTTCAGTAAAGCTGGCCTCACACTGGGTGATTTTATCCCTGATTCTGGGCCTAGTTTGTCCACAACAATGAACTTGGTCATGATTATTTTACTTCTACTGACCAAAATCTCAAGTCATAACTATCAAACATACAGTTGTGATTCCTGCCTCCAGTGGAATAACTGCATAGAAAATGAAGGTGGGTCGACTGGGAACCGTCACCAACCAGATGTTGCATACTCACCTTGTTGTTCCTATACCATCTTCTCAGCCAGAACTTTTGTCTTTTTTTGTCTATGTGGAATAGTCCATTTGTGGATGAGGAAATTGAAACTATATTTATCTCTGCAATGTCTTAGATTTTAATACTCGTTCAGTGTGTGACCAGCCTTAGAAGAGTATTTAAATAAGTACGTATGCAGTCATGTAAAGGCCAATGACATATAGACCATACTAGTACAACAGGGTGTTTAAGAGGCAATACGAGGACTGGTTGAGCTGCATTGCTATATTTATGCAGTATTTTCTTAGATATCAGGAAGTCATATTGCTGCAGCTGTAAGAGGACAGTGTGTAACTGTGGTTTCTCAGAGAATGTAAACTGCATTTATCCTAATGGATCCACACAGAAACACTGACCTACAGTATGTGGGACAAGTGTGACAGACCACACATTTGAATTTTGTTTCCCTTTGGAGATTTTGTGTGCTTCTGTTTCCATTGAGGGTGTTAGCCTTTGTGTGCAGAACAAAAGCCACTGACTGTATTTTTTTCACTAATATGTAGTGTGTGTGTGTGTGTGTGTGTGTGTGCGTGCGTGCGCGTGTGCGCGTACTTTTGTAGTTGTCACTCGGTCGACTTTAAATCTCACATATACACAGTGGCATTTGTGTTTTTATATGTGATTACTGTGAATCAGCTCTTTGTTGCATGCCTCAAGTCATAAAACAAGGGAGAAAGAGCATCGTTATGGTGGTGGGGCACCTCACTAAAACGCTCCAATGACAGAAAATGAAAAGCTGTAATTCCTCCTGTGAAGTGAAGTCTGACTTGTCGGAGTAAAGCACTTCCTATCCTTTTGTTCGGATCTCAAAGGGAATTATAGAGGAGAGAGTTAGATATGGCTGTTAATAAGACCACCGAGCCCTGACCAGATGAATGTCTAAGTGATTTAGACCATGACAGTTGTATTAAACTAATGAAACCAGATTACCCTATCCTGGGTACTCATATTATGTTGGCTTTTGAGAACAGACGACTTAGAGGCCTTTGCTTTGCAAAGCAAACATGGAAAATCTGATGGATTCTATTGTAGAGAAAGGAGGCAGGCAGAGGCAACGAGCTGGACGACACAGAAACTTTATTCTTTCTCCAACATGAAGCACAGCAAACAGCGCTCCCAGGTCTCTGTGCATTCCACTTTTATCTCTTTACTTCCATGCATTGAGACCCGGAACTTCCGACCATACACATTGTTGTTTGAACAAAGGAATATGTGGCACGTTAACATGATATTACACCGGGGCCGCTCTTACACCCCTCTACCAGCTCTCACTCTCCCCGGGGGGCGCATAGACCCAACAGTCCCGTCTGATACCCCCGGTGACACCTCCTCCTTTGGCCATTGTTCCCCCTTTCCCCTGCCCTCTCTGGGTGGAGAAACCCCCACCGTGCCCCCACACTATAATCATAAAACTGTATACAGTAAATCTGTGTTGAATTAGAGTTTTCTTTGGAAGGCTTCAGTTGAAGAAAGAAACACTTTTTTTTGCGGAATATACGCCATCAGCTTTGGTATTGATAAGCAAAGAAGAAGCAGAAGACTGAGGCTGGGTTAGGTGGGGAGGAGGTGCTGAGAGATCAATGGGCTAATAAAACAAATCGATGGAATGAAACCACAGAAAAAAGTGAAGTCATTAATTTGCAGAGACAGGATGATCCCACCAACCACATGCATTGATTAGAAATGAGGTCTGTGGAGAACCTCCAGGGGGTATCATATTAGGGGAGGGAAACAGTGGCCCAGGTGGGGTTGGGGTGGTGGTGGTGGTGGTGGTGGTGGTGGTGCGGGGGTCACTTTCCTCCTAGGGTTTGCTGCTGAAGTGATGCAGGAGAACAGGTTAACTGGCGGATCAATGCTGTGTGTTTGCTCTCTGATGCACTTTCAACAGAATACCTGCAGGTGTGATGTTTTCTCTTTGCTCATAAGCACGGCCCCATTGATTTCTCTCAAACCCCCACTTTTTTAAGCCAAGTGTACTCAAGCATGATTATGATATTCAATACATACAAAGTACAAAGAGCTCTGTAAATAAGGTCAGAGGTGATGGCTAATGTTCCATTTTTATCAATATTATCATTGTTAATCACAATTCATAATCAATGATATTGGACTGAGTTGTGAGCACTAAAGGCTTTTACACGGCACTGTGAGAGCAGTGTTGCGTACGATGTGCAATTTAGAAAAGAACAGTTTGAATCTGGAGAGGTTCATCCACATCCCAGAGGTGGGTAGAGTAGTCAGAAATTGTACTCAAGTAAAAGTAATGTTGCCTTATGATACCAATTACTACTATATAACAGTTAGTTCCAACTGAGCAGCTTGATTGAACAATAGTGATTCCAGGAGGTATTACTGTATAGTCCATGATAACCTTACTGAGACATGTGGCTGGATATGTATCACTCTTCAGAAGTGTTCTAATAATCATTTATTACAGTAACAGTCAATGATTTTTTAATAATAATAATATGTGTGTGAGCACTGTAATGCGGTGCTGTGTACCTTACATTCCACAGTGGCATTCTTTGAAAAAAAAAGACAGCCTTTACAACCAGGAAATGGTGCTGTTGTGTTTGAGGTTCATGCTAAGAGTTTGCCCGGTTAGGTTTTTACTTTTAAAATTAGTTCCCCCATAGTTTAAAGCCTCACAGTGTACAGTTTCTATTGAAACCTTACAATGTAATGTGTGCTTCTGACTCTTTACTTCATCTGAAGATGCCGATAAGAAGGCAGTGCAGAAAATGTAAACAAAAGTGGCCATACGGGTACAGTCTCTCCACAGGCAGATCTCTGCTCTTCGGTATTTCTGTTGGAAACATCAGGCCCCTTACCAAGAAGATGGATGAGCCGAGATTGCATTTATCCTTCTGATCAGCCTTTGAAGAAGCTGCATGAAGATATTAATCATCATGCAGGATAGCTTCATTCAGGAATCCTAAATGCAGCTGTCAAAAGCTGGGGGGCCACTCGGCCAACACAGTTAGCCCGATGGTAGACAATAGCAAATTTCTTTGAACATAGTATTTATGTGTAAAACAACAACAAAGCTATTATGTTCTATACTGTACTCATTGCTTTAGTAAGCAACATCTAAGTTAAATGTAGCAGCGATGTGTATCACTTGGCTTATGGCCTCAAGATCATGACCAAAATGTTTCTTCACAATGTAGTACTACCTAGAGGTAGAGCATCTGCCCCACAACCGGGAGGCCGGGGTTCAAGTCCCGGCCGAGTCATGCCAAAGACCATATAAAAATGGAACTTCCTGCCATCCAGCTTGGTGCTCAGCAAAAATGGAACGGCTGAAGGAAATGTTGGTTACCCAGCCACAGGGGGTGCACAAGCCAGTGTACTCTCTGTGCCGATCCCAAGCCCAGATAAAATGGGCAGGGTTGTGTCAGGAAGGGCATCCGGTGTAAAACTCAGCTCCGACTTATGGATATGGCAGATATATCGATGTCTGCCACAGCAACCCCACCAGAACGTGGGAATAAAGCTAGAAGAAGAGATGTGTAGGAGTAATAAAAAAAATCTAGTGTCCAGCTGAAGAAAATCAAATGCAGATCAGCCATATGAACCCTCTGATATAATCAAAATTATATCATGCATTAATGACTGATGATAAAGTCATTTCTGGTAAGAATCGTGGTAAGACTGAATTATTACAGTACATACAAGCACATTTATAACCATGTTAACTACACAAATTTAATACTTCTAATCAAACTCAGCACTCAGAGTAACTTTTGAATTATCAGAGAAAACAGAGGAAAGTGAACATTTTCAATATGCAGACACATGACTTGTATGTCACCACTCTGCTGTTTTAACTGAGCAAGCTTCAAAAATTTAACAAGCATTCAGTCCACAGCAGTGAAATCAAAAGTAACTCATAGAGTATGACCAGATGTAACTGAGTAAATCCACAGTTTTTGACAACTGACTGATCGGTATCCAGCCATAATACTCATTAAAGTTCAGCTTTGTGACTGACAGTTACTCGAGTACCTTCCTCTGCTCACTCATAGTCAAACACACTCAATGTAGAGTAGTTCTTCCTGAGCTGAGCAGGTATAACAGATGTACAGTACAATCTGCTTACAAGGTGCTAACTTTGACCAACTATTGCCTTCATCTCTACTCTCTTCTCTTTTTTTCCTCCCAAAATTTCATAGAATCTGGAAAATCTTTGACACTTCCCATTTGGTCGGGGTTCATCTGACCTGCAGACATAGCAGAGCTTTTCTGAAGCCATTTGGCTGAAAGAGAGAAAAGAAAAGCCGGTGATGTGAGATTGACGACTTAAATACTTCATCAATCAATGCTGCAGCCAATGTGTTGTTTGGTGATTGGTGGAGAATTCAGGCAATCCATCTTTCCTACCAACAACTGACATTCAAGATTCTCCTCAGGTTCCCCATGTATTGCCTTTATTTCTTTATTTCCAGGGTTAACCTAGGCCGCAGAATTATGTGTGTATGTGTGTGTCAGGGCCGATGGGGTCCACGCTCTCCCTTCACTTGTTATTAGAGTCGGTTAGACGTATGCTGAGGCATAAAATGTGCCAAGCACACACGAGAAAACTGACAAGCTAACTAGATCGCTTTATGGAAATTTGAAGACATTGGTGCAATTACTGTAATTATATTTAAATGAGATATAGGCACGATGAGTGGTTTTGTAAATGTTTTTTTTTTTTAATTATGTGTTTTCAAGCTGGTTTTAGTGGGATTTTGGCTGATTTGTTTCCTTATGCGATACACAGGCTGCAAGAAAATCTAAATCCAAAATCTACTCTAAACCCAAAGTGCTCACACCTGTTCCAGTATGGAGAAGAAATAGAAATGGATACAGTCAAGGTTTGTGTTGTGTGTGTCTCATCCTATGAGGTTAGGAATTATGCCAATTAAGTATGATTATTAAGGAGAGCTAGTCACACGGTTAAATTCGGATCAGGCTTTAATGACACTGACACTCTATTATAGCACAAAATGTTATGTGAGAACACAATGAAGTTTGAGTGCAAGGCCCAGATTTAATGTCTAAATTCTTTTTTAATCAACTGAGCATTATTTTATAATAATAAAAATAAAATTTGGAAATGTATTTGTAAATAAAACCAGCATAAATAAATAAATAGTGTTATTAATACTTTGCTGCTTTGAATGATCTGAATGTAAGTATTTATACCTTTATTTGCGTATTATTTCACAAATATTCTACAATTTCTCCCCAGCCACTGTGGTAAATCCCCATTCTTTATTTTCCACATCTCACTGTCTCCACCACTCAACTGCAGCTATACAGTATAGAACAGTGAAGCCCCTGGGTTTTTCTTAATTAAAATACATCCTTTTCGTGCTCCCCTTGGAGTCTGGTGATAGAATAACTATGCAGCATTGTTAGCTGTATTTAGCTCCTTGAGGAGTTAGCCAGCGTTGTGTCAGGCAGCCACTCACAGCTAAATCAACAACGAGAGAGAGAGAGAGACTGCAGTAAAGGTGGATTGGCGGCGGTGGAGGGGGTCCTTCATCGTGTAAACTCCCGGCTTTTCACACCGAGAAGGCATTTTCATGCTAAGCTCCCAGCTTGAACCGAAATCCTCTCACTTATCCACAAATCCAAGATGAAATACTGTCAGATGTAGTGTGATCTGGGGAGTTTGGCGGGAGACTGACAGACAGAGCAGAGAGACGTATGAGTGGCTGATACTGAGAGGCACAGCCTCGTGTGTGCGTGTGCGTGCGTGCGTGCGTGTGTGTGTGGACAAGCAGGCAGCAGCGAGTGGAGGGCATTTGTGTGGGAAGGAGATTTTTTTTTTCTCAATGATTTGTCTGAGGCAGAGCGAGTGATTCATGTCAGCTGGACCAAGGAGCTGCTTGACAGAGAGCCTCACAAACTGAGCCGTACCCCTGCTAACCTGGCCCACGGTGGTCATGGAGACATTTTCGCTTCTAAAATTTACACAGCATTCAAATATATTTCATTCAAACAAAAATGCTGCGCGTGCCCAGCAATTTCCTCGCAGTTACTTGCAATTTCTAACCTTTGTGGAGTCTGCAGTCAGATGTCTGACTCGGGTTATGGGGGGGGGGGGGGGACATATTTAGAGGGTGTGTACATCCCTCATCTCTGAATAGCTCTAAGGCACAGGCAGGAAATGGAGTCCTGGCATTTTGTTTTGCATCACTGCCCCTCTTTATTAGAGAGGAACAGAATCGACATGGAATAATAATTGGAAAATTGTAAGCCTGCTTTCATTACAATTAGCCAGATCACGGGATGCAGTAATCCAATTATTTTACTTAAAAGCAAGTTTCCTCATCATTCCGCGGCACGTCGAGGGATGTGTAAACCCAATCCCGCACGGACACACGAGTTGAAACTTCAAACCGGCTGCTGCCCCCCACTCACATGTAAACACTAGCATGCTTGCGTGGGCCCAGACAGCTGAACATACACTGACATATGAACACCATTTAGCGCCACCACGCGTGCACATAAACACTCGCCTCAACAACATACAAATAATTGAGTAAGATTTGCTGCTACATTAAGTTTAATGTGTTTGACATTCGGCGGGAGGAAATGGTGGTCCTGATGTGGAGTAGCCGCGCTGGGTCTTTCTTCAATCAGGGCACTGCAGGGCTTCGGTTTACAGCCGCCCCTCTCCCCCCTCAATGCAAAACCCCAGACCCGTCAGAGCTAATTAGCGCCACTGCAGATGGATGCAGGCCGTGGCTCTCAGCGGATTGGTCCGCCGAGGGGTCGCGAAAGGTCAAGCCAGCAGTATGGAATGATATAAACAATCATCTATAGACCACAAACCAATCAATCCCTTTTAACACTATCCACTTCCTGGTTGGCTGCTCTCAGAGGTCAGAGGTCAGTGTACAAAAAGACAACCGAAGCGGTGGGTTTGGGAGCGGAAGCACATACCACAAATTATCTATTCATTTGTGTTTTTGCACTTGAGCCACCAGGAAAATATAAAAGCCATTTAAATGTGATCAATGGTTTTTTTGTGTGCATGTGTTCCTGCTTTTTCCTTTTTACTATTTATTTGTTACTTTGTGTTTTCTGCTTTTAAAAGTATGTTGAAAAATATTCTGAAAGGAAGAGAAAAGAAGAGCGTTTGTTTAGAGTCAAAATGCTGCATTGTGTGTTTCCATGCACACCGAATGACGCCACTTCACCATCAGCATGAAGTTCCACAATTAGCTGACCGGAGAGAAAGAGAAGGGGCAGAACGATGGAGAGAGAGAGAGAGAGAGAGAGAGAGAGGAAGAAGGGGAAAAAAAAGAAAAGATGGAAACCAACGCTTGAGGAATTGAATTACCGGAGCCTTTTCTCATTATCATTTAGCCGTCTTTTATGGCCCACCAGTAAGAGATGATGTTCCCATGACCCCCGCACAATACAGAGACATATTATTCAATCCTGCCACGATGAAATTCCTGCAAATAAAACCTTTGTGCCGGGCAACAGCTAATTATTTGACAGATTGGCCCCCTTCTGGCTCAGGTTACAGTGTGGAGTAGCCATGTTTTAGTGCCCCCCCCCATACCCCCCCCCCCCACCACACTCAGCTCAGCACACCACGTACCCCCCACCCCCCACCCCAAACCTCACTCTCCTCCAGCCCTGGTACATAGAGGGGGCCACTTTGACAAAGTCCCAGAGGGCCTCATTCTTTTCAGGAGATTATATATTTCAACCCCCCCCCCCCCTCCTCTTCCCAACCATCTATCCATCTAAAATCACAGGAGCGTGGTGTGTGTGTGTGTGTGTGTGTGTGTGTGTGTGTGTGTGTGTGTGTGTCCGTGTGTACAGACCCCCATCTGTGTGTCAGTGACAGCTGTCATTTTATGGTTTAAAGGATGTTCTCAAGCAGAAATATTTAATCTTCCCACGAAATAAAGTTACTGGGCGGATGGAAAGCCAAGATAGACACAGAGAGAACGATGGCAAATATTAGTTGTTCCACTGTACTGCTGCTTTGAACAACGACTACACCTATAAATCTAGCATCTTTTTTTTTTCTTCCCCCGTGATACAACATTAGAGAGTGTGGAACATTAAGGGATTACAGTTTTGGGGTGGGCATGCCTTTGGCTTTGATTCAGTCCACTAACAACCAGAGTTTGTCATTAGCGTTTGGACATGGACCACCAAGATAAATGCCAACACATGTTTAAATTATCTGGAGAGTAATGGCATTTTCCCTCAGCCCCCCCCCCCCACCCCCCGACTCAAATATGCCAACATTTGAGTTATCAGCTCAAGTTCAATCTGCTGCTTATTTTACGCACACGGAGAGGATGTAATTCAAAATGACAAACACGTTTAAAACTGCGCGACACATAGAAATAATGTAAGGGTGCTCCGCTTAAGAATAAAAAGGTTGAAATGTACAAAACAATCGTAGAACTCATACAAAGATCTCTACAAAATTAAGGGGTATTTTTTAAACATAGTGACCTACTAAAAAAGTATCCATTTACATTATATTAATATTTATCCTAATGTAACACTAAACCCTAAATTTACATTAATTTCAACTCAATTGTGGCTTTTTGATTGTTTTGCTTTGGTCTAGATCCTGACCTTTCAAAAGACTAAAAGTGAACTAAAAAGTCGCAGATTTTTTTTTCTTTTTATAATCACTTGTGTGTAAACCCACAACACTTATGCTAACAACAAAAGAGAACCGAAACAGGGAACTGCTGCCTAACTGTGCAAAGCTTTTCTGCTGCAGTCCTTTAGGAAATTATAATAGCTGAATATTTTTAAAGAAGGATTTAATATGATGCAATGAAACTAACTAAAATGTGGAAGTTCATTCTTGATTATAGGAAATACAAAAGACAGCATGTACCCTACTGTTCCATCCATCCATCTTCTACCGCTTTTCCGGAGGCCCGGGTCGCAGAGGCAGCAGTTCAAGCAGAGAAGCCCAGACTTCCCTCTCCCCCGCCACCTGCTCCAGCTCTTCAGAGAGGATACCAAGGCGTTCCCAGACCAGCTGGGAGACATAGTCTCTCCATCGAGTCCTGGGTCTGCATACCCTACTGTTCATGGTATGTAATGCAATGGCACCATTGACCTTAAAGTGGACCTATTGTAATCTTCCTTATTGTTTTATATAACACAGATATTTTTTATGAGCAGTCATTTTTCTTTGTTCTGTATGATGTCAGAGAGGAGAAATATCCTCATTATGGTCACCTAAGGCAGCGAGTTTTGGTTGTGAGTCACATTTAACAGTGGTTAAAAACTTCTGTTTGTGACAGATAATCATTCAAAAGTAAGCGGAGTTGTGGGGAGGGCTGGTGAATGTATTCTGATGGATATCAAGGAAAAAAATGGAGCTGGAAATTGGTATATTATTCTCAGTTTTTGTGTTTTGGAATCCTTGTCAGTTTCCAACATCATCCACACCAGTTATAAACTTCAGACAAACTTAGTGTGAAGCAGTTAACTTTCCCTTTGTCACAGTCTCATTCTCCACCTCTGGTGTAGTCAGATTCTTGCTGGGATCCGGTCGCATGTCTGGGATGTTCCACTACTGTGTTCACCTGGCATGAACCCAAGCGAGCGGAGCCTGGAGTATTCACTGCTCAACCTGGGTGAAGGTCATATAGTCCAGCCCTTTCCTGCTCCACTCCCCAGTGAGCAAACATATGGTCACAGGGCACCTTGAACATGTTTGGGTGACCAGAACTACTTGGCCTGGGTTTACTACGGCAAAGAGGAAGCGGCGCTAAAGGAGGTGCGAGCCCAAGTTGCTAAAGCAGATCAAGGATAAGGAGCGAGCCGGGAGGCTGCCAACAACAGGGATCATCAATAACTAGTTCCTTTCACACATTGTTAAAGTCACCCAAGAAGGCTTGGATGTGGAATACTGCAAACTTCCTAGCTTGCCTAAGTCCTCCCTCCTCGTTTCTGTCGATATACATGTTTGTAATCATAAGGTGCAATATTATCACCATGTTGTTCAAACAGCCAAGCCTTGTCTAATCGCTTCCATGTTTCCTCGGTGTTAAGCTCATTAGTGAGTGACCTAAAGGCATGTAGGGAAAATAAAAAAAGATGAGTAGGACAAACAGAAAAAAAAAGATGCTTGGTGTTTTGAGACAGTAAAAATAAACAGGTCTGCGGCTTTTATAATGAATACACCACAAATATTGGCCTAGAGTGTGATTTTATCCCAAACATCCACTTAATAACCCAAGTTGTGCAAAGTTTATGGTTTATTTTGTAGGTGCATGAGCAAGGCCACATTTGAGTCAGTCTTTGTGGCATTGCATATTTATCTTTCTGGTGATTTGCTGTTAGACTCTGCGAATGGGGATGTGAGAGTGTCTCTGGTGTCAGAGCATCCGGCCCAGGTGGCGACTGGAAAGCTGACTTCATTAGCCTTAAAGAGGAAACAAAGGAAGATGCAGCGTAAAAAAAAAGTGCCATCCCTCATCTGTGAGGCCACCGCCTGACACATTAGGAATCTGTATGCTCAATTAACCACTGGCAGGCTCATTTTTCCTCTCTCGCTCTCTACCACTCTCTCTTCCCCTTGCTCGTGATCAAACAGAGCAAGCCAGGGCTATCACATAAGATCCACGTAAAACTTAATAAGCAGTCGGCTTACGAAGTTGTCGCATATTTCAGCTTTGAGGGATAAGTGAGGATAATTTTCAGCTTCACATCAGAAAGGTTCAATTGTTTGACATTTCCAGGAATTAATTTTGAGTTTTGACATCGTCAGTAACACATGGAGTTTCAAAGACCAAAAATCATTCCTGTGTTGTTTTAGAGCAAACAGCTCCTTTGCCTCTTTTCAGACACTCAGTTTTCTGACAGCTCACTGACATTCAGGAACCCTTTATCTTACTGGGCATTTTTTTGTGTGTGTTTTTTGGGGGGAATGGAGTGGAGTCGCACAGGATAAGACCAATCAAAAACTGCTCGGCTACTAAGCTAACTACTCACACTAATTGCTAAGTTATAATGGACCGTCTTACCGCAGTTGGCATTTTTACATAAAAGCAGAAAAGTAGCAATTCTGACAATAAAAAAAAATGAAACCACCACACATGGACAGAAAAGCATATACACCTTCTCTTACTTCAACAGCATATCAATGCTAAGATGCTAACATCTTCAGCAGTGGCAACCTCCAGTTATTCAGCCTTTCTAATAGAATATTCCAATTATTTACTTATGGATTGCTGGTCTGAAGAACATCTCAACATAGTGGAGGCAGCAGCATCCCTAGAAGAGTTGCAGTGAACCCCAGACTTTGTTTTAGTCAAACCCTTTGCTAATGTTAGCTGTGATACTAACATGCCTCAGATCCCTGGCTCTTAATGGAGGTTCTCTGGTCATCAGATGAATTGAGAGCACAGCGGGAGTGATGATGCATAGATGATGGTGGTGGGATGGGACCCTCTTTGGTGGTGGTTTAATAATAACTGATAACCTGCTGTGTCTAGGACTGCTGTGCTTACCAATAAATAACTCCACAGTAGGGATGGAAGTTATTGATTAATTCATTAATCATTAGTTGATACACCTTATCGATCGATTAATGATTAATTGATAAGCGGCAGTTTTCCTGAGAATCTGAATTTCCCTCGGTACAATACGGTCTTTCTGTCTTTAACATATAAAAAGTTAATTACTGTTTTTGATACACTGAATAAAACATGAACATCCTATTCCTCAAGGATTTTATTGTGCCATTTGCATCTTTTTACTATAAACAATGGCATTTTTTTGTAGTTTAATAAATTTCATACTGTATAGTGTGTACTGTGTGCTGGTACATCTCAGTGAATTACAAATGTGATTTTAAATTTATTTAAAACTATTGCCAATATCATAAAATGTATCTTTTTTAGTTATATTACAAAAAAAAATAACTTTTATGTTCTAATTTACTGAGATGCGCTAGTGGACTGTTGTAACAGGAAAATATATTGTGAGCTGCTTCATCTGTTGCATGTTAAACATCATCACGGCACCCCGGCAGTCCAGGTAAACCCAGTACAATCTGGGTTCTGTTGTCTGTTACCTCAGTGGTAACTTGAGTCCAGTCTGCTTTCTCGTCTAGCGGCGGGCTGAAGGCAGTGGAGATGGGTTTTTGCACTTGTGTAGTTTATGTTTTGCTCTGGTCTGTTTCTCTTCACCGTGCTGATTTGAAGCAGCGGGTGGTTCTTCAAGCTCATGTGCCACTGGAACATTTTTGGGTCTCTGACGTAACCCGTCAGGGCGAGGTTTTTTTTTCTCTTTGCACAGTGCATGTGCTCTGGGGGCTTGGCATCTTCTTCTGCTTTTTTCTTTAGTTTTGGTTGGAAGGCGGCAGTGGGTGACCACAAGTGCCCCCGCCTGGACAGCGACACCACTACATTTCATAAAATAAACTCCCATTGAAAAGAACTGCTGAGTTATGAATTAATTGACAACTAATTTAATTTCCATCCACCCATCCATCTTCTTCCGCTTAATCCTTTTCGGGTCGCGGGGGGGCTGGCGCCTATCCCAGCATCTTTGGGCGAGAGGCAGGGTACATCGACAATTAATTGAAAGTCAATTAATCATTAACATCCCTACTCCACAGAGGTGCATAAAGATACATTTTATCACCAAGAGAACATGTACAGTTTTTATCAATTTCTAAATTAAAAAAAAATAGTGGTCACAGGAGATTAAAAATTTTAATCATGATTAATCTTTTGATATTGTTTTTTGATTTTGCTAGTTAATCGCACTTTAATCTTGACTTTTTTCTATATAATGTACCTTAAATTGGTCATTGTTCAAGTTTGACATACTGTTATTAACATGGGAGTGGACAAATGTGTCACAAGCTGAGCACTGGAAGTTTCCGCCATGCTCAGTCTCGTGGCTTTTTCTCTGTATTTATACATTTGTTGTATTTTGTGCTTTGGGTTTCTGTATTTTCGTATTGGCTCTTACAGTATTTTCCTGTTTGTGTTATGGGTTTGTTACTCTCATTTTGTATTAGGTTGCATTTATTTCTCTGTCTGCATATTTTGATATTTTACTCTTTGTATTTTGGACTGTTGTGTTCTTTCTCTGGGTTGACAGCTGTCAAGTGGCCTTTCCGGGTTGTACTCCATGTGGGCATCGCCCTGTCAGCTGTCAACCCCCTCGCTCTCCTCTTATTGCTCGCAGCTGATCCAAATTATTAATTATTGTTATCTTTTGTCCGCTCATGTGACCCCACACCTGTCACCAATTGTGTATTTGTTTTGGACCCTATTTAAGGGCAGTATTTTCCTTTCCTTATTGCCGCTGTCTTGAGAAAACCTGAGTTCTTCTCGTCTCCACCAGATCCCTGTCCCCGCTCTGGTGCGTAATTTGTAAGTTATCTTCTCCTGTTGATATTTTGTGTTTGAGCACCATTTTGGACTTTGTTTTTGTTATTTTCAATAAATCTCACAACTCACAGTTCAGCGCGTGGGTCTGTCTCTCTGCCCCGAGGCCATTCATGACAAAATGTGCTTGTTTTCTGCAACTGCAGGTTTATTATTACCTCAGCATGGCAACATAATGACAATACGACCCAGAATATTCTCCACAAAAACCTCAGAAATGCTGCTTGTGCTAAATAGATGGGCATACTGTCCCCATTGTAACATTACTTACAATACTGACTCAGTTCAGTGTCCAATTTTACTCTTGTTAACACTACATAAGAACAGAACTACAACATATATGGGTTGTTCCCATTACTTCTTTGCATTGAGACAGGTGCCCAAACAGACAAGTTAACTTACACTTTCAGATGACAGAGCAGCTTACTTCTTCAACAATAGATTTAAATGACAATATGCAATAATAATGCAATAATACAGAAAGCCACTATAATTAGGAGATTTTAACAATTACACACACTCATAAGGGAGAGTATAATTCACCTGCAGTGCCCCACCAAGGTCTCTAACCTCTTCACTTTATCCAGCTCAGCTGTTGTTGGCACTGTTGATTACCAACAGAAGTCCAGTAGTCTACATACAAGTTGTGTATCTTGTTTACCGTGGTGAGTCTCAAAGTCAGTCCATAAGTGCAGTCACTGGATGCACTATGAATTATTTCAGGCAGACCCTCATCATCCACAATGCTAACTGGCCTGCAAGCAGTGGCTACCCATTTCATGATTGCTTTGAAAAGTTTGTTGATTGTAGGGCTATCCAGGTGTCTCTGCTGTAAATTGCTCAGCATGATTTGCCTTGCAATCTGCAGCTTCAATTCATCCAACTAGCTTAGTGAGGAAAACACTTGGAAGCGGCGGTTTATGTGGCTGTCGACAAAACTTTGCTAAAGCTGGATTTATGCTGCACCTCCACTGTCCATGTCCGCTCGACTGCGAGGCTTGTGTGACAAAATTTACGTCATCGTCTTCAGTCAGGAGCCGTCCGCAGAGCCCCTCCATGGACGTCCACGTGCAGCTCCAATTTTCTGCCTGCACAGCCTGACCATGTTGACTGCACATGCGTAAGATTGAACCTCTCATTCATGAGGTGGCGCTACCAACACAGCATACAAGGTCAAAGTAGATGAACAAGACAAAGCGGAAGAGGAAGACGAGAATAAACATACATGAATAGTTTTGGAGCAGCAGCAGCTTGAGCAGAGAAGAGCACTGAAAAACATTAATTCCTCCTTTTCCTTGAAACAATTGCCATTGTTGTTGCTACAAAAAAATGTGCGTCGCTCTTGCGTTTATAGCCAGTGAACAAACTGGTGTGTTAGCGCATTTGCACTACCCATAGGGCTGTGGTGAACTCTAAAAATAACAGTTGTGCGCATGCGTCAACCGTTTGGCCTGGTAGATGAAAAAAGTGAAGCATATATAGAGCCGTGTGTGCGCCGGCCTCGTCCAAAGTGGATGTGGACCAGAGCGAACCAGAAAGGAAATGCAGCATGAATCCAGCTTAACACTCCAGCTCTACAGCCCTACATCTCCTTCCTCTCCTCACACCACCTTTATCTCCTGCTTGCTGGAAAGCTGGGAGAGCCCGGAGACATGGCTATCTTTTGCGGAATGTTATGCGAGCCGAGAAACCCCTTTGTAACACATTCCTCACTCTGTAAACCAATCTTTTGAAGATCCTGCTGCCTGTAGATGTCTGCAAAAGCAGAAAGTCGTCAGAAACCCATACAATATACAGTACACACAACAGCCGTACTGGACACTGAAGAGAAGAGCACCGAACAGCTGTATGCACATCTAACATATGGAAAGCTAACAAACAAATCTGCAATCACGATTAAACGTGATCAGTAAAATTAACATGTTGTCTAGTTAATCGCAATTAACTCATTTAATTCTTTCACCACTAAAAAAACCCAAATATCACTGGGTGAACTGCACATTATTGCATTTCCTATGATTTCTTCACCTTTTTAACTGCTAATATTTGTGTTTACAGAGAGAAGATGGAAATTAGGTGCCATGGAGAAGAAATCACAAGCCATAAACATCAATCCCAAAGTCCAAATTGCATGTGAGTTCTGTTATACCTTATCATAGCACCTTATCATATTATCTAACCACAAGAAGTGTGTTAGATGTGCAGCTGCCGGAAGAGCTTCAGTTCACCTTGGCACTGGACATCTCTCCTCACCGATGGAGCCAAGGATTTTCTGTTTCTTTTTCATTAATGGGCCACCTGCTTAAACTGTACGCAATAAACTGTTACAGTTTGATACTGTAGAAGTTATGAATAACTAAACAAAACTGTAAATCAGCAATTTATGTCAATGTAATTTCTTCATTTCTGTCTGACTCATAGTGGACATTTTTTTTTTAATTAAAACTTTAAAATATGTGCAACAGAATTGCTTATTGATTTTTTTCCACATTTTCCTCTTAAAGGTCCCATGTGGTGTGTTTTCCGGGCACTTATTTTAAGTTCTGACATCCTCAAGGACATAAAATATCCAAAACCAATTTCTGTATTGCCACCCCCCCCCCCCCCCCCCCCAAAAAAAGGAGCTTTCTTTAAAGTTCTGACTTGTTTTCAGCTTGTTCATTAACACTATTAAACCCAATAATCTGATTGGGTAAATGTTTTTTGAGTGAACCAATTACAAGTAAGGAGGCAGTCTGGAGTGTTTAGTTTGTGTTTGTTTGTTAGTCTGTTAGTTAGTTAGTTAGTTAGTTTGTTTGTTTGTTTGTTTTCAGTCTGCAGCATGTTTCTTTAAGAGTTTACCAAAACAAAGGCAGTTTGTATTTGTTAAGTACTGTAAGTTTTGTCATATTTTATCAGTATACATGTGACCCATGCCTGTAAGTTTAAAACCCCCTAAAACACCATGAGACCACAATATGAGACCATTAAAGGCCACAAACCATTTTTGCTAAAAGTGTAACTACACCACCAACTGGTTGGTCAGCTGTTTTTTTTTTTTTTTGCTTTTTGTGCACAACATTGAGTTGTAAGCTTTAAGAGAGGAAGGGTGTGACACCAGATTTCCCATCATTTAACGCTGGAATCTTCAGCTTCAGTCAGTGCTGACACAAGGGACAACTGCAGGCAGGAATTCATCAGAGTTTGCACAGCTTCATCTGCAGGGAGCAGCTGGATTCCTGTGATGATGGTGTTCCTGTTAAGTACATTTTATTTTGAACAGTCCTTTTCTTTTGCTCGCTCTATCTCAGAAATATAAGATTCTTATCATGCCTAGAGGGAAAATGAGCAGCAACACCTGGCTGAGATGGAGTAGGGTCGCTGTGATGTGCATTAACCTTTGATTAATGATTTGAGTTCTTTAAAAATTACATGGGTCAGTCTCAATCCTAACACTTCACCACACTTCACATAACCATTCCTTTTTTTTTTTCTTTTTATCAATCCCACCCATCTTTCAGCTCCTTTTGAGGTCCATCAGAAAAATGAAAAATGGCATGCAGCTGGCCGAGCACTTCTTTCACCTGGTCAGGGTCAGCAGTTCACTATGCTGACAGAAACCCTTACACCTTCTTAAATGAGAACGCCTCTCCACTCACACAGGTCGCTCTGCCGCATCGCTGGGCAGCCATCATTCCTGCCTTTGTCTGGATTTCCTCGAACTGCATTACTCCATCACTGGATAAGTTGCTGATGACAACTGATGCTTCAAGCTTAATTCAGTTGCCCGTGCGCACATAGGCAGGATTTCTATTGTCAAATTATGATATACAGCGTGGAAAATAAGTATTTAACACATCAACATTTTTCTCATTAAACTTATTTTCTGATGGAGCCATTGACCTGAGATTTTCACCAGATATCAGTAACAACCCAAATAATCCATACATACAAAGAAATCAACCCAACTGTGTTCACAAAACAAGTTATATTTAATAAAGTGGAATGACACAGGGAATAAGTATTGAACACGTTTGGTGAAATTAATTTAATATTTAGTAGAAAAGCCTTTGTTGGTACTAACGGCTTGCAGACACCTCCTGTATGGAGAAACTAGGTGCAGGCATTGCTCAGGAGTGATTTTACTCCATTCTTCCACACAAACTGTCTTCAAATCTTGAAAGTTCTGTGGGTGTCTTCTATGAACTCTGATCTTCAGTTTGTTCCATAGATTTTCAATTGGATTCAGGTCAGGTGACTGACTGGCCCATTCTAGCATCTTTATTTTCCTTTTTCTGGAGGCAGTTGAGTTTCCTTGGCTGTGGGTTTGGGATCATATTCTTGCTGAAATGTCCACCCTCAATTCATCTTCAGCATCTTGGCAGATGGCAACAGGTTCTTATCAAGAATATCTCTGTACATTTGTCCATTCAGCTTTCCTTCAATTATATGAAATATGCCTGTATCTTGTGCTGAAAAACACCCCCACACCATGATGGGATGTGCAGTGTCATTCTCCTCCAAACATGCTATGTGTTGTGGCATCCAAAACGTTCAATTTTGGTCTCATTTGACCAGACTATATTCTCCCAGTATTATACTGGCTTTCCCAAATGTTATGCAGCCAACTTTAAACAAGCTTCAACATGCTTTTTCTTCAGCAATGGAGTCTTGCGAGGTGAGCGGGCATAGAGCCCATGTCGGTTGAGTGCATTACTTATTGTTTTCTTTGAAACAGCAGGATCTGTTAACTTCAGGTCTTTCTGGAGCTCCCCACGAGTGGTCTTTGGCTCTTGGATAACTCCTCTGATAATTCTTTTGTCTCCTCTGTCAGAAATCTTATGAGGAGCTCCTGGTCGTGGCTGATTTATGGTAAAATGATGTTCTTTCCACTTGCGAATGATGGCTCCAACAGTGCTCACTGGAACATTCAGCAGTTTAGAAATGTGCCTGTAACCAATGCCATCATGTTTTGCAACAATAAAGTCGCGAAGGTCTAGAGAGAGCTCTTTTCTTCTGCCCATCATGATTTCTTTGTGGTGTGACAATCTGACATTCACAGACCTTTTTAAAGGCTATCAGTCAGGACTTGACCAGCTGAAATTAATTTGCACTGATGGGTGATGGGATGGCTTCCTAAATTCTGATGGATTTCAGCTGGTTTCTTGGCTTTCTATGCCTTTTTGCACCTCTTTTTCTTAATGTGTTCAGTACTTATTCCCTGTGTCATTCCATTTTATTAAATATAATTTGTTTTGTGAACACAGTTGCATTGATATTTTTTGTATGGATGGATTACTTGTGTTGTTACTGATATCTGGTGAAAATCTCAGGTCAATGGTTCCATCAGAAATATGTTTAATGAGAAGAATGTTGATGTGTTCAATACTTATTTTCCCCATTGTAAATATTCTCAGAAAATGACTGAATTGTGAAAAAGAGCTTGAACAAATTTGCTTTTCTTTTGTGAAAAGATATGTGGCAGAAAATGTACATATTCACACAACTTTTATTTTTCAAAGATATTTTCTTTGGATAATGGATGCTTACAGTTTCCCTATGAAGGCCAGAAGTTTAACATCAAACCATGTCATTCAGTACTAGCAAAGAAAATGTACACTGTTATATAAATGATTTTGAATGAAATAAACAGATTATTCTGTACTGTTTGTGCTTTAGTTCTTTCAGACACCTGTTACTTTAATTCCCTCAGAATAAAAAAGCACAATTTGTCATTTTAATTTTCTCATGGGTAATAATAATAATAATTTGTTTGATATAGTTTATAAATCCCAGAGGGAAATTCAGGGCATCTACCTGGAAGAGGCAGAAACGATAGGGATGCCAATTGCTTCACACACATTCGCACCTAGGACCGCTTCTCCAATTAACCTAACTTGCAGATTTTTAGAATGTGGGAGGAAACCGGAGTACCTGGACTAAACCCCTGCAAGCATGGGGAAAACACGCAAACTCCACAAAGATAAATAGGCCCTGCTGGCTGCTGGATTGAACCCGTGACCTTCTTACTGTGAGGCAATAGTGCTTTCCACTACATCACCATGCTGCAGAATTAAAATAATATTCCCTCCAAACATAAATGATTATGTATTACATTTAATGAGAGGTTCAGACTGGTGGGCCGTCAGGGCCAACAAGGCCTTCTCTGCTGGCTTAAACACTATCAGAATCACTGATGTACAGTTATTCGCTACATTCTTAGATTTTTCCATGAAGATGTACTAAAATATTCCCAATAGTCTATTCTCTTCATTCCATGGCTTTTCTCTTGGTTGCACTGCTTTTGTCCAATCATACACTGTAAAAACAAAATTGGTGAATTTTACAGTAAATTACTGGCAGCTGTGGTTGCCAGTAATTTATTGGCATTAATGTATACCTCTTGAAGGTATACTGTTTTGGCAACCGTAAATTACACAGTTTAGAACTGTTCTTTTAACAGTAAATCACTATTGCAATAAATACAAAATTGTAAATGTGATTACAGTATTTCAGCCATCATGTACTGCCAGGGTCAGAGAAATCTGTCTTGAGGCCTTCAGAATCAAGAGTGCAGGCATCTGTAAATAAATGGTAATGAGGCTGTTGCTTTAACCAATCAGATTTCCAGTTTGCCACAGGGGTCAAGTTAACAGGCACATGACAATGTCAGCATTTTCACATCCTTTGATTGGATGGTCATGGTACATGTCTGCTGGTCCGTGTGCAGGGATGAGGCATAACAAGGTGGAGTGACAGAAAGGAATTGACTTTGTGAAAAAAAAAAAAAAAACAACAACAGTGAAAGACTCTCTCATTGGTGCTGCTGCTGAGAACACAAAGGCTGCACCTGATTGGTTGACACATCTAACCATGGGCAATTTTTCACCAGATTTCAGCTGCTGGACAATATGGTGGACCACGAGTAAACTTTGTTTGATATTTTGAAAACAAACCAGCAAAAAGTGTCTGTAACAACATTTTAGATGAGAAATAGTAGGAGCAGTTAATGAATCTGTCGGTATCGAACATAAGCAACTGCTGGTTTAAGCGTTCAGCACAGCATCGCAACAACCGATTCCATGCTACAGCCGATATGTCCACCTAGGCATGCGTTTTTTCACTTCCAATTCATTGTCTTTGTCGGAGACTTTTCACGTCTAGAATCTTGAGCTATCACTGAACTTTTAAAATAGCAGTTGTTAGTAAAAAGTAAACACATAATCAGCAACCACACCATGTATTTCTTGCCTCGATTGGTTCAGAAACTTATTTCACTGTTTACTTTTGAAGATACAGGAGAAAGTTTACCATCCCACTGCATCTTGAATGCAAGTGAACAGACTTGAACAGACCGGCTACCTCAGGAGCACATCAACCAATGAGGCACAGTTTGTGTGTGTTGCCAAGAAGGGCATACATAAGTCAATCATCTGTTGTGGCTCTGGTAGTTACACCCAATTCACTCTCTTGATGGATCCCTGAAGCAAAGGCGAAGACGCAGAGGTGGAGACATGCAGTCAGGTAGGACCACTGAAAGTCAAGGTGTCAAATACACGGCCAGCCACTGGATTCAACAATTTGACAGTTTTTCACCAGCTGAATTTATTCCGCTCAAAAAGGACAACCCTACTAAAGGAATTAGAGTTTAGATGTAGGACATAAATTATAAGTTGTGAATAAGCAATTAAAACACAATGATACAGACTGACTATTTGGTATGCTTAGGAGACCTTTTGCTAGAACTGCCTACAGCACTAAAATGTTAGTAACTTATTGATAATTATCTGATGGTGAAAATCTACATGATAGTGAGAATCTGATCTTAAAAAAAACCCAAAAAACTCCCTGATATCTGAGGTTGGAGAGAACAGATAAGTGTAGACTCATTATTTGGCAAGAAGTTCATTAGTTCCTTTGCCATTTCTGTCTTATAACAGCCTATTAATGTTATATACTGTAACCTAATTAAGAACTCATAAGCCATTTACGAAGAAGAAGAAGAAGCCATCTCTGTTGTCATTCAGTCCATACAGCCAATCATGTACAGTAGAACAAAATTATGTTTCTCTCATCTACAATGTTAATCACATGTAGAATCAGAGGGGTCGCTGCCATGCAAGACGCCGCCACAAACAACTTGGTGGCACAATTTAGATAATCTTTAATGGGGTAGTCTTCTTGTAAAATGGAACAAAAAAAGCTAAGATTTTCAATTTTTATTTTCCCATGCAGCACAGTAATCACCCATTTGAGATTTACTTTGATTGTTAAATCCTTCATGAAGAGTTGTGCGTTCGATTGGCTGTGCTATTATTTGGACGGCCATATGATTGTAGATGTGTAGGCGTCCCATTTTGCCATTGTCCTGGGGCTGATGTCTTCTGCCTGCAATGGCTACTAACTTCTCCTTTCACCCATTCTATTATGCTGAGCACCAAGCTAGAATTCAGAAAGCACCATTTTTATTTGGTCTTTTGCACGACCTGGTTGAGGCGTGAACCCGCAACCTCCCGGCTGTGGGGTGGATGTGTGTACATGTCTGTTCTACCTGGTAGAATGTTTACGTGTCCCTCTTCTTCAGCTGAGCAGTCCCAGATGATGAGGTGGCAAGTTTACTTCCATCACTTTGGTTTGCTGTGCTGTGGGTGGACAGTGGGACACTGTGAGTGGCGCTCACCAGTAGAGGCCACGCATTAGACACCGTACATCCAGGCATGACTGGATGATTTATTTACTCAAGGAATTTTTGTTTAGTTTAGTTTAGAACATTTATTTCAAACACGCAATACAAAAGCAAAAATGAAAAAAACAAATTTTAGCCCATACCGAAAACACCATGTACTGTCAGTCCAAAAAGGAGTAGGTCCACATGGATTGGAAAACAAGGAAACTGAAGATGATAGATAGATAGCTAGATAGATAGCTAGATAGATAGATAGATAGATAGATAGATAGATAGATAGATAGATATTTCAACACAGCTGCTGGTGTTGAAGCTGTTGTTTGATCAACTTTTTGTCTTTTGCAGTGACGGTGTAGAACATAGCAGACTGACAGCAGCAGCCACTTTGGTCACGTGTTGAGTGGTCTCAAAAAGAAGCGCTAATCATAATGCTGAGCTAGCCTTGTTGAGCTGCTAATTACCTTCATTATGAAGATGCAGAGGCCTGATCAGAGGCACCTCCGTGTGTGCCAGTGTACGTGTAAGGTTGCTTGTTTGCATACGTGTGTGTGTGTGTGTGTGTGTGTGTTGTGGCCTGCACCGATTAAAAGGAGGATTAGCCGTCCATCCCGAGAAGTGAGGCAACTGGGGGTATGAGGGGATGGGGTGGTGGCGGCATTGAGAGGAGGGTGTCCCCCTCCTGGAGACGAGCCCTGACCTTCTCATTTCATCCTCATTAGTATCTCATGTCAACAGAGCAGCCACTCCTTAATCATCTGCTATCATCCTGGGCCGGCGTGCGCGCACGCACGCACACATACACACACACACACACACTCACACACACACAAATAAACCCACTGAAAAAACACAAACTTGGACTACTTTTACAGAGAGGCACTGGCACCTCCTTTCATTAAAATGCTTATCACGTTCCATGAGGACTGTATAATTATTATTTGTAATGTTCTTAAACGTAAGTTTAAAAAGATGTTGAATCAGTCAATCTAAACAAAATACTTGTAATATCTCACATACAGTGTGCTTTGTGAAATGCTTTCTAAACTAAAGCTCATACTCATTCATACATTTCTGTATATGGCAGAATACAAATGTCTGCGTCTGTGTTGTATATAAGCCGGCAGTGGACAGCAGTGTGGCGGCGTGGTATAGGGCGGGCTCGTCTGTCTGTGTCGGCCCCGGTGCCACACAGGCCCCAGCAGGGTCGAAGGGAGTGGGGGCTCGGGGTGCCAGTACAAATGAGCTCCATTCATTTCCCCACTTCGGCATATGGTGGCCCATTGTCCTCGGCCACAGAGGCAGAAGTGATGCAATTTGTTGGCATGTCCTGTCATTTTCACAAACTGTCCGTCCCACCGAGGCCCTGGCCAGCAGAAGACAAGCAAGGGCAGCTTGTTGTTCTACCAGATAACATGTGTACTGATTGTGTGTTGTTTTGTGTACTGTAATCAATCCAGAGCTGGTACCAACACCCAAAAACATGATGAAGACATATGCCCAACTATTTTGATGAAATACAGAAGAGGCAGAAACAACAAGATCAATCAGACTAAATCGCACAGATTAAATCCTCCTGAAGATTATATTATACATTATGTATGTCAATCCCTGGTGTTTCCCGTGTTCTAGCAATAGTTTATCCTTATTTACCGAACAAGATCTAATCTGATCTCAGCTTTAAGACATGATAGCCTCCTTATTCATACTTTTGGTGAAGGAGCTTGTACAGAAAAAACAAAAACACAGCGGTGTTAAAATGAAATCAAAACCAATGTTTTTTAAAAAAAAACCAAAAAAAAAAACAGAACAAACACTGAAACCTCAGATTTATGAGTGAGAGTGAAGTTACTCCCCGCCCCCCCCCACCCCCGGCCTATTCCTGGTTTCACTATGCCAAGTGTGAAGCTACTGTCTGAGCGGAGAGGGGAAGGAGTCTTGTTTAACTTCCTGAAAAAAAGCAAACTTTTGACATGAACTGCACAATATGAGCAATGTGGCTGCAGAAAGAAAGAAAGTGTCTAGACATAACTGCATTTAGCTCAGACAGAGGAAAACATATGATCACACAGTCATGCACAAAAGCCATAGTGGTATATGGTGGTGACAGGCGTTTGGATGACCGGGGTCAAGTGTCACTGAACCCATTCCGCACTAGTGTTTGTGTGTGTGTGTGTGTGTGTGTGTGTTTGTGTGTATGCATCCTTGCTTCTCTGTAGTGTGACTTGATATTAGCTGTGTCGGTTGGAGGTTTTCATTCTCATTGTCCGCACAGCATGGGGACAGCACTCCGCTCCCCAACGCGCGCAGGCCCATGTATGTGAGGCATGCGGGGGCTTTGCACCAAGCTTAGCATGAAGAAGTCAACAGAGGAAAGCACCTTCGGACAGAAGTTGACTTCACTTTAGTCTCTCCTGAAGATTGATGACGTTTGGTCCTGGTTTCAGTGGGTGTAAGGAACAAGTGGCCCTCAGAGACTCATTACACCTCAGCAAGATTTGGAGAATGGAGTGACACCACTGCTGATTACCAGATTCATCATTTGTATTGGACTGGGTTGCTCTTTCGCTAATGTCAGTTGGAGAACTGTACCAAAATTAGTCATTGTGGTCTCATAAGGAAGAAGTAGAAGACAGAAGGATTATGGCACATGTAATGCAAGATATTTGCGTGTTTGTCAAATGTAAAACATGCATAAACAGGTAGATAATCTGTCTTTAACCATATTTAACCCAGCTCATATAATACCCCAATCATAGATCCGTGACCTCAATCCAGTTGACACCCCCATCCCCCTCCCACATGCACTTCTTGCAGGCACCATGCTGTGGCAACTGAGATTCTTCTCCGGCCCTGTCCTGAACCCCGTTTGTACCCTCCACCCCCGCCTGTCCTCCCAACCTGTCAGGGACTGGCTTCCCATGTCCATCACTGGATGATGGATGAGGTGGAAGGTCATCACCCCACTCTCCAGAGTTCACCGATCCTATCAGCCATGCAGACACCTCCAAATCATAGAGGGAGACACCAGTGAAATCATACAATTAGGGAGAGCAGGGTGCAGCCAGAGTGGATTTCAAAATTTGGTTTTAGAAAGATGAGTCTCTGGCGGTAAGTCATACCTCTGGATTTCTTTCTCTGCAGTTTATTTTTAATTCTTTAATCCAAGGAAGCTGACTTTACTGTGTTTAATACTTATCTGTTGTACAGCAACATCCCAATTCCACTGGGGCAAATTTAGAGAAAAGTGCATTAAGTGTCTCTTGAACAGCCCACACAAGTAAAATATTGTTTGTTTTGTTAGCTAAAGTGTGAAGATTTATTGAATTTTCTTATAATAACAAGTGCTTCTCACTAAATAGATATCCAACACTCACTAGAAAAATAGAAATGATTTGCCAAAAGTGATTTCCCATAAAAAGCAATGAAATCTGATTGCACCCTGGAATAAACTAGTGAAGAGCATCACCCCTGACTGACCTTAAATTGCCACTTGATGCCTATGGCGCTGTAGGAAAAACAGTACTCCTATTGGCTCATTTCACATATGTCCTGGTAAACAAAGCTACAGGATATGATTGGTGATTCAATTGCAGAGGAAATCAAAGAAGGCGAACTGGCATGCAGCTAAGTATCCCCAGTTTTCCAACAGCAGCGTGCACGGCAGCCAGAGGAGGCTGGGCATTCTCTCACTCATCATTCCGTCAGAGGGAGATTGATAAACTATGAATACACAAGAAAAATAAACAATACACAACAGTGGCAAGCTTCGCCACTGACAGGGGCATAGATCAATGTTATTTCCCGCTTTTGCAAAAATACCTAATTCCCCTTATTTAATCAAGCGTCTCCTTGGTCAGGCCCCTCCGTCTGATTTATTACTCCCGCTGCCTTTATGAGTACCTGTTTCATTTTCTTGTCTCTGCTCTGACAACTAAAGTGATAGGAATTTTATGCATTTGATAACAATATGAATCTCACTTTGGCCTGGAATTCATGGCCCTGTCAGCAGCCAATAAATAACAGCAACGTAGCAAAAACATTCACAAGATTCCACCCAGTGGGATTTACCTTGGGATGGGAGCGATGGGGAGAAAAAAAAAAAAGAGGGGAAAAAAGAACGTGAAGGAGGGAGAACAGCACAGGAGGGGGATGTCAATGGAAAGAACACCGGATCACAGGAAAGGTCATGTCAGTAAGAATGCAAGTGCAAGGTATTTACTGTTGTCATCTCATCAGGTTTCATATTTGGTGTGTTGTCATATGAGCATTTTGATAATGTCACATGAACACAAAGGCCATGCTGTGACATTGTTTTTCAGCTGTCATAAGTCGGTACAGCAGACGATCTCAAACATTTTCACACCACAAACCTTCAATAAAATAAATATTAAAGGTCATGCACATCTGTCTGACTTCATCCCGGTCTTTGGTGTTTAAGATTTTGATTTTTTTTTTTTTTTTTCCAGAAGTGGTAAATTTCTGTTCAACATATAATCAATAACAGTAGGATCAGGATTTTTCAGTTTACAATTTATTACTGTTAAAATATGTAAAGGGCCCATGGCCCTGCAGACAACAGAAATGAGATCCTGTGGTCATCAAACATGACCCTCTCCATTCCTTGTCTGCATCAAGAAATCCTCTCCATAAATATTATAAGCAGGATTAATGATAAAGGGCAGCTCTGACGGAGTCCAACTCTCACTGGGAATGAGTTCAACTGATTGTTGGTGATATGAACAAAACTCTCACAACGGTGGTTGTTGAGGTTAAAACTTGGGTGTGGAAGGAGTTTGGTGAGGCCATGGAGCAAGACTTTCAGTCAGCCTCGAAGACATTCTGGCAAATTATCCAGCAACTAAGAGTGGGAAAGTAGCTCCCTGTCCACACTGTGTATGGTGCAGATGGAGAGCTACTGACTTCGGCTGGGGATATTGTCAGACAGTGGGAGGGATACTTTGAGCTTTTCCTCAGTCCCACTCACATGTCTTCCATAGTGAAAACAGAGCCCGAGGATCAGGGGGATGACTCACCCATTACAAGGGTTGAGGTTGCTGAAGTGGTTAATAACAAGATACACCATACTCCCGAAGCACCCCCAACAAGAAATGATGAGGGACCCAGTTAAATGCTTTATCCAAATCCACAAACTCCCATGAACCCTCAAGGATTCTTGAGAGGATGAAGAGTTGGTCCGATGTGCCATGACCAGGATGAAAACTGTACTGTTCCTTCTGAATCTGAGGTTTGGTCAATGGCCAGAATCTCCTCCCCAGTACCATGGTGTAGACCAGGGATGTCCAATCATGTACCATGGAGGGTCAAGACCCTGCAGGCTTTACCTCCAACCATTGTCTTCAACTGCAGATTCCACTAAATTTCTTCCCACTGATTGCTGATAAATGAAAACATCTGCAGGGCACCCCTGGTGTAGACCTTCCCAGGAAGGCTGAGAAGTGTGATCCCCCAAAATTGGAACACACCCTCTGGCCCCCCTTCTAAACCTTTTAACTGTCCACATTTCATGGACGGGTCGCGCATCCCCAGTGGCACAGCGCAGCAACTGCGCCTGTCAACTCTCTGGCTGTACTGTGACGTCCCCGGCTGTACTGAGGATTTGTACTGAGCTGTACTGATCTGACAGTTCAGAAGGTGGCAGGCACGCGTTGGAGGAATCATGACTGATATGGAATACAGCAAAGAAGAATAAATCCTCATTATTATTCTTCCTTTTTCTGCCTTGAGCTCATAAGACCAAGATGGTCGCCATCATGATTGTCTGGATCGTCACAGAAACTGCATCATACATGAAAAATAGCCGCGTAATGCAAACGAAATTCACGTGGGATAATTATAAGAGTTTGTAGATGTAGTAGACAGCATAAATGACTGACCAAACGCAAAACAACGACCACGATGGGCGAAAACGGACCGACTACGCAAGTGAGTGAGTCCCCCCCACCGCCGCCGGTAAGTGACGAATTTATGGTTTGTTTGTTGTTTTTTTTTTACATTTTATTGATTTTCTGGTTCATGACAAAGAGTCAGGACTCTGTCAATCCTAGCATTCCCTTAGAGCTTACTAGTCAGGACTTTATTAACTTTTTCAATAATAAAATTCCATCTATCAGAGATAAAATCAGTCAGATTCTTCCCACTGTTAACTTAAATACAATAACTACTACAACTCCTTCAACTGATATCTGTTTGGATGAGTTTACTCCAATTGACCTTTTAGAGTTAGACAAAATAGTTTCCTCATCCAAGCCTTCAACTTGTCTTTTAGACCCTATTCCTACCAGGTTATTTAAAGAAGTCTTCCCATTTATTGGTAGTTTTACTCTTCAAATAAACAATTCTTCATTAACTTTAGGCCATGTACCACAGGCTTTTAAAACTGCTGTAATTAAACCCTTACTCAAAAAGCCAACGCGGGATCCAGGAGTTTTAGCTAACTATAGACTAGCAATCTCTAATCTTCCTTTCATTTCAAAAATCTTAGAAAGAGTTGTTGCTACGCAATTATTTGACCACTTGCAGGGAAATGGTTTATTTGAAGAGTTTCAATCTGGGTTTAGAATCCATCATAGTACTGAAACAGCCTTAGTAAAGGTCACTAATGACCTCCTGATCACATCTGATAATGGACTTATTTCTGTACTTGTCCTTTTAGACCTTAGTGCAGCTTTCGATACTATCGATCATAATATTCTACTTGATAGATTAGAACACTATATTGGACTTAAAGGAACTTCGTTGCAGTGGTTTAGCTGCTCTTGCTTGCTTGTTTTGTTTTTTTTTCTTGCCTTCTGATTGTTGCTCTGAGTGTTGCTATCCCTGTGCTGTTGCAATCCTGGAATTTCCCCGTTGTGGGACTAATAAAGGCTTATCTTATCTTATTTATCTGATAGGTTCCAGTTTGTTCATGTCAATAATGAGTTTTCTTTCAACTCAAAGCTCAGTCATGGAATTCCACAGGGATCTGTGCTAGGCCCTACTCTTTTTAGTTTATACAGTATATGCTTCCATTAGGCAACATTATTAGGAAGCACTGTATACATTTTCATTGTTATGCAGATGACACACAATTATACCTGTCAATGAAGCCAGATGATAGTAATCAATTAGCCAAGTTAGAAGCCTGTCTTAAGGAAATCAAAGCTTGGATGACTTGTAATTTCCTGCTATTAAATTCAGATAAGACTGAAGTCATTCTTGTTGGTCCAAAAAACCTTAGAAATACCTTTCCAAATCAAACTTTTAGTTTGGATGCAGTTACTCTTTCTCTTAATAGCTCTGTGAGGAACCTTGGAGTTATTTTTGATCAAGATCTGTTTTTCAATTCACATACTAAATTTGTTTCGAAGACTGCCTTCTATAATTTGCATAATATTGCCAAAATTAGGAGCATCTTGTCTCAGAGTGTTGCTGAGAAACTGATCCACGCTTTTGTTAGCTCTAGATTAGATTATTGTAACTCTTTATTATCAGGTTGTCCTGAAACATCTCTAAAAAGTCTTCAGTTGATCCAAAATGCTGCAGCAAGAGTTTTAACAGGTACTAGAAAGAGAGATCATATCTCTCTGGTTCTAGCCTCCCTTCATTGGCTTCCCATAGACTTTAGAATTAAGTTTAACATCCTTCTTCTCACTTTCAAAGCTCTAAACAATAAGGCCCCTTTTTATTTAAAAGATCTGATATTACCCTACTATCCTAACAGAACACTACACTCCCAAAATGCTGGATTACTTGTAATACCTAGAATCTCCAAAAGCACAATGGGGGGCAGAGCCTTCAGCTATCAAACTCCTCTCTTGTGGAACCAGCTACCAATCTGGATTCATGAGTCAGACTCGATCTCTGTTTTTAAGAATTGGGTTAAAACCTTCCTTTTTGATATAGCCTACAATTAGGGAGGGATCATGTGTTTCTGAACCCTCCCTTAGTTATGCTGCTATTAGGTTTGGACATCCAGGGGACTTCCAGTAATTGCACTGGGCTTCGCTCCTTTCTTCACTCTCAATGAAATATTTTTTATTTTTTTTTTGCTGGTCATTAACATTTGTTTGTCCTCTCCCATAGATTGAGTCCCCATCGTGCTGTTTGCTCTCTACACATCTGTTCTTTTCATCTTCTCTATCCCCTCAACCCCCAGCCAGTCACAGCAGATGACTGCCCCTCCCTGAGCCTGGTTCTGCTGGAGGTTTCTTCCTGTTAAAAGGGAGTTTTTCCTCTCCACCATCACCAAGCACTTGCTCACAGGGGATCGCCTTATTGCTGGGGTCTTTCTGCAATTGTGAAGGTTTCCCCTACAGTTGAAAGTGCTATGAGATGACTGTTGTTGTGAAATGGCTCTATATAAATAAAGTTGAATTGAATTGAATTTATATACTTTGAAGATAGGATAAAAACAAACCCCTGTCTGTCACCATGGGGTGAGACGCCGGCTCGGCGCTCAGCCCATGCTCCTTTTATCCCTGCCTCTCATTGGGCAGTGCCTCAGCTGGTTCCCAGCTGTCAGTGTCACGAGACGGCTGGGGCCAATTAATCCTCATCAGCTGGGGCGCTGTTAATGAGTATAAAGAGGAGCAGCTTCGATCATTCGGGGCTGCGACATAAGCACTGCTAGGCTGAAGCCCCTTCGTCTGGTGTCAGCCTCAACTCCCCTTGCAGCATTCCGGTGTTTGTATCCCGCTGTGAGTATGCACGTCTTGTTACCCCCACGTCCGGTACGAGCTACCTACCCCTGCGCTGTGCAGCCTGAGAATGTACGTCTGTATGAGTGTCTGTGCTCTCCTCATCCCTTATCCCTTACCCAGAATAAAACATCTCGACTCACTGGCTTGTCCCTGGCTCTGATTGCCCGGCTCCCTAGAGCCGGATATGACAGTATGTCGCAGCCAGAAGAGTTGCCGGCGGCCGTGAGTCGCTGTGGAAATGTACCTTTCTGTCCGGGTGTCAGCGCTGCTAGCATGCCGTTTCCCAGGAGTCACTTCCGGCGCCAGGGCGACGAGCTGAGGTCCATCTCGGAGGCTGTCGACGGGACGTTCTTCACCCTGCACGACGCCTCCAACGTGAGACGCTGGCATCCGGGCCGTGCTGAGGAACTCCTGGACTGTCACCCTCACTCTCTGTACCATCTGGAGGACAGTGCCAGGATAGACGCTGCAGGTACACAGCAAGAGAAGCTCCACGGGGTGGATGGAAATCCCGGCAGGGAGTCGAAGTGGGCGACGTCTTTCCCCGCTTCGGAGTCCCGTTCCTGCCGCAATTCCAGTCCGGGAGTTCGCGCCAACCAGAGGACTTCCCCCGACCTGCGCCACGTCACTCGGGATTCCCTTCAAGGAGCCGCAGCTGACAGCAGTTATGTCTGGGGTCGAGTGGCTGTCGCGAGCTCTACTGTGTTTCCTGTCACCACCTTCAGGCATGTGGCGGCGGCAGTGAGATTGATGGTGAGGACTTCAGGGCTACGAAGCTTTCCCGTGCTCGACGCCTCCCTCGTCTCGATCTCCGATCTGGAGCGGCGAATCCTGGGTTTCCCCCTCGCTTCGTTCCCTGGGAGTAGTCGTCATCACATCGCCGAGTCACCTCTGCACGAACCTCGTCCGGATCCAGTTCTGGGTCATCGTCAGGACCGTTCCTCCCACGCAGCTGTCATCCCTTCGCCTCGTCAGTGTGGAGATTCTACAGCCTCGTCCCCTGAGCCTCGTTCCCCCGCTGTCATTCCTGGACATTCGGGCTGGCTCACCCCGGCTGTTTTCCCCTCCTCCTCGACGCGCTTCCTGACCGCTGTGTGTGCCTGGAATCCCGGCCTGGTGAGCTCTCTGCTGGAGACAACGCGAGCGACCCTCAGACGAATTCCCGGGGGGTCCTCCGTTATCGCCGGGCGGGGAGAGGAAGAAGCAGATTCCACTACAGCAGGCGATGCTCAACCTCCAGGGGGCAGGCAAGTCATTGTTTTTTCACACCTGCTTAATGATTTGCTCTGTCACATCCCTGGAGGAGAAGTTCAGGGTTCGCAGCTCCCTGAACTCTCCCCACCTGCTGTAACCTGTATTCCTAATCCCGCATCCTCTGTGTCTCTCTCCGCCGAGCGGTCCCCGGCTCCGGGTCAACGTGGTGGGATATGGAGAGGGCCTGTGGTTCCGCAGCTACATTGCGGACGGAGGAGGGGGACTGACTGCTGCGTGGAGTCTACGCTGACGACTGAGCGTCCCTGGGTCTCCACGGAGGAGCGGTTCGGTCCAGCGGGACGAGATTCTTCTGGCTTCACGCCGAGTGGGTCGTCGGCGGGGTTACCTGAGCTGGAGGGATCTCAAGCTGCGCTGACCATCGTGCTGGCTGCGGGGCCCGACGCGGCTAGATGGGAGCCTGACAACGACCTCCTGACGACGGATCCTGGATCTTCGCAGTCCTGGACGGCGTCAGAACCCGAGATCAGGCGAGTGCTCTCCTTTCTTTTCTCTCTTTTTATCCTTGAGCACTTCAGCCTATCTCCAGGGGAGACGAGCAGGGTGCAGCCGTCCGCTGCGTCTGAGCTCGTCTCGCCGGGTTCTGGCGCTGCCGGTGATCCTGATCCCGGTTCTGTTTTCTCTTCTGAGCCTTCTTCCAGGGTCACCGGCGAGGAGTTGCTGTTCCTCGTGGTGCTGGAGGGTCCGGGTTCAACGTTGGAGGTCGGTTCTGGTGCAGTGTCCAACGTGGGTTCGCCCGAGACCCAATCGGGGTCCAACGTGGGTTCGCCTGAGGCCCGATCGGGGTCCGACGTGGGTGCTGCCCCAGTGTTGTCCAGGTCCGGTGAGGAGGTGGCCGTTTCCCTGAGGCCCGCCGCCCTCGTCATCGGCTCTCCCCTGAGCCTCTTCCACCGGGATCCGCTCTGACCCTTCGTCCGTCTCAACGGTCCTGGTGGTTGAGTGATGCGGGTCGACGACCCGACCCGCAAAACTTTCGGTTCGGCGATCTGGTTTCCCCCCACTGGTCTGTTTGCCTTTGGGCGGCCTGGTTCGGCAGCCGTTGGACTGGATTCCTGGGATCTGGGCCCAGAGTTCGCCGTCCGAACATTTCTCTTCCCCGGGTTGCCAACTGGACAATGGGCGGGGAGATTACCAGAACAATTCCGGCCGTTTTGGACTCTGCCTGCCGTCTCCTCGGGTGTCCTTTACTTCTTTTATTATTATTGAGGTCACTCGGGTGTAGTTTCTTTGTCCATTAGGGGATATATGTTTTTGTGCTGTGTGTTGTTTTTTTTTATTAACCATACTCAGCATTTTTATCTTATTGTTATCCTGTTACCCTGTCACCTTTTTTTCCTCTTGGTGACTCACCTTATGTATTGCGCTGTGTATTGCATTTTCTTATCTTTACTCAGCGTTTTCATTCATCCTTACCTTAGCCTTGGCCTCGTCGGTGCATCATGGAGTATGCGTGTGGTTTCCTGTTCAACCATACTCTGTGATCACCCCATTCTGTCTTATTATCCTCGTGGGGGGCCTTCCCTGGCCCCGACTTTAACATTGACTGTGTTTGTTATTGTTTGAAGTAATGTGTTTCATTCCCACTTAACCGTACTTCATTATTACCCATTTGTCCTTGTCACCTCTGTTTCTTTAGGTGATCTTTTATATATTCAGTGCTGTGTGTTTTGTTTTCTTTAGTATCCATGCACAGCGTTTTTCATCATTTTTTGTCCTGACCTTTATCTTGTTGGTGCATTATGGAGTAGTGTGTTTTGTTCCCCTTAACTATACTCTGATTGCTTTATTCATTCCTGCCACCTTTTTGGTGGGTTTTTGGTTTTCTTTTCTTGCCCCGATCTATACGTTATTTGTATGCTGTCTGTAGTCATATTTGGTATTTTTCCCTACCTGTGTCCTAACTCAGTTTTTTCCCTAACTGTGCTCTGGGTTAATCCTTTTCCCTGTGTTGTAGGGTATTGTATTTGGTTTTTTTTTTCTCTGCCCTGCTGCCCTACATTGGTCTATTGTTTTTTTTGTCCTTCCCTTTGCATCTTCCCCTCCGGTCCTGCCTCCCTTCCGCCCACCCTAGGTGGGGAGGGGGGGGGGGCTGGGATGTTCCTGGTCGTTCGGGAGCCCGACCGTGAGGGGGAGGCTCTGTCACCATGGGGTGAGACGCCGGCTCGGCGCTCAGCCCATGCTCCTTTTATCCCTGCCTCTCATTGGGCAGTGCCTCAGCTGGTTCCCAGCTGTCAGTGTCACGAGACGGCTGGGGCCAATTAATCCTCATCAGCTGGGGCGCTGTTAATGAGTATAAAGAGGAGCAGCTTCGATCATTCGGGCTGCGACATAAGCACTGCTAGGCTGAAGCCCCTTCGTCTGGTGTCAGCCTCAACTCCCCTTGCAGCATTCCGGTGTTTGTATCCCGCTGTGAGTATGCACGTCTTGTTACCCCCACGTCCGGTACAAGCTACCTACCCCTGCGCTGTGCAGCCTGAGAATGTACGTCTGTATGAGTGTCTGTGCTCTCCTCATCCCTTATCCCTTACCCAGAATAAAACATCTCGACTCACTGGCTTGTCCCTGGCTCTGATTGCCCGGCTCCCTAGAGCCGGATATGACACTGTCGACAAAATGGTGTCAAAAAGCCCCAAACCATTCTTTGTGTAAATATGTCCAAAGTCCACTTTTGACTGAGTTATGTAATTTATATAGCTGCTGTGACATTATGTAAATTAGATGCATAAATTTATTCCTATCTGAAACTTTGGATCATATTCTACATCTTTCTAATTGACAGTAAGCCATTATCTCTTGCAACTTTCAAGTTATAGCCTTGGAAATTCAATCCAGTAACTCTCTTATAGTTCCATACATGTCTTGCTGTCTGGAGATATTGGAAAAACATACACTACCGTTCAAAAGTTTGGGGTCACCCAGACAATTATTTTGTGTTTTCCATGAAAAGTCACACTTATTTACCACCATGAGTTGTAAAATGAATAGAAAATATAGTCAAGACATTGACAAGGTTAGAAATAATGATTTGTATTTGAAATAATAATTTTTTCCAGATACTCAACCTGCTCAAAGGAAGGTCAATTTTATAGCTTCTCTCACCAGCTAAACTGTTTTCAGCTGTGCTAACATAATTCCACAAGGGTTTTCTAATCATCCATTAGCCTTCTGACGCAATGAGCAAACACATTGTGCCATTAGAACACTGGAGTGATAGTTGCTGGAAATGGGCCTCTATACACCTATGTAGATATTGCACCAAAAACCAGACATTTGCAGCTAGAATAGTCATTTACCACATTAGCAATGTATATTAGATATTAGAGTGTATTTCTGATTAGTTTAAAGTTATCTTCATTGAAAAAAACAGTGCTTTTCTTTCAAAAATAAAGAAATTTCTAAGTGACCCCAAACTTTTGAACGGTAGTGTATAAAACAAACATAATCCATCCATCCATCTTCTTCCGCTTAATCCTTTTTGGGTCACGGGGGGGGGGCTGGAGCCTATCCCAGCATCTTTGGGCGAGAGGCAGGGTACACCCTGGACAGATCACCAGTCCATCACAGGGCCAACACAGAGAGACAGACAACCATTCACTCTCACAGTCATACCTAAGGACAATTTAGAATCCCCAGTTGATGCCAATTAACCTAACTTGCATGTTTTTGGCATGTGGGAGGAAACCGGAGAAATCCCAGAGTAAACCCACGCAAACACAGGGAGAACATGCAAACTCCACACAGATCACTGTTGGTTGGGGGCTGGGATCGAACCCAGGATCCCCCGGCCAAGGGTGGGTTGCTGTGCTGCCGCAGTGCTAACCACTCCGCCACCGCGCTGCCCTTGGGCCCTAATAATAATCTAAAATTAAAAAAAAACATTTTAAAGTATTCCGATGGTACAGAATCCATTGTTTATGTAGTTTTTCAAGATTCAAAGGCTTTATTATCATGTGCACAGTTAAGAAATGCTACATTTCCTGAGCAATGAAATTCTTGCTTTGCTCTCCAAATGAATGCCAAGGGCTGGCAGGGGTTGGAACCTTTCTGTGTGAAGTTTGCATGTTCTCCCTGTGCTGCGTGGGTTTACTCCGAGGGCTCCGGTTTCCTCCCACAATCCAAAGACATGCATGTTAGGTTAATTGGCTGTTCTAAATTGTCCCTAGATATCTGTTTCCTATAGGCCCTTAGAATAGATGGTTAGTACTAGTGAAAACGCTTTGAGTGGTCTTTGTGACTAGAAAAGCGCTATATAAGTGCAGGTTAGTTAGTTAGTTAGTAATTGGTACACAATGATACTAATAAGGTAATAACACAATAACGCAATAACTCAACCCTAATACTAATGGATGCTAATAACACACACATCAACACACAGTTAGGCAATTAGGACTCCTAAGCACACCTTGATACTAAATACTAATACTAATGCATACTAATAACACACATTAGGCAATTTGGACTGCTAAAGCAGTTGATGCAGTCAAACAAGAGGAATGACACTAAAAATTCACTGGATGACTATAATGGTAGTGGTATGTTGATATCAGAGATGATGTGAACCTGAGATGGCATAAACCTATGTACAATGTGCAAATGAGCATTGTGTACATAAACCTATGTAAAGTGTGCAAATGAGTATTGTGCAGCGAGCAGTATATAATTATAGATTACAAATTAGCACCCGGTGCTAATTTCTCTGTAACAGTAGTATCAGTAGACTGTACAAGATAAATAGAAGCAGAGATGATAAGTAGCAGCAGATGATATGGACATCAGACAGGTGAGACTATATACATTGTACAGGTGAGCAATGTGCAAATTTAGCAGCCGGTGTGTGAGTTTCTATATGCAAAGCTGTGTTGCAGAATTTTAGGAGTTGTTATTTGTTCAGGAGTCTGATGGCAGTGGGAAAGGAGTTTTTCAGTCTGGTTGACCTGCATTTCACACTACCTCCGGCCTGAGGGTAGAAGTGTGAACAGTCTGTGCTGGGGGCGGGTGGGGTCCTGGAGGATGGCATCAGCTCTCCTTTGGACTCTGCGGTGGTAGATGCTCTGCAGAGAAGGGAGTGGAGTCCTGATGATCTTCTCCGCTGTCTTCACCACTCTCTGCAGGTGTTTTCAGCCCAGGGCAGTGGTGCTGCCGTACCATGCAGTGATGCAGTTGGTCAGGATGCTCTCAGTGATGCAGCTGTAGAAATTGTTGAGGATCCTGGAGGACATGCCAAACTTCTTCAGCCTCCTCAGGAAGTACAGCTGCTGCTGAGCTCTCTTAACCAGCTCTGTGGTGTTGTGTCCACTTAAGGTCCTCGCTGATGTGGTTGCCCAGGTATTTAAAGCTGCTCACCCTTTCCACCTCAAGCTTCCGGATGAACAGCAGCTGATGGGGTCTCCTCCTCCCTTTCCTCATGTCCACTATCATCTCCTTTGTCTTGTCCATGTTGAGGGTGAGGTTGTTGTCCTCACACCATGACACCAGGTTGGCCACCTCCCTCTTGTAGGATGCTTCGTCATCATTAGTGATGCATCCTATCACTGCTATGTCATGCACAAACTTTAGGATGATATTGTCCTTGTGGGAGGCAACACAGTCATGAGTGAAGAGGCTGTAGAGGATGGGGCTGAGAACACAACCCTGTGGGACACCTGTGTTCGTGATGATGTTGGCTGAGGTCCTGTTACCCATCCTGACAGCCTGGGGCCTGCCAGTTAGAAAGTCCAGTAGCCAGTCGCAGAGGGTGGGGTGCAGGCCAAGTGAAGACAGTTTGTCGGTGAGTTTGTGGGGGATGACCGTGTTGAAGGCGGAGCTGTAGTCGACAAAGAGCATCCTAATGTAGGAGTCTTTATCTTCCAGGTGGGAGAGAGAATAATGGAGTGCTGCAGCAATGGCATCTGAGGTGGACCTGTTGGGCCGGTAGGCATATTACAGGGGGTCCAGGGTATCCGGTATGCTGTCCTGAATGAGGGGCTGCACCACTCTCTCGAAGCACTTCATGATGATTGGAGTGAGTGCTTCCGGTCTGTAATCATTCAGACAGGTTGGTGGGCTCCTTTTGTGGAGGGGGATGATGGTTGTCGTTTTGAAGCAGGAGGGGACTACGCTCTGGTTGAGGGAGAGGTTGAAGATTGATGTGAAGACGTCAGTCAGCTTGGCAGCGCATGCTCTGAGGGCCCGCCCAGGTATGTTCTCTGGTCCTGTTGCCTTACGGGGGTTGATATTCCTCAGTGCTTTGCTTACCTGGCATGGTGAGACTCTTAAGGCCCTTTTCCACTAGCCCAGCTTGCCTCGCCACGCCTCGATTCGCTACGACACGGTTCGGCCTCGGTTATGTCTCCATTACATCTGTGTAAAGCGGGGTTAAGCTGGGGTGGGCGGTATTTTTTTTACAGCAAGGCGGTGCCACACTCCCGTGACGTAAAACACGCGACCCAAGCAAAACATATCACATGGCGGCTGTACAAGGCGACTCCTCGGTCTGTAGCTTTTTTCACCATAAATGCCAAAAAGGACCGCCAGACAAGGGTACAGGCAGTGAGACGAAACACTCTGGAATAGTTCTGCAGCTTCTGGGAGAGCCGAAGACGTGAGGATACAAACTAGGTCATATATGACGGTAAGCTAATGGTTGCTAATGCTAGTTTGCTATAAGTACGTCGTACTACACTGTAATGTCTGCAAGTTATCGCTGTTAGGTACTAAAATATGTATTCTGTGTGTGTTTCAGATGGCTCTGTTGTGGGAAAATTACCGCTTCAAACGGTCGGTCTGGGCGTTCAACACAGCCTGTCACTGATTTCAACACAGCTTCACAAACGATCAGTGGTTGTAGAGCTTAAGAATGTCTGTAGAAACGTTTATTTCCTGTGCAACAAATTGCTCTGATCTGCGTGAAAATCATGGAGAGACTGTTGAGACATCATGGGATGTACCTGTTCCAGCAGCACTGAGTCTGAGGTGGTGTCATAGCAAAAAATGATCAGCTGACACAACTTCATCGCCAGGTTAATAACTATATTAGCCACAAAATATATGTTCAAAAAGTAAACAGTACTGAGTTAGGTATAATAAGATATATTTGACAGTTATGATGCATTTTAGGCCAAAACAAACTTGATCTAGGATTAAAAGCAATTAAAATAACGCAGTCACAAGGTTACATGGAAAATGCTTGATTTACTAGATACATGTACTGTAGAAATATATATTCTCTGCATCATCAATGTACTATACATGCATTCATGTAGTACTGCACTGACAATAAACCTGTGAAGTTTTTGCAGATGTCTCTTTTTTTATATGTGAAAGTTACCACCATGTGACATAAATTTAATACTGACAGACTGGAAAAGCTGTCTTAAGAACAATCCAGCAGTTTGAGAAATCACTTTTGGTTTGGTGTAAGTCTGTCAACAGGATTATGAACCATAAAGCAGTTTGTGTTAAAATGTTAAATCCCATTAAACTCTAACCCACAGGTGTCCAATCATGTGTCATGGAGGGCCAAGACCCTGCAGGTTCTCTCTTCTACCCAGTCTCTTCAGCAGGTGTTTTCACTGATCTGCAGTCAGTGGAAGAAGTTCAGTGGACTCTGCTGTTGAAGACACTGTTTGGAGGTAAAGCCTGCAGGGTCTTGGCCCTCCATGGCACATGATTGGACACTCCTGCCCAAACCCATTATGATGAAGAGCAGATGCTAATGTGACCCAGAATTCCTCCATATACTGGTACTATCACTAAAGTATGCAGGGTCTTCTGTGGTGGCACATCCAACAATACAGTCTTCAGTTAATAAAATAATTGTTTTGGTTACTTTTCTTAAAAATGAGCCATTATTTTCAAGATCACCCATTAATGGTTTGTACTATTGACTCTTTTCCCACCAGTGTGTTAACAGACAAAAATAGAAATCATGATGCAAACACATAAGTCACTAAATTGTTTATTACAATCAGCAGCAAATTCCAGATTATTCAGAATGTGCAAAATTCAAACTGTAAGACTGGGTCACTCAGCAGCTGGGATGTGCAGCTCACACTGGTCCCAGTTCAGCAGATCTTAGGATGCATCTCTGTAAATAGTGACGCAAGGTCCAGTTTGGGGTGGATTGTTTCCCTCTTGCCTAGACAAAAGACAGAAATGGGTGGTTAAATAAAAGAAGTTTAAAACATATTTGGGAAATACACTTGTTGCTAAAAGCCAGTGATGGAATGTGAATGAATGAATGAATCTTTATTTCGGATAGATTAAAAGAAAATAAAATAATATAACAAAGGTGGAAAAAATCTAACAAGGTCGAATTAAACAATAACTCCTCTGATTATACAGTTCAACATAGGTTATCTGAAATGGGTGATGGCTGAAGCTACAGCTTATATTGCCCACCCATGTTCCATCCAAGAATTCAAAAGAAAAACAAAACAGGAGCGATTCCAATTCCAATGTGAATATAAAGTTCTTCGTTGTTGTATTTAACCACAATTTTCATGTAGCTGCACTTCAGTAAAGTCGATTTTACAAGAGTTGCATTTACAAGGGTAAACGTTTACAAGGGTTGCGTTACAACATCGTTACATGGACAGAAGTCTATGTATCAGATGTAAATGAAGCCTATGACACATTTATAAACATTGTAACCACTCTTTATGAAAAAAACTGCCCATTAGTAAAAAAAAAGCTTAAACACAAATTTGCTGATAAGCCATGGTTAACCAAAGGACTACAAAAGGCGTGTAAAAAGAAAAATTTATTATATAAAGCTTTCCTAAAGAAAAGAACAAAAGAAGCAGAGCAGCGGTATACAACATACAAAAATAAGTTAACATATATAATAAGATGTAGTAAAAGAGACTATTACAGTAAAGAACTGGTGAAAAACAAAGACAATATTAAAAATACATGGACAATACTCAACAGTATCCTTGGAAATAAAAGCAGAAATACAAGCTACCCAACTAATATTCCAAAAAATAATAAAACGACGCAGAGTGTGAATATAGCTTCACCTGCAGATGAATTTAATAATTTTTTTGTTAACATTGGACCTAACCTGGCCCGAGAAATACCCACTCCGGTGCCTACTGGTGATACAATATGCAATAACACTGCTGTAAAAGACTCCATCTTCATAAAGAACACAGACGAAAGAGAGGTCATTGAAATTGTTAAATCGTTCAAAAGTAAAACATCTACTGACTGTGATGGTATTGACATGCTACTAGTCAAAACTGTTATCGAATGCATAGTAAAACCACTGACGTATATCTGTAACCTGTCTCTCCAATCAGGTATACTTCCCAATGCAATGAAAATAGCTAAAGTAATTCCGATATACAAGACGGGCGACAGAGGGGAACTCTCAAACTATAGACCAATTTCACTATTACCGCAATTTTCCAAGATACTTGAAAAAATATTCTATGAGAGAAATGACAACTTCATACTGAAGAATGATTTATTGTGTGAGAAGCAATATGGGTTCAGACACAAGAGGACAACTGCATATGCCCTAATGGAATTTACAGAAAAAATATCAACAGCCATTGAAAATAAAGAGTATTCAGTTGGAGTATTCCTGGATCTTAAAAAAGCATTTGATACAGTAGATCATAATTTATTATTAAAGAAACTACAAAATTGTGGTATTAGAGGGGTAGCACTGTCCTGGTTAAGTAGTTACTTAAAGAATAGATATCAGTATGTATGTGTTAGCAACAAAAACTCAGAGTTGCTGAAGGTCACCTGTGGAGTCCCACAGGGTTCAGTTCTGGGACCATTATTATTCAATATGTATATAAACGATATATGTAAAGTTTCAGAAAAAATGGACTTAATATTGTTTGCCGATGACACTAATCTGCTATGCAGTGGAAACAATTTGGAACAACTTCTGGATACACTCGGAAAGGAATTAGGAAAGCTTAAACTGTGGTTTGATTCAAACAAATTAACGCTCAATTTAAGTAAGACAAAATTTATAGTCTTTAACAACCATCACAACAACCCAGTACCCAAACTCAGTGTAAATGGTGTAGAGATTGAAAGGGTATCTGAAACTAAATTCCTTGGAGTAATAATTGATAACAAACTGTGTTGGAAGCCACATATTAATTATATTAAAGGTAAAGTATCCAAATCAATTGCAATATTACACAGAGTGAAATATTTGCTGAATCAACCCACACTATACACCTTGTATCATTCATTAATACTCCCATACATGACATATTGTAATGAAGTATGGGGAAATACATATAAAACAAACATATATCCACTCTTTATGCTTCAAAAGAGAGCTATTAGAATAATAAACAAAGCAGCTTACAGGGAACCAACAAACCCACTTTTTCTTAAACAAAAAACTCTCAAGTTGAAAGATCTGGTTGACTTTAAAACTGCAATAATAATGTTCAAAGTGAAGAATTTATCACTGCCCGCAAATATCCAAAAGTTGTTCCAAACAAGGGAGAAACGATATCACTTCAGAGGAACATGTATATTTCAAAAGCCTACAGTGAGAACAACCACCAAGCAACACTGTATTTCAGTGCAAGGAGTCAGATTATGGAACGATTTTGGACCTGAATTAAAATCATGTACAACGCTTGGACAATTTAAACAAAAACTAAAGGAAGAAATACTCCAAACATATTTACAAGACGACATGTAAACTCACATAAGGATTGACATATCCAGCCTGTGTTGTGTTGTAGCTTAGTTTTTTTTTTCTCTCTGTGACATTTTGTCTTAGATTTGTTTTGAATAATAACTGCTTAACTTAGCTTAGCTTAGTTTTCTTTCTTTTTTTTTTTTTCTTCTCTCAGTCACATTTTGTCTTAGCTTTGTTTTAAATTGTAATCGCTCTTGTCTTGTTTTCTCTTTTTTCTCTTTTGAATTCTTGGATGGAATATGGGTGGGCAATATAAGCTGCGGCTTCAGCCATCACCCATTTCGGATAACTCACGTGGAATTGTATAGTAGAAGGAGTCTTTGTCTAATTTGACCTTGTTGTTATATTATACAGTTTCTTTTAACCTGTACTGTACTATCCGAAATAAAATTCATTCATTCATTCATTCATTTAAAACTAGAAAAGCACTCGGAGAGCGCAGACCTCCGCCAAGCGCCACAGTTCCCCCCATACAGTGTTTGTGTGTATGTTTTCAGATTCCTTGACCATGAAAACATATGACTAGCAATTGGATTCACAATGATAGGATTAGTGGTTCAGTATTTATTCACGAAAATCGCATTTTCCATAATGGCGGTTTTCGCCACAGTTCCCCCCCATACAGTGTTTGTGTGTACGTTTTCAGATTCCTTGACCATGAAAACATATGACTAACAATTGGATTCACAATGATAGGATTAATGGTTCAGTAGTTATTCACGAAAATCGCATTTTCCGTAATGGCGGTTTTCTTGTGGACGGTGATCCGGATCACAACCAAAATCTAATCATCTGTAGGATACCCCATTTCTGACAATCTGTGAAAATTTCATGAAAATCCGTCCATAACTTTTTGAGTTATCTTGCTAACAAATAAACAAACAAACAAACAAACAAACAGACAGACAGACAAACCAATGCCGATGAAAACATAACCTCCTTGGCGGAGGTAATAAAATCATCTGTTTTTACTGTGGCCTCAGCAATCAGAATGAATTAATACATTCACTTGAATGTAATCTAGTACTTTAACTGAAGGTGTGCATCACTGAGTATGGAGTTACTCAGTCAAAATATGGAGTTTTCATCAATAAAAGTTTGTCTTGTCTGTAAAAGTGTCTCTTCTTGCCCTGGCTTCAAGTGTGGGTGGTGTTTTGTACTGGTATTGCTAAAGTATAAAAGGATGTACTACAATGGGTCTCAAATATTTGTAATGTGTCCTGTTACTGCATGAGTTTATTGATGATGACTATAAACTACACATATAAACTAAATTATATTGATGACTGAACAACTGCCATTCCCCAAAAGATACAGTTATGAACATAACTCACAAAGGATCACACAAGTGAGCTGACAAAAAAATAAATACATTAACAAGCGGTTTATTTTACAGTTGATGTGCCATTCATTTTCAATTATTCTGTAATTAATATTCACACAATCAAATAAATCTCAGTCCAGTCCCTTTTATATTAAGTGGAAATTGTGCTACTTTGGTTGTGCTACTTTGGTTTTGACATTTTACCTATAAAAGCAAAGGATTTCAGTACTTTCCACAGTGGCGAGGTCCATTGTGGGGCGGCTGCTTTTCCTTTCCTCTTGCCTAGACGAACGACAGAAATGGATGTTGATTAGTTAAAGCAAGTTCAACACTTATACAGGCACATCTCAAAAATTATAATATCATGAAAAAGTTCAATATTTTTGTGACTCATTTCAGAAAGTGAAACCCATATATAGATTCATTACACAGACAGTGATATATTGCAAGTGTTTATTTTAATTTTGATGATTATGGCTACAGCCCATATTAACCAACACCTCAGCGGCCAACATTTCTATTTAAAAACTTAAATTCTATTAAAATAAATAAACGCTTGAAATATATCACTGTCTGTGTAATGAATCTATATAATATACGGATTTCACTTTCTGAATGCGTGACAAAAAATATTGAATTTTTTCCATGACATTCTAATTTTTGGAGATGTACCTGTGTTAGGGAAATACACTTAAAGTCAGTGGTGGGATGTGACAAAAATGCTTCGTTTCCCTGACAAGCACCGCAGGATCCACTCTGTACATGTACAAGTACATTATCAATCCAGGGATTTATGGTGGAACAGCACGACAACACTGTTCCAACACCTTTTATGGAAAATCCACAGAATCGGTGTGTGGGTCTACTCTGATGCTTTAGAAAATTATATAAATGACTTTATAAATCACTGGTTTGAAAAAGCACCTGTATATGTCGAGATTTCAGCTCCTGTGGTTGACCTGCATCCACAATATAAACACTGAGGGGAGGTAAAACCCTGGCATGTGGACACACATTCTAGGAAGAAATTACACACAATTTAATGCACAGCACCAAAGTGCAGCACGTACACAAACCAGGACTTTAACCAGGATTAACATATTTCATTGTTTTGCTCTCACAAGCGAATAATTAGGACAAAACATGCGCGAATCAGCAGTTGGCTACTAGCTAACACTCGTTTGCCAGCACAGGATGGCGCTGTATGGCTCAAAAAAGTGAGCTTACCACCAACAGGATAAATAAGCGAACAGCTGCACAATATGCAAATGGTGGCTAAACTGTCATCTCTGCTGGAGTCCGAGTTCCACCCTATGCAGGACATACTGAGGAGCTCATTTAGCAGTAGACTACATCATCCTAGGCGCACAACAGAGAGGTTTCGCAGGTCCTTCCTACCTACGGCTGTCAGACTGTATAACCTAAGCAGGGCTGCTCGCAGAGATAGCAAAAAGACGTGATGACCTAATAATATTGAATGCAAAAGACGCAATAGACTTACACATTGGTCCCCTCCAGTATACAACTAGGAAAATACCGGTCGCTGCGGAGAGCGACAATATGTATGGGTACATAATCATTCCATGTAGAATAACTAAGCAGATGGTTATGCTGTTTCATTCTATCTAGCTACAATGCTCTGCACTGTGTGTGTTTATATATTTATATATTTATTCCATCTAGCTACAATGCTCCGCACTGTGTGTCTATATATCTATATATTTATATATTTATATGTACATATGTATACTCACTGCTCTTGTTTTTTCTTGTCTTCTGATTGTTGCTCTGGGTGTTGCTGTCCCTGTGCTGTTGCAATCCTGGAATTTCCCCATTGTGGGACTAATAAAGGCTTATCTTATCTTATCTTATCTTAATATTACAAATCACTCACCATCGATGGTTCTCTCACGTTCGTCTTCAGCTTGTTCGTAGTCCGGTTCTATACTGGGCTGCATCTGTATCAGTGCCAGTCGCTCCTCTCAACTGTGGATCTGCCATTAAGCAGAGAAAACCCCGCACCTCTTCGTTGGACCACGGTGTAGATTTCCGCAAAACCTACAACGCTGTCTGTATTAATATCGTATTTACTCCGTGACCGAGTTAGTCCGTGAAATATTGCAAATGGCGGTCATGTAAATTCCACTGAAGACGGACGCTTTCGTGACGTTATGCACTGACCAATCAGTGGCTCGCAGTCTGTTGACGTCACATCTCGGCTCAACTCAGCACGGTCGTACCCTGCCCTCGATCAGGCACAAAAATAGCACCTGCTAACCGGTGCTGGGGCTAATGGAAAAGGCTACAAATGCAGGCTGAGGCGTAACGTGTTGGGCTAAGCGGGGCTAGTGGAAAAGGCCTTTTAGTGGAGGAGGGGGGAGGGGGGGTGTGAGTGTGTGTCTCTTCTCTGCCCTGTAGCTGGTAGTCTCAAAGTGGGTGTAAAAGGTTTAAAAGGTTTAAAAGTAGACAACAGAAGATTAACCTACCATGGTTAAATAATGAAATAAGAAAACTTATGAAGAGGCGAGATTCTGCATTGAAAACATCATTAACCTCTAAATTACAAAATGATCACCTTGTGTACAAAAGTTTAAGAAATAAAGTGGTACAAGAGCTGCGAAAATCAAAAGTATCTTATTACAATAAACTGATAGATCATGCAAAGGGTAACAACAGTTCCCTATGGAGGTATTTAAATAACTTAACTAATAAAAAAAATGTTCAGAAGGGGGTAAAGGAACTTAGAATCAATGGCAAGACCATCAGTGACAAGGCTATATTGGCAAATGAATTTAATTCATATTTTGTGGACTCTGTGGAAGAATTAACAAAAAACTTTGTGCTGCCAAATGTGCTCAACAACACAAAATCAATACTTTCAACAGTTTCTTTTCACATCGATGAGGTAAATGAGGAGTTAATTGCTGGTATTGTTAAAACACTGTCAAACTCAAAAACTAATGATATCTACAATATGAGCACTTCCTTTCTCAAAACGCACAGCAAAATATTAATCAAACCACTGACTCATCTCATTAATCTCTCCATTAGGTCTAGTACATTTCCATCTGGTTGGAAAAAAGCTGTCGTCATACCAGTTTATAAATCAGGCAGTAAAGACGATATATGCAATTACCGCCCAATCTCTATTTTAACAGCCCTGTCTAAGGTTCTTGAAAAAGTTGTAGTTACACAGCTGATAGACTATCTACAAGACAGTCAACTTCTTCATCCACACCAATTTGGTTTTAGATCAGGATACTCAACAGAAACAGCAAATTGTTGCCTTATTGAAAATGTCAAACAGTCCTTGGACGGGGTAATGTGGTAGGGGCTGTTTTTCTGGATCTCAAAAAGGCTTTCGATACTGTAAACCACAGTTTGCTTTTATCCAAAATGGTATCTTTTAACTTCTCTCCAGATACATTAGAATGGTTTGCATCTTATCTCCAGAATAGAGAACAGTGTGTAAAAGTTCACCAGGATAAATCCTTATTTTTAAATAACCGTATGGGTATCCCACAAGGGTCCATTCTTGGCCCTTTACTTTTCAGCATTTTTATTAATGACTTGCCACTACACTGCTCAGCTGCAACATGTCAACTTTATGCAGATGATACAGTTATTTACACAGCTGCCAAGACTCCAGCACAGGCTGCAGATGTACTGTCTACAAGTATGGTTGATGTCCAAGAGTGGCTCTTCCAGAACCATCTATTGCTGAACCTTCAGAAAACAGTTTCAATGTGCTTTTCAATCAAAAAATGTAACCTGCAACATTTTAAAGTTAATATACATGATCAAAACATCAGTTTAGTTACAGAATTCAAATACCTTGGCATTGTACTAGAACCTCAATTCAAATTTAATCTTCATATGAAGAAAATTTCTAAAACAGTAAAAAAAAATCTGAACTGCTTTAAATTAATTAGATATTACATACCATACCAAGCAGCTGTACTGTATATGCATTCTATGGTGTTTTTTCTCATATATCATACTGTTTGACAGTCTGGGCTCAAGCAGCTCCTTCCACAATAAAACATATAGGTTCATTATATAATCAAACTCTAAAAATCTTGGATAAAAAGCCCATTAGGTGGCATCACTGTTATATTTTAAAAAAATACAATCTATTGAGTTTTGAGAGTTTCATTGACCTCTGTTTTCTGAAATTAATTTTCAAATGTTTCCATAAATCAGCGCCAGAGCCACTTGCTGGTTTCATCCAAAGACAGGACAGCAGCAGAGCCACCAGGAGTTCTGTTAACAATAACTGTAAAATATCCCACCGCAGAACCACATTTGGACAAACAGCTTTCTCTATAAAGGGCAGTCATATCTGGAACACAATGCCAAATGAAATCAAAATAATAACGGACTTTAAAACATTTACTACAAAGGTTAAAAACTGGCTGAAAAATAAACAAGAATGTACCCATGTATGAAATGATTGTCTGCAGGGTGAGAGTGAATGAAGGGAAGGAATGAATGTGTTTGTTTATAGTGAGTGACGAAGGGAGGGAGACCTGAAATAGGCAAATGTGAACCAGGTTTTATATTATGTATTTATAATCTTGTTTGCATTGATGTATGTGGTTATTGTTTATTCTGTTTTCATTTTTTGTTTTTCTTATCTTTCTTTCTTTTTACCTGTTTCTTCTTTCTAAAGCCCATCCAGGGACAAGAGTTGCAAATTTTTTTTTTTTTGTTACTTATTTGTACCCGTAGGTAGATTTGGTTTGCAGTCTGGTGACAAGCCACTGGCTGCCGGTCGCTGCGTGCGCGAGCGCCCTAAACCTACATGTTTTTGGTATGCGGGAGGAAACCGGAGAAATCCCGGAGTAAACCCACGCAACACGGGGAGAACATGCAAACTCCGCACAGCTCACTGTTGGTCGGGGGCTGGGATCGAACCCACGATCTCATGATCCCCGCGATCCCCCAGCCGAGGGTAAACTGTGCTGCCGCAGTGCTAAACCACTGTGCCACCGTGCAGCCCAAATTAGCTAATAGCTATACATTCTTTGTGCAACACATTAGATTGATTGTCATTTGATTAATTGTCTATGTTTATTGCACTGTCCCTGTCAAATAAACAAATAAAATAAATAAATAAACTAGAAAAGCACTCGGAGAGCGCAGACCTCCGCCAAGCGCCACAGTTCCCCCTCATACAGTGTTTGTGTGTACGTTTTCAGATTCCTTGACCATGAAAACATATGACTAGCAATTGGATTCACAATGATAGGATTAGTGGTTCAGTAGTAAAAGCATTACCTCCTTGGCGGAGGTAATAAACTGAAGTGTTGGTGTTGTGTCCATCTCCTCCATCTGCAAAGTCCCAGGCTGCGAGCGTTGCAATTCATCACACAACCGCGTACAACCCACAGGCCAATGGGTTTTGCGAGCGTTTTCATAGATCACTGAAAGCAGCACTCAGGGCTTCACTGACGGATGCAAATTGGGTAGACAGGTTGTCGTGGGTTTTATATTGGGGTTGCGCTCCGCGGCAAAAGAGGATTTGGAAGCTTCCCCGGCAGAGAGCTTGTTTTTGCGCAGCCACTATGGCTGCCCGGGGAATTTCTGCCAAATAATCCAGTGCCGGACAGCTGCCCGTCTCAGCTTTTGCAGCGTAGCGCAAACACAGGCACGCTGCCGGGCCCTGGCCACCACTGTTTTTCGCGTGCTTTTGTGCCTAAAACTTTGAAGAACGCGGAGTTTGTGTTCGTCAGACATGATGACCAGCGCCCTCCATTGCGCCTGCACACACGCTGAAAATGGTCGTATCTCACAATGTTAAAGAATCCTTTAAAAAATTCCTGTATCCAGACGGTGATCTGGATCATCCCCAAAATTTAATCAGTTCTTCCTTGTACCATTTCCAACAACGCCTGAAAGTTTCATCGAAATCCGTCCAAAACTTTTTGAGTTATCTTGCTAACCAACAGACAAACAGACAAACGCTGGCAAAAACATAACCTCCTGCGGCCTACGGCCTGGCGGAGGTAATAAAAAGATGTTGAGATTGGCCGGCAGGCTGTCTGTGGAGATAGTGGCGCTGCTGTTGGTCCTCTTGTAGTCTGTGATGTGTTGCAGGCCTTGCCACATGCGCCCCGGGTCAGAAGTAGAGTAGAGGCTGTCCAGTTTTTCTCTGTATTGCCTCTTGGCTGTTGTTATAGCTTTTCTCAGTCCATACTTTGCAGCTTTGTACTCAACCTCACTGCCTGATTTAAATGCAAGAGAGTGAGCATGCAGCATCTGACGTACCTGACTGTTGATCCAGGGCTTCTGGTTGGGGAACTTCCTGACCTGTGTGGAGGGTATGATGGTATCAACACACGTGCTGATGTACCCAGTCACATATGCAGCATATTCTTGTATGTTTACAGAAGAGTCCTCTCAGGTGGCTGCATTTATACTCTGTTTTATCAAATTAGACAGGTCCTCCGCGATCTTGATCGCGGATACAAGCGGCTGAAATGAGCTTTCTCCTTAGGATTGCTGGACTCACCCTCAGAGATAGGGTAGAGGAGCTCAGTCATCCGGGAGAGGCTCAGAGTAGAACCACTGCTCCTCCACATTGAAAGGAGTCAGTTGAGGTGGTATAGGCATCTGATTAGGATGCCTCCTGGACGCCTCCCACTTGAGGTGTTTCAGGCACGTCCCACTGGGAGGAGACCCCGGGGCAGACCCAGGACTCGGTGGAGAGACTACGTCTCCCAGCTGGTCTGGGAACGCCTTGGTATCCTCTCTGAAGAGCTGGAGCAGGTGGATGGGGAGAGGGAAGTCTGGGCTTCTCTGCTTGAACTGCTGCCTCCGCAACCCGGACCTCCGGAAAAGCGGTAGAAGATGGATGGATGGATGGATGGATAGACAGGTCCTTAAGATTATACTCTTTATTTACATTTAAAACCACAACAGCATGATATTTTATTATTTTGTTGAGTACTGATTTAGTGTCCTTTACACAAAACTATGGACCCGCCAATAAAACCTGAGCCCAAACTATCATCCATCGACAGAATCCTGACCACTTTCTCCTTCATTACCGCTGCCCTGCCCACTATTTTCTCTCTATCCCTACTTCCCTCAAACCATTCATTGCCATCTGTCCATGGCTAAATAGTGTGTGAAAGTAATATGCCAAAAAAAAAATCTTAAATACATATCAATATTTTACCGTGTTTAAAGGCCATAAGGATTGAATAGATTTATAATGACACTTCACACATTCCTTTGACAAAGTGGATGTTTCTGTATTGTGGCCAAAACTTTCTGGTTACCTAGGCAATGACATTAAACTGAGTAAAAGAGGCTCTTTATGTGTGATAAAGTCAACAAAGATGACGCACTGTACTCACCAACTATATCTAAGGAATAGGAAGCAAAATGTCAAGCATTTCAAAAGAAAGCTGTTGTAAACGGTGGTTATAGAAACTACAACAAATCATTACCCCCACCTAAAGGTCTCATTTTCCCAGCCTCCCCTCACTAAGTGAATATTATGAAGTTTGGGTGAAAAGAGAGGAGGGAGAGAAAGATGTTTTTGTGTTTCTCTACTTGAGCCTTGTTGCGTGTTTGGCACAGCAGCCTCACAGGAGCGCAAAGAAGAGAAAAGGCAGGGTCACAACAAGCATTTCATGCTATAGAGGTTTGAACTGGCACAGGCTCTTGGCATGGGCACAATGCATGGTGGGATGGCAGTGTCCAAGAATCTCCTGACATAGACAGAAGCAGCTTCGGGGATGAAGAAGGATCTTGGTGGGGCCACAGAGAAAGAAGGGAGGGGGACATGATCAGAAGCAGAGGGGAAAATTGAGACAGATTTTCTTGCAGGTGTTGAGATAATAGTCGAACAAATGATCTAATTGTTGGAGCATGAATCTAGGCGGGGGAGGCCCTCAGAAGCTTTGCCGTGGAGGTTCAGAGATCACAGAGGAGCTGCATTTCAATGACAAAGAGGACCCAGTTGACATATGCAAACGTGAAAACCGTGACACAGAAATGCTTTCATATATCTGGATGAAATCGCTCAAATGAATTGCCATGAAATTTTTGGAACCACAGCCCAAAGTTTTGACTTACCCAGTGAAATATATTGGTATAATGTTCTATACAAATATACACAGGATAAGAGAATAAACCATGTGAACTTGGTTGCTTGTGACTTTTGTGTTAGAGTCATTATGAAGTTGACTATTGAGGTAAACTGCTGTATGGATTACCTTACATTTCTTTAACATTATTACCTCCACCAAGGAGGTTATGTTTTTACCGGGGTTTGTCTGTTTGTCTGTTTGTTTGTCTGTCTGTTACCAACATAACTCAGAAAGTTATGAACGGATTTTGACGAAATTTTCAGGACAAGTCCGAAATGGTACAAGGAAGAAATTATTAGATTTTGGGAGTGATCCGGATCACCATCTGGATTCAGGAATTTTTTAAAGGATTCTTTATCATTGTGAGATAGGGCCATTTTTAGCATATGTGTATATAACTCCACAATAAATGGTCAGGACGCTTGCCAAAAAAATACAGGATAAGATCCCAATAGGTTCTAGGAAATATCAAAGACTGATCCGGATCCTGCAAAAAATCCGGATACTGTGATCCAGAACAGGAAATAATAGGGGATCTTTGGAATTGTCATCACTGTAAGGTAACAAATTAAGATATAAACATACAACAAACACCAAAGTATAGCCAAGACACTGAGGAATCAGTAGTGTGCCAATGGATTTGTTGTATCTTCAAAAGCTATGGAGCTACAGCCAGAAGAAAACCACTATTACCGAAAAAGTGATTTTTGTCAATAACTACTGAACTAATAAAGATATCAATGTGAATCCAATTGCTAAAGGTATGTTTTGATGGTCAAGGAATCTGAAAATATAGATAAAATAAATGTAGGACTATTATATTTGGGGAAAATCCCAATATTAGGGGGAACTGAGTACATTTTCACTCTGCCCCAATAGTCCTTCTTGTGCAATGGGATGATTCATGTGTTTATACGGGTCATCATATATTAAGCTATGATATATATAGGTTTTTTTATAGTCATGTTAGTTTTACTTTCCATGTGTAATCCCTTTGTCTGTCATGTGTGTGTTTCTGTTGTTTGGTTGTCTACTGCCATGCTGCTGTTACACTGTAATTTCCCAGTTTGGGATCAATAAAGTACATCTATCTATCTGTCTATCTATCTATCTATCTATCTATCTATCTACTTGGCGGAGGTCTGCGCTCTCTGAGTGCTTTCCTAGTTTTACACTGCTATTTTCTATACTGTGACTTTGTGAGTGTGTTAGCAAGGTGAACCATTTTCATATTTGGCTATTTAAATAGTCTTTGCAAGTTTGTCAACAATTTGACATTAGTGCAAAATGGGCACACCCAAACAGCCTGAATATGGAGACAGGTACTGTATAAATACAACCATGGCCTGTGTCCTTACTCGGAGTTTTGTGTTCTGCCCTTTATTTCCACTGATTATTTAGAAAGATCAACCTAGAAAAAATCGCTAATCTTGGGAGAATTATCAGTGCAGGTAAAGGGGTAAATAGAATAGAATAGAATTGAATAGAATAGAATAGAGTAGGCTTTATTGTCATTGTACAGTTGTACAGTACAACAAAATTGTGGGATCTCCACCAGGCTACTGTGCAATAAAGTAAGAGAGAAGGATTAGACAAAACACGGTTACAGAACACACAATTAAACACATGACTGAAATAAAAATAGCTCAGGATTACGGAAATATACTCAGGTATGGTAGTGGCTTCACGGATAGAACTATGTACATAAGAGTGTGGAGTGCAGAACACACAATTGAACACACAATTGAGTAAAATGGCCCAAGGATTATGGAAAATATACATAATAGTGGTTTCAAGGATGGGTCAATATACATGAAAATGCAGAGTGCAAAGACAGGTGTGTTATAATGATAATTAAAAAGGTCCTCAGTTCTGTGCATGTGAGCGTTCGGAGGGAGGGGGTGGGGCCTCTGTTTGCAGTTTGGATGGCCCAGAGGAAGAAACTGTTTGTCAGTCTTGAGGTGTGGGACCTGATTGATCTGAACCGTCATCCAGAGGGGGGCAGGTCAAATAAGTGGTGGGCAGGATGTGAGGGGTCTCCTGCGATGGTCTTGATCTTTCTAAGACAGAAGGATCTGGAGATGTCCTCCAGGGAGGGTAGAGGGCCGCTGATGATTTTTGGCTGGTGTTGATGACCCTCTGCACAGCCTTCCTGTTCTCAGCCATGGAGCCAGCGTACCACATACCCAGACAGCAGCTGAGCAGGCTCTCCACTGAGCAGCGGTAGAAGGCCAGCCACAGCTTTTGGTCCAGGTTGTTCTTCCTCAGAACACGGAGGAAGTGCAGCCACTGATGGGCTTCCTTCACCAGGGCCTTGGTGTTGATAGTCCATGAGAGGTCATATGAGATGTGTGTGCCCAGGAACCTGAAGGTGGGGACGGTTTCCACGCAGTCACCATTTATGAGGGGGTGGGGGTCCTGTCTGTTCTTTCTGAAGTCCAGTATGAGTTCTTTGGTTTTTTGGACATTCAGTTTCAGGTTGTTTTCAGGAAGAGTCAAAAATGTTGCTGGCATTTCTGGGAGAAAAAAAAAAAGATAAAGGCTGTGTGTCTGCTTTTTACGAGAATTGACTGAAAAATTTTTGATAGTTACGTGACCAATAGACCCACTTCAGACAGTTAAAACCTACAAACACACCATTTTTCAGTCAATGACCCCTTTAAACAATTGAAAGAACATCCTTCAAGAGTGGTGATTCCATAATTTTAGACAGGGGTTGTTCTCACCTCTAGATAGATGTGCTGTGATGTGCATTGCTCCTACGAAAAACTGGTGCCAACAGATGTAAGTACATGTAAAAATAATAGAGTACATGGTGGTCTAACCTCATACAAAGGTGATACTTGCACCTGATTTGGTTTCTATGGTAGAGAGGAATCCGAGCATGCAGGTTTTTGTTTATCACACTCCATAGCTACAGACCAGTCAGAATGTCCATAGTGACCTTCTGTCCAGTGGACAGCAGAAGAGTTTACTGTTTGGATTAATCCATTACTTTACTTGACTGTGTGGCCTAGTTTAACCTAATGAAATCAAAATATGAACTTTTGCCACTAGAGTTCATTTCACTAAGATCTTTTTCATTCATTTTCCATTAGATTGTTTCTCTATCCCATCCCTGAGGCCAAACCAAACTACTTTTGCCTTACAAATCACACAAATGCTATACGTTGCTATGCATTAGTACGTACTGTATTACATTAAAGTTGCAGTCTTTATACCACAGAAACGCATTTGCCCACATTCTAATCAACACGCTCCACTTTAAATTATTCAGAAACACGGCTCACCCCTATCCATATTCTCTGGTGAGGGAAGCAAGGATATATTTGGAACATCACACTTTTAAGAGCATGAGCTTCAACTCCCCTGGGTCATTTTCTGTTCTGGTCTTAATTGAGAGTGTTCTGGAAAAATCATTACTATATTAATGATTTAACACAAAGTAACTACCTGCTTTTTTCCAGGAGGAAAGGGAGATTTGCTTCGAATCAATACCCATGCACGTTCATTATAAGGGGGGTAAAGTTATAGTAATTAGGCAGACACCAATAACTTTTTAATGATCTTTGTTTTTAATTGCATATTATCGGGCTGCACAGTCTTTGTGTTTATACCCAAATATAAGATAATGGTGAAGGGAGAAGTAGATTAAAGAGAGGAGGTCCCAGCAAGTTTTTTCTTTTTCTTTTTTTCCACCTCAGCTATTTGGAATAGTGAAGGACAAATGTGACCATTGCTCTGTGTCTTTTCTTTTGCACATCAGTTAACCAGTAGTTTGCCTGCACCATCCAGTCAGGGGTTTTGAAATATTTGTGAAATAGCACTTCCCTTCCCATTCTCCATAAGGAGAGGAAGTGAAAGGGCTGCTGTGGAAATGGTGTGAGGAACATTAATTGGCAGCTGAGTCATGTGACAATACAATTACAAATGTGGATGTCGTACAGCAGGGTCAGCAATCTGTGGCATCAAATTTAAAATAAATTAGCAGATTTATATATATTTATATAAAAAGCATGAGGGAAAAAAACCCCAGAAAATTCACAGGAATAAACTTGAAACTTCTTGAAAATAAAGTTGCAAATTTATGAGAAAAAAGGGTTTGATTAAAACCCACAGAAAGACTGAGGAGGTCCTTTGTTCCTGGAGCAATTAGATTTTATAATGAGTATAAGTAAGGGGGGTGTTAATGCTTCTCATTGATATATTATTTTATGTATTTGTTTCTGTCTTTAAGTGTGATGTTGTTGAATGTATTGTGAATGTTTGTTTTTGGACTGGTGGCAAGAGAATTTCCCCCTGTGGGATTAATAAAGTTATCTTATCATATCTTAAATGTTGTAAATTTATTAGAATAAAGCTGCAAAAGAGGAAACAGTTTCATATTTACTAGAGGCATAAACGTTCAAGTACCTGTATGGAACCATTTTGATATGCCTATCACATAGTTGGTAGTAAATTTTTAAAATTCACAAAAAAACAACAATAAATAAAAAATAAAATCAGAGCCCCACAATGATATTGCACACCACGGGGCCCCTCTCTCTTAACAATATAGCATTCTGTGTGTGTGTGTGATTTGTTTGTTAATTCCATTTGTATTCTTGGCAGATGACTGCCCCTCCCTGAGCCTGGTTCTGCTGGAGGTTTCTTCCTGTTAAAAGGGAGTTTTTCCTCTCCACCGTCGCCAAGTGCTTGCTCACAGGGGATCGCCTGATTGCTGGGGTCTTTCTGCAACTGTGGGGGTCCCCCCTACAGTTGATAGTGCTATGAGATGACTGTTGTTGTGAAATGGCGCTATATAAATAAAGTTGAATTGAATTGAATTCTTCCCTTATGCGGGACTTCCACTGACTCCAGATGCGGTCTATGCAGTCTCTGCAGCAAATAGGTTCCCATTCTAGTCAATGATCTGCTCTCCAACTAGTCCAGACCATTGTGGAACGAATCTGTTGGTTCTGTAAGGAACACCAAAAGACAGATAGAAATGAGGCTCTGATCAGCACTGATAGCTCATGTTGAGAGTTGGCATCCTTGCTACCTGCTATCATCATTTCAACAGCCTATTCTCTGAAAAATTAGACTGTGTGTCCATCAAATGTGTTTTTTGTGCTGTGGGCGACTATTTTCTATTCATTCTTTATGTAGTCCAGCGATTACAGCACTGAGCACCCTTGGCACTAAAATGCTGTCAGCGGTGACTGTTTTTTGTCGCAGCACTCAGGGCGCTGACAGCTGAAAAAAATTCAACTTTTTAGAGTACAACTGTGCTTGTCAATGTCAAACCTTTCAAATCAGCCAATCAGAATTGAGGAAGGGCGGGACATAGGATACAGGTACAGAAAAAAGGGAACAGTAGGATGGTGGGGGAGAGCCTGAACTTTGCTGCATCAAACAACCTGGTACTCTTTCAGCTGACACTAAAGGGATACTATGATCAAAATTTGAAAGCAAACACTTGGAGGAATGTGTCCACATCTGTCGGTGTTCCAGATGAGTCTTGGTGCCTTTGTCAAGGTCATATTTCTTTCTTACAAGTTTGTTGTGGTAGATAATACAGACACTCTGTGAATTTGTACAGTTGATGACTGCAAAAAATGGAAATAGCTCCAATGTGAAATGTGATCATATACCAACAGTCATTTATGAGTATAGGAAACCATGTGTTGAGCATATCTCAGCCGATTTACAAAAACAGATGTAAATAGAATAGATGTAAAATAATAGATGTAAACAGATGTAAAAATAAATGAAATTATGACCAGAGACCATTCTACTCACCTCAGAAGGGCAGATGGGCTTCCTGTAATTAGTCTGCATCCGAGACTACCGTCATCATATATGACATACCGTCATCATATATGACATACCGTCATCAACCGTGTCATCATATTTTGCATCCAAAGCTGCTACCAACGCCAGAACACATTTTCTGTCCATTGTTATTTAGAGACTGCTATTAAAAAATACTTATACAACAGTAAGTTCCGACTGAGCAATTTAATTGAACAATAGGGATTCCAGGAGTTACTATATTCCACGATAATTGCACACCAATTTCACTGGATTTGTATCACTCCGCTTCAGAGGAGTTCATGTCACCGTTAATTACTAACAGTAACTTACTATCAACTCTGAGAATTGCAGTACTGTAATTTCCACAGTGAGGCACTGTTTGACAAGAAATTATACATCTGTGACCTGGAAGTCCCACATTTTGAAATAAACTGTTTCCATCTACCCTGGCCCTGCTGTCATTTTAAGCTCATTAAGCTATTTCACATCTGTTTAAAAAAATAGTGCTAGAGTTTGATTTTTTGTCTTGATTAACAAACCACAATACCTTTGTGGTGATGGACTTTTTGTTTCACCTGAAAATGCAAAGAAAAGTGAGCAAAGTGTGTTAAATTGCTAGCATGCTAACTACTAGCTACTGGCTAGCTACTGGTGGTTCTGACGACTGGCATTGGATGCGTTTTGATCTGGGGTCTTCTGCAGTACCAACTCAACAGGTATATGTTTTTATAAACACATTTCTTTTGCACTTGACAATATTTAATTTGTTTACATGTGTGTGAAATGACAATAGATGTCTTCATGCTGATTGAAATGTTTAGCAACAGTTACTGGCTATATGGAGAAGTGGCTATACTGTGAGTGACAAGCTGTTGCTAGGATACAGGGCACAGACATTTTTTTTCCAGAGGGCAGTGCACAAGCACTGTAAAAAAAGAGGCTCAGAATAGTCCAGTGACAAAAAACGTGTTTGGTGGACACGCAGACTATCTGACTTCTGTACCAACGTATGTACCTAATAGGGAAGTTAACAATTAATTGACTTTAGATTAATTGTTGAAAAGAATTTAGTCAACTAAATTAAATTAGTTGCCAGTCAATTGATGACTCAGCAGTTTATTCTATGATATGGAGTGGTGTCACCAGTCCAACCGGGGGTGTATGCTCTCATTGTCACGTTCTGAGCGTGGGCTCAGGTTGTCTGCCTTTTTTCATATTTGTACTGTGTCCCCATTTTTGAGTTGTCACTTATCCTACATTGTTTCTCAATATGATTTATTTTCCCGTCTACATTCATTATAACCTGTTTATTGTATTTTTGAGTTTGCCTATCTTCATTTTTTGTCATGTCGTTATGTTTGTATTCTGTTGTGTTTTCTCTTTCTCAGGGTTGACAGCTGTCAGTGGCTTTCCGGGGTTTCGCTCTGCGTGGGCATGGCCCTGTCAGCTGCCAGCTCCAATTGCTCCCTTCTCCTTCATCGTTCCCAGCTGGTCTAGATTGTTTCTTTGTTTTCTCCTGCCCGCTCAGGTTTACCACACCTGTTGTCACTAATTTTAGTTTGGTCTTAGCCTTATTTAAGGGGCTGTGCACCATTGTTGGGCTCAGCACCCTACGGTCAACTATCTTCTACCCAAGTAAGTGTTGTTGTAACTTTCCTTGTTTGTTCTCCTAGCATGCGCTCCACAGCTAGTATTTCCAGTTTAGCCGGTGAACCCCCTTGCCTTAGCTGTTGCTATTTTGGTGCTACCTGTGTCTCTGTTCTCTGCCAGTCTTTGGTTTTGTATTGTTTGTTCTTTTGTGGATTTTACTCGAATAAAATTCACAAACTCACACCTGGCTTGTGGTGCCTTTTATCGTGCCCTGAAGGGCGATTACGACAGAAAGGTGCTGCCAGTGTGGGCAGCAGCAGCTGTGAGTTTTGCCTTTTTTTTCCCTTTTCTCACATGTTTTTTTTTCTCTAAAAATTGTGTTTTTCTTCTGGCGTGGCAGCGTTTCCCAATTATAGTCAGTGTGGGTTCAGTGAGGAGGACTCTAAACATTGTACATAACATCTTATTGGAGGCTCGTGTTTCCTGCACTCCCGAGGTGGCCCGGGAGTGTTGGGTTGGACCCGCACTAGTGCTGGAAGCATGCCCCAGCCTGTGGATCCATCCAGAGCTCACAGACCTTCTCTCCATAATGAACCCATCGTCCATGCTCCACGGACTGGGGACCCCCCCCCCCCAACCTTCCCCTGTGTCCACGAAGAAGCGGTCCCAGGCGTGAATGCCCCGAGCCTCTCACTGCTCTCCAGCAGCAGCAGCCCCACCTTCTCCTCCCAAACTGTGGCCCAAACCTTCGTCACAGAAGCTGGAGGAACGCCATCGGGTTTTGGCGGCAGGGGTGGATCTGCTTTTGTATTATAAACCATGGCTCCTCCCTGAAGTCGCGGCCCAAGCAGAGGGAGGATGTCCATCTCCGCCTGTCAGCGTGCCTGCTGGGCCGGATCGGCCCAGGGACCCGCCAGTATCAGCCGTCATGCCTGGAGGGTCGTCAGCTTCTTCAATCACCATGCCTGCTGCCTGGGATGCCGCAGCAGAGTCGCCGGAGTCCTGGATGGCGGTGGAGCTCGAGTCCAGGCAAGTGCTCTGTTCTGCATTAACATCATCATGCATCATCATGCTGCCGGTGATTCTTCCCCGGTGTTTGTCTTTTTTCCTTCTCCCGAGGTGGCTGCATCGGGGAAGGTAACCCAGACGGTGGAGGCTGAGGCATTCCAGCTGGAGTCACCAAAGTCCTGGATGGTGGTGGAGCGTGAGCTCAGGCAAGTTCCCTCATTTAGTTTAGAGAGGTCTTGCCTGGCTCTTGGTTGGGGGAACCAAGTGCAGCCATCAGCAACAGTTGAGCTTCCCCCACCAAGCTCCACTGCTGCCATTGACTCTCATCGGGTCTGTGTATGCTCTTTTTCTGACTCATCTCCTGAGGTCTCCAGGGGCCCGGCTGTCTGCCTGAGGCCACGGTGGGTGCAATGCCTTTGTCTGCGGCCACCGTGGGTGCTTCACCCCAGCCCGGGGCCTTCATGGGAGCTTCACCAGAGCCCAGGGCCTTTGGGGGTGCAACCTTGGCCCAGTCTGGGCCCACTGAGGCAGCAGCCTTGGCCCAGTCTGGGCCCACCGAGGGAGCAGCCTTGGCACAGTCTGGGGCCATCGCGGGTGCAGCATTGCTCCAGCCCGGAGCCACCGCAGGTGCAGCTTTGGTCCAGCCCGGATCCACCGCGGGTGATGCATTGCTCCAGCCCGGAGCCACCGCGGGTGCTGCATTGCTCCAGCTTGGAGCCACCACGGGTGCTGCATTGCTCCTACCCGGAGCCACCGAGGGTGCAGCTTCGCTCCTGCCCGGAGCCACTGAGGGTGCAGCTCTGCTCTTGCTTTGAGCCACCAAGGGTGCAGCTCCATTCCTGACTGAAGCCACCGAGGGTGTAGCTCTACTCCTGCCCGGAGCCACCGAGGTTGCAGCTCTGCTCCTTCTGGGGCCACCGAGGGTGCAGCTTCGCTCCTGCCCGGGGCCACCGTGGTTGCCACTGATAATACTTTTATCTGCCAAGAATGTGCTGCTAGCCCAGCAAAAGCTAGCAGTACTCAAATACTTTGCAAGCAGTTTCATGAAATGGTCAATCAGAAATCAACTCATACCGGCTCGGATGTCGCCCGGGCTTACAAGGTCCGCGCTGATCTGTTCACACTCTGACAGGTAGCAAAAAGTAAGCTAGGAGCAGGAAGACAAAAGAAGAGGAAAACAGCAGCCTTGTGTGTAGCAGAATGGAATGTATGCACTCTGTTGGACAGAACAACATCACAGTGCCCAGAAAGACAGACCGTGCTTGTGGCCCTGGAAATGAACAGGTACAATGTAGACATAGCTGCACTTAGTGAAACAAGATTGCCTGGCTATGACAGCTTGGAAGACCATGGGTACATCTTCTTTTGGAGTGGGAGATCAACTCAAGAAAAGAGAGAAGCAGGAGTGGGCTTTGCAGTTAAAAAGGAGATAGCAGCAATGCTTGATGAGGAACCAGTGCCAATCAATGACAGGATAATGACTATGAGACTCCCACTACAGCGGAAGATGTATGCCACACTCATCAGTGCATATGCCCCAACAATGACCAACACAGAGGAGATGAAGGTAGAGTTCTACAGTGATTTACGTGAGACTATCAGGCATGTACCGACTGATGACAGGCTGATACTCATTGAAGATTTTAATGCCAGAGTTGGTTCGGACACTGAGAAATGGAAAGGAGTGCTAGGCAGTCATGGAGTAGGCAAGTGCAATGCTAGTGGAGAACTTCTACTTGCACTATGTTCAGAGTACAACCTTGTGATAACCAACACTATTTAAGCACAAGGACACACACAAGAAGATGGATGCACCCAAGATCCAAGCACTGGCACTTATTAGACTACATCATTGTCAGGCAGAGAGACATAAGGGATGTATTGGACACCAGAGGGTACTGATCATGTTATGCTGAGATCTAGATTAAGGATCTGGAGATGAAAACAGCACTGCAGGACGGGTGCGAAGCCACCACGGAAGCTAAACACTAGTGCACTGAAAGGCCAAAAGAAGCAGGAAGAACTTACACAGAAAATAGATGAAAACTTGAAAGACTGGGACAGCAACAACTCAGAGAATGACATAGAAGAGAAATGGGAAACACTGACGGATACGGTGTATCAGACTGCGAGTGATGTATTAGGCCACCCTGAGAGGAAACATCAAGATTGGTTTGATGAGCATGATGAACACCTGAAGAAACTACTAGAAGCGAGGAATACAGCTAGGCAGGAAAACCTACAGTGTAACACAAGGTTGAAGAAGAAGAAATACTCAAAGGCTTAGAGCAGGGGTCACCAACGCGGTGCCCGCGGGCACCATGTCGCCCGCAGGGACCACATGAGTCGCCCGCAGGCCTGTTCTAAAAATAGCACAACTCGCAAGTGAGCTGCATCTAAGATGTAATTTTTTCTGCCGCTATTTTTTAAAATCACACTTGCATTTATATAGATTTTAAAATGACAAGGTCTTAAAAATAAAAAAAAATGAAAATATGTTTATTATACGTAAAGTTAAGGTGAACTCTGACCTAGTTCAAAGGTCAGTATTGTGTGCATGACAAAACCTTCGCGCTGGTGCGTAAGCTAGCAGCCAGTGGAGATTGTGAACGCAGTGCTGTTTCCTAGCCCCCCAAAAAATGACAGAAAATTTATCATTTTCAAAGTGAGCGGGAGGAAGAGTTCTTTTTTACTACCGTGAAAGGAAGCTGCGTGTGTTTCATTTGCGAGGTGACGGCGAAGCGGCACTTCAACGCACCATGAAACTGCTGCCCACTCTTTTTTTTTGTATACGTAGGTAGATTTGTTCTGCAGTCCGGTGACAAGCCACCAGCTGCCGGTCGCAAGCGCCCCTTAACTCCCTAACCTGCATGTTTTTGGCATGTGGGAGGAAACCCACGCAAACACGGGGAGAACATGCAAACTCCACGCAGATCACTGTTGACCGGGGGCAGGGATCGAACCCACGATCCCCGCGATCCCCCGGCCAAGGGTAAACTGTGCTGCCGCGGTGCTAACCACTGCGCCACCGTGCATATAAGCACTCTCAGTGCTTGTTTAGCTTCTTCTCATGAAAGGACAGTGCTGGTTATTACTCCAGCATGATTCTTGGCAAGAACTGTATGGATATAATTCCAGTGAAGAAGCACACACAAAAGTGTGTTTATTAAATGTAACAGATTTTGAGCAGAATTGCAGCAGATTTGTTCAGTTAAAAATGTGATAAGATTTATTTAATATGAAAGTTGATTTTTCTTAAATGTTGCATAACTTTTTCAAACATGGTTCAACATAGTTCATGAATTAAAAGGGTTTAGTTTTTTATGGTTAAAAGGGACTGGTGAAAACTGGACATTTTTTTAATGAAATGTAGAAGTGATCATCTGAACAATTGCTGAGATTAATAAAAATAAAGTGTTGAATATTGGTCTTGTCTGTTACCCACTCTTAAGTTATTGATAATTATTTATTTATGTGTGTATATATATATATATATATATATATATATATATATATATATATATATATATACGTATATATACACAATTTCTTATTTTAGATGAGTGTGTCAAGCTGGTGCCCTTCACATGACTCGATACCCATGAAGTAGCTCTTGGTTTCAAAAAGGTTGGTGACCCCTGGCTTAGAGTGAGCTACAGAAGTACACCAGAGAGATGAAGTCCAACTGGTGGGATGAAAAAGCGGAGAAACTTCAAACTGCAGCAGACAGAAAGGACATGAAAACATTCTTCACAGGTTTGAGAGAAATCTACGGCCCTAAACCAAGAGGATTGATCCAACTAAAGGCTATGGATGGTGAAATGGTTTTGCAGAAGAAAGACAAGATCCTGGACAGATTTGCAGACCACTTTGGCCAACTACTAAACAACCCTGGAGATCTCACTGAAGAGGCTAAAGAAGCTCTAGTGCAGCGACCAGCTGTATCAAGTCTGGATGAACCACCAAATTTTGATGAACTAATGGCAGCTATCAGAACAACACAGGATGGTAAAGCTCCAGGAAGGGATGGAATTCCAGCAGAAGTGTAGAAATTTGGTGGTGTTCAGCTGACCAACTGCCTGCACAAGCTCATCCAAGAGATATAGGATGCCCAGAAAGTACTTCAAGACTGGAAGGATGCAAGTATTGTGCCTTTGTTCAAGAAAGGTGACAGGAAAGATTGTGGAAATTACTGAGGTATATCACTGCTAGCCACTGTTGGTAAGATTCTCTCACGTGTACTACTGAACAGACTCAATGAACACATTTCGCAGCATGTACTACCAGAAACCCAGTGGGGCTTTAGAAGTGGGAGAAGCACAATGGATGCCATTTTCTGCTTGAAACAGGCTCAAGAAAAGTGTATCGAACAGAACATGCAGCTTAATGTAGTCTTCATAGACTTCAGTAAAGCCTTCGATACTGTTTCACAACAAGGACTTTGGCAGGTACTCAAGAAATATGGCTGTACAGAGAAGTTTGTCAGCCTGGTCGAGGCACTCCATACAGGTATGCAAGCAAACGTGGCAATGAGTGGTTCAGTATCTAAAGACTTTTCAGTAAGCAACGGGGTGAAACAAGGGTGTGTGCTGGTGCCTACACTCTTCTCGCTATATCTGGCAGCCATGCTTGAGGTGGCCTTCAAAGACACTTCAGAAGGAGTATACATTCAAAGAAGGAAAGAAGCAGACTTGTTCAATGTGGCACAGTTTAAAGCCAAGAGTCAGACATTGATAAAGGTAGTAAGAGAAATGTTCTTTGCCGACGACAGTGCTCTAGTTGCACACAGTGTGGAAGATATGCAATCTTTAGTGGAGAAATTTGCAAGAGCAGCTAGCCAATTCAGCCTCAAAATCAACATCAAGAAGACAGAGTGGGTTTATCAACCACCAAAGTTCCAATTATCAGCATCACTACCAGAAGAGATCAGCATTGGAACAGAGCCACTAGTCAAGTGCAAGACTTTCAAGTATCTAGGGAGTACTGTTTCAGAGAATGCTAGGCTGGAGGATGAACTATCTCTCAGAATGAGAAGAGCAAGCGCTGTGTTTGGAAACTTGAGAAAGAGACTGTGGAACAATCGGCATGTGTCTATCCATGTGAAATGCAAAGTGTACAGAGCGACAGTACTGGCTACTCTATTGTATGGTGCTGAAACTTGGACTGTCTACAGAGTAGAGGTGAAGAAACTCCACGCGTACATGATGAGACACCTTCGAGCCATAATGAACATCTCATGGAAAGACAAGATAACCAACATAGAAGTGCTGAAACGAGCTGGTCTACCATCAATGGAGGACATGCTAATACAGACGAACCTGAGATAGCTCGGACATGTTGAGAGGATGGACCACCAGCATCGCCCTCGGCAGTTACTCTACTCACAGTTATGCGAGGGCAAACACAATCAGGGTAGACCAAGGCTCAGATTTAAAGACACTGTAAAAAGAAACTTGAAGAAGTTGGATATAGACAGGAGCTCCTGGCAGCGGAAGGCTAAGGACAGAGCTGTGTGAAGGAATCTGATCAGACCTAAATGAAACGGTCATTGTTGCCCATGACAGATTGCTATGATGATGATGATGATCTTTATTAATGAAGTGAATGTGTGTGTGAATGAGTGGATGTGTGTGCAGAGCGGGAGAGAACTGGCAACCCTGCAGGGAGAGGGAATTAATAACAGTTCAGCCACGGTGGGTTGAATGGACAGAGTAATAAATAATCTTATGGAGCACAGGAGTAGTTGAAACGCCGAAGAGAAGCTTAGTCCACTCCGAGTTTCCAGAGTCTGCTCGTGAAGTGCTGTGTTCATGGAGGCGATGATGTAGCAGGTGCTGCCACAGGTGAAAGGTGAGAGGGAAGAGTGAGTCCGGTGAGAGGAGGAACTTACTAAGCAGGGAGTGGAAGTGACCTCCAGCTCATGGGGAGGAATCCGGTCCGCCGCCTGGAACAGCGGTCCTCCGCTGCCTAGAGCAGAGGTAAGTCTGCCTGTGCACAGGGGGAAAAGGAGGAGAGGAGTAGGAGTAGGAGATGAAACATCCAAAGATGCTAGCTTACTGCTGAGTTGGGGAGGCGAAGCTCCCAGACGAACAGGTGCAGAACGATGAGAGGAAGGGAGGCGAAGCTCCCAGTAGTTGAGAAGGGCGAGTCAGGACGTGAGTGGCTTCACCCAGGGAGTGTTGACGTCTCCGTGCAGGAGTGCAGGAATCCACTCCTAGTAAAGGGTGCCTAATTGGAGACAGCAGGTGTGAGAGCAGGCACAGTTGAGGATGATAATTAGTGAACAGAGAGGCACACAGCGCAGATCACTACATACTGTATGGTGGCACAATATTGTAATGTAATTATTTTGACAGCACCTGCATTGGGCTGCACGGTGGCGCAGTGGTTAGCACTGCGGCACCACAGTTTACCCTTGGCCGGGGGATTGTGGGGATCATGGGATCGTGGGTTCGATCCCAGCCCCCGGCCAACAGTGATCTGTGCGGAGTTTGCATGTTCTCCCCATGTATGCGTGGGTTTACCCCGGGATTTCTCCGGTTTCCCCCCACATGCCAAAAACATGCAGGTTAGGTTAATTGGAGACTCTAAAGTGGCCCTTGATGTGAATGTGTGTGTGAATGGTTAAGGGATAGCGCCGTATTGTGGCTGCTTCATCCATCCGGGTGGTGGATGACCCTCAGTTTCTGTAAAGCGTCTTTGAGTGTCTATGATAAAGCGCTATATAAATCTGATGTATTGATTGATTGATTGATTGTGTTTGTTGTATTTACTGTAATCATATACCATAAATTATGAATATGAAATATGACTCATTTTTTGCATTCTGTAGTGCATGTACAGAGCAATAATAATAATAATGATAATAATGCCAACTTGCCTCTGTCCTCATCTCCTGTCTTCAGCCAACATGTCAGCAGTGATCAATAAATTTGAAGATATTTGTTATAGCAGTGTTTCCTCTGGCTTAAAGACCTTGGTGCGGTGGCAACATGGGGGGGGGGCAGTAAACATACCAGAATATGTTAATTTTATACTATTTATTTCTTTTGAAAATTTTACACAACAACGTTGCATGTGGAACTTACCATTTGAAGTATTGTACAACCGAGGCTTGAGTATTGGGCCAGTTGGGGTCCCACCACAGACATCCTGTGTTTAGACTTTTTAGTGGTGTTACCTTTCTCTCCTTCCTCTGCCTGAACACTTTCCTATCCTTGGTTCCTCTCTTCTGTCTCATCTTGCCCTCTCTGAGCTCTGTCTAATTCAGGTTCTCTCTCTGTCTATGGTGGTATACAAACAGGTTAGAAAATATCAAGTGTCATGTTTTTGCCCTTCAGGATTTTTTTTTTTGTCATGGTTTACATACTAAATGACAAAAATATGTGTATTTTTTGTATTTTTATTCTAGTGTTTCTTTTTTTTTCCATTGAGAGAGTAGGGAAGGGAAAGAAACATTCATAATAGTAACGTACTCATGCACACTTAAATTATATGATCACGTGGGTATAGTAACCAGAAATTCTACACATGTAAAAGCAGTGCTTTGAAATTAATAATTAAAAGTAGACAACCAAAAATTTCTAGTTGAGTTAAGGGTACAAAGAGCACCCACTTAAAAACTTGAGTAATGACTTCAGTCTTGAAGGTTTGAGGTTTTTCTCAAAAAATTTATAACAATTTTCTTATAGTTTTCTACTTTTCTCTGTAAATCTATCTAAAGTTGAAACCTCGTTCCTCAAATTTGTAATTTCCTCTTGTAAAATTGACTCTTGTTGTACATTTGAAACTTTATTATAAATTTGTGGTATGGCACATATGTTGGGTACATATTCTCCACAAATGTATTGCTGTATGTTATTGTGTGATACACGTCTCATGGAACAAAAGGGACTGAGCCTCTGAGAGACAACAGGAAGAGTGTGAGATTCGGCCTTTGTTTCAAGGAGACGACTGGGGGAGATTTCCGGACCACAGAGACTAGAGGACAATGGTGTGAGATCAAAGGGGTTACTTTGTGATTGAGATTAAGTACCATGTGACTGTATGTTTGATTAAACACCATGTGACTGCTGTTTCGTGCCCGGGGTATAAAACCCCTGATGTGAGATGAAAACTTCCTCTTTCTTGCTTTGAGATGGTTGGAGTATGTGATCTATTAATAAAGCTGAATCTGAGGAATAAACTCAGCCTCATCATTGAGCACATTCTCCACACTGGTGACCTTACGACGAAAAATGAGCAGAAATAATTCTCCCGAGCGGAGCTCGGCAGAAGCCAGCCTGATGGCTGCCTCCACACTCCGGCTGCCTGACTTCCGGCAGCATAGTCCGCGCTCCTGGTTTAGCGTGGTCGAGGCGCAGTTCAACCTCCGGAGAATCTCGAAGGACGACACGAAATTCTACCATGTGGTGGCGAAGCTAGACAGCCACATAGTCCAGAGGGTGGAAGAGCTGGTCAATCACCCACCAGACAGCGACAAATACGGCGCATTGAAAGCTGCGCTTATTTCACACCATCCGTGCAACAGCGAGCAGAGGGGCTTCTGGCGTTGACAGAGTCGGAGAACGACAGCCCCGTAGACCTGATGGTGAAAATGTTGAGGCTGAAAGACTCCGAGGACTGCGAATTCATCTTTGCCCACCTTTTCCTCCGGACCTTGCCACCAGCGGTGAGAGTCACGCTGGCAGATTCACCCCGGTTGGCAAAGCGAGACTACCATGGGCTGAGCAAGGAGGAGCAGCGACTCGTCGACGCCCACAAGCGGAGCGCAGTTTCCGCTGCAGCAGCGGAGCCAGGAGCGACACCCGGAGATGGCATGGAGCCAGTGGTTGCAGCGCCAGACGCGCCAACGACGGCAGCAGCAAGGACCAAGCGACACGGAGCGGACGAAGCAGTCAGCACCAAGCGACACGGAGCGGATGACGTCCTCTGCTTCTATCATCGCCGCTTTGCAGAGAGGGCACACAAGTGCCTCCCACCGTGCCACTTGAAGCGTTCGGGAAACGCCAAAACCGAGGGTCGGTAGTGGCTGCGACCCTCGGGGATGAGAACAAGCTGCTCTACCTGATGGATGCACGTTCGGGGAGACAATTCCTCGTGGACACAGGCTCCCAGATGAGTTTCATCACGCCTTCCTACGCGGACCGACTGATGCCGTCCAAGGTTCTCTGGGTGTCAGTGTCAGCAGCGAACGGCTCAGCTATTAAGACCTTTGGTGAGAGGACTCTGCTTCTATCTTTGCAGGGCCGTTCATTTGAGTGGACTTTTATTGTAGCTGCAGTCAGTTTCAACATGTTAGGGGCTGATTTCTTGTGCTCACATGGTTTATTGGTTGATCTTGCTAACAGACGTCTGGTTAATGCACTGTCTTTTCACTCTATTCCCTGCACAGCACGAGTGGCACCGCCAACTGCACAAGCCAACGTCACAGCTGCGGGTGGTAAGTTCCACGCACTCCTCACTCAGTTCCCAGCACTAACAGTCCCAACGTTTTCGGCAACAGTGGCCAAACATGGGGTGGAGCATTATATCACTACCACCGGGCCGCCCATTTTTGCAAAAGCTCGGCGCCTGGACTCAGTTAAGCTGACCATAGCGCGCGAGGAGTTTGCCAACCTGGAAAAACTGGGCATCATCAGACATCCGAAAAGCCCCTGGGCTTCACCATTGCACATGGTCCCAAAGTCTGATGGCTCGTGGCGACCTTGCGGTGATTTCCGCAGGTTGAATAACGCCACTGCACACGACCGCTACCCGATCCCACACATCCAAGATTTTTCGGTTCATTTGACGGGGGCGCGCATTTTTTCTAAAATAGATTTAGTGCGTGGCTACCATCAGGTTCCAGTGCGCGCCCAGGACATACCCAAAACAGCGGTAATAACTCCTTTCGGACTTTTTGAGCTTTTGCGCATGCCTTTTGGACTTAAGGGGGCCGCGCAGACGTTCCAGCGCATGATGGACGCGGTGCTACGCGACCTCCCTTTCGTGTTCGTCTACTTGGATGACATTTTGGTAGCCAGCACGTCTGAAGACGAACATGAAAGTCACCTCACTGCAGTTTTCCGGAGGCTGGCAGAGCACGGGTCAATAATTAACCCAGCGAAGTGTCAGTTTGGGGTAGCGCAGATTGATTTTTTGGGGCATCGCGTTTCGCCAGAAGGAGCGGTCCCTCTGCCCGATAAAGTGCGCGCAATAACAAATTTTCCCCAACCGCAAACGGTCAAAGCGTTACAGGAGTTTTTGGGAATGGTTAATTTTTATAACCGTTTCCTCCCAAGCGCAGCGCAGCTCATTCAACCATTGTACGCTGCACTAAAAAAACAAAAACCCACGAATAAAATCGAATGGTCTCCTGAGCGGGAGCGCGCATTCTCTCAAGTCAAAACAGCACTGGCAAACGCGATTTTGTTGGCACATCCAGTCCCAACGGCCCGCATGGCCCTCACCAATTTAGCGGTGGGGGCGGTCGTTGAACAGTTTGTAGCGGGGACCTGGCAACCGCTCGCGTTTTTCAGCAAAACCTTGCGTGATAGCGAGCGAAAATACAGCGCGTTCGACAGGGAGTTGTTGGCCCTACACTTGGCCATCTGCCATTTCCAGTTCTGGCTGGAAGGGCGTCGTTTCACTGCGTTCGTGGACCACAAACCGCTGACTTTTGCGATGGCCAAGGTTTCGGAACCTTGGTCGGGCCGGCAGCAAAGACAGCTGGCCGCGATATCGGAGTTCACCACCGATATCCAGTATGTCGCAGGTAAACATAATGTAGTGGCAGACTGCCTCTCGTGTACTGTGCTGGCGCCAGGCCATGTGGGGGCAGACTCTGCAGCCATGGCAGCGGGCCAGGGCAGCGATGCGGAAGCGCACGCGGCCCCGGTCCGCGTAAGGTTAGATTATGCAGCCATGGCCGCGGAGCAGGTTAGCGATGCGGACGTGCGCGCGCTCCAGTCTGGACCAACAGGGTTAAGGCTGGAGGAAAGGGTGCTGCAAATAGGTATGCCTCCCCTAATCTGCGATGTCTCCACGGGACGGCCGCGTCCCGTGGTACCAGCTGCGTGGCGCCGCTGCGTTTTTGACTTGATTCATTCTCTGGCGCACCCGGGGGTGCGCACGTCGGTCAAAATGGTGGGGGAGAAATTTGTTTGGCCGGGGTTGCGCAGACAGGTCAAAGAATGGGCGACAGCCTGCTTAGCGTGTCAGCGAGCCAAAATACACAAACACACTAGAGCTCCTTTGGAACCTTTTCACACCCCGGCTAAGCGCTTTGATCATGTGCATGTCGACTTGGTAGGCCCCCTTCCGTCGTCACAGGGGTGCACACACCTTTTGACGGTGGTGGACCACACCACGCGCTGGCCGGAAGCGGTCCCTCTGGCATCCACCACAGCGGAGGAAGTGGCACGCGCGTTTTTAACGGCTTGGGTAGCGCGTTTTGGAGTTCCGTTGGACATAACTTCTGACGGAGGTCCCCAATTTGTTTCCGAACTCTGGTCATCGATGGCCCGCGGTCTAGGGGTAAAGATCCACCGCACCACCGCGTACAACCCCCAGGCTAACGGTTTATTTGAGCGTTTTCATAGGTCATTGAAAATGGCCCTCAGAACGTCGCTTACGGATACAAATTGGGTTGACAAACTACCATGGGTTTTATTGGGGTTGCGTTCTGCACCTAAGGAGGATTTGGAATTTCTCCCCACTAATCCTGCCACCAAATTGCCCCCCCCCCGCTCAGCTGTTGCAGAGCGGCGCAGGATCAAACATGCTTCCTGGCCCAGTTCATTACAGCTTCCCACGCGTTTTTGTGCCGAAGGCTTTAAAAAACGCGGAGTTTGTTTTTGTGAGACATGATGCTTATCGCCCCAACTTGCGCTCGCCTTACGACGGGCCGTTCAAGGTGCTGGAAACAGGAGAGAAGCATTTTTTGCTAGATTTGGGAGACAGACAGGAGTTGATTTGCATAAACAGACTCAAACCTGCTTTTGTTTTGGCGGATGAAGCAGTGCAATTGGCGAGAGCCCCCCATCGCGGCAGACCCCCTAAAAGGCATTCTACAGAACACCCACAGAGATTGACTAACAGTTCTAATCCACAGGAGCAGGAGGAAGCTGCAGGAACAGCAAAGCCAGTTTTCAGCAGATACGGCAGGAGACTTAGAGCTAGGCAACTGGTGGATTGATATGTAGTAATGTTATTATGTCATGTATCTCTGGTTATGTTTGTCCCATTTTAGACGTTTGGGGGGGGTCATGTGGCACATATGTTGGGTACATATTCTCCACTAATATATTGCTGTATGTTATTGTGTGATACACGTCTCATGGAACAAAAGGGACTGAGCCTCTGAGAGACAACAGGAAGAGTGTGAGATTCGGCCTTTATTTCAAGGAGACGACTGGGGGAGATTTCCGGACCACAGAGACTAGAGGACAATGGTGTGAGATCAAAAGGGTTACTCTGTGATTGAGATTAAGTACCATGTGACTGTATGTTTGATTAAACACCATGTGACTGCTGTTTCGTGCTCGGGGTATAAAACCCCTGATGTGAGATGAAAACTTCCTCTTTCTTGCTTTGAGATGGTTGGAGTATGTGATCTGTTAATAAAGCTGAATCTGAGGAATAAACTCAGCCTCATCATTGAGCACATTCTCCACAGTGGATTATTTTATGACTAATTTTTGTCTGTTTTTTTAAAATAAAATTATTGGTTTTTTTAATATAAATTTGAAACAGACTGGGGTAATATTTTTTACTTTTTCCTTGTAACAATTTACATTTTTGATCATAATTTTGCAATCATAACAGAACAATAATTTAACTCTGATTACAAAGAAAAAATATTAATAAAATTGTATTTAATGAAATAAATTAACTTAAATGACCAAGGATGCCGTTATTTCTGTTATAATATTTCGCACCATCAAGACTGCCATCAGAGCTTACATAGGGTCCAAGCACAGAGAATGGGACTTCTACCTTCCACACATCTCCTTTGCCTTTCAAACAGCTTCACATCAGAGCACGGGAGACACTCCTGCTTTCCTCCTTTATGGCAGGGAGCTTAACACCCCATTGGACCTTTGGCTTCAGCCAGATACTGTTTCTGCATCTGAGTCTATGAACAGCTACAAATCAGAGTTGACTTCTTCTCTCCAAGATGCCTATGACCATGTGCGGGAGGTCATGGCCTCTAACCAGGATATACAGAAAAAACACTGTGACAAAAAGCGGCACCATGCCACATTCAAGGTCGGTGGTCTTGTGCGGCTGAAAGTTCATCCGAGGTCTAGTGCAGCTGTTAGGTTTGCTGCTAAGGTAGCTGGCAGATAAGCACATCTGTTGCAAGGTCTGTGGTGGACTTTTGCCAGTTGGTGCATCGTGACATGCACTACACAAAGAGCAGAGATAAACAAACCTATCATCTGGCCAGTCACTGCAACAGATACTGGAGTCAGTTTGTCTTGGCCTGTCCTTGCCACTAATAATATCTTTATCTGCCAAGAATGTGCCGCTAGTCCAGCAAAAGCTAGCAGTACTCAAATACTTTGCAAGCAGTTTCATGAAATGGTCAGTCAGAGAGTAACTCATACTGGCTCGGACATCTCCCGGGTTAACTAGGTCAGGAGTTCCTGGCAGCGGAAGGCGAAGGACATTGCTGCATGGAGGAATCTGATCAGACCTAAATGAAACAGTCATTGTTGCCCCCGACAGACTGCTATGATGATGATGATTCTTTATATTTATATATATATTTTTTTAAATCTCCTCGCCACCCAGACAGCAGCAAAAACCTCCCTTATTTTGAAATCAAATGTTGGCACCTTTAGTTTGTCATTGACTTTGTGAATTTCAGTCATCTTAACCTGCCAGGTACATAATAGGGAACTCTAGTGGACTCTAAAGACATAATTCACCACAATATGTGTTCATGTACAGAATGATCTGTTTAGGTAGTTATAGCTGTGCTCTCAGGCTTTCTCATCAGGCACCTCGCTAGGCAGCCGCTGAAGTACCTTAGTTTAGAGTGAAAAAGAGAGCTAGCGTTTTTAGCTGTTGCTTTTTGTCACTGCCGCTGGAGAACAAAAATGGCACGCCTGCTCGTGTGAGAAAAGAGAGAAATTGCCAGTCTCTTCATTCCTGCAACTCCTACAGAACATAACTTAATATTGTAGTGGCTGGTGAAATATATCCTCAGCAATTCAGCAGTCCTCCTTGCCTTTCCCTTCATATGAAGCCGGCTGCATATGAATTCTAACCACATCTCTTAGCTAAGCAACTCTTCCATTATTGCTCCCGTTTCCAGTGGGTTAAAATCATGATAAACGTCTGCAGTGCTTACATACCTTTTCTGATTTTTTTTCCGCGTTCAAAGTCATGTTTCTGTTGGAAACATGGACGGTTGTGCTTAGCGAGACGCTGACTGACTGGAAAACTCGCATGGGCGGAGCACTTCTAAACTCTGTGCGGATGACGGCCACGCACGCTGTTCGTGTGTGCATTTGCGGAAAGTCATTGCTTCATATATTTTTCTTAATAAATTCATATCTCCTTGGTGCGGCAGTAAAATTTCTGGTGGGTGGCCCACCACCGAGAAATGTTACCAGAGGAAACCCTGTGTAGTTTTAAAAATAAATTCTAATTCATCATATTCTAATTTCCTGAGATGCACAAGTATATAGTACACAATATACAATACAGAATGTATTAAACCCCAAAATGCCATTGTCTGTAAATAAATGCAAATGGTATAATAAACCATTGAGGAATATGATGTGCATTTTTATTCAGTGTATCATGAATAATTAGTTTTTTATGTTATAGATCGAAAGACCGTATTGATACAAGGGAAATTCAGACAAAATTGGTGCTTGTCAATTAATCGTTAATCGATCAGTAAGGTGAATCAACTAACAATTAATGAATTTGTTGCATCTACCAGTACCTAATATTTTTTTAGTGCTACTACCCTAAAATTTACACAATAAATTCGTACATTTATGAGAATGAATTTCCCCATTGTGGGACAAATAAAGGCTTATCTTATCTTCTTTTTTTTTTTTAGATTTAAGTTACTTTTACTTTTTATTCCCCACTGGTTGTAGACAGATCAAAGGGGAACTGTGTTATGGGGAAGTCCATCTGTCTGTCCCACTTTTGTGAACTCAACTCCTCCTACAGTTTTGTTCCAAATGTTTTGAAACATGGTACCAGGGTTTGATATACACTGATCATGTGCATATTTGTCTCTAATAGGATGATTTTTGCAGTAATTATGGTAAATGGCATACACTTATACAGCGCTTTTTTCTCATCTCAGGTGGACCAAAGTGCTTTACAGATCCTGCTATCTATGCATTCCCACACACATTCACACACTGATTCAAAAGGCACTGGCCTGACCCACCAGGGACAACTGGGGATTCAGTGTCTTGCTCAAGGACACTTCAACATGCAGACTGCAGAGAGAGCAAGAATTAAACCACCGACCCTTTGGTCAAGAGTCGGCCTCACTCACCTGAGCCACAGGTGCCCCAATTATATGTAGACCTTGAGGTCAAGGTGTAAGGCCAGTTTTTTCCCAAATTTTGCAAACACAATAACTACCGAAAGAAATGAAGACTTTTCAGATTGACTCCATAGATGTATCTAAGGCAAATCTTGACACACTGACCTGACTATGGGTTTGGGGTCAAAAGGTCAAAGGTCAATATTAGTCAAAGTCAAGTCAACGTCAACTTTATTGTTGATTCTGCCATATGTACAGCACATACAGAGAATTGAAATTACATTACTCTGAGACCCACGGAGCAGCAAGGTAAACACTAAGTAGGAAATATGAATATAAAGTATAACATCTAAGACCAAACATTAAACACTGAACATCAAACATCAAAGAAAACCAATCCCCAACCAGAAGCTAACTAAAAATACTAAGGGTGTGCAAAATAACTAAATACGATAAAAATTAAGACAGCATGTAGTAGTAAGTTAAGGCACATATTGTCACGCCACGCCGCTCATCAGCGGCGCCACCTGCTCGCACACCTGCTCATCATCAGCGGCGAGGGATATAAGCCGCCTCGCCCTGAGCTTCGGCCTGAAGCCGTCAGACTTCGTCACTCATCATCGTGAGTCAAACCTTTTCTTCAGCACAACGTTTTTGGTAAGAAGCCCTTACCTCCTTTCTTTCCAGTCTGCTCCCCTGTGCACAGGTGGATTCCTCGGCGGCGGACAACGCCTCTCCCTCGCCATTCCTCGCTGCTGCACCGAGCCCTGCAGGTGGCTGTCTTCCGGGTCCCGTCCTTGTGGTGCCAGTCATCTGTCTCTTACAAGTAAGCTCCTCTCTCGCTCATTCTCCTCCTGTGTTGGTGTGTGCCCGTCACCCTGTGTCCTTGTGCTCTTTCCCATAGGGTTGCCGGCTGTACGGTCTCCTGCCTCTGTGCCCGAAGCAGACGCCGCCACCAATACATTTACATCCCGCAGACACACATCCATTCACCCCTGTTGCTAATAAACTATTTGAACTTCTCTGAGCCTGTGTGTGTACGTCTCCTGAGCCGTGCGTTATGTCAGTACGGCTTCAGCAGAGCGGCTCGGCAGACGGCGGGCTCGCACACCGGTTTTCCACTCTCGAGGCTCGAGTGGATCAGATAGCCTATCAGCAACAGGTGATTTTTAATCAATTATTAAATTTAACTAACCGGTTGGGCCGCTTGGACCCCCAGCAGCCGTTCCCCCCGGCTCGTCAGGGTGGCGCGGCTCCTGCTGCTCCAGTGGCCGTCCAGCAGGCTCCGAGTGCGCCGGTTCGGCTCACACCCATTCCAACCCCCGCCCGCTTTAGCGGTAAGCTCGGCGGAGCGCGGGGATTTATTATGCAGTGTGAGTCCGTTTTCCACTGTGTGCCCGGAGACTTTCCCTCAGATCATAGCCGAATTGGTTATATCGGGAATCTCCTGGAGGGGCAAGCTTTAACATGGACCTACGCCGTTATGGCGAGGCCCAGTTATGCCGCCCTCACATATGACCAATTCGTGAGGCGCTTCCTGGAGGTCTTTGACCATACTCCTACCGAGACGGTCCAGGTCGATCGGCTTCTCGCCCTTCGGCAGGGAAGCCGGTTGGCAGCGGACTACGCGGTCGACTTCCGGGTAGCAGTGGAGGAAGTAGGCTGGGAGGAACGCTCCCTCTGCGGCCTTTTTCTCCGCAGCCTCAATGATGATCTGAGGGATGAACTGGCTGGGCGGGATATTCCTGAGACGCTAGCGGAGCTGACGTCCTTAGCGATTAGTTTGGACAACAGGCTGCGCGAGCGCTCCTCGGGGCGGAAGTCGTCTTCTTCTCGCCCTCGTGGAGTCTCGCCGCACCTGTTCCAAGCTCGCCCCCTGGCGGCGCCACCACCATCGTGCCCCGAGGAGTCGGAGCCGATGGTGACGGGCTGGACAAAGCTTTCCCCTGCAGAGAAACAACGCCGCCGTGAGTTGGATCTCTGCATGTATTGCAGAGATGACCAACACACGGTGAAGCTTTGCCCACGGAAGGCCAGTCGGCGGGGTCCGCGAGTCACTGTAGGGGGCCTCGCGGATGTCAACCGGTTAAATACTCTCACTCAATTAAAGCTGCCCATCCGTTTCTGCCACAACCCCATTGGGCACCTCACCCACGCACTGGTGGATTCGGGCGCAGAAGGCAGCTTTATTTCACAAAGCCTGGCAACCCGATTGGGCATCCGCTGCCAGGCGCTCAAGAACCCCATCTCCCTGGTCAACCTCTCCCGTGCTTCCCTTGGGAGAGTCACGCACCAGACCATCCCGGTCCCGGTGATCATCTCTGGTAACCACCGGGAGGAGATAACCTTTCTCATCCTGCCCAACTCTGTGTCGCCCGTCATCCTGGGGTATCCCTGGCTACGCCTCCACAACCCTGTCCTGGATTGGAAGTCAGCTGGGGTGTCGGCATGGAGCACGTTCTGCATGGGCACCTGTCTTCAGTCCGCTGCCTGCTCTCCGTCCGCTTCTTCCCCCGCTACGGACGCTGCACCCCCGGACCTGTCCCTGGTGCCTCTGGAATTTCACGACCTGGGTATGGTATTTAGCAAGACCAAAGCTATGTCTCTCCCTCCTCATCGGCCCTATGACTGCGCCATCAACCTCTGCCAGGGGGCACCCTTACCTTCTGGTCGGCTCTACAGTCTGTCGGCACCGGAGAAGGAGACGATGAACGCCTACCTTAAGGAGTCGCTGAGCGTGGGGATAATCCGCCCATCGTTATTACCCGTGGGGGCAGGGTTCTTCTTCGTTGGAAAGAAGGACAGATCCCTCCGCCCTTGCATAGACTACCGGGCTCTAAATGACATCACGGAGAAGGATCGTTACACCCTGCCCCTCATGGACACTGCTTTCCACTCCCTCCAGGGGGCGACCTGGTTCACCAAGCTGGACCTTCGCAGCGCATACCACCTCGTCCGGATCCGGGAGGGAGATGAGTGGAAGACAGCCTTCCGTACCCCGAACGGCCACTTTGAATACCTGGTAATGCCATTCGGGTTGACCAACGCTCCTGCCGTCTTTCAGCGCCTCATCAATGACGTCCTCCGGGACTTCATCGGCCTCTTTGTGTTCGTCTACCTGGACGATATACTCATCTTCTCCAAGTCCAGGGACGAGCACCAGGTCCATGTGAGGCGGGTCCTCCAAAGACTGCTGGAGAACCGGCTATACGTGAAGGCTGAAAAGTGTGAATTTTATGCTAAGACTACATCCTTCCTGGGATTCATCATCTCACACGACCAAGTGCGTCCAGACCCAGAGAAGGTGAAGGCGGTGGTAGAATGGCCTACACCTGCATCAAGGAAGCAGGTGCAACAGTTCGTTGGTTTCGCGAACTTCTACCGCCGCTTTGTCCCTAACTTCAGCTCCATCGTCGGACCACTGACCCGCCTCATGTCCCCTAAGGTCCCGTTCCGGTGGACCGAAGAGGCCGCAGCTGCTTTTCAGGCGCTGAAGGCGGAGTTCTCCTCCTCCCAGGTCCTTCGCCAGGTCGACCCCGCGCTGCAGTGCATCATGGAGGTGGACGCCTCGGACACGGGAGTGGGGGCGGTGCTATCTCAGCGGTCACCTGACGACAGCGCCAAACGGCCCTGTGCCTTCTTCTCCCGGCGCTTGTCCCCGGTGGAGAGAAACTACGACGTGGGGGACAGAGAGCTCCTGGCCATCAAGCTCGCGCTGCAAGAATGGCGCCACTGGCTAGAGGGGGCGGACCTGCCGTTCGTGGTCCTGACAGACCACAAGAACTTGGAATACCTTCGATCTGCCAAGCGCCTGAACGCCCGCCAGGCGCGCTGGTCCTTGTTCTTCGCCAGGTTCCAGTTTTCCATCACCTTCAGGCCTGGCTCCAAGAACGGCCTGCCCGACGCCCTCTCTAGGCAGTTCGCCCCCGAGGAGTCGGAGGACACGCTCCACACCATCCTGCCCAGGTCGTGCGTCGTGGGAGCCATCTCCTGGGACATTGAGGGCAAGATCCAGAAGGCGCAGGAAGTGGAACCTGACCCTGGCGGCGGACCGGAGGGGAGGCTGTTCGTGCCATCTGCGGTTCGCAGAGAGGTCATCCACTGGCTACACACCTCCAAGCTCACCTGTCACCCTGGCTCCTCCCGGATGATAAACCTCCTCCAGTGGTCCTTTTGGTGGCCGGGCCTGCGGAGGGATGCGGCCTGCTACGCCCGGGCTTGTCCAATTTGTGCCACCAATAAGTCGGGAAACGCCCCTCCAGCGGGTCTGCTCCAGCCCCTGCCCGTCCCTGGCAGGCCCTGGTCGCACATCGCTTTGGATTTCGTCACCGGACTCCCAGTCTCTAATTCCTACGACACCATCCTGACCATCGTGGACCGCTTCTCCAAGGCTGTGCACTTCATTCCCCTACGAGGTCTTCCAACTGCCCTGGAGACGGCGGACCTCCTCATCCAACACGTGGTCAGGCTGCACGGGATTCCGGTGGACGTAGTCTCAGAACGGGGCCCCAATTTTCCTCTGAGGTTTGGAGATCGTTTTGTAACGCCATCGGAGCCAAGGTGAGCCTCTCCTCCGGCCATCACCCCCAATCCAACGGGCAGTGTGAGCGGACCAACCAGGAGCTGGAGGCTGCGCTCCGCTGTGTAACAGCACCCAAACCCATGTCCTGGAGTAACCATCTTGCCTGGGTTGAATACGCCCACAACACCGCTCGCTCTTCTGCTACAGGGATGTCCCCCTTCAAGGCGTCCCTGGGTTACGACCCCCCGCTGTTCCCGGCGCAGGAGAGTGAGGTAACTGTCCCCTCAGTTAGGGCGCATCTCAGGCAGTTCCGCTCCATCTGGGCATCTGCGCGTAATGCGCTTTTACGCACAGCGGAGCGCAACAGAACTGTGGCAGACCGGCACAGAAGACCTGCCCCGGCGTACAGAGTTGGGCAACGAGTCTACGTGTCAACCCAGGACGTAACATTGAAAGGCGAGAGGAGGAAGCTGGCACAGCGCTTTATGGGACCCTACCCCATCACCCGGATCATCAACCCGGTAGCTGTGCATGTGGCTATTCCCCCCTCCCTCCGCATCCATCCCACCTTCCACGTGTCCAAGGTGAAGCTGGCAGTCTCCGACCCCCTTTGCCCTCCTCCTGCTGTGCAACCCGCGCCCCGGATGATTGATGGCCATCTGGCCTGGTCCGTCGCCTCCATCCTGGACTCCCGGCGCCGGGGTCGTGGGTTGCAGTACTTGGTGGACTGGGAGGGCTATGGGCCCGAGCATCGACAGTGGGTACCCTCGTCGTTCATGTTGGACCCATCGTTCATCGCTGACTTCCACCGAGCGCACCCAGAGAAGCCATCGCCAGGAGGCGCTGCTAGAGGGGGGAGTACTGTCATGCCGCACCGCTCATCAGCGGCGCCACCTGCTCGCACACCTGCTCGTCATCAGCGGCGAGGGATATAAGCCGTCTCGCCCTGAGCTTCGGCCTGAAGCCGTCAGACTTCGTCACTCATCATCGTGAGTCAAACCTTTTCTTCAGCACAACGTTTTTGGTAAGAAGCCCTTACCTCCTTTCTTTCCAGTCTGCTTCCCTGTGCACAGGTGGATTCCTTGGCGGCGGACAACGCCTCTCCCTCGCCATTCCTCGCTGCTGCACCGAGCCCTGCAGGTGGCTGTCTTCCGGGTCCCGTCCTTGTGGTGCCAGTCATCTGTCTCATACAAGTAAGCTCCTCTCTCGCTCATTCTCCTCCTGTGTTGGTGTGTGCCCGTCACCCTGTGTCCTTGTGCTCTTTCCCATAGGGTTGCCGGCTGTACGGTCTCCTGCCTCTGTGCCCGAAGCAGACGCCACCACCAATACATTTACATCCCGCAGACACACATCCATTCACCCCTGTTGCTAATAAACTATTTGAACTTCTCTGAGCCTGTGTGTGTACGTCTCCTGAGCCGTGCGTTATGTCACATATTGGGGCACATAGAGGGTTAACGCATTCCCTATGCCCTTTTACTATATAATGAGTAAAGCTAGGGTCAACAAACTTGCTTCACAGGTTCACCTTGGGATCCTGACCTACATCTGGGTTGTATACAGCTGTTTTTGTTAATTACTGTATATGAAACAGTTTCAAACTGCTCTCCTTCAGTGACATATTGGGATCTTCAAAGAAAACAGAGGTGGGGGATACTGCACTCAAGAGTTCAGTGACATATTGGGATCTTCAAAGAAAACAGAGGCGGGGGATACTGCACTTGCCTGAGAGTGCTCTTGTTAAGATTTATTTGCTGGATGATGTGTTTTAGCCATTTGCTCTTGTGTCTTGTATCATAGCCATTAGGCTTCCAGATGCCCCTCCTTATTATTATTTTAAAGCTCAAATATCTTTTGTGACTGCATGCTTATTTATTCATTTATTTAGAAAATTGCTCTTTCATAGTATAGATTGCCATTGTTGACCACACCAAACAGGTCCAAGAACATACAGTTGTTCAAAATCTATTATAGTTGATTGTGGCACTCTCATGCGCTTTTGTTGAGTAAAAGTATCAGTTTGCCAATAATCAGGGGAGAAAATACAAATTGAGATTAAAATGCAACTGCTATCAGCCATCTGTTCGCTCTTGAAAGGAAGTGGTCTACTTGAGTCTAAGGCAGAACAGGGAGGGAGGGTGCAGAATAAATGTGGTGATACAAGGAGCCCAGGAATGCCAGGCTGGCAATTCAAGACTGCTGTGAATAAGTGATCCAGCCAAAAGATTCTTCTACCTCTTCTACAGCCCGATGCCGTTACCGTCCTCGCTTTCACACAGGCATACACCCCACTCTTCCTCCTCCCTCAGCCGGCTCTCTGGCCGGCTCCCCAAAACACGGCGGCAGATTGTCGATTCAATGACTCCCCTGTCAGGTGATTATCTGGGAGCTTTAATGTAAATTTCCCCTCACGTGTGTACCATATTTCAATTACGATGGCCATTGCGAAGCAGGCTGCATATTCACTTCACCAATCGCCACGTCGCCGCCTCAACAATGTCAACTGTAAAAGAACGCCAGCTGAAGGCAATTATGCATGTTTTCAGAGCCAATTATGATCGCTCTCACGGCGGTGGTTATGCCACAAGCAAGGGAGTGTTCGGAAATTTTTAATTTAATGACAATATGCTCATGGCAGCATTCAGGATGCAGCCCCCCCCTCCCACTCCCAGGGCTGCTATTTCGGAATCCACAGAGGGAAGCATTAGGCAGATAGGAGAAGATTATGGCCTCTCTCAAGGGCCACACTGGGAGCACAGGGATGGTCTCAGCAGTGCAGGGTAGATGGTATCCATTCATCCTCTGTGCAAAATCACAGCTGGCTGAGAGCTGAGTCCAAAGAAGAAAGGCAGGGTGGTTAGCTCATCATCCAGCTTGGACTGTTCCTGCAGAGGGAGCATAAACTCACATATTCTCACAGCAGACCACAGGCTGAGAGATGCTGCAGAGAGAGATCAAGGTCTGCTCTACAGGGCTCCCCGTCCCCGACGCTGCTGAGATGAAGGCTTGACACCATTGAGTCTAAAAGCTTCTGAAAAATGGTCTAGTTTGAAATGTTTGTTGTTTTGAAAACAAGTTCAAAACATTTCACAAAATAAAAGGAAGTTGTTTTTTTAAAGTCACAGAAAACACTTTTAGGAAATTTGATTATAAAATAAATTAATTTATCATCCAGAGCTCAAGGTTACATCATCTTTTTTTCCCGGACAGCACATTATCCAAGACCCATTTCTGTTTTGAAGCCCATCTGAAAATATGACTATTTATCAACAAATTACTTAAGCAGTAAATGTGTTTGTACTTCTTTGATCAGTTATTACCTCTCCCAAGGTTATGTTTTTTTCTGTCGTCTTGTCTGTCTGTTTTTCAGTCTCTCAGTTTTTTAGCAGGAATATCCAAAAACTGCTGACCATTTGGTGGAAGAGTGGAGTTTGGACTACAGTAGAATCCATTAGATTTTGAAGTAGATTTGAATAAATTCCATGGTTTGAATTAGCTCTCAGCATCAAGGAGGACACTGAATTGCCAAAAGACAGGCAACTTTGTTGAAGTCATTTAAACTAGACAAAGAGTCAGACTCTTAAAGGGGAAAACCTTTAGATGGATGTGGATCAGTAGTGTGGACAGACCCATGAGGACAGGTAGTAGTGCCTACAGTGGAAATAAAAAGTCTACACACCCCTGTTCAAATGTTGGGTTTTTGTGATCTAAAAAAATGAGACCAAGATAAATCATTTTAAAACTTTTTTCCACCATTAACGGGACCTATAACATGTACAACCCAAATGAAAAACAAACTGAAATCTTTTGAGGGAAAAAAAAAAATCACAATAACCTGGTTGCATAAATATGCACACCCTTAAAGTGCTGATGACACGTTCTTGACTTCCTCTAATTTTTCAACACATAACACAATATTACGAAATAGGTTGGTCTGTGTAGTTCTAAGTCAAACAGGCTTTTTTTTCACGCGAACATCCAACGTTTTCATGAGTGCAACGTCACACATTGCGTCAGTGGCTCGAAAACCCCCTGCCCATGTTGTAACGTCATCGACGGAACACAGCACTTGGCTGCCCTTTGTACACACAGGATGGAAGCGGTTGAAAACATCGACCATGGTTCCAGCACATGTAGTCTGGAATTAGTTTTTGTTGTCCAATCTTCAGACGATTATAGTTCTGAAGAATGGGATGACAATGAAGAATCTGGGGCATCAAACCGTATAGATTTGAGCCGTGCCAAGCGGGCATTGTGCCTAGCGAGTCAGACTCAGTGACAGTCAGCTGTTCATATTTTGTGTGCATCATCTGCCGTGTTGTCAGCCAGCCAATATTGCCAACACTATCATGACGTGTTAGCCACTCCACACAGCCATGGTTCTGTTGCGCCCCTTGTAGCGATGTCGGCTCTGGTGCGCAACCGTGGTTAATACGTCTCCTCTCCATGTTTGCTGGGCAATGTCGGGACCGAACGCCTACTGTTTGTGTTTCTTTATATTATTTGTAAGTCTTCACGTTTTTGGGAATTGTCTGTCGTTCTATATTAAATGTGCTGTGGTGAATCCTGCGCTTAAATCCTTGTGTAAATCTTTGTTATTTACACGTAAATCATCCCTCTCCATGCGCTGTTACGCAGGGCAGAGAGAGGGCGCATGAAATAACGAGGATTTAAGCGCAGGATTCACCCCAGCACATTTAATATAGAACGACAGACAATTCCCAAAAAGGTGAAGACTTACAAATAATATACAGAAACACAAATAGTAGGCGTTCGGGGCCGACATCGCCCAGCGAACATGGAGAGGAAACGTGTTAACCACGGCTGCGCCCCAGAGCCGACATCGCTTCAAGGACGCACGAGAACCACGGCTGTGTGGAGTGGCTAACACATTGTGAGAGTGCTGAAAATACTGGCAGACTAACAGCACAGATGACAATACTATTGACCAGCAGTGCGTGTACATTTTGGCGGCCATTTACCATTAACGCACTGCTGGTGATGGTGTGATGACAAGCACTTGGGCGAGGACCGAGAAACATGATCAGCGGGAGGGGAATCACCTGTTGATAATGAGAGAGGGGACGTGCCCGGACTGGCGTGCGATCAGAGAAAGTAGGTCAAAGCTGCGCATAAATCCATTAATCCTTCCCCTCCTCATGCTCCTCCTGCATAAAAGCGCAGGAGGAGTGCAGGCTCACACAGTTGGAGCTGAAGCATGTGATGTGGTCTTTCATACATCACACGCTTTACAGTATCTAAGCCTGCGACACAACGCAAAGGCATAGCCGTAAAATTAAAACAAGAAACCAGAGAAACTGTGAGCCACAAAGCTGCTGTCATTCCAGTCAACAACACCGGAGTCCGTTCTGTCGATTACGTCATGGGGATGCCGCCCTTAATTCGGTGGGCGGCTCCACAGTCCAGTCAGCGGCTGCTGATTTTTGATGATAACTAGTTTATGCAGGCACGGTTGTAAATATTATATTGATCACTGACAATGACTTCTGGGTTTACACAACATGCTAAAAAAGGTCAAAAATGTGTCATCAGCACTTTAAATTAATACTTTGTTCCAGCACCTTTGGCTTTTATTACAGCACTCAGTCTTTTTGGGTAGGAGTCTGTCAGCGTGGCACATCCTGATGTGGCAATATTTGCCCACTCTTCTTTGCAAAAGTGCTCCAAATCTGTCAGATTGCGAGGGCATCTCCTGTGCATAGCCCTCTTCAGATCACCCCACAGATGTTCGATTGGATTTAGGTCTGGACTCTGGCTAGACCATTCCAAAACCTTAATCTTCTTCTGGTGAAGCCATTCTTTTGTTGATTTGGATGTGTGCTTTTGGGTCATTGTGGTACTGAAAGATGAAGTTCCTCTTCATCTTCAGCTTTCTAGCAGAAGCCTGAAGGTTTTGTGCCAACATTGACTGGTATTTGGAACTAAGGCCCCAGTTCAAGCTAAAGAAAAACAGCCCCAAAGCATGATGGTTCCACCACCATGCTTCACTGTAGGTATGGTGTTCTTTTGGTGATGAGCAGTGTTGTGTTTGTGCCAAATATACCTTTTTGGAATTATGGCCAAAAAGTTCAACCTTGGTTTTGTCAGACCATAATACATTTTCCCACATGGGAGATTTGGCTGGGGAGATTTCAAATGTGTTTTTGCAAAATGTAGCTGGGCTTGGATGTTTTTCTTCATAAGAAAAGGCTTCCATCTTGCCACCCTAGACAGGAGATTGTTGTCACGCGTACTAAACAACCAGTACTTGCCAGAAATTCCTGCAGCTCCTTCAATGTTGCTGTCGGCCTCTTGGCAGCCTCCCTGACCAGTTTTCTTCTTGTCTTTTCATCAGTTTTGGAGGGACGTCCAGTCCTTGGTAATGTCACTGTTGTGACATATTTTCTTCACTTGATGATGACTGTCTTCACTGTGTTCCGTGGTATATTTAATGCCTTGGAAATTCTTTTTTATCCTTCTCCTGACTGATACCTTTGAACAATGGGAGCCCTCTGATGCTTTGGAAGCTCTCTGCAGACCATGGCTTGTGCTGTAAGATGTGACTACAAAAATGTCAGGAAAAGCCTACTAGAACAGCTGAAGTTTTTGGGGGTTAATCAGTGGCACTTTTGTGGTGCGTAGCGATCGTTGGGGCCAGGAGATACCGGCAAGAACCGAGGACGCGTGGCCAAAGCCTCTCTCTGCCCGTGATTTTATTTGACATGACAGAAGAACAGATTATATGAATATCAACGGTCTCACAGAGATCGGTGTTATGCTGAACTGGACATCAGCCAGCAGCTTTTTTAAAATTTCATTTGTTTATACTGTATATAGCCTACTGCATGAATTTGTATCTATAAAATAGGATACACTAGGAACCCTTATACCTGCAGTGGACATACAGATGATGTCAGCCGATAATGACTCTTTTTTCTTTTCTGCAGAGGTTAGACTGGGATCTGGAGATTTCCTATAAGCTCCCCCTTGCTCTTGAAACAAAATCTTCCACATTGCCAGTTTTCTTCATTTTTTTCCTCTGTCCATATTTCTATATTTACAGTATTTCTTTTTGCTGTGCATAAAATGGTAATACAGTTAACTCTTCTCTCTATTTCTGTCTCCCAGTTCAGGATACACAATATAGGAGGAAAACAACAACGAGATTATTAACAAAAAGAGCACACAGATCCATAGAAAAGTCCCCCGAAATTGCAACACCGTAACTCAATGGCATTTATAAAAAGTTGTAAACTGGGAGACCTGTAGATTTTATTAAAACAAAGTTATTCACATAATAAAACCCCAGAGTCTCCATCAGACCATGACAGTTCTAGTGTTAATAAAATAAACACGGTGGTCAAATAATCTATTTACTCATGAGTAGTCCTTTTTTCAAATTAGATACAAGTACTTCATTTATACATATTAAACAAAAAAGTCTGCCATATTAAATGAAAATCTAAATTTTGAAATATAATGAACAAAAATAAACTATTTTAGTTGGGTTCGCGCTTAAAGAAAAACTTTTAAAAAAAAGCATTATATATTATACTCCTCCAAAATGGTTGTGCCTGTGTTGATGACCTGCTTCCTCATCAGCTTTGCCTGTGCACAATTTTGTGGCGCTCTTGGTGGATGGGTGGTCATTATTGAAATGAAGTGACTGCATCTGTGTTCATAATTTTGCGTGTTGTTAGTAGATCACTGACAAAAATTTGGCCACTCCCTGAGGCGCTCTGTCTAATTTGCACACTCACTAATTTGCACTGCCTTAGTAAATCTGCCCCCAAGTGGCCAAACACATGGGGCCAATGTGAAACCTGTGGACAAACCCACATGGGGGCCATAAGACAGACCAGGTTAAACCTATGGTGGGGCCCACATGGGCATGCTGGCTGGGAAGTCTCAGATTATAAAAGGACCCAAAACTACCTGAGCCATGAATACAAGTAAAAACAAAAGAAACAGGAAAAATTAAGATGAGGGCCCTGTGGCTAATTTATGGGCTGATATAGACAAATAAGCATGGAGGTAAGTAAAAATGTTATTGTTATTATCTGCTCTGTCTGTAGTGATTATTAATTTGGAGACTGGCTATAATTAATGCCATATATGTTGTTGTTGTTGGTGTGTGTGTGTGTGTGTGTGTGTGTGTGTGTGTGTGTGTGTGTGTGTGTCCTGTTGACCTGTGGGAATGTCTGCCCCTCTGCATTTTGGGACCTCTGACTTTACAAATTAAGTACTGAATTTAGCCAAAAAATAATAACAACCAAGGACTAGAAATAAGGCAGAGACAAATATAGAACAGAGATCATAATGATAACAACAGTAAAACATATAAAACACAAGTCAAAGCGAGGACATGGGCTGGGGCCATGTTCTGGAAACGAGGAATAAAGCAATAACTCAGGGTGAGGACATGGGGCCCAGTCCACATCCTAACAAAACTGATTATGGACCATGTCATTGTAATACGGCCCCTTGTGTAATTTTTACATCATTATATATTGTTTTTATTTATGTTTTTTACAAAGTTCCAACTTCACCTGAATTGGGTTGTATTATTTATTTTATTTTTATTTGCTGTAGTTCAATGGACACATCTTTAAAAAAAAAATAGCAATACTTTTTCAAAGCGATACCACAGAGAGATTTTCTTTCTTGCAATAAAGAAGAAAGGTTCTACTGTGGGGAAATATCTTGACCATAATTTTGGGCAACAGATTTATCCAACAAAACACAATGCAGGTTAGACCCCCCCCCCCTTCCTCCCAGTGGTATGTTTGTATAAAACCTAGTCTGTTCTCAGGGGTAGAGGTTGACAGGAGAAGACGTCGCTCTAGTCCCTGGGAGATTGGCGAACACAACACATATATTAATGCATTAAATGTGTTGACTGTGTTCAGCCAAGAGATGCAGGAGACAGAAAAAGGTTTGGGGGGGGGGGGGGGAAGCTGTTGTAATGTATGGTGTTGTCTTATATAGCGTGTCTGGCAGTGAGCTGGGGGAGGTTGGCCAGATTATAAGGCCTGTGGTGAAAGATGAGGGATGGCTGACTTGTAAACAAGTGACAAGCATCCTGGATGACAATTCCTAATCCATCATAGTGCTGTCACTGGTGACCGGCTAGGTGACGGACAAGACCCAGGAGAGCAGACAGCTGCTGCGCGTCAGTCCACGTCATAATTTGAAAAGCTTTTTCACATGAGCTGAAACAGCATGAGGGAGAAGGAGAAAAGTAATCCCTAACTATCTTCTTCTGAAGTAGATGCTTTGAGGGGTCTGAAATTATGTTGTGTTAATGTTTACGTGGTAGGCCTGCAAATATTAGAATCCTTTGTGTCTGAACCAACTTACTCACATAAATAGTATAATTTGATGTTCAAATTTCAGCAGCGTAATAGTGGTGAGATTCTATATTTGATCTGTTTTTCATTTATGGAAATTTCCAAGGTTTTGTAATTAGTTTGGCTTCACCTTTCACGTTTTTAGAGCACAAAACACTGATTGTAATCTTTTGAATATGTTCAAAAAAGTATTTTAGTTACTGACAAAGATGTTAAACAACATAGATGTTAAAAAACAAACAAAAAAGGAAAACTAGAAAGCAATTAACGTAAAAAGTGTGATTTCAGCTGCTGGGTTTTCACATACAGACTTTTTATTATACGCCCGTCTCTAAAGAAAGGATGTACTGTATTATGGTTTGATGATGTCTGTCTGTTTGTCTATTGGTCCATCCTAGTTTGTTCAGCTAAATCCTCCCACAGTTTTCAAGCTAGCCCTTTTTTCAAATTTCACAGTGCTTGTACATGTATTGAAGATGTGCATTTTACTAGGGTTTTATGGCATGACTTTTTATTTTTTGTGTAAAAAATATTTTACCTCAATTTTTGGGAGCTTGGTGGTCCCTGATAATATATCCATCAAAAACTCTGCCCCACCCCCCTCCCCACACATACACACTTGAACCAGATTTGGGTTTGTTGCCTCAGGACAACACTGTGCTACAAGGGTTCTAAAACTCCAAAGTTTTCTATAGTGATTATGAGAAGTGGTATATAAGTCAATCAAACAATATTTTCATTAGAAAACAAGTTTATTTTGACAAAAATAAGCCAGAAATGGTTCCAACCAATCAAACATAAAATAAATATAAACAGTAATCGTTAGGGCTGCAACTATTAGTCGATGTTACCAATAACGTCAATGAAAAAAATTAGTTGATGCAGATTTTTATTATCAACAAATCATTTCATTTTAAAGTTTATGTGCATGCCACGGGAATGTTCAGTTTATTTGTTCCAGTGAAGAAGAAGAGGACCGCATCATGGCGACACGGAGAGAAAATCACAGAGAAGGGCAAAAGTTTCCAAAGTATGGGAGGATTTTACCGAAAATAAATAAATGAAACAAGTTAAATGTAGATTGTAAAGCAGGGTTGTCATAACACAGCTGCACTATAGTGATGCATCCATTCCCTCCGTCTCCGGCCACCTGTCAGCGGACTGCACCGGTAAGGTTAGCGAGTAATGTTTGCGCTTCTTATTTTCAATGAACAACTCTCTCAACTTTAGAAAACTGACCACACTATTAGTACATGCTTTTTAAATAGTTTACCTGCTGTTGGACAATAGTCTCTCTTTGACGATAGTTGCTGACAGCTGAGCTGCTTCTGTTATGCTAGCTAATATGTTAACTGCAGTAAATGCGTGAATTACATGAGCAGCTTACTCTTTTTTGTATTCTCTATTATTGTTGCGGTAATATCAGCCTTCATTCTGAATTTTAGTGTATCTCGGTAAATTAGAATACCATGATTTGTAATTTAATTAAAAAAGAATTAAAAAGAATTAAAAATTAAAAAAGAATAACCATAATCATCACAAATAAATTAAAATGGCTTGATAAATATTTCACTGTATGTGTAGTGAAGGCTCACATTCCTGCACTGATATTTAAAGTGTTTGTAAATTTATTTTGGACTGGAAGAAGTTCTTTTAATTTTCATCTGAAGCCTAATTAAACTTTTAAACTTCTAGACCCAGCAAGGTTTCAAACAGGATGGGCTAGCTTGTTATTTTCTTTTTTTTTTTTTAACTTTTAATGGAGTTGAATGTTATGATAGATTGTTTTGAACATGCAGCATTACAGCAGCCCTTTATACAGTAGCAGAGGCTGCCATTTGAGTTTTTGCACTTTATTTGGGGGGTTAAAAGACTGCCCTTTAGAGTGATAGATAGATGTACTTTTTTTTTATCCCAAACTTTGAAATTACATCTATTATTTAACTGTGTTGCTACAAACACTTCTAATTAAACTGTCAAGTTAAAGTTTCCAACTCATGTTTGATGGGCCATTATTTTATTTAGCCACGGGAACTTGTTATAATAGCCTACATTATATTAAGGCAGAGACTGATAACAAAGTGATATTCACAGGTCTGCAGGCTTAAACAGGTGAGGTAAAACATGACCTGGAGCCCCGAACAGGAGCCGTGCCAACAGGAAGCAGAGATAGTAGCCAAGAGAGAAATAATCGTGATTAGTCGACAAATCGAAATGAATAGTTGCTAGATTAGTCGTCGATAATCATGAGTTGCAGCCCAAGTAATTACCTCCGCCAAGGAGGTTATGTGATCATCGGCGTTGGTTTGTCTGTCTGTTTGTCTGTTTGTTGGAGAATGGAATAAACCTGACTTGTGAGATAAACTCAGCCTCATCTTTTCCACATTCTCCACAGTCTGTCTGTCTGTCTGTTTGTTTGTTTGTTAGCAAGATAACTCAAAAAGTTATGGACGGATTTTCATGAAATTTTCACAGATTGTCAGAAATGGGGTATCCTACAGATGATTACATTTTGGTGGTGATCCCGATCACCGTCCACAAGAAAACCGCCATTACACAAAATGCCATTTTCGTGAATAACTACTGAACCACTAATCCTATCATTGTCAATCCAATTGCTTGTCATATGTTTTCATGGTCAAGGAATCTGAAAACGTACACACAAACACTGTATGGGGGGAACTGTGGCGAAAACCGCCATTACGGAAAATGCGATTTTCGTGAATAACTACTGAACCACTAATCCTATCATTGTGAATCCAATTGCTAGTCATATGTTTTCATGGTCAAGGAATCTGAAAACGTACACACAAACACTATATGGGGGAACTGTGGCAAAAACCGCCATTACGGAAAATGTGATTTTCGTGAATAACTACTGAACCACTAATCCTATCATTGTGAATCCAATTGCTAGTCATATGTTTTCATGGTCAAGGAATCTGAAAACATACACACAAACACTGTATGGGGTCAACTGTGGCGCTTGGCGGAGGTCTGCACTCTCCGAGTGCTTTTCTAGTTATGTATGAATTTAACCCAGCCACAGGGTGGAGCACAAGCTGGTGTACTCCAAGAGCCAGTCTCAAGCCTGGGTAAATGGAAAGGGTTGTGTCAGGATGGGCACCCAGCATAAAGCCTTTGCCAAATCAAACATGCGAATCATGGCCGAGTTTAAATACCTGGGATCAACTATCCAAAGCAATGGAAAATGCACAAAAAAGGGAAAGAAGAAAGTGTAGGCAGCATGGAATGGGTGAAGATGAGTGGCACTGACAAAAAGGCTGGAGGTGTAGCTGGGTTAGGGTTAGGGTAGAGTTGAGGGTATCTAAGATACTCTCAACTTTAATCTAAGGTTGAGGGATACTAAGATTCTCATTGGGAGTGGCTAGGAGGGACCAAATTAGAAATAAAGTATATCAAAGGGACAGCTCAGGTTGAACTGTTTGGAGACAAAGAGAGGCAAGACTGAGATAGTTTGACCATGTGCAGAGGAGGGATAGTGGCTATATTGGACAAAGGATGTTGAAGCTGAAGCTGTCAGGCAGGGGGAAAAGAAGACGACTACAGAGAAGATCACAACTTTAACTTAGGAAGAACTCAGAAATCTGTATTTGTAGAATAACTGATTTTTATTCACAGCTTTCATGTGTCTTATGATGCTTAGACGATCAACTAATGAGTACCTGCTTAAGTAGATTGAAATGTTCTTGTCCTTGCTAATATAGGAAAGATTTTCCAGTGATCTCTTTTTTTATCCACAGCTGGATATACGTATATACCATCCATCCATCTTCTACCGCTTTTCAGGAGGTCCGGGTCGCAGAGGCAGCAGTTCAAGCAGAGAAGCCCAGGCTTCCCTCTCCCCCGCCACCTGCTCCAGCTCTTCAGAGAGGATACCAAGGCGTTCCCAGACCAGCTGGGAGACATAGTCTCTCCACCGAGTCCTGGATCTGCCCCAGGGTCTCCTCCCAGTGGGATGTGCCCAAAACACCTCAAGTGGGAGGCATCCAGGAGGCATCCTAATCAGATGCCCATACCACCTCAACTGACTCCTTTCAATGTGGAGGAGCAGTGGTTCTACTCTGAGCCTCTCCCGGGTGACTGAGCTCCTCACCCTGTCTCTGAGGGTGAGTCCAGCAATCCTATGGAGAAAGCTCATTTCAGCCGCTTGTATCCGCGATCGTGTTCTTTCGGTCATTACCTAAAGCTCGTGACCATAGGTGAGAGTAGGAATGTAGATTGACTGATAAATCGACAGCTTTGCATTAGAACTAAGCTCCCTCTTCACCACAACAGACCGGTACAACGTCCGCATCACTGCAGATGCTGCTCCGATCCGTCTGTCAATCTCTCGCTCCATTCTCCCCTCACTCGAGAATAAGACCCCAAGATACTTAAACTCCTCCACTTGGGACAGGAGCCTGTCCCCAACCCAGACAGGACAATCCACCTTTTTCCGGCTGAGGACCATGGACTCGGACTTGGAGGTGCTGATTCTCATCCCAGCCGCTTCACACTCAGTGGCAAACCGTCCCAGCAAGAACTGTAGATCATTGCTAGATGAAGCCAACAGGACAACATCATCTGCAAAAAACAGAGATGAGATCCTGTGGTCACCAAGCATGACACCCTCCATTCCCTGTCTGTGCCTAGAAATCCTGTCCATAAAAATTATGAACAGGATCAGTGACAAAGGGCAGCCCTGGCGGAATCCAACTCTCACTGGGAATGAGTCCGACTGAGTGTTGACAATACAAACCAAACTCTCACAACGGTCGTACAGAGACCGAATAGCTCGTAACAACAAGCCCGATACCTCATACTCCCGAAGCACCCCCCACAAAAAACCATGAGGGACACGGTTGAATGTCTTCTCCAAGTCCACAAAACACATCTAAACTGGTTGGGCAAACTCCCATGAACCCTCGAAAATTCTCAAGAGGGTAAAGAGCTGGTCCGATGTGCCACAGCCAGGACGAAAACCACATTGTTCCTCCTGAATCCGAGGTTCGACCAACAGCCAAACTCTCCTCTCCAGTACCTTGGCATAGACCTTCCCAGGGATGCTGAGGAATGTGATCCCTCTAAAGTTGGACACACCCTCCAGTCCCCTTTTTTGAACAGAGGAACCACCACCCTAGTTTGCCATACCAAAGGCACTGCCCCCGACCTCCACGCAATGTTGCAGAGGTGTGTCAACCATGACAACCCTACAACATCCAGGGCCTTGTGGTACTCAGGGCGAATCTCGTCCACCCCCGGGGCCAGGCCACCAAGGAGATTTTTAACCACCTTGGCGACCTCAGCCCCTGTGATAGGCGAGTCATCCCCCTCGTCCACAAGCCCTGCTTCCTCTGTGGAAGGTGTATCAGTGGGATTGAGGAGATCCTCAAAGTATTTCTTCCACCGCCCGACAATATCCCCAGTTGAAGTCAACAGTGCCCCATCCGCACCATACACAGTGTGGACAGGGAGCTGCTTTCCCCTCCTGAGCCACCAGACAGTTTGCCAGAATCTCTTCGAGGCTGACCAAAAGTCTCGTTCCATGGCCTCACCGAACTCCTCCCATACCCGGGTTTTTGCTTCAGCAACCACCCGAGCTGCACTCCTCTTGGCCTGCCGGTACACCTCAGCTGCTTCGGGAGTCCCACAAGCCAACCAAGCCTGATAGGACTCCTTCTTCAGCTTAATGCCCCCCCCCCCAACCTCATCCCCTTAATGGCCCCCCCTCACCACTGATGTCCACCACTTGGTTTGGGGGTTTATTTTGTTTTTTTTATTTTATTTGTTTATTTGACAGGGACAGTGCAATAAACATAGACAATTAATCAAATGACAGTCAGTCTAATGTGTTGCACAAAGAGTGTATAGCTATTAGCTAATTTGTAACTCTTGTCCCTGGATGGGCTTTAGAAAGAAGAAACAGGTAAAAAGAAAGAAAGATAAGAAAAAGAAAAAATGAAAGCAGAATAAACAATAAGCACATACATCAATGCAAACAAGATTATAAATCCACAATATAAAAACCTGGTTCACATTTGCCTATTTCAGGTCTCCCTTCCTTCGTCACTCACTATAAACAAACACATTCATTCCTTCCCTTCATTCACTCTCACCCTGCAGACAATCATTTCATACATGGGTACATTCTTGTTTATTTTTCAGCCAGTTTTTAACCTTTGTAGTAAATGTTTTAAAGTTCGTTTTTATTTTAATTTCATTTGGCATTGTGTTCCAGATATGACTGCCCTTTATAGAGAAAGCTGTTTGTCCAAATGTGGTTCTGCGGTGGGATATTTTACAGTTATTGTTAACAGAACTCCTGGTGGCTCTGCTGCTGTCAAGTCTTTGGATGAAAGCAGCAAGTGGCTCTGGCGCTGATTTATGGAAACATTTGAAAATTAATTTCAGAAAACAGAGGTCAATGAAACTCTCAAAACTCAATAGATTGTATTTTTTTTTAAAATATTACAGTGATGCCACCTAATGGGCTTTTTATCCAAGATTTTTAGAGTTTGATTATATAATGAACCTATATGTTTTATTGTGGAAGGAGCTGCTTGAGCCCAGACTGTCAAACAGTATGATATATGAGAAAAAACCATAGAATGCATATACAGTACAGCTGCTTGGTATGGTATGTAATATCTAATTAATTTAAAGCAGTTCAGATTTTTACCTCCGCCAAAGGGGGAGGTTATGTGATCATCGGCATTGATTTGTTTGTTTGTTTGTCTGTTTGGTTGTTAGCAAGATAACTCAAAAAGTTATGGACTGATTTTCATGAAATTTTCACAGATTGTCAGAAATGGGGTATCGTACAGATGATTACATTTTGGTGGTGATCCGGATCACCATCTGGATCCAGGAATTTTTTGTTTGTTTGTTAGCAAGATAACTCAAAAAGTTATGCACGGATTTTCATGAAATTTTCACAGATTGTCAGAAATGGGGTATCCTACAGATGATTGCATTTTGGTGGTGATCCGGATCACCGTCTGGATCCAGGAATTTTTTGTTTGTTTGTTAGCAGGATAACTCAAAAAGTTATGCACGGATTTTCATGAAATTGTCACAGATTGTCAGAAATGGGGTATCCTACAGATGATTACATTTTGGTGGTGATCCGGATCACCGTCGAGAAGAAAACCACCATTACGGAAAATGCCATTTTCGTCAATAACTAATGAACCACTAATCCTATCATTGTGAATCCAATTGCTTGTCATATGTTTTCATGGTCAAGGAATCTGAAAATGTACACACAAACACTGTATGGGGGGAACTGTGGCGCTAAACCGCCATTACGGACAATGCAATTTTCGTGAATAACTACTTAACCACTAATCCTATCATTGTGAATCCAATTGCTAGTCATACGTTTTCATGGTCAAGGAATCTGAAAACGTACACACAAACACTGTATGGGGGGAACTGTGGCGCTTGGCGGAGGTCTGCGCTCTCTGAGTGCTTTTCTAGTTTTTTACTGTTTTAGAAATTTTCTTTATATGAAGATTAAATTTGAATTGAGGATCTAGTACAATGCCAAGGTATTTGAATTCTGTAACTAAACTGATGTCTTGATCATGTATATTAACTTTAAAATGTTGCAGGTTACATTTTTTGATTGAAAAGCACATTGAAACTGTTTTCTGAAGGTTCAGCAATAGATGGTTCTGGAAGAGCCACTCTTGGACATCAACCATACTTGTAGACAGTACATCTGCAGCCTGTGCTGGAGTCTTGGCAGCTGTGTAAATAACTGCATCATCTGCATAAAGTTGACATGTTGCAGCTGAGCAGTGTAGTGGCAAGTCATTAATAAAAATGCTGAAAAGAAAAGGACCAAGAATGGACCCTTGTGGAATACCCATACGGTTGTTTAAAAATAAGGATTTATCCTGGTGAACTTTTACACACTGTTCGCTATTCTGGAGATAAGATGCAAACCATTCTAATGTATCTGGAGAGAAGTTAAAAGATACCATTTTGGATAAAAGCAAACTGTGGTTTACAGTATCGAAAGCCTTTTTGAGATCCAGAAAAACAGCCCCTACCACATTACCCTGTCCAAGGACTGTTTGACATTTTCAATAAGGCAACAATTTGCTGTTTCTGTTGAGTATCCTGGTCTAAAACCTGAGTATCCTTGTCTAAAACCACTTTCACTTCCGCCCTCCAAAGAGAGCAGACGCCTTTTTTCTTCTCTCCTGCTCTGACTTATCTCCTTCCTCCCCTAACTAAGTGGATCCCAGCTTGCTGTCGTCTGTCTGCGTGTCTTTACTGCTGATCATCGAAAGAAATTATGGAATTAATAAGCTGGGCTTTGAACGCAATTGACACTATTTTTTCAACGAGGAAAAGTGTCCCGGGGGAGGTTGTTTGCCCCGCAGGAACGGCTGCTGCGGGTTATTTGAGGGACACAAGTAATTGGAAACTCTTGTGCCTGTCTGATCTTTCCATCGAAGATGTAGAAGATTTGTACGTCTTCGTAGTAATGGTGATTGGGATCGTTCTGATTGGATCTGGGATTGTCCTGGTGTACCGCAAATTGATGAAGATGGACACAACCTATCAAAACGCTGGCCAGGCGAGGTTCAACCATCAAATTGAAAAAATGGAGAGGACTCTGATAGCGGCAAATGGAGAACTGTCTAGGAAGGTGGATTACATCATGATTACGCTTAGAGCCGTCCATGAAGGATTCAACGTCCAGCAATGAAGGATTAAGATAAGATAAGATAAGATAAGCCTTTATTAGTCCCACAACGGGGAAATTCCAGGATTGCAACAGCACAGGGATAGCAACACTCAGAGCAACAATCAGAAGGCAAGAAAAAAAACAAGCAAGCAAGAGCAGCTAATATACATATGTACGTATTACTATAAAATATATATATATACACACACACACAGACACACAGTGCAGAGCATTGTAGCTGGACTGAATCTGTAAGAGAATATAAAGTTTTTTCTCTCTGAGATCAGTACTATTCGACGAATCTGACTCCCCTCACACAAATCCTCCAGATTATCTGCAGTTTTTTTGTTTTCAAAACATTGAGCTCACGGCCTTTCGGACAGCCAGCAGCTGCATGGCCCAAGGACAATGCCAGCAGCTAGACAAAACATCTCCTGCCAAAGAGACCTTGTTGTTCATAACTGATACAAACACCTACATTCAACATTACACCCACACTGATTCAAAAAACTGATGATAAAGATGATTCACTCACTGCTCTCTCTGTGTCCTTGTGAACTTTTTTGTCTGCTAACTGTGCATTGAGGGCTTTTTTTTCTTGTAATCATAATATTGATCATATATGACCACTATTCTGATAATCAATGGTTTTTTTGCTCCTTCCTATTGTATTATCCTTTCTCCCTATGCATCCTGTACCCTTCTGTTGACAGGCGCGTTCACAGATGCTGCCGTGTCACCGGAAATGCAGGTCGTTTTCTGTGTCAAGTCAAATCCCTCGTATGTTATCAGTTATCTGTTTATCTGTTAATGTACTTGGCAATAAATCTTTTCTGAGTTCTGAGTTCTAAAACCAAATTGGTGTGGATGAAGAAGTTGACTGTCTTGTAGATAGTCTATCAGCTGTGTAGCTACAACTTTTTCAAGAACCTTAGACAGGACTGGTAAAAATAGAGATTGGGCGGTAATTCCATATATCGTCTTTACTGCCTGATTTATAAACTGGTATGACAACAGCTTTTTTCCAACCAGATGGAAATGTACTAGACCTAATGGAGAGATTAATGAGATGAGTCAGTGGTTTGATTAATATTTTGCTGTGCGTTTTGAGAAAGGAAGTGCTCATATTGTAGATATCATTAGTTTTTGAGTTTGACAGTGTTTTAACAATACCAGCAATTAACTCCTCATTTACCTCATCGATGTGAAAAGAAACTGTTGAATGTATTGATTTTGTGTTGTTGAGCACATTTGGCAGCACAAAGTTTTTTGTTAATTCTTCCACAGAGTTCACAAAATATGAATTAAATTCATTTGCCAATATAGCCTTGTCACTGATGGTCTTGCCATTGATTCTAAGTTCCTTTACCCCCTTCTGAACATTTTTTTTATTAGTTATTTAAATGCCTCCATAGGGAACTGTTGTTACCCTTTGCATGATCTATCAGTTTATTGTAATAAGATACTTTTGATTTTTGCAGCTCTTGTACCACTTTATTTCTTAAACTTTTGTACACAAGGTGATCATTTTGTAATTTAGAGGTTAATGATGTTTTCAATGCAGAATCTCGCCTCTTCATAAGTTTTCTTATTTCATTATTTAACCATGGTAGGTTAATCTTCTGTTGTCTACTTTTAATTTGCTTTGTAAATTTTTCTATAGACTTTGTAATTGTTGCAGTTATAAAATTACAACAATCATCTACTTCATATATTGACATGAGCTGCTCCCAATTCTGATTCTCTACGTAATGTTCAAACTCCGCAGTTTTTGATTTGGGAATAATAAAATTTACTTTGTCAATATCAACTCCCCCAGAATACTGTAGTCGCTTTTTAGTAAGTTTTCTGACAGCAAGAACCATGTTATGATCTTAGAGACCGGTTGCAAGATTATAGGTTCTGGTTATTCGTTCTGGTTTATTAGCAAATACCATGTCAATAAGTGTTCTAGATTGTTTGGTTATCCTGGTGGGTCCTTTGATCATTTGTTGGTAATTAAATTTAGTCATGAGGCTTTTCAATTTCTGTTTGTCCTTTTTATCAGACCAGTTAATATTAAAGTCACCATAAAATATTGTTTCTCTGCTCCTCTCAAGTTGTTTAACCAGATCACTTAATTCATTATAAAAAGAAGAATTGTATGACGGTGGGTTGTACAATACTTCAATGTTGAAATTCATTACCGGTGAGAGACATACATTAACAGCTAAACATTCAAGTGAAGTATTCAAATCAACCAATTGACATTTAAATTTCTCTTTGATGTAAATTAAAACACCTCCTCCCCTCCCTACCTGCCTGTCTTTTCTAAAACACTGATAACCCACAATATTGATCATATTAGTGTCTATGTTCCTGTGTAACCAGCTTTCTGAAAGACAAAGATAGTCCAGATTTGAGTCCAACAACACCGAAATCTCATCTCTTTTGGGGATTATGCTCCGTATGTTTAAATGTCCGCCGAGAATCCCCTTTGGTTTAGCCTTTGTGTCCCAAAGAACTCGTGCATGAATAACAGTTTGGAAAAATAAATGTTGTTTTTGCTTTTGTACAGCTCGGTTTTCGGATCTCGCCTCATTTGCATTTTGTTTAACTGCTCCTGCTTCCAAAAGTTTGGACGTAGCACAGCTGTTTACAGCAGGATCAGATATGTGAGTCTGTCCAGTGCAATTTGACTCACCCGACTCGCTATGTCCAGCTGTACTGAGGCGAAGACCAGCATTATGCTGCTCCACCAGTTCAGGTGTTAGCGGGGCCGTTGACAGCAGCGGGTGATCAGCTGGTCCAGGCGTCAGCCGGGCCGTTGACAGCAGTGGGCGATCAGCCGGTTCAGTTGTTAGCAGGGCCGTTGACAGCAGCGGGCGATCAGCCGGTTCAGATGTTAGCAGGGCCGTAGACAGCAGCGGGCGATCAGCCGGTTCAGATGTTAGCAGGGCTGTTGACAGCAGCAGGCGATCAGCCGGTTCAGATGTTAGCAGGGCCGTTGACAGCAGCGGGCGATCAGCCGGTTCAGATGTTAGCAGGACCGTTGACAGCAGCGGGCGACCAGCCAGTTCAGATGTTAGCGGGGCCGTTGACAGCTGCAGCCGATCAGCTGGTTCAGGTGTTAGCCGGGCCGTTGATAGCAACAACCAATCCGCCGGTTCAGATGCTTGTGCTAACCCAGTGGCCTGCTGTTTGATAGTGGCAGGTCCAGGGTTAAGGTGAATATCCCCTGCCAGAAGTAGCAGTACTAACAGTACTTTAACTGTATAGCCTCTGCCATATTGTGTTATTTGCTTAACAGCCATGTTTGCCTTATTTTGGATACTTTTTCTCAGGCCTTTTGAAGACCAGATAGAGTACAGGGTGAAATAACCATGTCCATATAAGTAAAACTTTGTAGATTCACCTTTAATTGAGTTGGCCGGAAAACCCTTCTTATTGCAAGTCCAGACACACAAAGACAATAAGAAGAAGTAGATTAGCAAAAAGTGGCTAGAAGTGGAGCCGATCAAACCACTCCTCACTCCGGTGTCAGCCATCTTGTCTTTTCAGTGGTTGCCACCACGAGATGCACCGACCACCTTGTGGCCGCAGCTCTGGGGCGCCGCTTCAACATTAGAGGTGGAGAACATGGCCCATTCAGACTCCATGTCTCCAGACTCCCTCGGAATGTGGTTGACATTCTTCCGGAGGTGGGAGTTGAAGACCTCCCGGACAGGGGCCTCAGCCAGACGTTCCCAGCACACCCTCACTATACGTTTGGGTCTACCAGGTCTGAATGGCATCCTCCCCTGCCATCGGATCCAACTCACCACCAGGTGGTGATCAGTTGACAGCTCTGCACCTCTCTTGATCATCGACCTGTGACCTAGGGTGTCCTGGTGCCAGGTGCACATATGGACACCCTTATGCTTGAACATGGTGTCCGTTATGGACAAACTGTGGTTAGCACAGAAGTCCAATAACTGAACACCACTCGGGTTCAGATCGGGCAGGCCGTTCCTCCCAATCACCCCCCTCCAGGTTTCACTGTCATTGCCCACGTGCGCATTGAAGTCCCCCAGTAGGACAATGGAGTCTCCAAGAGGAGCACCCTCCAGCACCCCAGTCACAGACTCCAAAAAGGGTGGGTACTCTGAAACATCATTTGGTGCATAGGCACAAATGATGGTCAAGACCCATTTCCCAACCCGAAGGCACAGGGAAGCAACCCTTTCGTCCACCGGGGAAAACTCCAATATAGAGGCAGCAAGGTGGGGGAATACAAGATTACCCACCCCTGCTCATCGCCTCTCACCCGGGGCAACTCCAGAAAAGGCCAAGCTCCAGCCCTTCTCCAGGAGACTGGTTCCGGAACCGGAGCTGTGTGTTGAGGTGAGGCCGACTATATCTAGCCGGTATCGCTCAACCTCGTACACCAGCTCAGGCTCCTTCCCCACCAGAGAGGTGACATTCCACGTACCAAAAGCCAGTTTAGAAAGCTTGGGATCAGTCCGCCAAGGTCACCGCCTTTGACCGCCACCTAATCCACATAGCACCGGACCCCCATGATCCCTCCTGCAGGTGGTGAGCCCACTGGAGGGCGGACCCATGTAGCTCCTTCGGGGTGAGCCCAGCCAGGTCCCATGGGTGGAAACCCGGCCACCAGATGCTAGCCATCAAGCCCCTCCCCCAGGCCTGGCTCCAGGGGGGGCCCCAGTAACCCCATACCAAGCGGGGTACACTGAATCCTTGATCTAGAATTTATCATGAGAGTCTGTTGGATCGTTCTTAGTCTGGCCCTTCACCCAGGACCAGTTTGTCTTGGGCGACCCTATCAGAGGCAAATTGCCCCGGACAACATAGGTCTTGGGGTCACTGGGGCACGCAAACCCCCCACCACGATAAGGTGACGATCCATGAGGGGATACGTATATACAGTGGGGACAATAAGTATTGAACACATCAACATTTTTCTCATTAAACATATTTCTGATGGAGCCACTGACCTGAGATTTTCACCAGATATCAGGAACAACCCAAGTAATTCATACATACAAAGAAACCAAGGCAACTGTGTTCACAAAAAAGTTATACAGTATTTAATAAAGTGGAATGACACGGGGAATAAGTATTGAACACTCTTAGTGAAATTCATTTAATATTTAGTAGACAAGCTTTTGTTGGTAATAACAGCTTCCAGACACCTCTTGTATGGAGAAACTAGGTGCAGGCATTGCTCAGGAGTTATTTTAGCCCATTCTTTCATGCAAACTGTCAAATCTTGAAGGTTCTGTGGGTGTCTTCTGTTGTAACACTGCCATATATGTTAATTAATTACACTTTATGAATAAAATGATTTAATACATAAAGAGGAGGCCTAGTTAGCATAATAAAGTGTAATCTTGAAAACTTCATTCATTGCTTGTGCCCTTTAGCTGTTGAATGTTGAATGCTGAATGTAGTTGAATGCTACAGCGTGAACTCTGATCTTCAGTTCGTTCCATAGATTTTCAATTAGATTGAGATCAGGTGACTGACTGGGCCATTCTAGCAGCTTTATTTTCTGTCTCTGGAGCCAGTTGAGTGTTTCCTTGGCTGTGTGTTTGGGATCATTGTCTTGCTGAAATGTCCACCCTTGTTTCATCTTCAGCATCTTGGCAGATGACAACAGGTTCTTATCAAGGATGTCTCTGTAGATTTATCCATTCATCTTCCCTTTAATTATATGAAGTCTGCTTGTACCATGTGCCAAAAAGCACCACCACACCATGACAGGATGTGCAGTGCTATTTCTCCTCCAAACATGCTTTGTGTTGTGGCATCCAAAATTTCAATTTTGGTTTCATCTGACCAGACTAAATTCTCCCAGTATTTAAGACGAGGGGTGTGTGTGTGTGTGTATTTATAAACCACTCGTGGTGAGGAGATGTACAAACCATTTACAAGCACTGCTTGTCCGACGTGGCGTTTTTACTACTGAAATGCCATCCCTATTATCTACCGAGGGAATTTACCGCTGTGTTTTTGGCTGCTGTTTACATTTGCCCGCAAAGCAACTTCACAGTAGCGCTAAACAAACTCCATGATGTCATCAGTGCAATAGAGACGAAACATCCCAATGCTGTTTTTATTGTTGCTGGCAACTTTAACCAGTGTAATTTACGGACTGTACTCCCCAAATATTACCAACATGTGGACATTCCCACCCGTGATAAAAGCCACATTGGATCATGTGTATTCCAGCATACGTGGCGCCTACAGAGTGGCACCCCACCCCCACTTCGGACAGTCAGATCACATCTCACTGTTTATGTACCCAGCCTACAGACAAAAGCTGAAACAAACAAACCCTGTTATTAAGCAAATTAAGCGCTGGACTCCAGAGACTGAGAACACCCTTCAAGACTGTTTTACCTGCACAGAATGGGATGTGTTTAAAGATGCAGCCACCCGAGAGGACTCTTCTGTAAACATACAGGATTATACTGAATACGTGACTGGGTACATCAGCACGTGCGTTGATACCATGTACCCTCCACACAGGTCAGGAAGTTCCCCAACCAGAAGCCCTGGATCAACAGTCAGGTACGTCAGATGCTGCGTGCTTGCTCTCATGCATTTAAATCAGGCTGTGAGGTTGAGTACAAAGCTGCAAAGTATGGACTGAGAAAGACTATAACAACAGCCAAGAGGCAGTACAGAGAAAACTTGGACAGCCTCTACTCCACTCCTGACCTGGGGCTCATGTGGCAAGGCCTGCAACACATCACAGACTACAAGAGGACCAACAGCAGCACCACTAGCTGCTGACAGTCAACCAGACAGCCTGACGGACGATCTCAACATCTTTTAAACCCACTTTGAGACCACCAGCTACAGGGCAGAGAAGAGACACACTCATGCACCCCCTCCCCCCTCCTCCACTGAGTCTCACCAGGCAAAGTAAACAAAGCACTGAGACAACATACCTGGGCGGGCCCTCAGAGCATGCGCTGCTGAGCTGATCGACATTTTTACAGCAATATTCAACCTCTCCCTCAACCAGAACATAGTCCCCTCCTGCTTCAAAACAACAACCATCATCCCCTCCGCAAAAGGAGCCCGCCGACCTGTCTGAATGATTACAGACCGGTAGCACTCACTCCAATCATCATGAAGTGCTCCGAGAGAGTGGTGCTGCCCCTCATTCAGGACAGCATACCGGGCACCCTTGACTCCCTGCAGTACATTTACCAGCTCAACAGGTCCGCCTCAGATGCCATTGCTGCAGCAATCCATTATTCTCTCTCCCACCTGGAAGATAAAGACTCCTACATTAGGATGCTCTTTGTCGACTACAGCTCCGCCTTCAACATGGTCATCCCCCACAAACTCACCAACAAACTGTCTTCACTTGGCCTGCACCCCACCCTCTGCGACTGGTTACTGGACTTTCTAACTGGCAGGCCCCAGTCTGTTGGGATGGGCAACAGGACCTCAGCCAGCATCATCACAAACACAGGTGTCCCACAGGGTTGTGTTCTCAGCCCCATCCTCTACAGCCTCTTCACCCATGACTGTGTTGCCTCCCACAAGGACAATATCATCCATCACTGGTGATGATGAAGCACCCCACAGGAGGGAGGTGGCCAACCTGATGTTATGGTGTGAGGACAACAACCTCATCCTCAACACAGAAAAGACAAAGGAGATGATAGTGGACATAAGGAAAGGGAGGAGGAGACCCCATCGGCTGCTGTTCATCCGGAAGCTTGAGGTGGAGAGGGTGAGCAGCTTTAAATACCTGGGCATCCGCATCAGTGAGGACCTTAAGTGGACACATAACACCATAGAGCTGGTTAAGAGAGCTCAACAGCGACTGTACTTCCTGGGGAGGCTGAAGAAGTTTGGCATGTCCTCCAGGATCCTCAACAATTTCTACAGCTGCATCATCGAGAGCATCCTGACCAACTGCATCACTGCATGGTACGGCAGCACCTCTGCCCTGGACTGCAAACACCTGCAGAGAGTGGTGAAGACAGCGAAGAAGATTATCAGGACTCCACTCCCCTCTCTGTAGAGAGCTCTCCTTTGGACAGCTGACGCCATCCTCCAGGACCCCACCCACCCCCAGCACAGACTGTTCACACTTCTACCCTCAGGGCAGAGGTACAGAAGTGTGAAATGCAGGACAACCAGACTGACAGGACAACCAGACTGTTTGCCCCTCTCCCCTCAGGTAGAAGACTTCGGTCCATCCAGACTAAAACCTCCCGTCACATGAACAGCTTCTTCCCCTCTGCCATCAGACTGCTGAACACTAAGTGACTTATTGACTCTCGTGCACTATGTACAGCAGCTCAACCAGACTCATGTCAATCATCACTGTTTTCTTCCTGCATTACCGACTGCACTATATGGTTCTCCACATTATCTGCTGCTCGCTAATATATTTAAACTGCTGACTAGTATTACTCACTCTTATTCTACACTTTATTGCATGTATAGTTTATTTCTTTTATTTTATCATGTTTAATGTTGCAGCATTGCACTGAGACAAATTCCTAGTTTGTGTACTACATGAACAATGGCAATAAATCTGATTCTGATTCTGATTTTGATTCTGAAAAACTCCTTCTTTCCCACTGCCATCAGACTCCTGAATAGATAACTCCCAAAACTCCGTAACACAACTTTGCATATAGGAACTCACACACCAGCTGTGCTCATTTGCACACTGTACATAGGTCTATGCCATCTCAGGTTCACATCAGGTTGTACAATGCTTATTTGCACACTGTACATAGTGTTATTGGTACTCATTAGTTTTAGTATTTAGTATTAAGGTGTGCTTAAGGAGTCCTAACTGCCTGTGTGTTAGTGTGTGTGTTATTAGCATCCATTCATATTAGGATTGAGTTACTGTAAGTTACTGTGTCATGACCTAGAATTGTTGTTAGTGTGTCATGACCTTGGAATTGTTGTTTCTGTACCTATTACCTTGGCATTCATTCAGAGAGCAAAGTAAGAATTTCATTGCTCAGGAAATGTAGCATTTCTTAACTGTGCACATGATGATAAAGACTTTGAATCACTATTGTCTATAATAACTTAAAACCACAAGCATAAGCATGTTGTATTCTTAAGTATTTATTAGTAGTGTTGGATGATTAAAATTTTTAATCGTGATTAATCTTTTGGAATGTTGAGTTAATCGCGATTAATAACGTGTTAATTGCATGTTTTTCCATACAGATACAGTATACCTTAAGTCGGTAATTTTTGAAGTTTGTCATACTGTTATGAACATGGGAGTGGACAAATATGCTTGCTGTCTTCACATGCAGGTTTATTAAAGCTCTCAACATATCCAAAATGACAAAAATTAGAACAGAATATTCTCCAGAAAATTCTCAAAAGTAGACTGCATGTGCAAACAACGGAATGCCAGGGGTCATTAATGTCACTGCAACACAACTCAGCATCCAACCAGCCAGCAGCCACAAATGGAGCTTGCTATTTCTCCCATAGCAAACATTCACAGCTTTTAAGCAAATCAACACAAAACCATGGACCTCATGTGTCACAACAGACACAATTTCCCTTTTAGTAGAAAAATTGCAAACATAAACAATTATCTCGCCCATGATGAACACCCCACCGTGCTACAAAAATGGCAGGGGAATGAATGGACATTATGAACACAGCTTGAGAATTTTTTTAGACTGGTACTCACCAACAGTTGGACCCAAAGCCATGAGGAGGAAAACAGACAAATTTCTATCCGTGTCAGCTGCTGGAGGTCAGCTACAACCTAGCATATAGCTACTAGCTAGCTAGCCAGCTTCCACAGAAGAACAACCCAACATCCAGGCAAAGTTTTGGAGGAGGCTGTAACAATTATCCAGGTGAGGGCTCCGACAGATAACCTTGCAAACTTAAACATGACAGCACTTTGGGGATTTCTACGGCTGTAATCCAGCTTGTTTGACTTCGCAATGTCTGCATGGTACGCACAGTGTCTGTCGCCAGAGCGGCTTTCTTACAGAGAGCCGCTAGGCCAAAAAGTACTGTTTGCACTTTCTGCCGTCAACTGCCGTTAACCGCGATCACAAAATTTGTCGCTGTTAACGAGGGCAAACCGTTAACGGGCAATTAATGCGATAATGCCAGCACCACTAGTATTTATTTTGTGGTGACCCAGCACAATGCGGACTGATACTATTTCACGCTCAGCAGGGCTGGAGGAAACGGAGGACAATTTACATACGGACAGAGAGCCCCTGGGGGCAATCAGAACAATGGACTGTTGTGTATACATCCTCTGGATGCGGGAGAGGACATCCAGGTGCCAGTTGGTCACGCTAATGATATGTATTGACTGATATGTATATCACTATGCTAATGTGCCATGCGTTCTCTCTATGAATGCATGGCACATTAGCACATAATGAATGCAATATGAAACTTTTTTTTTACTGAGAAAATCAGAAGTATTTCAAAAATTGTCATGAACCTGGGTTTGTCATGAAATCAGCTGTTTCTTATTAATGGTGTCGCACACACACACCTCATTCACATGCTCAGACACTCACTCATGCACACCTGGTGTCAGCTGATCCAGCTCACGCTTTTCCACTCTTCCTTCATTAGTATTGTGATTATTTTAGGGCTCTTTGAGTGGGAAGAGCTCGTCGGAGCACTGCACTCCTTACACAGCAACGTGGAATCATATACGTGTGTATGCAAGCCATCACTTCCTTCATTACTGCCAGCCTGACAAACCTGTCTTCTCTTATGCTAGACTGTTGTGGTTAGCGTAAGCGGCTGTTCCTGCTTTTTCTTCATCCTCCAGACAGCACGGACCGCCTTGGATCGCCTCAGCCCGTAGTTATGTCTGCCTTTCTCCCTGTGCTGACAGATACACTGCGGCACTAGGCATTCCCTCTCCCTGGGCTGTTGAGCGACCGGGTGGCGTCCCTGTTTGTCTGGTGGTCTATATTGCAATCATTTCAACTCTCAGTTCAAGTCGTGACTGTTTGCTGAACTTATTATTTGGGGGTTTTGCCAATAAAGCGCACAAATCTACTCCTGCTCGTGGGTTTTCATTCTGCCCTCTGTGCACTGCATAATGGCGCAAGAGGAATCATAACAGAAATTATGAAATGGAACAATGCTGTATAAAAAAGCAAATAATATACACTTGTAGGTGCATTTTCAAATTGTGAAACGGAACATTCTCACTCACTCAAAAAAAGAAAAATAAATGCTGTTTTCCTAAATATTTTTAAACATTTTCAACAATACAAACATTGTGAAAAGGATTTTTGTGCTTGGCCAGCATGTGTGTCACTTTAAATGATGCCTCGGTTGAAGTGTTGGCCTTCTTAGTCGGTTTAGTGTACTGAGATTGTTGTTTTTGGAGCAGAGCATTAAGCTCTTTTACCTTCTCATTACAGAGGCTGCTTCTCACCAGAAAATCTTGGGAGAAGTTGCTGTGAACTTTGGTAAAATGCCGCTCCATGTTGCATCTTTTACCGACTGCCAGGCTCGCACCACAGATCAGACACACACACTTGTCTTTCACATTTGTGAAACAGCAGTCTGTTTCCCAGTCTTGGTGAAAATAATAAGTTTTGGGCCTCTTACTGGCATGACTGGACTCTCCCTCCTGCTGACATTGTTGCTGGGCTAACCTGCTACCTGCCTGGCACCTGGCTGGTCAGCCTGCTCCCCACCCCCATCCTGCTCCAATGACAGACAGCAAACCAGTGCAAATGTTTGATTGACAGCTAGTTGACAAACAACCATTTCATCTCGGGAGCGGGACGGGACACTTGTAATTTTGATTGGATGGTAAATTGAGACCTAAGTTACCAAGTGACGAATCAGAATTGTTTTGTTATATTATTGACCACATGGTGAGCTACTGGAAAGGGCCCGTGAGCTACCGGTAGCTCACAAGCAACGTGTCAGAGATGTCTGGTCTTGAGAGTGCTCTTTGCTTCTGTCCATCATGAGTTCTTTGTGGTGTGACAATCTTTTTCTTCTTTTAGATTTGATTGGCGGTTGGCAACCAGCCCACAGGTGATATTCACAGACCTTTTTAAAGGCTATCGGTCAGGACTTAACCAGCTGAAATTAATTTGCACTGATGGGGATAGAATGGCTTTCTAAATTCTGATGGATTTCAGCTGGCTTCTTGACTTTCTATGCCTTTTTGCACCTCTTTTTCTTCATGTGTTCAATATTTATTCGCTGTGTCATTCCACTTTATTAAATATAACTTGCTTTGTGAATACAGATGCCTTGATTTTTTTTGTATGTATGGATTACTTGGGTTGTTACTGATATCTGGTGAAAATCTCAGGTCAATGGCTCCATCAGAAATATGTTTAATGAGAAAAATGTTGATGTATTCAATACTTATTTTCCCCACCGTGTGTGTGTGTGTGTGTGTAGGTGCGCTTGCGGAGGGTCAATCTTGGGTCTAAATTTCAGCCCAGATATGAGAGGCTTGTTGAGAGCAGGTGTAAAGAGGACCGATAAGTATTAATCTTCCCCTTGGCTTTTAGTAATGTAGTTGCCTACTTTAGGTCAAGGCCGTCATTCTTTTCATAAAGACCCCACTTCCTTGCCAATCCAGGATTTCCGATTGAGGGGCCTCAATAACAACTTTGATGTGAATGCTGTTCTGGAGGGTGAAGTGAAAGGCAGGAGGGAGGAGGGATGCACAATGGTCTGACCTTCCTACTGCATCTGCACAGATCACGCTCTAAATGGTCACATTGATGCTGCTGCTTAGCCCTTTGCTGGGAGCCCTGATGGAGCCAACACTGGGGGACTGGGACACAGCAAAGCCTGGGACCCTGCCAAAACACATGGGCAAATTGACTGAGATCAAGCCAGCTCTTATTGCATTTAACCCTCAGCACATACACTTTAGTGCTCGTTATAACCAATGCACGGCTGAAAAGCAGACTTGGACCTGTTTTAAAACATTCCCCATTAAAATAATAAATGACATTCACTTATATCGCTTTTTCTCATCCCTGGATGACCAAAGTGCTTACAGATTCAGCTATCTACCCATTCACACACACATTCACACACTGATGGCAGCAGAGCTGCCATGCAAGGCACTGGCCTGACCCACCAGGAGCAACTCGGGGTTCGGTGTCTTGCTCAAGGACACTTTGACATGCAGACCGCAAAGCGAGCAGGAATTGACCCACCAACACCTCTGATCAGAGGACGACCACATTCTACACCTGTACCACAGCCGCCCCTTATTTATATAAAATAAAAGCATTAAGCACTTGTCTTCTTAATTTTGTGTCATTGCTAATTTTTTTTCTCAATCTTGGCAAATTCTATTCAGATTCATGCTGTCATGCTTCATACAATCACTGAAAATGTTGGCCTTCAGGCTTGTTGGCTCAGTTTGCAGGAACACTTGTGATAAATACAAAGTTAGAAGAGACTCTTTGCATTGTGCCATGTGAGTTGAGCTCAGTTGTAAAAATGAAGGTGAAATTTAAAAAAAAAAATGTCATCCATTCATGCTTTCTTTCTACTTGAACAAGTGAAAGAAAACAACCGAGATTCTATACTTCTAAAAATTGTCAGTAAGTGAATAAGGCCTTGGTGCCAATTTGAACACAGAAGGGAGAAAATGCACTGTAAAATCCAGTTGCTTAATGTTGTTTAGAAAAAGCATGCAAACCCAAGGCCATAGGTTTCATTTGAACATGGGTGGCAAATAAAGAGGAGGGGGTGGGGGTCCTTTTTTTTTTCCTTTTCTGCCGTAATTTTAGGTAGAAAAGTTTTCATTTATGTAAAATGAAAAACAAAAAATTCTGGCACCAGATAACATTCAAAATATGACTTAAAATATGGTAAATACTGTGTTCTGCTGTCTGACATTCATTCTCCTGCATCACCTTTTCTCATGTTAAAATTATAAACTGCAAAGATGAGAATTCTATAAGGATTTCATTACTGAGGGGGATATGCCCTTCCAAACCCTCTGAAAACTGCGCCTATGTGCCAATAGGTTGCCTTGAGAAAATTGCATAATGCCACCTTCTGGCCATACCTTTCCCTTTGACATCATGGTGCTGAGTTTTGTTTCCTCTCAGAGTCCCATATTTCCCCATCATAGCTAGCTACATCTTTGTACATGAGGTCATCGCAAGACAGGAGTGGGAAGAACTGGAGAGCAAAAGGCAAAATGGTTTGTGTCGATTGAAGCAAGAGGGTAATAAGAGGACCGGGGGAAAGGGGGGGGGATCAATAACAACATAAAATTGATTTAGTGCGTGTCATAAAACATAAGTAAGTGCTCTGAGATGGAAAAAAACAGAGTCTCCATTTAATCTGTGCAAAAGCTGCACTGTACAGATGAAGTGGTGTCAAGAAGATAGAGAGAGAAAAGAAAGGGGAAGGAGAGTGGGTGGGAGGTAAAAAAACAGACGGAGGAGAGTGAACAGAGTAGCCCACAAGAAAAAAGAAGAGGAAACATACAATAAAATGTAACCAACAAACACTTAATTGTCATATTAAAGACTCTTTCCAGTGCTCAGCAGAGGGGAAGGTTAGCACCCATTCATCATCTTGCTAACGGCCACTCGAATGAGATCACAATTAAAATCTGCTCAATATCATGCCCAGGATGTTTTGCGAGCATTATTTTTTTCCCATTGATTCCCGACCCCTCATAAATCAGAAATGTTGCCGCGCATGTAATGGTTTATGGGGAAGGGATTATGGTGTTATGAAGCTAATGTAGCAGAAACGCCTCATTTACACACAGCCTCCCTGGACAGCTTACAGGGGACACAGTTATTACACTATTGCACAGCTGATCACAAACACAGCACACTGACACTGTGGAAAAGCTGCATGTAATTGGTCAATACTGTAGAATTATAGTTTTCATTATTATAATAGCAAGGATTTAGTCTGACAGTGGCAATGAGTTGTACGATATGCGGTTGGAGAGATTCTACTCAAATGGCTAGCTAAATAAATAGAGATATATTTTTCACACGAGTGGTCACACAGATATGGGATTCATAGTGCATCTCAAAAACTGGCATCTGTTTAATGCTAAATTATATTATCTGCTTTACTGTTAAAAGAATATTGTATTATGTGGGTATCAGTTAGAGATGACTGATATTTAGTCTTGGTGCTGGGTTCGATCAAGGCAAAATGATTGGATTGTACTGGGAACAATTTTTAAAAAAACGATCCATTGAAACATAAAATAACCCAATAAATGCTTTTTTTAAAAGTCGCCCGACATTCTGTAAATATCTCTCTGACGCTGGCTGTCCATCACGGCTCTACTGTGTGTACAGTGGGGAAAATAAGTATTGAACACGTCAACATTTTTCTCAAACATATTTCTGATGGAGCCACTGACCTGAGATTTTCACCAAATATCAGTAACAAAGCAAGTAATCCATACATACAAAGAAATCAAGGCAACCGTGTTCACAAAAAAAGTTATATTTAATAAAGTGGAATGACACAGGGCGTAAGTGTTGAACACGCTTGGTGAAATTTATTTAATATTTAGTAGAAAAGTCTTTGTTGGTAATAACAGCTTCCAGATGCCTCCTGTATGGAGAAACTAGGTGCAGGCATTGCTCAAGAGTGATTTTAGCCCATTCTTCCACACAAACTGTCTTCAAATCTTGAAGGTTCCATGGGTGTCTTCTGTTGTAACACTGCCACATATGTTAATTAATTACACTTTATGAATAAAATGATTAAATACATAAAGAGGAGGCCTAGTTATCATGACAAAGTGTAATCTTGAAAACTTCATTCATTGTTTGTGCTCTTTAGCTGTCTAAATTTCACAATATGGTTGTATATATTTATTATAAATTAAATTAAATCACCCTTATTGTCATTCAACTGTACAACCAATCATGTACAGCAGAACGAGATTGTGCTTTACCTATCTACAGTGTAAATCACACACACCCCAAGTGCAGAATGAGAGGGCCGCTGCCATGCAAGGCGCCGCCACAGTGTTCCCTCCTCCATTCCATTTATTGCTGAGCACCAAGCTGGACGGCAGGAAGTTCCACTTTTATATGGTCTTTGGCATGACCCGGCCGGGATTTGAACCTCTGCCTCCCGGGTGTGGGGCGGATGCTCTACCAACTGAGCCACCACTCCGGTAATGTTGGGGAAAAAACTGTCAAAACGTCAGGGGGTCACATCATGTGCAATCAGTTGATTGCCAGCTGCTGGCTAGTGTTTAAAAGAAAGGCGGAAGCCGTGGCGGAGAGGAAGGCCATTTCTCAGAAGACTCCAGCAGTCAGAGGAACGCCATATCGCAGGGAGGCTACAGGAGACCTGTGGGAGTTGGCTTACCCACTCCAGGGAATTTGGAGTCCGCTTTCCACAAGAAGCCGGACGCTGGGATTTGTAGGAACCCACTGTGCACCCAGGACTGAGGGGCGACGAGGCTGCAGGTCGGTGAGATCGATCCTTTTTTCTTCTCATTTACAAACTACAATTTTGTTGAGCTCAAGGTTTTTTTGTTGATTAAAAGACATTAACGTCCTGTTATTTTTTGGGGGGGGAGTATACGGACTCTTTTTTTCTTTTTGTGCCGGTGAAGATTGGTAGGGATATTGCCATGGACCGTGTTTTTGTTTTTTTTTGTTCGTCTTTGGAGTCATTAATTGCGGATAAAAGACTGAATAATGGACAAAGAAATTGTGGTTGGCTGTGGCTTGGAACGCTTTGGTGTGCCAATAACCTGTAAAGGAAATTATTTGATGTGTAATTATTATTTCTTTTGCCTTTTGAGTTAAATTACAACACACTGAAATCACATTGACTTGTGTATTGTGAAATCATTTAAAACACATTTTTTTGGGTAATTGTCTCTATTTAATAGTTGAATGTTACATATGGTGGCCAGTATGAGGATATGATTTATTGCTATTTGATTTAGTTGTGTTGAATTGGGTAGAAATGGCAAGAGAAAATTATAATGTTGAAGCTGCTCAAGGCTGTAGGCATGATGACCCAGATTTCACTGCTGGGCCTTTTGTTTCAAGGAGGAATCCTACAGGAGAAATTTCATCTTTATTGAGTACTTTGTACCTAGATGATGATGATTATGGGGATGAGGTCTATGAAGAACCAGATGCTGATAATGAGCCTGATAATGTTCAGAATGATGACAGTGAAAATGTATGTGCTGTTGTGACCCTGCACGGCATGATTACGAGGAGCTTAAAAATCAGGTGGTAATTTTGACAGAACAGTTTAACCAGCTTGATAATAAAGTAAAAGACTTTATTAGCAGCATTGTGAACAGAGAGACAAATTTCAGACAGTATGTTGATCGTAGTTTTGAAAAATTTAATGATAAATTCAACACGCTGGAAAAAAGCATTGCAAATTGCCTGTTGCGGAGGATGAAAAATGGAAACGGTAGCTTAACCAATTAAGACTCACTAGCACTCCCAAGGTACAGAAAGCAGTTTCAGTCTCTACTGATACTAATCCTGTAACTCCCATTACATCATTTGGTTTGCCTGGTGCACCCCCTTACTACTCCAAACCTCCTGTGCAGCTGGAATTTCCTACATTTGGCACGGCCAGTGACTCCACAGAGGTCCTTAGTTTTATTGAGCAATGTGAGAACTTTCTTAGTCTCAGACCCCTTTCCAACATCGAATTAACGGGTACCCTGGCCACAGTTTCAAAGGGTCCAGCGCGCAGTTGGTGGAAGGCTGTAAAGGATCAAGATGGTGATTGGCTCTCCTTCAAAGAAGCTTTCATGGGTGCTTTCCTGTCCACGGACTCTATGGCTAAAACGGAAGAGAGATTGAGAGACATGGTGCAGAATCCTGAACAATGCCTGAGGGATTTTGCCTGTGATTATCGGGCCCTCTGTCTCAAGTGGAAACCCATCATGCCTGAAGAGTTGATGGTGAGGCGTATTTTGAACAACATCAACCCAAAGATTGCAGGGTGCTTGCAAGGCATGGTGTCTACTGTGGCACAGTTAGTGAAGGTGGGGTCCATGGTGGAGAAGGACTGCTCTGGGGCAAAGGGATACTGGCAAAGAGTACATGCAAATGTGGACAAGTCAACCAATTAAGTTCCAGACAAAAGAACAAAAAGTGCTGCACCAGGAAAATCGGACCTCTTGCTGGTTCCAGTGACCATTAGAGGGCTCCAGGGGGTCGCAGTTTTGGACACTGGGAGTACATAAACTCTGATCAAAGAGAGTCTGTGGAGGCAGCTGGCACTGGTTGGCAAGTCCCTCCGTCCTGCAGAATAGCAAAGATTTGTAATGGCAGATAGCACTGCTTACCCAGCTCTAGGCAAGACAAGGCTTCTAGTGGACTGGCATGGTGGAAAGCGGGCTGTGGAAACCCATGCAATGGAGAACTGCCATCTCGCTTTTCCTGTCATCATTGGGTTGAACTTCTTCTTACAGACTGGAGTGATCTTAACCCCTTAACACCTGAATTTATTTCCAATTATGAAAAAAAAAAATCCACTTGTGTTTTTGCTTTCAAGTAGATGCTAAATTAAGTTGAGAAGGTTAATTTGACTATAGCACATAAAATAGATATAATTTTAGGTATGATGCAAATTAGCGACAACATGCATCTATGGTAAAAAAATGGTAAAAAGCACCTGTTCCCATCTCAAGTATGAAGAGTCTTTTATTTATGCAACAAAGTTATTTTCAGTATTTTCAACTCTCATGACTGCCAAACTATAACCCTAACCCTAACCCTAAACCTAAACCTAACCCTAACCTTAGCAATCAGGAAATGGATGGTGCTCTGTCTCTGACCGTTCCTACGAGAAACTAATGCTTGCAAAAGGTTCCTAGGTATGTGTTGGAAGTGCTCCAACCAGAAGTGGAGGAGTACAGATGGTATTTTGGTTGCATTTGGAGCGGAAGCGGTTTGATGCGAATTCGCGACAACAGGCGTCAAGGGGTTAAATCTGGCCAAGAAAGTCTATGGGCTGAACGCAGGCGATGGTTGCAGCTATCATTCATTCCTCCACCAAACTCAGAATACAAGCGGGTGGTTTAAAGTGCCCAGCCACACCTCCCAAAAGAACATCTGCCTTTACTATACCTTGCCTGAAGGGGGAGTCCTACCCTGTTGGACATCAGCTTCAAGCACTGAGCCCTCAGCGAACTATGACACTGACTGCCCTGATGAACTCCAACAACTCATCCAGGAGTGGCTCTGACATCCTTGTTAAGACCACTGTGGAAAAGCACCATGTTTTTACAAAAGGTGAGGTACCAATGAGACATAAAGTATATTGTGTATCTCCTTGAAAAAAGAAAAATATTGAGGAGCACGTGGAAAAAATGCTAAAAGACAACATCACTAAACCCTCACAGTCAGCATGGGCTTCACCAGTGGTACTGGTAAAGAAACCAGATGGCTCCTATAGATTCTGCATGGATTACAGAGGAGTAAATGCAAAGACCTTACCTGATGCATATCCAGTACCCATAATTCATGACATCTTGGAATCACTGGATGACACCTCCTGGTTTAGCACATTGTATCTGCAATTGGGTTACTGGCAAGTGGTTATGGCCGAGGAAAGCAAACATAAAGCAGCTGTCACAACATCTCTTGGCCTCTTTCAATTTGAATGCATGCCCTTTGGTCTCCGTGATGCAGCTGCAACGACTGGTGGAGAAAGACTGCAACGACTGGTGGAGAAAGAGTTGGCATAATTGAGAGGAACAATCTGTTTTGTGTACATAGATGACATCATACTGTATGCACACTCATGTGAATAACATCACCGGGATCTGGCATCAGTCTTCCAGAAGTTACGGGCAGCCAGCCTCAGCCTAAATATGAAAAAAATGCCACCTTTTTAAATGCAAACTAAAATTCCTGGGCCATATTGTGTCACATAAAGGGGTTGAGGTTGATCCAGCCAAGACGCAGGCGGTGAGGGATTTTCCCGCTCCTCACGATGTAAAGGCCCTACAGATGTTCCTGGGTTTGGCAGGCTGGTACCATAAATTCATACCCCACTTTGCGGACTTTGCCGCTCCGTTAAACCATCTGAAGAGAAAGGGGGTTGAATGGAACTGGACCACTGAGTGCCAGGCTAGCATGGATGCCCTAAAGCAAGCATTACAAAATCCTCCTGTGCTTACATAGCCCAACCCATCCTTATCCTTTCAAGGCCATACTGCTGCAAGCGAAGTGGTGCTTGGTGCTATCCTCTCCCAAATCACACCAGAGGGAGAGCATATGATCCCGTATGCCTCACGAGCTCTTCGGGGTTGGGAGCTGAACTCTGCCACCTCTGAAAAAGAATGCCTCACTGTCATAGGGGCTATGGAAAAGTGGAGACATTATTTGGAGGGAGTGGAGTTCAGTGTTTTCACTGATCATGCAGCACTGTCGTGGGCTTTCAACTGTCCGAAAACAACCTCAAGGCTGACTCGATGGATACTGAGGCTGCAGCAGTTTAGCTTCAAGATTCACTATCAGAAAGGATGTCTTAACGCAGTTCTTGGTGCCCTCTCCAGAGCATATGAACTTCCTTCCATCCAGCTTGCATCATGCCTTACGGTCTCCACCTGAAGCTGCTCTGATCTCCCCACCTTCTTGGCAGAATTTGTTTCAGCTCAGGAGAAAGACCAAGTGGTATGTGACCTTAAACAGCACAAGTTAAATAGCTCCCAACTTGACTGCATCAGTTTTGTCATTCACCAGGGGGCACTGTATCGATGAGTCCCTTTAAAAGACCAAGGAGAGAAGCACCAATTGGTAATACCACAGTCACTGAAGTCTTCTGCTTCCGGCTCTCAGAGAGAACAGACGCTTCTCTTCACTCCTCCTGCTCCCTCCCTCTCCTTCCCTAACTGACTGGATCCCAGCTTGCTATTGTCTGTGTCTGCGTCGTTCTTCTTGGCTGATTCTTCTACTGCTGATTCTTGATCCTAACGGAAATTATGGATTTGGTAAGCTGGGCTTTGAACACAATTGACACTGTCTTTTCAACGAGGAAGTCGGGCCCGGGGGAGCCCACCTGTCCTGCAGGTACTGCTGCTGCGGGTTATATAAGAGACACATATAATTTGAAACTTATGTGTCTGTGCGACCTTTCAATTGAAGATGCAGAAGACATATACCTATTCGGTGCTACGATCTCAGGACTTCTACTGATCGGCTTTGGGATAGTCCTGATGTATCGAAAATTGAAGAAGATGGACAGAGCTTATCAAAATGCTGACCCCGCGAAGCTCTTTCATCAATTTGACCAGCTGGGGAGGACTCTGATAGCGGCTAATGGAGAACTGAACAGGAAGATTGGCAACATCACGATGGTGCTGGGAGCACTTCAGGAAATGATTTTAAAGCCTGGCAATGATGGAAATTATGGAGCACTGAACGCATAAGAGATGAAAAGTTTTTCTCTGAGTAACTGTGCTCATTCAACCTTGTTTTCGGCGCCCTCAGCACTCAGTCCTCCTGGTTGAAGATAAGCAGTGGAAATGTTTTGGCTGATTTCTCTCCTTCATAAACAATCTGGCGTACAGTAATCTGAACTCTCAAGGACAGCGCATGTGACTGGCTCAGAGAATTTCCACCTGCCATGCACTGAGAGTTGATCTCACAAGGACATGCTCCTCTAAGTTTCAGACACTAGACATAACATCAGCTGAGAGAGGATTTTTGCTGTCCACCAGTAACTGATAACTGACACTCATTGCATTCAACATACACGACTGATTCACTTACACTGATGAACACACACATCCACTGTTCTCTCTGCTGTCTCTGTTATGTGAGGTTGATTGTCTGCTCTGTGCCATTGAGAGGTTTTTTTCATTGTAATCATAATCTGCTTACACAACTATAAGCTGTATTCTGATAACAAAGTTTTTTTCTCTCGCCTAATGTGTCATTCCCTGCCCCCCCTCCCCCTCTTATCCCTCACTGTTTTTGATGAGGTGCCTTGTTTACGGCTGCCGTGTCGTTGTGTTGCGCTTACACGCGCGCCAATGTCAAGCCAAATTCCTCGTGTGTTTTTTACATACTTGGCAATAAAGCTTATTCTGATTCTGATTCTGATTCTGACTAGTCCTTGAATTCCTCAGGTACTACCACTGCAGATTCCTTCCGCTTCCTAGGCACCACCATCACCAGGGACCTCAAGTGGGAGCCGACCATCAGCTCCCTCATCAAAAAAGCCCAGCAGAGGATGTTCTTCCTGCAGCAGCTGAGGAAGCTCAAGCTACCCACCAAGATGTTAGTGCAGTTCTACACAGCCATCATCGAGTTCATCCTCACCACCTCCATAACCGTGTGGTATGCAGGAGCCACTGCCAGGGACAGACTAAGGCTGCAGCGCGTCGTGCGCGCTGCTGAGAAGGTGATCGGCTGCAAGCTCCCATCTCTCCAGGACCTGTACATCTGCAGGACCCGGAGGCGTGCTGGCCGGATCATAGCCGACCCTTCACACCCTGGTCACGTACTGTTTGCCCCCCTCCCCTCAGGTAGAAGACTTCGGTTCATTCAGACTAAAACCTCCCGTCACATGAACAGCTTCTTCCCCTCTGCCATCAGACTGCTGAACACTAAGTGACTTATTGACTCTCGTGCACTATGTACAGCAGCTCAACCAGACTCATGTCAATCATCACTGTTTTCTTTTTGCATTACCGACTGCACTATGTGGTACTCCACAATATCTGCTGCTCGCTAATATATTTAAAAACTGCTTTGACTAGTATTACTCATTCTTATTCTACACTTTATTGCATGTATAGTTTTTTTTTAAATTTCTTTTATTTTATCATGCTTAATGTTGCAGCATTGCACCGAGACAAATTCCTAGTTTGTGTACTACATGAACAATGGCAATAAATCTGATTCTGATTCTGATTCTGATTCTGACAATCCCCTGGGTGGGCATCTGAGTCAGTTGAAGACACTGTTGAGGGTTTTGGAGGAAGCCTGGTGGCCTAGCGTCTGGAAAGATGTCTGGAGTCATACCAAAACCTGCACAACCTGTCAGCAGTACAAAGCAGAGAATACCAAGCCAGCGGGGTTACTGCAGAGCACAGACATCTTGGCACTGGGGGAGATGGTGGGAATTGACCATATGGACCCATATCCACGAAGTAAAAAGGAAAATGTTTACCTACTGGATGTGGTAGACTACTTCATAAAGTGAGTGGAAATGTTCCCCTTAAGAGACTTAAGAGACCCTTGCACTCCGGGCAATTTTCCTAAAAACGCCAAAAAATAATGTGCCCAAAGTAAATCGAAAGCTGTTCTTCAACCCTTTGCAGCATCTTCATGGGGTTGGTCTCATTTAAAAGAAAACACTTTGAATTTTTTGGCAAAAAAACCATAATCTCTCTACGTGCTCCGGCCACTGAGTTACGGTCATCTAAACATACTGAACTGGAAGAAAATAAATTTGGCCACGGTGTTTTTTTGGATACAAATGCTTGCAAATAACACACAGCTGTCCGATCCGGCTGGAAAATGCAACAGAAATGTAGAACCAAGTGATATCCAGCTGAGGTCCAAATTTTGTAACAATACCACAAAAAATGAATATTTTACACAGCTTTGTTCTCAGGTTGTTCCCAGGCGTTTTGGAACTGTGCCAAATTGTGCCAAATGGCACAGTTTGGAAAAACGTCTGTAACTTTTGAATAATTCAATGTAGAATCTTCATTTTGGGCTCTAATGAAAGGTCACATTCAGGGCTGTGTCTGTGTGTGTGTGTGTGTGGGGGGGGGGGGTTTGTTCCCCCTCCCCCCGCTACAAAGGACAGAGTTCGGCCCTCGCTACATGACGGATTATACTCGTTGCATGTTTCCACAGCAACGCTGTCACAGCGGCTTCCCCCCGCGGACCAGGGGGCGTTCGGACTGTGAACGCCCCCCCCGCTCCTCTTCTGCAGCGGGGGGGGGGGGCGTTCACGGTCCAACCACGGCAAATGAACCGTTTATCGCAGCGCACGCACTTCGTACTTCGTGCGCCGTACAGTTGTAATTTACCGATCGATCAAAAGTCATTTTTGGATTACAGTTTTCAGGGAGAAATAATAATTTAGCTTATAACACCTTACCTCTTCACAGCAGCAGAGTCCTGGCGAACTTCTCTTCCCCATTGTCAGACGAACGTGATGCTGGTCCGCTCGTGGATCCCGGTCAAAACGTAATTCCATTATTGCGGTTTTGGTGAATGATTTACGACTTTTGTCGTCGGCCTCCATCGGTCTATGATGACGGAAGAGAATCCTAAACGTCTATTCTGCTGGAATGAGTGCAGGTCCCACTTGTGGGTGTTCTCCACGCTGCTGGGTCTGTAGCAGGTTCGTCCAGCGTCCTTTTTTTCATTTGCTGCAACAGTAAATCTCTTTTCACCCAGCCCGAACTTCTGTGCTTCAATTGGCTCCTGCATTCACAGTAGGCGGGTCCTCCTTCCTAGGTTTTCATTCATTGGTTCTTCAAGGTTTCAGAAACCCAATTCAAGGCTCTTATTAATCGAATGAGAGGTCAATCAGATGAACTAATCTGTTCGTGGCTGTGTCTGCAGCTTTTTTTTTCAGTGGCGCTTGGACGCCAACACCACCTACATCACCACCATCTGGACTATGCGTCCGAGAGCGCACGAGGACGCACGAGTGCGCCCTCCTGCGCCCTAGGACGCAGAGACTTGCCCGCCCGCGGAACAACGGTGCGCAAGTGGTTAAGAAATGCCTTGTCTTGTTAAGATTCTTTGAGAGGAAATTTTCACTCGCTGGGGAGTGCCGCAGTGCCTGGTCTCTGACAGAGGACCACAACTTACCGCCAGTCTCCTGACAGACCACTGTAAAACCTGGGGAGTAGTGTAAAAATTAACCATGAGCTACCACCCTCAGACTAACCTCACAGAACGCTTCAACAGGACAATAAAGACCATGATTACCTCTTTTGCTTGTCATTACCACAACATCTAGGACCAGTGGATTTCGGAGTTCCGCTTCGCACTCAATACAGCTCGACAGGGAACAACAGGAAGGAGCCTGGCGGAACTGGCCTTGGGCAGAAAACTGCAGGGACCACTGGAGAGGCTCATTCACAAACCACCCTCACCTGAACAGCAAGCAGCTTACAACATAGTGGAACGACAGCAGAAGATGGCTGAGAAGGTTAAGTGGAGAGTGGGGGTACACCAGGCCAGACAAGCTAAGTTTTATAATTCCCACCGAAAAGATGCACGCTTTCAGCAGGGTGACTTAGTCTGGGTCAGATCTCATTCACTCTCCAAAGCCAGTGACAAATTCTCAGCCAAGTTAGTGCCTAAAGGGGAAGGACCAGCAAAAATTTTAAAAAAGTTAGGGCCTGTAAACTACAAAGTAGGATGGAGTAACCCACCTGATAAACAGGACAATATAAATGTGGTCAAAAAGATATTATGGTGTCTCACCTTAGAAGCCTCTGGCTGGGGGGGGGGGGGGGTGGTTATGTAACACTGCCACATACAGTATGTTAATTAATTACACTTCATGAATAAAATGATTAAATACATAAAGAGGAGGCCTAGTTATCATAATAAAGTGTAATCTTGAAAACTTCACTCATTGTTTGTGCCCTTTAGCTGTCTACATTTCACAATATGGTTGTATTCATTTTTGTTGAGAAAAAAACTGTCAAAACGTCAGGGGGTCACATGATGTCCAATCACCTGATTGCCAGCTGCTGGCTGGTGTTTTAAAGAAAGGTGGAAGCCGTGGCGGAGAGGAAAGCCATTTCTCAGAAGACTCCAGCAGCCAGAGGAATGTCATATCGCAGGGAAGCTACAGGAGACCTGCAAGAGTTGGCTTACCCAATCCAGGGAATTTGGAGTTGACTTTCCACAAGATGCCGGATGCTGGGATTTGTAGGAACCCACTGCGCATCCAGGACTGAGGAGCGACGGGGCTGCAGGCCGGTGAGATTGATCCTTTTTTCATCACGCTTACAAACTGCCATTTTCCTGAGCGCAGGGTTTTTTTGTTGATTAAAAGACATTAACGTCCTGTTATTTTTTATGGGGGGGGGGGGATATCTGGACTCTTTTTTTTTCTTTTTGTGCCAGTGAAGATTGGTGGAGATATTGCCATGGACCATGTTTTTGCTCGTTCGTCTTTGGAGTCGTTAATTGCGGATAAAAGACTGAATAATGGACAAAGAAATTGTGGTTGGTTGTGGCTTGGAGCACTTTGGTGTGCCGGTAACCTGTAAAAGAAATGATTTGATGTGCAATTATGATTTCTTTTGCCTTTTGAGTTAAATTGCAACAGACTGAAATCACATTGGCTTGTGTATTGTGAAATAATTTAAAAGCCGATTTTTTTCGGTAATAGTCTCTATTTAATAGTTGAATGTCACAATGTGAACTCTGATCTTCAGTTTGTTCCATAGATTTTCAATTGAATTCAGGTCAGGTGACTGACTGGGCCATTCTAGCAGCTTTATTTTCCTTGTCTGGAGCCAGTTGAGAGTTTCCCTGGCTGTGTGTTTGGGATCATTGTCATGCTGAAATGTCCACCCTCGTTTCATCTTCAGCATCTTGGCAGATGGCAACCGGTTCTTATCAAGGATGTCTCTGTACATTTGTCCACTCATCTTTCCTTCAATGACGTGAAGTCTGCCTGTACCATGTGCTGAAAAACACCCCCACACCATGATGCTCCCACCTCCAAACTTCACTGTTGGTATGGTGCTTTGGGACTGATGTGCAGTGCCATTTCTCCTCCAAACATGCTGTGTTGTGGCATCCAAAAAGTTCAATTTTGGTCTCATCTGACCAGACTATATTCTCCCAGTATTTTACTGGCTCAACCAAATGTTGTGCAGCAAATTTTAAAATGTGTCATGTGCCTCTACGCGGCGTACAGAGATTGAGCCGAACCCGCATGCTGGATGACTTTTTGCAGCATTTATTGTGACAGATGACTCAAGTCCAAAGGTGCAAAACTCAAAATGCACACACAAGAAAATTTACAAGATGAAGCACTCCTGAGCAGTCTGCTCAGGAGGAGACGGGACTAGCAGGGAATAGGATAATGTCCCAAGGACCACTCAGAGGAAGGACATCTCCTACACATGAACGATGTAGTGGCAATAATAGCGTGAACAGGCAGTGCTAAAATAGTAGGTGAGGTAATGGCATAACAAGTGATCACAGGTGCGAGTCAGCCCAAGCAGGAGAAGGGAACAACAATTAATGATTAGAATCACCCGGTGATAATGGGGGGGAGAGTAGTTGGACTGGCAGTATGACAGGCAATGCCCCCGCAAAGTGCAGATCGAAAAATGCTGCCTACCAGCTGCCAGCCCAAAGAACCCATATCAGAAATAAACAAACTCAGAAACTGACTAGAAATAAATCACAAATAAAAGACACTGCAAAAACAAACTGAACAAGAACAGGGAAAATGAAAAGCAGTATGGAACTCACAAGACATAACAATATGGCAGATAAATATGAATACAGAGGAAAGTCATGAAACTGAGTTTGGGGGAAAATCCAAACACAGTTGATGACATAAACAAGCTTCAACATGCTTTTTCTTCAGCAATGGAGTCTTGCGAGGTGAGCGGGCACAGAGCCCATGTCGGCTGAGTGAATTACTTATTGTTTTCTTTAAACCTACTAACTCCAGGTCTTTCTTTCTTTCACCAGAACAATCTGGTGCTCAACGTGGAAGGAGAAAACGAAGGCGATGATTATCGACTTCCGGCGGTCGCAGCCTGAGCACGCCCCCCTCAGCATTGGCGGCCGTTTAGTGGAGAGAGTGGAGAACTTCAAGTTCCTCGGAGTGCAGATCTCGCAGGACCTGACCTGGAGCAAGAATTCCTTGGAGATCAGGAAGCGGGCTCAGCAGAGACTGCACTTCTTGAGGAAACTCAAACAGGCCTCTCTCCCCATCTGCATCCTCAGGACCTTCTACAGAGGTGTGGTGGAGAGTGTTCTCACGTACTGCATTGCTACATGGTACTCCAGCTGCAGTATGTCAGACAAAAAAGCCCTGCAGAGGATAGTCAAGAGGGCGGAGAGGGTAATTGGAGTCTCCCTCCCCTCTGTCCAAGAACTTTTTCAGAACCGTTGTAGGAGCAGGGCACTAAACATTGTCAAGGACCGTTCTCACCCTCTGCATAAACACTTTGAACTTCTTCCATCTGGTAAACGATTCCGGAGCATCGGAGGCAGAACCACCAGACTGATCAACAGCTTCCTTCCACAAGCTGTCAGGATGCTGAACAGTTGACCCGGAATTGCTCATACACACTACTGCACCTACGGACATTTTGTATATTATAGTTAGTTATTCTTTTTTTTCCCCAAGTATGTCTCAGGGATATGTGAATGGATGGGGGGTGGGGGTGGGGGGGAGCTATGTGGGAATGTGTCTTAAATCATGCTGCTTCTTATATGGATGCCGAGAGAAACGCAATTTCATCTTGCCTGCACTACAGTTGTATGTACAGCAATATGACAATAAAGTTTGATTTGATTTGATTCTGGAGCTTTCCACAAGTGATCTTTGGCTCCTGGATAACTCTTCTGATAATTCTTTTGACTTCTCTGTCAGAAATCTTGTGAGAAACTCCTGTTCGTGACTGGTTTATGATAAAATGATGTTCTTTCCACTTCTTAATGATGGCTCCAACAGTGCTCACTGGAACATTTAGAAAAGCGTTTAGTTTAGAAAAGCACCTGTAACCAATGCCATCATTATGTTTTGCAACAATGAGGTTGCATAGGTCCAGAGAGAGCTCTTTGCTTCTACCCATCATGAGTTCTTTGTGGTGTGACAATCTGATATGCACAGATCTTTTTAAGGATCTTTTAGTACTTACAGTAACGAGCTGAAATTAATTTGCACTGATGGGGATGGGATGACTTCCTTAATTCTGATGGATTTCAGATGGTTTCTTGGCTTTCTATGCCTTTTTACACCTCTTTTTCATGTGTTCAACACTTATTCCCTGTGTCACTTCACTTCAATAAATATAACTTGTTTTGTGAACACAGTTGCCTTGATTTCTGTTATGATCAGGTGAGTGCGCTCCCCCTCCCTTTCTGTGAGAGGTTCTCCATCAGGCTCCCGGCTCTGCAGGTCATCAGTGCACCTGTGTGAGTGGACCTGCTGTCTCTTCTCTGCCAGCCCTTAAAAGGACCTGTTCATGAATGCCCGGGCACTGACTCGTTGGGTATAGCTGCCTTAAATGAGAACTAGAATTGAACACATTTTTGGGAACTCAGCCTAACACTCCTTTTCCTCCTCTCTCCTCAGGTTGCTGCCATCTCCGCAGTGCGTCTCCGAGGTTGCTGTGCGCTCACCTGCCCCATCATCACCTCCGCTCCAGACTGCCTTCTCCACCGGTCAGACTCTCCTCCCAGCTCCACTCCTCTCCCACTTCCCGCCATTTCTGCCCTGCTGGTTCCTCCGTCTCCACTGGGTTCCTCTGCCAGGCTCTCTGGTCACCTACAGTAAGATCTACCCTTGTTTATCCATTGCTCCTAGCCTCACTCCTCATTTCTAATCCACTCTTGTCTCCCTCGCTTCACAGGTTCTGTGCTCCTCTGGCGAGTGTCGCTTTTCTCTACAATTGAGTGTTATTTTTAATAAAGTTGTGTTTAACGTCGCCCCTCTGTGACGTGTGCATTCTCTGGTGTTAGCAGCCTGCACATGAGCTTTTCCTTCTCGCAATCATGACAGAATGAGCCAGCTATGATTTAAGCTCAGCAGACACTGCATCACTGGAGCACTCCGCCCTTTACCGCTTAGATGCTTAGAGATGAAGGATGGGAGGAGTGTGCATGACGCTGTGATCGCGAGACGTTTCAAGACGGTTGCTCAATAATCTAAAATGGCGACTCGCGTCGACCGAGCATGAACAAGAATTTTCTACAGGTAGTGTTTCTTTTCTTTTGAAATTAATCTGCTAATTGATTATCTGTTCATTCACATTTCATTTCGCCATCTTCTTCATGGAGCTGGAGGAACTTCAGAATTATATAGACGAGTTTTATTATTGCTGGTGTGTCATGGAGTAGAACGGAGGGCAATGGATCAGCCTTCTCATCGCACCCTCCACCAAAATCCGGGCTCGCCCGGGGAAGCTAATGATCCTACCAGCAGACTAAATTCGAAGAGACGACGCCTCAGTGCCAAGTCAAAGAAGAATCCTAGTCACAGTCCCAAAGCCGAAAGCAAACAGCCCCGAGAGCACTTTGTGGTAGGATCTGCCCTTCGCATACTACAACTAAACGTTGAAGGCCTATCTGCAGCCAAGCGAAGCCTTATCAAAGTCCTTGCCTTCCAACATTCGATTAATGTAATCTTCCTCCAAGAGAATCATATTGGCACAGAGGAAGCTGGCCGCTACACCATCAAAGGCTTTGACCTCCTGTGCTATGTTCCACATGCTAAACATGGACGTGCCACCTATGTGCGTTCTGACATAGTTAAAGCAAATCACCTGACAACAACACATTTCTCAGACACCATAACCATTGGTGGCTTCCATATTGTCAATGTGTACAAGCCTCCTAGTGCCAACTGGGATCTGCAGGTCTCACCCACCTTACCCCACCCTGCCATCTATGTGGGGGACTTTAACAGCCATCACCCTGACTGGGGGTACCCAGCAGTGGACAGTGATGGGGAGGCACTTTTAGACTGAGCATCTAGAAATGACCTCGCTTTGATATACGACCCCAAACAAAGAGGAACCCTCCACTCTGCTAGGTGGAAGAAGGACTATTCTCCTGACCTGTGCTGGGTCAGCTCTTTGAATGGGGCGCCATATCCTACACAGATCCTCATTCTTGATAATTTTCCACATAGTCAACACTGGCCCCTGCTTGTACACATTGGCCTACAACTTCCAGTCATAAACAGCCCAAGGAAGATGTGCTGGAACTTCCGCAAAGCCAACTGGAAGAAATTCAGTGAAACTCTGGACCGGAGTGTTGTTACCATCCCACTCCACACCATAACTGTAGATGAAGCATACAACCGCTTCTGCAGCGCAATCTTCAAGGCTGCCCATATTGCAATCCCATGAGGCTACCAACCCCTCTATGTCCCATGTCTGGATGGAGAAAGCGCTGCCCTCCTACAATCCTATCAAACATCAGGGGACGCAGAGATAGCAGACCATCTCATTGAATCGCTAAATACAGCCCCTCGAAAGAAATGGGAGGAGACAGTTGCTGACCGGAGCTTTATCCACTCTAGCAGGAAATGTTGGCACCTCATCCGTCGCCTAGGAGCCACACAGAAGCCCCCTAGCCAAAGCCAAGCATCTGTCACACCCAACCAAGTTGCATCCCACCTACTGACTATCGCCAAAGCACCCCAAGACAAAGACACCAGAAGAGCAGTTACAACTGAGCTCAAAAAACACCAAAAAATGTCCGTAGAGGAAACGAACCCTGAGCCCTTTGAGGCTGCTGAACTTGAGAAAGTCCTACAGGGCCTGAAATGTGGAAAGGCAGCAGGATACGATAACATCTTCCCAGAATTCATGAAAAATCTTGGCCCCCGAGCCCTAACCTGGTTGACACAATTCTACACAAGGATCACACAAACAAACTCGATCCCAAAGAAATGGCGGACAGCAAAGGTCATTGCCATTCCAAAACCTGGCAAAGACCACAAACTACCAGCAAGCTACCACCCAATCTCCCTACTCAGCGTTCCTTACAAATTCATGGAGCACCTAATACTGCAACATATTTCCCCAGGAATAGAAGAAATTCTAAATGTGGATCAAGCAGGTTTCCGCAAGGACCGCAGTACAGGAGAACAAGTACTGGCCCTAACCACCTTCATCAAAAATGGCTTCGAGAGCAGATTGAAGACAGGGGCTGTGTTTCTCGACCTTACAGCCGCCTATGATACGGTCTGGCACAAAGGCCTCCTCGTGAAACTTATAAAGGCGATCCCTGCTTGGGCAACAGCAGTTATAAAAAAAAAAAAAAAAAAGATGGCGGCGCACCTAGACGCAGCGGCCCCTCTTGGTATCAGCGAGTGTGAGAGCTTTAACCATCCCAGACGTACATTCTGTAAAACTTACAACCGTGAGACCTTATTAAACATCAAGGTACTGCACGCTGCAAGAATCGCGGCGATCGGTTGTGATTTGGACATTCTACGCCAGCATGGAATTTTGGCGGAGTCCCCGCTGGAAGCTACCCGGGAGAGGAGGAAGCGGAAGCGGAGCGAGCGCAAGCAAAAGCGAGGAAAAAGGGCCGGGATCCATGCTAGGCTAAAGGCTAACCCCTCCAGACCAGCGGTACCGTCGCTTCTTCTATCAAACGTCCGCGCCCTCGAAAACAAGGTAGACGAGCTGCGTTCGCTGAAAGAAACCCGGAGAGAGTGGAGGGACTGCTGTGTGTTTGTTTTCACCGAGACATGGCTCCACGACAACATTCCTGACGAGGCCATTCAGCTGGAAGATATGGCGATGTTCCGGGCCGACAGGGAAACGGCGAGCTCCGGTAAGAGCCGGGGGGGTGGGCTATGCATCTATGTTAACAAGAACTGGTGCGTTAATGCCACGTTAGTGTCTAAACACTGCTCTCCGTTGGCGGAGTTCCTTATTGTTAATTGTCGGCCTTTTTATCTGCCGAGGGAATTCAGCAACGTGTTTGTAGTTGGTGTTTACATAGCGCCGAGCGCTAACGCTAAAGCTAATGCTAAGAAGGCACTCGGGGAACTGCACAATGCAATCAGTGGAATCCAAACGTCACACCCGGACAGTTTTGTGGTGGTTGCGGGGGATTTTAACCACACCAGCTTAAAGACTGTGCTCCCTATGTTTAAACAATGTGTAGACTTTAAGACCAGAGGAGAGAATATGTTGGACTTAGTGTACACAAACACAGATGCATATAAAGCGTTACCCCGCCCCCATCTCGGCCGTTCTGATCACATGTCCGTGATGCTGGTTCCTGCCTACAAACCGTTATTGAAGCGCAGCAGGCCAGCAGTGAAACAAATCAGGATTTTGCCAGAGAGTGCAACCTCTGCACTGCAAGACTGTTTTCATCACACAGACTGGAAGATCTTCAAAATAGCAGCCTCCCAGGAAGACAGGACAGATGTGGAGGAGTATGCTGATTCGGTCACCAGCTACATCGCGAAGTGCACAGAGGATGTCACTACAGTGAAGACCATTACTATGCGGGGTAATCATAAGCCCTGGATGACTGCAGAGGTGCGCTCGCTGCTTAAAGCCAGAGATGCAGCGTTCAGAGCGAAGGACAGGATTGCCCTCCGCTCAGCCAGGTCTGCGCTTTCAAAGGGAATTAAGGCGGCAAAGCGCGCCTATGCGGAGAAAATCCAGGGACACCTCTGTGACACTAGGAACACCAAGCAGATGTGGCAGGGAGTTCGGACACTGACGGGCTTTAAGTCTAGGCAGGGGGTCGATGATGACGACGCTTCGCTTCCAGACAGGCTTAACGACTTCTTTGCACGTTTTGAAGCATCAAACTCGACAATCAGAGGGAGGGCCGGCCCACTCCCACCATCGGTCGGACTAGCTTTTACCATTAACACAGCAGACACACGGAGGACCCTATCCAGAATCAACCCACGCAAAGCTGCAGGTCCAGACAACATTCCGGGACGTGTGCTCCGAGACTGCGCGAGCGAGTTGGTGGATGTCCTGACTGACATTTATAACATCTCCCTGAGTCAGGCCATCGTTCCCAGATGCTTCAAGACCTCTATCATTGTACCGGTGGCAAAGAAACCAGTGATGTCCTGTTTGAATGACTATCGTCCTGTTGCACTTACACCAATTGTGGTGAAGTGTTTTGAACGGCTTGTCAAACCACACATCACAGCCTGCCTCCCTGCATCACACGACCCGCTCCAGTTTGCATATCGTTCAAACCGCTCCACGGAGGATGCTATAGTCACCACCCTACACTCTGTCATCACCCACCTGGACCAGAAAGACACCTACGCCAGACTCCTGTACATTGATTTCAGTTCAGCATTCAACACCATTATTCCCCAGAGACTGATAGAGAAATTACTCCTTCTCGGTCTGAACACCGCCACATGTCTCTGGATCCTGGATTTCCTGACTGAGAGACCTCAGTCTGTCCGGGTTGGAAACAACATCTCCAACTCTGTCACGCTGAATACCGGAACCCCTCAAGGCTGTGTACTCAGTCCACTGTTGTTTACACTTCTAACACATGACTGTGTATCCAAACACGAGGGGAACCAGATTATTAAGTTTGCAGATGACACCACGGTGGTGGGACTTATTCAGAGGGATGAGGAATCAATGTACAGGGAAGAAGTGAGAGACCTGGAGGGCTGGTGCAGGGAGAACAACCTGGTGCTCAACGTGGACAAAACAAAGGAGATGATTATCGACTTCCGGCGGTCACAGCCTGAGCACGTCCCCCTCAGCATCGGCGGCCGTTTAGTGGAGAGAGTAGAGAACATCAAGTTCCTCGGAGTGCAGATCTCGCAGGACCTGACCTGGAGCAAGAATTCCTTGGAGATCAGGAAGCGAGCTCAGCAGAGACTACACTTCTTGAGGAAACTCAAACAGGCCTCTCTCCCCATCTGCATCCTCAGGACCTTCTACAGAGGTGTGGTGGAGAGTGTTCTGACGTACTGCATTGCTACATGGTACTCAAGCTGCAGTATGTCAGACAAAAAAACCCTGCAGAGGATAGTCAAGGGGGCGGAGAGGGTAATTGGAGTCTCCCTCCCCTCTGTCCAAGAACTTTTTCAGAACCGTTGTAGGAGCAGGGCACTGAACATTGTCAAGGACCGTTCTCACCCTCTGCATAAACACTTTGAACTTCTTCCATCTGGTAAACGATTCCGGAGCATCAGAGGCAGAACCACCAGACTGATCAACAGCTTCCTCCCACAAGCTGTCAGGATGCTGAACAGCTGACCCGGAATCTCACATACACACTACTGCACCTATGGACATTTTGTATATTATAGTTAGTTATTCTTTTTCCCCAAGTATGTCTCAGGGATGTGTGAATGGATGGGGGGGTGGGAGCTATGTGGGAGTGTGTCTTAATCATGCTGCTTCTTATATGGATGCCGAGAGAAACGCAATTTCATCTTGCCTGCACTACAGTTGTATGTACAGCAATATGACAATAAAGTTTGATTTGATTTGATTTGATTTGATTTGATAAAAACCCTGCTGACCAACCGAAGGTTCAGAGTCCACCTCGGTCAGAACATAAGTGCATGGAGAACGCAGAAAAACGGACTCCCACAAGGCTCAGTTCTAGCTCCAACTCTGTTCAACCTCTACATAAACGACATGCCCACTACAAAATCCCGCAAATTCATCTATGCAGACGACATCTGTTTGGCACTCCAAGCACCAGACTTTGAGCCACTGGAATGGGTGCTCACGGAAGATCTTGCCAAACTGGACCAGTTCTGCAAAATCTGGCACCTAAAACCAAGCCCAGCAAAAACCGTCTCCAGTGTATTCCATCTCCACAATGTAAAAGCTGCCAGAGAACTAAACATCCACCTGAGCGGACTCAAGCTTAAGCATGCCCCAAATCCAACCTACCTTGGAGTGACCCTTGATAGGACCCTATCCTTCAAGGAACATCTAAAGGGGATGGCTGCTAAGGTGAAGGTACGAAACAACCTGCTCTGCAAGCTCGCTGGTGCAAAATGGGGCGCGGCAGTCTCCACCCTGCGTACCTCAGCACTGGCCCTTTCATACTCTGTAGCAGAATATTGTGCCCCTGTCTGGTCCAGGTCATCTTACACACACCACGTAGACACCCAGCTCAACACAACCATGAGAACTATAACTGGAACAATCCGCTCAACACCACTTCCCTGGCTCTCTGTACTGTCAAACATAGCCCCTCCACACATCCGGCGAGCAGCATTAACTCAAAGGATGCTTCAAAAAGCTAAAGATTCTCCTCACCTACCAATCCATGCAGATATCTACACCCCACCCACTGCCCGACTTCCATCCAGACAGCCGATTTGGAAAAACCCTCCCCCAGCTGACTTTACCATCCAGACAGCTTGGCAAGAGGAATGGGAGACCAAGGAGGTCCCAAACAAACACCCGGTGACAAACCCCAACCAACAGGTCCCGGGCACCAATCTCCCAAGGAGACAGTGGTCTACACTCAATCGCTTCAGGACTGGACATGGCCCCTGCTTGGCCAGCCTTCACAGATGGGGCAGTAGCCCTAGCCCACTGTGCGCATGTGGAGAGGAGCAAACAATGGAACACATCATAGAGGCTTACCCACTCCAAAGACTGGAAGGAGGATTACACACCCTCCATACAGCAAACCAGGAGGCAACTGCTTGTCTTAAGGACTTTGCATTCGCTAAATAAATAAATATGGAGTAGAACGTATCTCCCGGTCCTGCTTCCTCCAACTTTGTGTCCAAGTGCCCCAGACCGGCTGATTCTCCAAATTTACCATCTGAGAAATCACAGGAGGGCACCAAGGTTAGTGACATCCTTTTCTTTATTGAGAATAAACTTACCAGCATGGATGGTAGGCTGGTGTTGGTCGAGCTGCTTCATAAAGAATTCCAGAGCGTACGGGAGAGTCTGAAGTACAGTCAGGCACAGCCCGTCTCTCTCATAGAGGAAAACAATAGCTTGTAAAAGTCAGTAAACACACTAACCACGTGGCTTGGCGTTGTTGAAAGAGAAAACCGAAAAATGAAACAAACAGTTCTCAATTTGCAGTCACACAGCATGAGAGATAACCTTGTTTTTTCTGGAATCGTTGAAAAAAATAATGAAAGTCCAGAACAGCTGGTCCGTGAATTTATGTCAACGCAACCGAAACTATCCTCTGAAGTCACAAAATCAATTACCTTCCACCAAGTCCACTGAATTGGGCAAAAAACAATCCCAGAATAAATGCCCCAGACCTATTGTTGCCAAATTTGAGCATTTCAAGCAAAAAATTTTGGAACAGAGTCAGGGCAGGCAGCTTAAAAACATCAGTTATGGTCTGAATGATCAATTTCCACAGGAAATCTTGAAAAGGAGAAGGAAGCTTTTTCCCATTAGGAAACAAAACATCCAAGAAGGTAAATGAGCTATTGTCTCTGTGGATAGATTGTATATAGATGGCAAGCTGTTTATGGATGAAACTATAACGCCCTGGTTATTCTAGAGCCTATTTTGTTTTCTTAGCTACAGGTGGAAAAAAGAGTGCAATTGTGTGCAGGTCTCTTATTCGATCTTGGTTTAATTTGTTAACATTTGTCAAAAATGTTTTTTTTTCTTTTTTGCTGAGGTTGTTGTTCATTTGTTTGTCTGTTGTAGCTGATTTTTTTCACCATCTACTAACCTTTATGTCTGTTTTCTTTCATATTTCTGGTTTGTAGGAAATAACTAAGTACATGCACCCAAGTCCATAAACCCCATTTGCTTGCAATTGCAAGCAAATGGAACAGAGACATCATGCGTGCACACCCAAGCATGCATGTGTAGGTATATATTTTACACACAACATATATATACACACATATCCATACATTACGGACATACTGTATAATCACATAGGCACATTTAGTTAGCTTTTAGCGCAAAACCAGTTAGTGAAAACATGTTCATATTTAAGTTTGTCACGTGGAACATACATGGAATTGGTACCAGGGACAAGATGCTAAAAGTTTTTAATCGACTGAACGTTAGGTTAATTGGCATCAAACTGGGGATTCTAAATTGTCCTTAGGTATGACTGTGAGAGTGAATGGTTGTCTGTCTCTCTGTGTTGGCCCTGTGATGGACTGGCAATCTGTCCAGGGTGTACCCTGCCTCTCGCCCAAAGATGCTGGGATAGGCTCCAGCCCCCCCGCGACCCAAAAAGGATTAAGCGGAAGAAGATGAATGAATGAATGAATGAATGGGCAGTCAGAAAGCAACTCATACCGGCTCGGACGTTGCCCGCGTTTGCAGGGTCAGGAGTTCCTGGCAGCAGAGGGCGTGGGACAGAGCTGCGTAGAGCAATCTGATCAGACCTAAATGAAACAGTCATTGTCGCCCGCGACAGACTGCTGTGATGATGAGGATCTACAGGCAGACTTTGTCTTATTACAGGAAACACATGTTTTTAAGTCGTCTGTAGATGCCCTCACCTTCCCGGAATTTCCCCACATGTACTCAGCCGGCTTTAATTCTAAACAAAGGGGGATAGCTATATTGGTAAACAGAGGAATACGCTTTATTGTGAATAACACCATAGCAGATCCGGAAGGTAGATTTATAATATTAAAAATCTCACTTCAAAATTTGGATCTATGTATTGCAAGCGTTTATGGCCCAAATGTTGACGACCCATCCTATTTTCACACTTTTTCACTTCTCTTTCTGAGTACTTGGACACTACACCCATAATAAGAGGAGACTTCAACCTGGTATTAAACCCTGCAGTCGACAGGGTCAGTGCATTGGGGAATTATCGAAACAGGCAGGCAACTGACATTCTCAAACAATACATGAATGATTTTGGTCCTTGCAATGAATGGCATTCTCTTCACCCAACTCTTCGGGAATACACTTTTTTTTTCAGTTCATAGTTCACATTCACATCTAGATTTCTTTTTAGCCAATAACTCTATTGTGAGGGACATCACAGACACTGAAATATGTTCAAATCAAGCTATTAGCGATCACCATCTAGTATCTCTTACACTAGTAAATAGGAAAGCTACAAGGGAAACTAGGAGCTGGAAATTTAATATATCACTACTGAAAGACAAAGACTTCATTAACTACTTTAATAAAGAGTGGGAATCATATCTGGAATATAATGATGTGCCAGGAATATCCCCAGGTGTTCTTTGGGAATCAGCAAAAGTGGTCATGCGAGGTAAAATAATCTCTTACTGTTCATATAAGAATAAAAAAGAAAAAGCACTGGTACTGGAGTTAGAACAGAAAGTTAAATCACTGGAGATGACCTGTGCCATTTCTCCACAGGAACAGACACTTAACGATCTGAGAAAATTAAAGCTGGAATTAAAAGAAATTATAAACAAAAGAACACAGTTTTTAATACAAAGACTGCATCTTGAGAAGTTTGAACACAGTAATAAATCAGGGTGATATCTTTTGAACCAGCTTAGATTGAATAAAGAAAAAACAACTATCCACTCTAGTAAGGATATGACTGGAAATATTACCCATGAGCCTGAAGAAATAAATGCCTTCTTCAGAAAGTTTTATGAAAACCTCTACTTGTCTCAGATTAACCCATCTGACTCAGAGATAAATACATTTTTGGATGATACTAACTTACCACGATTAAATAATGAACAGATTGCAGCTCCGGATGCATCTCTTCTGGTGTCCGAACTCCAGTAGGCACTTAAGCACATCCCAAACAACAAAGCTTTGGGACCAGATGGTTTTCCAGTAGAATTTTATAAAGAATTCTGGCCTGTGATGGCACCTACTTTCTTTAAAATGGTGAACCAAATTAAAGAGGATAATGTAATTCCTCCAAATATGAATTTGGCTAGTATTACTATGCATAGTAGTACTATGCAGGACATACTGGATGCACTGAGGAGCTCATTTAGCAGCAGACTACATCATCCCAGGTGCACAACCGAGAGGTTTCGTAGGTCCTTCCTACCAACGGCTGTCAGACTGTACAACCTAAGCAGGGCTGCTCGCAGAGATAGCAAAAAGACGTAACAAACTAATAGTTTTTTTTTTTTTTTTTTTTTTTTTTTTTTTGAATGCAAAAGATGCAATAGACTTACACAATGGTCCTCTCCGGCATACAACTAGGAACATACCGGTCGCTATGGAGGGTGAGAATATGTATGGGCACATAATCATACCATGTAGGATAACTAAATAGACGGTTATGCTGTTTCATCCCACCTAGCAACAATGCTCTGCACTGTGTGTGTTTATATATTTACATATTTATTCCATCTAGCTACAATGCTCTGCACTGGGTGTGTTTATATTTATATATCTATATATTTATTCCATCTAGCTACAATGCTCCGCACTGTGTTTTTATATATCTACATATTATTCCATCTAGCTACATTGCTCCGCACTGTGTGTGTTTATATACTTGCATATTTATTCCACCTAGCTGCAATGCTCCATACTGTGGGTGTTTATATATTTACATATTTATTCCATCTAGCTACAATGCTCTGCACTGTGTTCATATATTCATATATTTATTCCATCCAGCTACAATGCTCTGCACTGTGTGTCTGTGTGTGTGTGTGTGTATATATATATTTTATAGTAATATGTACATATGTATATTAGCTGCTCTTGCTTGCTTGTTTTTTCTTGCCTTCTGATTGTTGCTCTGAGTGTTGCTATCCCTGTGCTGTTGCAATCCTGGAATTTCCCCGTTGTGGGACTAATAAAGGCTTATCTTATCTTATCTTATCTTATCTTATCTTATTATCCTGCTCCTTAAATCTGGAAAAGAACCTACGCTTCCATCCAGCTGCCGTCCCATCTCACTTATGAATGTCGATCTTAAAATAATTTTCAAAGCTGTCACCAAAAGACTGAAAAGGATAATTCCGTTTATTATACACCCAGATGAAACAGGTTTCATCAAGGGTTGGCACTCGGCTAATAGTACACACAGGCTATTTAATTTAATAGACTACTGCAAGATTAATAACTTAGAAACTACAATTTTGTCCCTGGATGCAGAGAAAGCCTTTGACCGTGTTAACTGGAAATTTCTTTATATGGTGTTAAACAAGTTCGGGTTTGGTTCATCTTTCAAAAACTGCATTAAAACACTATATAGCTGTCCAGCTGCGTCTGTCCAAACAAATGATCCGACTTCCTGAAGCTTTAATCTCCAGAGAGGTACTAGGCAAGGTTGTCCACTCTCTCCCTCACTTTTTACCATCTTTATCGAACCATTAGCAGCAGCCATACGACAACATGTTGATATTAGAGGTATCCAAACGGGAGAAAAAAGAACACAAGATACAGCCGTGGACAAAATTGTTGGTACCCCTCTGTTAATGAAAGAAAAACCCACAATGGTCACAGAAATAACTTGAATCGTGCTGGATCTCAGCCTTGTACCCGAGGTCTACCATGACCTTGGGGAGGTCTTTAGCAAGTTGAGAGCACTTTCTTTTCCACCTCACCGCTCTTACGACTGTGCTATCGACCTCCTCCCGGGTGCGCGGCTGCCTTCCAGCTGGCTCTACAGCTTTTCTGGGATGGTAGGGGAGGCGATGGAAAGCTACATTAAGGAGTCCCTGAACACCGGTCTCATTTGGCCCTCTTCGGCTTCTCTTGTTAAGAAGGATGGATCTCTGCTCCCGTGCATCGATTACTGTGAGTTAAACACTATTACAGTTACAGATAAATACCCTCTGCCTCTGATCAATTCCGCATTTGAACTCCCTCAGTGCATGCGGGTGTTTACTAAACTAGACTTGAGCAAAGCGTACCATCTGGCCCAAATACACGAGGGGGACGAGTGGAAGACAGCCTTCAAAACACACCTAGGGCACTTTGAATATCTTGTGATGCCATTTGGGCTCACTAACACCCTGACCATCTTCCAGTGCATGATTAACGACATCCTCCACGATATGGTCAACCAATTCGTTTTTGTCTACCTCAATGACATTTCGATTTTTTCCCGTATGCTGGAGGAGCAGCAAGTACATGTCCGGGCCATGTTACAGCGGCTCCTGGAGAACCAGCTCTTTGTGAAGGCCGAGAAGTGTGAGTTTTCCACCTGCTCCACTTCCTTCCTGGGGTTTATTGTTGCAGAAGGGGAACTGAGGGCCGACCTGGCCAATGTGAAGGCTGTACTCGATTGGCCTACCCCACAGTCCCTCAAAGAGCTTCAACGCTTTTTGAGTTTTGCAAATTTTTATCGTAAGTTCATCAGGAATTACAGCGGGGTTGCACAGCCTCTCATCCACCTGACCTCTGTCAAGGTGCCTTTTGCCTGGTCTGAGGCAGCGGAGCGGGCTTTCTCCAAATTGAAAGCCCGGTTTTCCAACACACCCATTTTGGCCCAGGTCGACCCTCAAATCCGGTTCATAGTAGAGGTGGATGCTTCTGATTGGGAGGTTGCGCTGTCCTCTCACAGCGCTCAGCTTCCGATCAGAAGCTCAGAGCTTCTGGCCATTAAATTGGCTCTTAAGGAGAGGAGGCACTGGGTGGAAGGGGCGGTCCATCCCATCATAGTGTGGACCGACCACAAAAATTTAGAGTATCTTAGGTTGGCCTGCAGATTAAATGCTAGGCAGGCCCACTGGGCCCTATTCTTTCTTAAATTTAATCTCACCATCACCTGCGAGCTCGGCTCCCATAACATCAAGCCAGACGCTCTCTCCCACCAGTTCGCGCCCGACCATCCAGCCTCCTCTTGACTCTCCAAACCCATAGTGCCCTCCTCCTGTATTCTTGGTGATCTGTCCTGGGAGATCAGGCAGAGGGTCCGGCAGGCCCAGTCTACTGAGCCCAAACCCGAGGGGAGCCCTGATGATCGCCTGTTTGTCTCCACAGTGACATCATCCGGTGGGGGCACACCAGCCACTGTGCCTGCCACCCAGGAGTTTCTCGAATTATCAACCTGGTCCAGCGAGTGTTCTGGTGGTCCATGCTGCGGACGGACATCTGGGACTACGTCAAGGCCTGTCAAGTGTGTGTCAGGAATAAATTAGACTCTTCACCTCCTGCCGGCCTCCTGCATCCCCTGATGGTTCCCAGTCACCCTTGGTCGCACGTTGCACTGGACTTTGTCACAGGTCGTCCCCCCCTCGCAGGGCAATATAGTCATCCTCACCTTCACTGACCACTTCTCACTGGGCACCACGGTCAGCCTCACCTTCGGATGCCACCTGCAGAGTAACGAGCAGGCTGACCGTGTGAACCAATCCCTGGAGGCCACCCTCAGATGCGTGGCTTCCTGCAACCCATCCACCTGGAGCACTCATCTGACCTGGGTGGAGTATGCTCACAACTCCGCCGTCTCCTCACCCACCGGGTTGACGCCCTTTGAAGCGTACATGGGGTATTACCACCCCCCCCCCCCCCACTGCTGCCTATGGTGGAGAAGAAAGTGGCCTTGCCATCTGTGGGGGCCCATGCTTGCTGCTGCCGCCTCCTTTGGAGGGTCATCCGGCTGCCCTTCTCCGTTCAGGAGAGCAAAATCGCCAGTACGTGGACCACAGGTGGGTCCCGGCGCCCAAATATGCAGTCGGTGTGTGGCTGTCAGCAGACCAGGTGCCTCTGAAGACAGAGTTCAGGAAAATGTCGCCTTGCTTCCTTGGTCTTTTTACCATCTCCAGGATCATTAATGACGTGACGGTCTGCCTGTAGCTGCCGCCGACACGCAGCATCCAACCTACTTTCCTCCTTTCCAAGATCAATCCCCTTTCCGCCAGTCCTCTCTGCCCCCCCCCCAAAAGCCGCCCCCTTCTTGTCCGATCCTCGATGGCCAGACCACCTACACCGTTCTCGATGTTCCCCGTCGGGGCTGGGGGTTGCAATACCTGGTCCATTGGAAGGGCTATGGAAGAAGAGAGGTCATGGATCCCCGGCTCCTACTTCCATGACGGGGATGATCCGTGCCTTTCACCGAGCCCATCCCAACAAGCCCGGTGGGTCACCAGGAGGTGCCCCTTGAGGGCGGGGGGCACTGTTATGATCAGGTGAGCGCGCTCCCCCTCCCTTTCTGTGGGATGTTCTCCATCAGGCTCCTGGCTCCGCAGGTCATCAGCGCACCTGCATGAGTGGACGCATATGCTGCCTCTCTCTGCCAGCGCTTAAAAGGACCTCTTCGTGAATGCCCTGGTGCTGGCTCGTTGGGTATTGCTGTCTTAAATGAGAATTAGAATTGAATGCATTTTTGGGAACTCAGCCTAAGACTCCTTGTCCTCCTCTCTCCTCAGGTTGCTGCCATCTCCGCAGTGCATGTCCAGGGTTGCTATGCACTCTCCTGCCCCATCGTCACCTCTGCTCCAGACTGCCTTCTCCACCCGGTCAGACTCTCCTCCCAGCTCCACTCCTCTCCCACTTCCAGCCAGCTCTGCCCTGCTGGTTCCTCCATCTCCACTGGATTCCACTGCAGGGCTCTCTGCTCACCTACAGTAAGATCTACCCTTGTTTATCCATTGCTCCCAACCTCCCTCCTCATTTATAATCCGCTCTCATCTCCCTCTCTTCACAGGCCGTGTGCTCCTCTGGCGAGTGTCGCTTTTCTCTACAACTGAGTATTATTTTCATTAAAGTTGTGTTTAACGTTGCCCCTCTGTGTCATGTGCATTCTCTGGTGTTAGCAGCCAGCACATGAGCTTTTCCTTCTCGCACTCATGACAGATTTCTGTTTGTATGGATTACTTGGGTTGTTTCTGATATCTGGTGAAAATCTCAGGTCAGTGGCTCCATCAGAAATGTGTTTAAAGAGAAAAATGTTTACGTGTTCAATACTTATTTTCCCAGCTGTATGAGGAGTCTGCATTCAGAGATGTTATGTTTGAGGCCAGGTCATTGTTAAAAGACTTTTTATAGGGAAAAAAAGAGTTGAAAACTAAATAAATAATTGCAAACAAAAACTGAATTCAAAAAATAAACAAAATGGAGGACTTATAGACAGATAGATAACTGTTTTTGTCTGATCTGTATATTTAACTCTTCATAAAACCTTTCTAGACCAGGGGTTGGCAACCTGCGACCCTGGGGCGACATGCAGCCCTTCACCCCCATGCTGTGGCTCCCTGCAGTTATATCTCAAAACACATGGAAATTAGGTACATTTTAATTATTTTATTTTTCAAATTATTGTTTGTTGGATACATTTCTCAATGGAAACACATACTTTAATGAACATAAAATATACTGTATATGCGTGACATCCGACAGCGGCTCACACGCACGGAGAGCACCACTGTGCAGCGCATATGAAGAGCACAGAAAGCAGCAGCTTCCTGCTTATCCTCCCCATTCTCGGTAAGACATGAACAGATCCAGAACAAGTAAAATCACTGAGGAAAATAGAGAGTTTAATTCTGTGTGGACAGATTCATTTGCGTTCATGTATGGTTTTTATGTGGAGAGAATTTCTCCACAAGAACACAAACAGGGAGAAGAACAGCCACCTCATTAGTGCCTACAGGTCCATAAAAAGTCTTAAATGTGATTATCTAAAATCAACGCCTTAACTCTCCTTAAAAATGAGAAACTGTGGGGGCATAGTGTTGGACTTCTCCACCCAAGGAGCAAGAGACCAAAAGAGGAGGTGTCACCGGGGGGTTCAAACTGGACAGTAAGGACTATGTGCCCCCCGGGGAGAAGAGTAAATGCTGGGCCGCTGGGATAAAGGTGTGAGAGTGGCGTCAGCATTATGTCATGTTAATGTGCCACACAGGCTTTGTTGTAAACATAATGTGTTACAGTCGGAAGTTCCGGGTCTCTATGCATGGAACTAAAGACATAAAAGAGGGATGCACAGAGACCCGGGATGAGCTTTTGCTATTCTGTTTGTTGGAGAAGGAATAAAGTTCTTGTGTCGTCAGCTCGTTGCCTCGCCTGCATCCTTTCTCCACACTGGTGACCCCAAGACGTGCCATGGAGAGCGAGACTACCTGGAGGGAGAGCACCAATGCCGCGTGCACTGTTTCAGTCAAGCTCCCAGACTTCTGGCTTCACGACCCGACAGCATGGTTTTTGCACATAGTTCGCACTCTGCGGGATAACAACAGATGACACAAAGTACTACTACGTGGTTGCTAGGCTGGACGTGCGCACCACGCAACAGGTGGCAAGCCTGCTCCAGGAGCCGCCGGCCCAGGGGAAATACGAGGCGCTCAAGAGGATGCTTCTTCAGCGGTATACCCTTTTGGACAGCAAAAGGGCAGAGAGACTCCTAGCACGTTCAGAGTTGGGGGACAGATCAGCCGTAGAGCTAATGGAGAGCATGTTGGAGCTGATGGGTAGAAATGACAAGTCTTTCCTGTTTGCCCACCTGTTCCTCAGGAACCTACTGGCTGCAGTGAGGGCAATCCTTGCCAACTCGTCATTGCTGGTGATGAAGGACTACCGCACACTGGTGCAGGAAGCGGATTGCATCATTTTAGCGACCACAACGCTCAGTGTGAATACAGCAGCACCAACGGCCAGAAGGGATTCCAGCGAGCTTGAGGAGCCTTTGGTGGTAGCCGGAGCAGACGCCAGGAGATGCAGGAACAGGGCGATCTGCTTTTATCATCACCATTTCGGCTCAAACACCCAGCGATGTGTCCGCGATGCCAATTCAAGAAGTTGGGAAATGGCACGGCCAGCAGTCAGTAGCAGCTGTGACCACTGGCGACAGAAACAAGCTGCTAAATGTCACAGACACATGTTCGGGGAGACGGTTCCTGGTGGACTCCGGCTCCGGCTCCCAGAAGAGCCTCATCCTGCCGGTTAACACAGACAGGGTGGCAGGGGGCAGTGGTCCCGAGCTTATGGTCGCCAATGGATCCACCATCAGGACATTTGGTGAGCGGACACTGACAATTGTCATGAATCTGGGTTTGGCTTCCAAATCCAGTTCTACTTATTGTCATGTTTTGCCCTATTTTCCTCCTGACAGCTTGGGGACGCCCCTCCTCCTGTCAAGTGCCATCAGCTGCACTGTCACGGGTGTTCACACACATACACACAGCACTACACACACATGCACACACATGCACACGTTCCATTCATTCCCATCCACGCCCTCATACACACTCTCCCTCACACCTGGTGCAATCAAATTCAGCCCACACCTTCTTGCACCGGCAAGCTCCTTCCTCATTAGCTTCAGGAGTATTTATTTGCTGCTTTGGGGGAAAGAAATTGTTGGGGCATTCATCCCCATATGCGGCAGCTAGCTCTCCTCATATGTGTCCATCACCTTCGTTGTTGTCCAGCCCGTCTCTCCTATTCCAGTTATTCCCTTGGAGTTTCGGCTGGCCCAGCTTCTCTTCCTTATCCTACAGACTGCACGATTCACCTCGGTATTGCTCCAGCTTTGTAAGTGTCATTTTCGCCTTTCCTCTCGTTGCAGCACTAGGCTGATCACCTTTCCTTTTTTGCGCTTAGCAGCCCTGTAGCACTAGGTTAATCTCCTTTCCTTTTGTATGCATCGCAGCCCTGCAGCACTAGGCTCCGTATTGACCAGGCTGTAGAGCATTCGGCCGGCACCCTGTATGTCTGGTGGCCTTAATTCCATCATCTCATCTCTCTGTATGTTGTGGTTGAACTGAACTGTAAACTTTGTGGTGAACTTTAATAAACATGGCACTCTCTACTCCCGCAATTGGGTTTTTCATTCTCTCCCTCGTGCGCCGTGTCATGGCGCACTGGGATGTGTGACAACAATATGGTTACACGGACACAACTTTCAGTGGAACTTTGCTGTGGCTGCATGTTCCGCCCCCATTTTAGGCGCAGATTTTTTATGTGCTTATGGGTTATTAGTTGATGTTGCTAATAGGAGATAAATGGGTGCTATCACTTTTGCCTCTCTGCCCTGTACAGCTCGGGGAGCCGGGTTGACAACTCTGGCCAATGTTATAGCTCCAGGGGATAAGTACCAACAGTTACTCACACAGTTCCCAGCACTCACAGTCCCGACATTTTTGGCTACAATAACAAAGCATGGGGTTGAGCATTTCATAACTACAAAAGGGTCACTGGTATTTGCGCGACCTCGGTGCCTGGACATAGCTAAACTGGCCAGCGTGCACGAGGAGTTCACCAACTTGGAACAGCTGGGCATCGTCAGGTGCTCCAGCAGCCCATGGGCATCCCTGCTACATATGGTGTCTAAAGACGACGGGTTGTGGTGACCATGCGGCAATTTCTGGTGCTTGAACAACGTTACGGAACACAATTACTATCCTATTCCACACATCCAGGATTTTTCCGTACACCTGGCTGGGGCGCATGTTGTTTCGAAAGTGGATCTGGTATGTGGTTACCACCAGGTCCTGATGCATACGGAAGACATTCCAAAAACAGCTGTAACAACTCCTTTTGGCCTTTTTGAGTTTTTATGCATGCCGTTCAGATTAAAAGGCACAGCGCGGACTTTCCAGAGGATGATGGACGCAGTGTATCGCGACTTGTCCTTTGTTTTTGTCTACTTAGATGACATTCTGGCAGCCAGCGCATCTGAGGAGGAGCACATCGTCCATCTCAAGACAGTTTTCCAGGGGATGGAAGCGCATGGGCTGATAGTTAACCCGGCAAAGTGCCAGTTTAGTGTGCCAGTGATTGACTTTTTGAGCCACTGCATTTCGCCGGAGGGCGCGTTCCCATTACCGGACAAGGTGCGCACTGTCGGACTTTCCTCACCCACAGACCATGAGGTCACTACAGGAGTTTTTGGGAATGGCTAATTTTTATAACCGTTTCCTTCCCAGGGCAGCCCAGCTGATGCAGCCGTTGTATGCCATGCTTAAAAAAAACAAGCCTGCAGAAAACATCGACTGGACTCCCAAGCGAGACCAGGATTTTATGGATGCCAAAACAGCGCTTGTGGATGCCGCGTTGCTAACCCACTCCACGTTGCTAGCCCACCCGGATCTGTCTGCACGGATAGCGCTCACTACGGAGGCATCTGATGTTACTATAGGGACATTGGTGGAGCAGTGCATCTCAGGTTCGTGGCAACCGCTCGCATTTTTCAGCAGAACTTTGCGTGACAATGAATGCAAATACAGCACATTCGATAGAGAATTGCTGGCTCTCCATCTGGCGATGCGCCATTTCCAGTTCTGGCTGGAGGGGCATGAGTTCACCGCGTTCATAGACCATAAGCCGCTGATGTATGCCATGTCCAAGTTTTCCGAACCGTGGTCGGCCTGGCAGCAACGGCAGTTGGCCGCAATTTCTGAGTTTACGACTGACATTCAACACGTTGCTGGTAAACTCAACATTGTGGCCTATTGCCTGTCGCGCGCGTTAATCGCCCTGGTCTAAGTGGGAATAGATTTCCCTGCCATGGCTGCGGAGCAAGCCGGGGACATGGACATTTGCGCACTCTAGTCTGTGCCAACGAGGTTAAGGCTGGAGAGCAGGGTGGTGCAAGAAGGGTGCCCTCCCTTGTTCTGCGATGTCTCCACCGGCCGCCCGCGCCTGGTGGTTCCGAGCTCTTGGTGCCGTCGCATTTTCGAGTTGGTCCACTCCCTTTCGCACCCAGGAGTACGCGCTTCAGTGAAGCTAGTGGGGGCGTAATTCGTCTGGCAGCGCTTACGTAAGGATGTGAAAGAGTGGGCTGCAGCTTGCGTCGCATGCCAGCAAGCCAAAGTGCACAAGCACACCAGAGCTCCCCTTGAGCCGTTCCAAATCCCAGCTAGGAGGTTCGACCATGTCCACGTGGATTTGATGGGACCCCTTCCACCATCACAAGGTTTCACACACCTTTTGACAGTCGTGGACCGGACCATGCGCTGGCCTGAAGTGGTCCCGTTGGCTTCTACCACATCTGCGGAAGTGGGGCAAGCTTTTTTGTTGGCTTGGGTTGCATGTTTCGGATCTCCATTGGACATCGTGTCCGACAGAGGTCCACAGTTCTTTTCAGAACTCTGGTCCACTGTGGCTCAGAGCCAGGGGGTCAAAGTTTACTGCACTACCGCGTACAACCCCCAGGCTAACGGGTTATGCAAGCGTTTTCATAGGTCGCTTAAAGCAGCGCTCAGAGCTTTGCTCACGGACACAAATTGGGTCGACAGCCTGCCTTGGGTTCTTTTAGGATTGCGCTCGATACCTAAGGAGGATCTGGCAGCCTCCCCGGCAGAACTCGTTGTTTCTCAGCCACCTCAGAGAGTTTTTATCGGAAAACCCCGTGCCCAAGGCTCATCCGCCCGCACAATTTTTACACAGTACGGAGGCTGTGAGCATACCGGGCCCGGCACCCCATTGTTTTTCCCCACACATTTGTCCCAAAAAGCTTGCAGAATGCCAGTTTTGATTTTGTCAGGCACGATGCGCACCGCTGCACCTGCCATACAACGGACTGTTCAGGGTGTTGGAACCTGGAGTGAAGCATTTTGTGTTAGACTTGGGGGGACATAGGGAGCTTGTCTGCATTGACAGGCTGAAGCCCACTTTTGTGTTGGCAGACGAGCAGGTGGTGTTGGCCCAAGCTCCCCGGCGCGGACGTCCACCGTTGGTGGCTCCGCAGGTTGGTGATTCCTCAGCAGGGACCTGCACTCACGAAGCTGATGTGTTTTCTCCTCCTCCCTTTTTCCCTCCAGAGACTGACGTGCCCTCCGGTACACCCCGCCAGCAGGGTGGTTCGACTGGATTGGCGATCCCCCCACTACAGCCACTATGGGCGCCAGCTCAAGCCCAAAGGATGGGGGGGTTAGTACCCTTTCTGGGTGTTTGGGGGAGGGGGGCTGTGTGGGGGCATGGTGTTGGACTTCTCCACCCAGGGAACAAGGGACCAAAAGAGGAGGTGTCACTGGGGGGTTCAGATGGGGCAGTCAGGACTATGCGCCCCCCGGGGAGAGGAGTAAATGCCGGGCCGCTGGGAGACGGGTGTGAGAGTGGCACCGGCGTTATGTCATGTTAATGTGCCACACAGGCTTTGGTGTAAACATAATGTGTTATGGTCGGAAGTTCCAGGTCTCTATGCATGGATATAAAGATATAAAAGAGGGATGCACAGAGACCCGGGATGAGCTTTTGCTATACTGTTTGTTGGAGAAGGAATAAAGTTCTTGTGTCGTCAGCTCGTTGCCTCGCCTGCATCCTTTCTCCACAAAACAATCCTTCAATTCCTGCTCAATAAACTTAAAATTAGTCGCCTGCACTGTAAATGCTTGATTCACCAGACATGACCTAAGTCTGAAGTCGTCTGAATTTATTTTCACCATCACAACTCAATACTTCCCAGGTTATGTAAAAATAAAAGCCCTTTACAGCAATTCCATTCTAAGAATGGTTGTGTCTGTTATGTGCCTTTATTGTGAATTTTACACACACACACACACACACACACACACACACACACACACACACACACACACACATATATATATATACAGTATATATACTTTATATATATATATACAGTATATATATATATATATTTTTTTTTTTTTTTTTTTTTAATTATTTTTTTTTTAAACCGGATACACAGTGTCTCACAAAAGTGAGTACACCCCTCATATTTTTCTAAATATTTTATTATATCTTTTCATGGGACAACACTGAAGATATGACACTTTGATACAATGTAAAGTAGTCAGTGTACAGCTTGTATAACAGTGTAAATTTGCTGTCCCCTCAAAATAATTCAACACACAGCCATTAATTTCCAAACTGCTGGCAAAAAAATGAGTACACTCCTCAGTGAAAATGTCCAAATTGTACTCAAAGTGTCAATATTTTGTGTGGCCACCGTTTTGTGTTTCCACCACGCTGGAAAATCCAGCACTGCCTTAACTCTCTTTGGCATAGAGTTCACTAGAGCTTCACAGGCTGCCACTGGAATCCTCTTCCACTCCTGCATGATGACATCACGGATGTGGTAGATGTTAGAAACCTTGCGCTCCTCCACCTTCCATTTGAGGATGCCCCATAGATGCTCAATAGGGTTTAGGTCTGGACACATGCTTGGCCAGTCCATCACCTCTACCCTCAGTTTCTTTAGCAAGGCAGTGGTCATCTTGGAGGTGTGTTTGGGGTCGTTATCATGTTGGAATACTGCCCTGCAGCCCAGTTTCCAAAGGGAGGGGATCATGCTCTGCTTCAGTATATCACAGTACATGTTGGCATTCCTGGGTTGACATGGTTTGACATGGTTCCAGTAATCCATGTCCTTAGTCTGCTCATCTTCAGCAAACTGTTTGCGGGCTTTCTTGTGCATCATCTTTAAAAGGGGCTTTCCTTCTGGGATGACAGCCATGCAGACCAATTTGATGCAGTGTGCAGCGTATGGTCTGAGCACTGACAGGCTGACCCCCCCCACCCCTTCAACCTCTGCAGCAATGCTGGAAACACTCAGTTCGATTTTCAAAAGACAACCTCTGGATATGACGCTGAATACGTGCACTGAGCTTTTTTGATCAACCATGGTGAAGCCTGTTCTGAGTGGAACCTGTCCTGTTGGTGGTCTTGGCCACTATGCTGCAGCTCAGTTTCAAGGTGTTGGCAATCTTCTTACAGCCTAGACCATCTTTATGTAGAGCAATAATTCTTTCTTTCATATCCTCAGAGAGTTCTTTGCCATGAGGTGCCATGTTGAACTTCCAGTGACCAGTATGAGAGAGTGTGAGAGCGATAACACCATTTTAACACACCTGCTCCCCATTCACACCTGAGACCTTGTAACACTAACGAGTCAAATGACACCAGGGAGAGAAAATGGCTAATTGGGCACAATTTGGACATTTTCACTTAGGGGTATATTCACTTTTGTTGCCAGTGATTTAGACATTAATGGAGGTGTGTTGAGTTATTTTGAGGGGACAGCAAATTTACACTGTTACTGTATACAAGCTAGACACTGGCTACTTTACATTGTATTGAAGTGTCATATCTTCAGTGTTGTCCCATGAAAAGATATAATAAAATATTTAGAAAAACATGAGGGGTGTACTCACTTTTGTGAGATACCGTACTTGCCTAAAATAAGACTTACAGCCAGCAGTTTTCCCTCACAATCTGTAAATAAAAAACGAAAAAAACAGAGGAAAGAAGATTCTCTGACAGTGATGTAGAGGTGAGCCTTTTATTTTAAGGATGTTTTCAGCTTTTTGTCTGTAGGATAACTGCTAGTTTGTTATCTGTGGGGTTTTGGACAGTGAATTATAAGTAAAGATTGTCTATCAATGCCAGACATTTTTTTTTAAATTATAACCAATATTTAGCTCAGCAGAAGAAGGTATTTTTAAATGTTTTTTTTTTCACTCTGCTGTAATTATTTCTAATTGGCTTAATTCACACCAAATGATTTTTTAAAGCAATATTAAACAACAGTTAGTTCTGACTAAGCAATTCGATTGGACAATAAGGATTCCAGCAGTTCCTAAAATCCACGATAATTGCACTCCAATGTTTCATTGGATATGTATCATTCCACTTCAAAGATGTTCATGCAAACGTTAATTACTAACTGTTATTTACAGTCAACTCTCTGAGAATTCCAGTATTGTTGTCATGAACTGGGCTTGATGTTCTAGCCCAGTTCTGTGACGCTGTGGCTATTTGGCCTTTTCTTATGTTTTGCTGCCAAATTTTCATCAGGCCCTCCCTTAGAACCCGTTTGGTCCGCTGGCTCTTTGACAGCGCAGCCATGCCCTCCTCCTCTGTCAGTGGAACCAGCTGTGTCCTTATTGGCGTTTGCCCACGCACACACCCTAATCATCCACATCGCCAGTCTCTTTCATGATTAGACTTGGCACAATTTCTGCCCCTGATCTGTTGGGAGAGATTGCCGGATCATGGTGAATTTACACTGTAGCTTATCCCCTCAGTGTATGTTAGCACTCATTCATGCCTAGAAGCTCTGCCTGTTCTCTATGGTACCACTTCACACTGGGTGGTGTGCTTGTTGATAACTGTTCTCCACTCCCTGCTTAGTATGTTCAGCCTGACTATTTAGTCTTCTTCTAACATTACCTGACTCCTGCTCATTACCTGATGTTAGCGGCTGTTCCCGTTTATCTGCACTTTGGACAGCACGGACTGCCTCGGACTGCTCCAGCCCGTAAGTTTAAATTGCCTCTCTCTCTGTGCTGTTCAGCTGTCCTGTGGCACTAAACATTCTCTCCCTCGGGCTGTTGAGCATCCCAGAGGCATCCCTGTTCTGTCGGAGCCCTCCATGACTGTTTAACTCATCGCACTGTTTGCTCATCATTACTTTTGCTGGACTGAACTTATTATTTTTGTTCAATAAATTGCACGCTACTATCTCTGCATGTGGGTTTTAATTCCTTCCTCCGTGCGCTGCGTAATAGTGCACCGGGAATTCATAAAAAATGTTTTGGATACCTTAGTTTCCACAGTGAGGCGCGGTTTGACATGAAATTATTCACCCGTGATCTGGAAGTACCACCCTTTTGAAAAAAACTTTGTTTACATCTGCCCTTGTATAAACGTTGTTAAGCTATTTCACATCTGTTTAAAAAAGTAGGCAGTGCTAGAGTTGGATTTATTGTCTCGATTAACAAACCACAATAACTTTGTGGTGATGGACTTTTTATTTCATCTGAAAATGCCAAGGAAAAGTGAACAAAGTGTGCTAAAGCCAAATTGCTAGCATGTTAACTAACACTGCATTGGCCACGGTTTGTTCTGAGCCTTTTTGGTACCAACTCAACAGGTGACCGGTATGTATTAATAAACAATGACTTTTGCACTTGACAATATTTAATTTGCTTACATGTGTGTGAAATAACAACAGATGTCTTCATGCTGATTGACATTAGCAACAGTTACTGGCTACATTTAGAAGGGACTGTGGGACACATATGTATCACTTTAGGCCTCACATCTCAGATTAGAACAAAGAACTGAGTCTCCTTGGAGATAACAGGAGGATGTGAAAGTTTAGCCTTTGGTATACAAGAGATGGCCTTGGGGGATTTCCGGGTGACCGAAGACTATGAAAAGGAGGTTATAGGATCAAAGAGTAGATGCATTGTTACTTGTGATTGAAATGCAATGTGACTGTGAACTGGGAGAGTCCTGGTATATAAAGGACGAATGCTTCTGTGTTTTTCCTCTTTCTGCTTTGCTGATGTTGGAAGATGTGAATAAACCTGACTCGTGAGATAAACTCTGCCTCGTCATTCTCACATTTCCACACTGGTGACCCTAAGACGTATCATGGACGAAAGAAATTCCCCCGGGTCAGCCGAGTCAGGAGCTCCCAGCCAAGTGTATGCCGCTATGGTCCAGTTACCGGACTTTTGGCAGGACAACCCGCGCTCCTGGTTCCACTTGGTCGAAGCACAGTTCGCCCTCCGGGGATAACGGTAGATGACACGAAGTTCTACCATGTGATTGCAAAGCTCGACAACCGCACGGCTCGGCATGTGGAGAGCCTATAGGAGCGGCCACCGGCCAACGACAAATACGGCGGGTTGAAGGCTGCGCTTATCCAGTGCTTCACTCTCTCAGTCGAGGAGAGAGCGGAGAGGCTCCTGGCTCTGAACGACTTGGGAGATGGCACGCCCATTGACCTGATGGAGAACATGCTGAGCTTGAGGGGCTCAGACGACGACAACTTCATCTTCACCCACATTTTCCTCAGGACCCTACTGTCGGCCACGAGAGCGGCCCTGGCCAGTTCACCGTTGTTGGCCCAGCGGGACTTCCGCGCGCTGGCCCAGGAGGCGCATTGGATTCTCAATGCCAGCAAACAGCGCGCGGCCACCGCAGTAGCGACGGAGTTCGGCGCGGCGGCCGGAGATGGTAGGGGGCCAGAGACGGCGGTAGCAGAATCACCGACGACGGCGGCGGCGGGGGCCAAGGATCGCGGAGGAGACACCCTCTGTTTCTACCATCGCCGCTTTGCAGAGAAGGCACGCAAATGTATACCACCGTGCCAATTCAAGCGCTCGGGAAACGCCAAGACCGGGGGTTGGTAGCAGCTGCAACCCTCGGGGAGGAGAACAAGCTGCTCTACTTGAAGGATGCACGCTCGGGGAGGCATTTCCTCGTGGACACAGGCTCCCAGTTGAGTTTCATCACACCTTCCTCCGCTGACCGGCTGGCAGTTTCCAGAGGTCCCTGGGTGGCAGCAGCGAACGGCTCGGAGATTAAGACCTTTGGTGAGAGGACTCTGCTTCTGTCTTTACACGGCCGTACATTCGAGTGGACTTTTGTCATAGCAGCAGTGAATTTCAATATGTTGGGGGCTGATTTTCTGTGCTCACATGGTTTGTTGGTTGATCTCGCTAACAGGCGCCTGGTTAATGCACTTCACTTTCTTTCGATTCTATTCCCTGTACAGCCCGAGTGGCCCCGCCCACAGCACAAGCCAACATCACAGCTGCAAGCGGTAAGTTCCACACACTGCTCACTCAGTTCCCAGCACTCATGGTTCCCACATTTTCAGCAGCCGTTGCTAAACACGGGGTGGAACATTTTATTACTACCACCGGCCCGCCCGTTTTTGCAAAAGCTCGGCGTTTGGATGCAGCTAAACTGACCATAGCGCGCGAAGAGTTTGCCAGCCTGGAAAGGTTGGGCATCATCAGGCGTTCTAACAGCCCGTGGGCTTCCTCGCTTCACATGGTCCCGAAAGCTGACGGCTCGTGGCGACCTTGCGGAGATTTCCGCAGGTTGAACAACGCCACAGCGCACGACCGCTACCCAATCCCTCATATCCAAGATTTTTCTGTTCATTTGGCGGGGGCGCGTGTTTTTTCTAAGATAGACTTGGTCCGCGGTTACCACCAAGTCCCAGTGCGAGCTGAGGACATACCCAAAACAGCGGTAATAACTCCGTTTGGTCTATTCGAGTTTTTGCGCATGCTGTTTGGGCTTAAAGACGCTGCGCAGACGTTCCAACGCATGATGGACGCGGTGCTGCGCGATCTCCCTTTCGTATTCATCTACCTGGACGACATCTTAGTAGCCAGCGCGTCCGAAGACGAACACGAAAACCACCTCACAGCAGTTTTCCAGAGGTTGGGAGAGCACGATTTAATAATCAACCCAGCGAAGTGTCAGTTCGGGGTGGCGCAGATTGATTTTTTGGGGCATCGCGTCTCTCCAGAAGGAGCGGTTCCGCTACCTGACAAAATGCGCGCGGTAACAAATTTTCCCCAGCCACAAACGGTCAGGGCGTTACAGGAGTTTTTGGGAATGGTGAATTTTTATAATCGTTTCCTCCCCCGCGCAGCGCAGCTCATGCAACCACTGTATGCCGTGCTCAAAAAACAAAAACCCACGAATAAAATCGAATGGTCCCCAGAGCGAGAGCGAGCGTTCTCGGAAGTCAAGGCAGCCCTGGCCAATGCTGCGTTGCTGGCACATCCGGACCCAACGGCCCGCATAGCGCTCACTACTGATGCGTCAGATGTGGCCATAGGGGCGGTTGTGGAGCAGCATGTAGCCGGGGCTTGGCAGCCGCTCGCCTTTTTCAGCAGGACTTTGCGCGATAGTGAACGTAAATACAGCGCATTTGACAGGGAGTTATTAGCTTCACTTCCGCCCTCCAAAAAGAGCAGACGCTTTTTTTTTCTCTCCTGCTCTGACTTATCTCCTCCTCCCCTAACTAACTGGATCCCAGCTTGCTGTCGTCTGTCTGCGTCTTTACTGCTGATTATCGAAAGAAATTATGGAATTAATAAGCTGGGCTTTGAACGCAATTGACACTATCTTTTCAACGAGGAAAAGTGCCCCGGGGGAGGTTGTTTGCCCCGCAGGAACGGCTGCTGCGGGCTATTTACGGGAAACAAGTAATTGGAAACTCTTGTGCCTGACTGATCTTTTTTATCGAAGATGTAGAAGATTTATACGTCTTCGTAATAATGGTGATTGGGATCGTTCTGATTGGATCTGGGATTGTCCTGGTGTACTGCAAATTGTTGAAGATGGATACAACCTATCAAAATGCTGGCCAGGCGAGGTGCATCCGTCAAATTGAAAAAATGGAGAGGACCCTGATAGCGGCAAATGGAGAACTGTCTCGGAAGGTGGATTACATCATGATTACGCTTAGGGCCATCCACGATGGATTCAACGTCCAGCAATGAAGGATTAAGTACTGAATCTGTAAGAGAATATAAAGTTCTTTTCTCTCTGTGATCAGTACTATTCGACGAAATCTGACTCCCTCACAAAAATCCTCCTGATCATCTGCAGTATTTGTTTTCAAAACATTGAGCTCATGGCCTTCGGACAGGCAGCTGCATGGCTCCAAGGACAATGCCAGCAGCCAGACAAAACATCTCCTGCCAAAGAGTCCTTGTTGTTCTTAACTGATACAACACCTACTTTCAACATTACACTCATACTGATTCATAAAACTGATGATAAAGATGATTCACTCACTGCTCTCTCTGTGTCTTGTGATCTTTTTGTCTGCTGACTGTGCATTGAGGGCTTTTTTTTTCTTGTAATCATAATATTGATCATATATGACCACTATTATGAAATCAATGATTTTTTTGCTCCTTCCTATTGTATTACCCTTTCCCATGCTTCCTGTACCCTTCTGTTGGCAGGCGCGTTCACAGATGCAGCCGTGTCACCGGGAATGCAGGTCGTTTTCTGTGTCAAGTCAAATACCTCGTATGTTATCAGTTATCTGTTAATGTACTTGGCAATAAATCTTTTCTGAGTTCTGAGTTCTGAGTTAGCTCTCCATTTGGCCATTCGCCACTTCCAGTTCCAGCTGGAAGGACGCCGTTTCACCGCGTTCGTTGACTACAAGCCGCTGACTTTCGCGATGGCCAAGGTTTCAGAACCGTGGTCAGGACGGCAGCAGAGACAGCTGGCCGCGATCTCAGAGTTTACTACCGATATTCAGCATGTGGCGGGTAAACTTAATGTAGTGGCAGACTGCCTCTCGCGCGCCGTGGTGGCCCCAGTCTGCGTAGGGATAGATTATGCAGCCATGGCCGCGGATCAGGCTAGCGACGCGGAAGTGCACGCACTCCAGTCTGGACCAACAGGGTTAAGGCTGGAGAACAGGGTGCTGCAAGACGGTATGCCCCCCCAATCTGCGATGTCTCCACTGGACGACTGCGTCCTGTGGTACCGGCCGCTTGGCGCCGCCGCGTTTTTGACTCGATTCATTCTCTGGCTCACCCAGGAGTGCGCGCATCAGTCAAAATGGTAGGAGAGAAATTTGTATGGCCGAGCCTGCGCAAACAAGTTAAGGAGTGGGCAGCAGCCTGCGTGGCGTGTCAACGAGCCTTGGCACACAAACACACGAGAGCTCCCTTGGAGCCGTTTCACATCCCGGCTAAGAGGTTCGATCATGTTCACGTGGACCTCGTAGGCCCCCTCCCGCCATCACAGGGGTGCGCACACCTTCTGAGAATGGTGGACCGCACCACGCGCTGGCCGGAAGTGGTTCCACTGGCGTCAACCACAGCCGAAGAGGTGGCGCGCGCATTTTTAACTGCGTGGGTGGCGCGTTTTGGAGTCCTGTCGGACATTACATCTGACAGAGGCCCTCAATTTGTTTCCGAACTTTGGTCAACAATGGCCCGCAGCCTGGGTGTCACAATTCACCGCACAGCCGCGTACAATCCGCAGGCTAATGGGTTATGCGAACGTTTTCATAGGTCATTGAAAGTGGCCCTCAGGGCGTCACTTACGGATGCAAATTGGGTAGACAAGCTACCGTGGGTTTTATTGGGGTTGCGTTCTGCACCTAAAGAGGACTTAGAAGCCTCCCCGGCTGAACTAGTTTTTGCGCAGCCACTTCGGCTGCCCAGGGAGTTTCTCCCAGATAATCCTGCGCCAGATAGCTCCCCGTCTCAGCTGTTGCAGCGCAGCACGGAATCGGGTACGCTGCCTGGCCCCGTTCACCACAGTTTTCCGCGCATTTTTGTACCTAAGACTTTGAAAAACGCAGAGTTTGTTTTTGTCAGACACGATGCTCATCACCCACCGCTGCGGCCACCTTATGATGGATCGTTTAGAGTGCTGGAAACAGGGGACAAGCATTTTTTGCTAGATTTGGGGGGCAGGAAGGAAAAGATTGGCATTAACAGGCTCAAACCTGCCTTTGTTGTGGCTGACGAGAATGTGCTGTTGGCCAGGGATCCTCAGCGTGGTAGACCCCCTCGGGGAAATTCCCCAGAACACCCACAGGGACTGACAAACAGTTTTCACCCCCAGACAGCAGCCCCTCAGCATGATGGCGTCGCAGAAGTGGTGAAGCCCACTTACAGCAGATATGGGAGGAGGCTGAGGCCCAAGCAGCGCGTGAGTTGATGTGTAATGATTTTATCATGACATGCAGACTGTTATTCTGTTGTTCCATCTTAGATGTTTGGGGGGGGTCATGTGGGACACATATGTATCGCTTTAGGCCTCACATCTCAGATTAGAACAAAGAACTGAGTCTCCTTGGAGATAACAGCAGGATGTGAAAGTTTAGCCTTTGGTATGCAAGAGGTGGCCTTGGGGGATTTCCGGGTGGCCGAAGACTATGAAAAGGAGTTTATAGGATCAAAGAGTAGATGCATTGTTACATGTGATTGAAATGCAATGTGACTGTGAACTGGGAGAGTCCTGGTGTATAAAGGACAAATGCTTCTGTGTTTTTCCTCTTTCTGCTTTGCTGATGTTGGAAGATGTGAATAAACCTGACTCGTGAGATAAACTCTGCCTCGTCATTCTCACATTTCCACAGGACTATCTTTTCTCAGCTGCGCAAAATAACTGGTCAAACAAACAAATCATTACGTTTTGTCCAGTATTGCTGTCATTTAATAAATTGTGCTTGCCGGAACTGTTGTATAAAAGCAATATTACACTCAACGTCCTTACGGTATCATGAATATAGTAACTGCGGGTGTAATATGTCATATCTGCAATTACTATATTCATTGATACTGTACTCCCTCTTGTGTAATATTGCTTAATTATAAACAGCATTATGTTTATTTTAAAAGGTCAAATTGCTATTGCGGCCCTCAGCCATTTCTATTTTAGTTGGAGATGGGCAAAATGGCTTTTTGGTTGGCAAAAGTTGCAGACCTCTGTTCCTACACTGACAGAGTGAATGTTCCTGCTATAGAGAAGATCTTTGTGGGTCTTTCCGCTAGTGTTAAATTTAGTCTTTCGGAGGATAAAAATGTTCTGAAATAATTTTAAACAAAAGTAAGATTCAAGAGAATCGTCCATCTGTCCAATGGCTGTGATGATGAGGTGAGCTGTTAATTATTTAGGACATTATTAACATATTCTAAAAAAAAAAAAAAAACCCAAAACAGTGGGGGTCTTTTATGTTGGCCCATCAATCCATCTTCTACTGCTTATCTGGGGGTCTGGATCACGGGGGCAGCAGTCCAAACAAAGCAGCCCAGACTGGCACTGCATTGCACCATGATCCCCATGAATTGTCCTGCAGGTGGTGAGCTCACTGAATTTTTTTATGTCATTGTTCAGGGATAATGCTGTTTTACAGACAGCAGGCATTTTCTCCCCTCAGATATTTCATTTATCATAAGATGTTACAGAAAATGACTAAAATATAGCTTAACTTTATGTTAGAGCTGTGATGGAGGACAGATGTCTGTGACTGTTTATTATGGCTTCATGTTCTAAATGTCACTCATCAAAATCATACTGGACATAACTCACATCATTTATAAATGTATTTTTCCTGTGATTTTTTCACAGATTTCAGACTATTCGTTGTGATTTATTAAAAAACGATGAAGTTTATCAGGTGTTATTTAATATTAGTGTCCATACTGCATCTAATAAACAATCTAGATTTTAATCAGATACATTAATGCTGCTCTTTGGTGGTATTAAAATGAAAACAATGACCTTTCTATTGTAAACAATCATATGCTGATATACAAATGTTACTGCTTAACATCTACTATTATTTTTATTAAAGTAGAGATAAATGTGGAGTTATATGCTTAAAACCCCTGAGTGTTCCAGCCCATTTCCCTTCGAAGCAGATGAAAAAACATACCCAAACTAAATTCCAAAGCTGTTCTTCAACCCCTTGCACTAGCTTTATGGGGTTGGTCTCATTCAAAAGAAAACACTAATTTTTTATTTATTTATTTATTTATTTAATTTTTAGCAAAACAGTCAGGATCCCTCTAATTGCTTCAGCCACTGAGTAACAGTGATCTATCCATCCATCCATCCATCCATCTTCTACCGCTTAATCCTTTTCGGATCGCTGGGGGGCTGGAGCCTATCCCAGGATCTTTGGGCGAGAGGCAGGGTACACCCTGGACAGATTGCCAGTCCATCGCAGGGCCAACACAGAGAGACAGACAGCCATTCACTCTCACATTCATTCTAAGGACAATTCAGAATCCCCAGTTGATGCCAGTTAACCTAACCTGCATGTCTTTGGCCTGTGGGAAGAAACCGGAGTGCCCGGAGTAAACCCATGAAGACATGGGGAAAACATGTAAACTCCACACAGAAGGGTCACCGATGGTCTGGGGGTGGGATCAAAGCCATGATGTTGAGGTGTGGAATCGATCCTGTGACCTTCTTGCTGCGCTGACACAGTGCTAGCCACTGTTCCACCGTGCTGCCCAGCAGTGATCTAAACGTACTAAATTTGAAGAAAATAAAGTTTGCCTGGATGTTTTTTCTAGACACAAATGCCTGAAAATAACATACAGTTGTTAGATACTAGCTGGAAAACACAATAGGAATGTAGGACCAAGTGTTAAGAAGTTCAGGTAAAAATTTGGTAACAATTGGACAAGAAATGAATATATTACACATCTTTTTTCTCTGGCTGTAACCAAGTGTCTTAAAACTGTGCCAAATGGAATCATGATCACCCCCCACTTTCCCCATGATTCTTCAGCTAATGCCCAGGTCAAGTAATTAATAATTTCTTCTACATTCAGTGTTAATTTTAGCGATTTTTCAAAAAGCAGACTGATGTTACAACGCTTCTGCCTTGGATTCATGGACTGGTATATAGTATAGGGTATATACACTACCGTTCAAAAGTTTGGGGTCACCCAGACAATTATTTTGTATTTTCCATGAAAAGTCACACTTATTTACCACCATGAGTTGTAAAATGAATAGAAAATATAGTCAAGACATTGACAAGGTTAGAAATAATGATTTGTATTTGAAATAATAATTTTTTCCAGATACTCAACCTGCTCAAAGGAAGGTCAGTTTTATAGCTTCTCTAACCAGCTAAACTGTTATATATATATACTGTGTATATATATATATATATATATATATATATATATATATATATATATATATATATATATATATATATATACACTAGTGTGTATATATATATACGTATATATATATATATATATATATATATATATATATATATATATATATATATATATGTACACTACCGTTCAAAAGTTTGGGGTCACTTAGAAATTTGGGGTCACTTAGAAATTTTGTTATTTTTGAAAGAAAAGCACTTTTTTTCAATGAAGGTAACTTTAAACTAATCAGAAATACACTCTATACATTGCTAATGTGGTAAATGACTATTCTAGTTGCAAATGTCTGGTTTTTGGTGCAATATCTACATAGGTGTATAGAGGCCCATTTCCAGCAACTATCACTCCAGTGTTCTAATGGTACAATGTGTTTGCTCATTGCATCAGAAGGCTAATGGATGATTAGAAAACCCTTGTGCAATCATGTTAGGTCTGCAATGCTGTAATTGCTGCAAATGGAGGATTCTCTGACAAAAGCAAAGTTTGAAGGAAAAAATTATTATTTCAAATACAAATCATTATTTCTAACCTTGTCAATGTCTTGACTATATTTTCTATTCATTTTACAACTCATGGTGGTAAATAAGTGTGACTTTTCATGGAAAACACAAAATAATTGTCTGGGTGACCCCAAACTTTTGAACGGTAGTGTATATATATATATATATATATATATATATATATATATATATATATATATATATATATATATATATATACAGTATATATATAGTCATATCTGCTGCATAATTTTGCAGCGAACATAGAATTTGGCAGCGAGCCCAAAACGCAGTGTAAGTAACGTGTTTATTGACAGAGGGGAAAAATGTACAAAATGTCCAAATAACAGTCACTGAGTAGAAGAACAATGAGACAACCAGCTACAAGCTGAGTTGAGGTAGAGGAAATGCCAAGCGTGCTCCAGGCAGAGCAGGAGCGGAGAGGAAGGCATAATTAAGGAAGACTTACATTCATGTTGGAGCGGAAAGGCTCTGAGTAACAATACGATTTAGTCCAGGAAAAACCAACAGTCGCGAGCCAGGATGTCCAAAGTTGATTTTAAGCTGCCCCCCAATAAGTACTCAATATACTGATGAAGGCAAGTGGACACAGCCATGTGGCAAGCAGGTGCGTGATCATTGGATGAAAGTGTGTAAGCGTGTGTGAGTGTGTGTGCATGTGTGAGTGTGTGCATGTGGTGATGAGATACCTCCAGTGAATGTCTGGTAAGAGGAGGAGATGTGGCCATAGAACTGTCAGAGAGCAAGGCTCAATGTGACAGCTGACATTAATAAGCAATAATCAAAACCTACAGCCACAGGTCATGGACGGGGTAACTACCCCGAACATGACAGTGCCCCCTCCTCAAGGGGTGGAAATCAGACACGCACCATACCATCAAAACAGAAAAAAACAACCTATCCCCCCGACTCTAAAGGCCAATACAACAAACCAGGGTGGGAGGTAGGGGAAAACAGGGTAGGAGGGATAAATCAAGAAAGGGTAAATACCACAATACAACACTACAACACATTTTTCCCAACCCCAAAACTGAGCTAACCCACCCCACCACCAAGAGTCCCACAGTTCAGGGGTCCCACCAGAGTTCAAGGCCCAGCGGATGGCCATAAGTTCAGGGGGCCGACCAAAGTCCCAGGGCCAGCAGGTGGCCTGCAGAATGGTATCGGGCAGCCTGCCAGAGAAAAAGGGCCACTTGACCGAGGAACCTAGTCCTTCGGGCGGCCGTCCCGCAAAGTTGAGCCACCAGGCCAGGAGGGAAAGACGAGGTGGCGGCCTACCCACCAGAAGACTGAAAGGTGGGTGGCCGGACTGAAGAAGGGGACCCCCTGTGGTTCCTGGAGGCAGAGCCAGGCGGATCATGGCGGAGCCTGGCGGAAGAGGAAGAGACACCCCGAGGACCTCTGTAAGGGAGGAAGGGACCTCAGTGTCCCCAAGCTGGTCGGCTGCACCCTCGATGGTCCCGGCTTGGGACTGGGACTCAGCTGCACCCTTGATGGTCCCGGCTTGGGACTGGAGCTCGGCTGCACACTCGGTGGACCCCGACTGAGCTATGGTTGCACCCACGGTGGAGCCCAGCTGGACCCCTGCTGCACCCATGGTGGGACCCGGCTGGGTCGCTGCTGATCCCAATGCCATCTTGGCCATGGGCCAGCCGACCCATATGAGCACCCAAGTGAGGAGGTGATCGATCACGGGCACCCTGGACTGGTACAGGGTGCCCCTGACAACCACCTCAACTGGAACCTCAGTGACCTCCGGTTGTGAACCTGGGTCCGCAGACTCATCCGGCGATGGAAGACTCTCTTGGACGACTCTGGAAACTGACTCAGAAAGAGAGGAGGAAGGGTCAGAGTCGCCGGCAGCGGCAGAGCCCAGCAAGGCGAGCTCAGGTGCAGCGTTTGGCACAGCCATTTTCAGATCTCTCCAGAGATGTTCAATTGGATTCAAGTCTGGGTTCTGGCTGGGCCACTCAAGGACATTCACAGAGTTGTCCTGAAGCCACTCCTTTGATATCTTGGCTGTGTGCTTAGAGTCATTGTCCTGCTGAAAGATGAACCGTTGCCCCAGTCTGAAGTCAAGAGTGCTCTGGAGCAGGTTTTCATCCAGGATGTCTCTGTACATTGCTGCATTCATCTTTCCCGCTATCCTGACTAGTCTCCCAGTTCCTCCCGCTGAAAAACATCCCCACAGCATGATGCTACCACCAGCATGCTTCACTGTAGGGATGGTATTGGCCTGGTGATGAGCGGTGCCTGGTTTCCTCCAAACATGACGCCTGGCATTCATGCCAAAGAGTTCAATCTTTGCTTCATCAGACTAGAGAATTTTGTTTCTCATGATCTGAAAGTCCTTCAGGTGCCTTTTGGCAAACTCTAGGTGGGCTGCCATGTCACTTTTACGAAGGAGTGGCTTCCATCTGGCCACTCTACCATACAGGCCTGATTGGTGGATTGCTGAAGAGATGGTTGTCCGTCTGGAAAGTTCTCCTCTCTTAACAGAGGAACATTGGAGCTCTGACAGAGTGACCATTGGGTTCTTGGACACCTCCATGACTAAGGCCCTTCTTACCTGATCGCTCAGTTTAGATGGTCGGCCAGGTCTAGCAAGAGACCTGGTGGTTCCGAACTTCTTCCATTTACGGATGATGGAGGCCACTGTGCTCAGTGGGACCTTCAAAGCAGCAGACATTTTTCTGTACCCTTCCCCAGATTTGTGCCTCGAGACAATTCTATCTCGGAGGTGTACAGACAATTCCTTTGACTTCATGCTTGGTCTGTGCTCTGACATGCACTATCAACTGTGGGACCTTATATAGACAGGTGTGTGCCTTTTCAAATCATGTCCAATCAACTGAATTTACCACAGGTGGACTCCAATTAAGCTGTAGAAACATCTCAAGGATGATCAGTGGAAACAGGATGCACCTGAGCTCAATTTTGAGCTTCATGGCAAAGGCTGTGAATACTTATGTAAAAAAAAAAAAAATCTTTTTTCACATTGTCATAACGGGGTATTGTGTGTAGAATTTTGAGGAGGAAAATGAATTTAATTCATTTTGGACTAAGGCTGTAACATAACAAAATGTGTAAAAAGTGAAGCACTGTGAATACTTTCCGGATGCACTGTGTGGGTATATATATACACTACCGTTCAAAAGTTTGGGGTCACCCAGACAATTATTTTGTGTTTTCCATGAAAAGTCACACTTATTTACCACCATGAGTTGTAAAATGAATAGAAAATATAGTCAAGACATTGACAAGGTTAGAAATAATGATTTGTATTTGAAATAATATTTTTTTCCAGATAATCTGCTCAAAGGAAGGTCAGTTTTATAGCTTCTCTAACCAGCTAAACTGTTTTCAGCTGTGCTAACATGATTACACAAGGGTTTTCTAATCATCCATTAGCCTTCTGACGCAATGAGCAAACACATTGTACCATTAGAACACTGGCGTGATAGTTGCTGGAAATGGGCCTCTATACACCTATGTAGATATTGCACCAAAAACCAGACATTTGCAGCTAGAATAGTCATTTACCACATTAGCAATGCATATTAGATATTAGAGTGTATTTCTGATTAGATTAAAGTTATCTTCATTGAAAAAAACAGTGCTTTTCTTTCAAAAATAAGGAAATTTCTAAGTGACCCCAAACTTTTGAACGGTAGTGTATATATATACAGTCATGTGAAAAAATTAGGATACCCTGTATAAGCCTGTGTTTTTTAAAACATTTTTGGACATATGGATATTTAATATCAATGTTAAAAATACTGGGAGATTCATGTAATATAACTAAACAATTAAAAATGAATTAAAGACTTTTCTCAAATTTTCTGTAAAATGTAATTCTAAACAAATAGTGAGGAATAAATTAGGACACCCCCATCTTTTTATAGGACACCCCAACATTCATTCCCACTTAAAATGGATAAAATAAATGTTAAAAAATGCAAATAAAAACAAAAACAAGGTTAGAAATAGATATGTAAACATTTCTTAATAAAGAACTAAATATTTAATGTAGTGTCCTAATTTTTTCAGATGACTGTGTATATTAGTGGTGTTGGACGATTAAAATTTTTAGTTGCGATTAATCTTTGGAATGTTGAGTTAATCGTGTGTTTTTACATACAGATACAGTGTACCTTAGGTTGGTAATTTTTCAAGTTTCTCATACTGTTATGAACATGGGAGTGGACAAATATGCTTGCTGTCTTCACATGCAGGTTTATTAAAGCTCTCAGCATACCCAAAATGACAAAAACTATCCAGAATATTCTCCAGAAAATTCTCAAAAGTAGACTGCATGTGCAAACAATGGAATGCCAGGGCTCATTAATGTCACTGCAACACAACTCAGCATCCATCCAGCCAACAGCGACAAATGGAGCTTGCTATTTCTCCCATAGCAAACATTCACAATTTTTAAGCAGATCAACACAAAAGCATGGACCTCGTGTGTCACAACAGACACAATTTCCTTTTTAGCAGAAAAATTGCAAACATAAACAATTATCTCACCCGTGATGACACCCCACCATGTTACAAAAATGGTGTGGGAGTGAATGGACATTCTGAGCACAGCTTGAAATTTTTTTTTAGACTGGTGCTCACCTACAAACAGTTGGACCCAAAGTTATGAGGATGAAAACAGGTGAATTTCTGTCCGTGTTATCTGCTGGAGGTCCGCTACAATCTAGCATGTAGCTACTAGCCAGCTTCCACAGAAGAAGAACAACCCAACATCCAGGTGAAGTTTTGGAGGGGGCTGTAACAATTACAGTATCCAGGTGAGAGCTCTGACAGATAACGTTGTCAACTTAAACATGACAGCGCTTTGGGGATTTCCATGGCTGTAATCCAACTTGTTTGACTTTGCAATATCTGCATGGCACGCACAGTGTCTGTGGTGTCATAATCCTGAGCATGGTGAGGGCCGTGCTCAGTCTCAGTGTAAGTTTAATCTTTTTCTGTTTGTTTGTTTCTATTGTTTATTATGGTCTACTGTATCTGGTCTTTGTTCATTTATGAGTTGTTGTATTCTTAGTCGTGTCCTTATAGTCTCGCCTAGTTATTGTGTGTCATTTTGTAGTTATGGTATTATTTACACTTTTTGGGGTAGTGTTATTACCTCCGCCAAGGAGGTTATGTTTTCATCGGCGTTGGTTTGTCTGTCTGTTTGTTTGTTAGCAAGATAACTCAAAAAGTTATGGACGGATTTTCATGAAATTTTCACAGATTGTCAGAAATGGGGTATCCTACAGATAATTACATTTTGGTGGTGATCCGGATCACCGTCCAGAAGAAAACCGCCATTACGGAAAATGCGATTTTCCTGAATAACTACTGAACCACTAATCCTATCATTGTCAATCCAATTGCTAGTCATATGTTTTCATGGTCAAGGAATCTGAAAACATACACACAAACACTGTATGGGGGGAACTGTGGCGCTTGGCGGAGGTCTGCGCTCTTCGAGTGCTTTTCTAGTTTTATTCTTGTATTATTTAGTTTCCAGTCTGTACTTTTACTTTGACAGTGCTGTGCAGCTTCCGGCTGTCAAACCCTGTTTCGTGGGCTGCACAGCTGTCACTTGTTATTTTGATTATGTTCTCACTCATGTATCCACACTTGATAATCATCTGGTGGATTTCTATTTAAGCAGGCCGGTGTAGCCGATTCTTTGCAGCCGTCTTGCCTACCAGACGTTATTATTATATCCTGTGCATTCCGAGATGGAGCCCCCGTCTGTATTGTGTTATTCCGAGATGGAACCCCCGTCTGTATTGTATCCTCTGGGTGTGCCCCGGTGTCCTCCGTTATCTGTAAGTGTGCGTATTTGTGTATTTTTGGTCCTGTGCGTCTTTCAGTTAATAAATGTGCAAACTCACAGTCAACATGTGGCGTCTTTGGTCATCCCTTAAAAAGGGCAGTTTATGACATGTGGCCAGAACGGCTTTGGCACGGACAGCCGCAAGGCCAAAAAGTACTGTTTGCACTTTCTGTTGTTAACTGCCGTTAACCACGATCACAAAATTTGTCGCTGTTAACAGGGGTAAAGCATTAATGGGCGATTAACGCAATAACACCAACACCACTAATGTATGTATCAAACACATGTAGCGTGTGCATGCACGTGCACGTACACAGGTGAACATTTGCACTTATGCTATTCCACAGACTACCTCTTCCAACCGTTCCAAAGCTGGGGAAAGGTGCCATTCTGCACAACAGTAGGCAGTGATCATACTGTCAAAGATTCCATTCTTTAGGGGTCAAACCTCGGTCAGCACAGAACAAACACTAGAGTGTGAGGACACCCTGCGACTCTGACGGTTCTTCCAGTTTAAACAAATTCAATTAAGTTGTCTCTCTTTTGGCAATTCTGTTTGCTCCTTTATGCTGAGAGCTGATTCAAGCCAGGCATTGTGTCACCTGAAGTCCCCACCCCAACTAAAATCCTATTGAAAATGCAGCTAAAATGGGAAACCAAGGGATTTTTTTTTTTTTTTTTTGTGCAACAACACTAATAACGCAAATAACAATAAATGATCGACAAAACTTATTCACATATTTTTAAAGTGAAACAAGAGGTGGCAGATTCCAATAAAAAGGTTCCGGTCCTGATGTGGGTGGTGTGGAACAAGATCTGGGTGGGTCCGATACAAATTAAGCCCTGGAGGTAATACAGCTTTATATTATTCATCACACTCAAGACATCCTTAAAGTCATACATATGATTAGGAATTTTTGTAATCTTAAAAGACATATGTGAGTGAATTGGACATGGGGAGATTGTTGAGTTCAAGAAAATCTTGTATTTTGTATAGAAATACACAGACTAGTGATATTTTTCCCAGTAATATTATTTTTTTCAGGGCTGACCCAGCAGTTTCAGTTTTAGATGTTTTACTTTTTTTTGTAAAAAAAAAACAAAGAAAAAAAAGAAATTCAAATCTAAATGAATTGTTTTACATCAGACTTTCTATAACATGAGGTAGTTTGTATCTCTGAGTTTTACACATTGGAGGCAGTCCCTGTGGATGTGATTCACAGTTGGCTGTGCGTAGATATAAATGCTGTTTGTCTAGCATGGACTTTCAGATTTAAAACATATCTAACTAGAAAAGCACTCGGAGAGCGCAGACCTCCGCCAAGCGCTACAGTTCCCCCCATACAGTGTTTGTGTGTACGTTTTCAGATTCCTTGACCATGAAAACATATGACTAGCAATTGGATTGACAATGATAGGATTAGTGGTTCAGTAGTTATTCACGAAAATGGCATTTTCCGTAATGGCGGCCACAGTTCCCATCATACGGTGTTTGTGTGTATGTTTTGAGATTCCTTGACCATGAAAACATATGACTAGCAATTGGATTGACAATGATAGGATTAGTGGTTCAGTGGTTATTCACGAAAATGGCATTTTCCGTAATGGCGGCCACAGTTCCCCCCATACAGTGTTTGTGTGTACGTTTTCAGATTCCTTGACCATGAAAACATATGACTAGCAATTGGATTGACAATGATAGGATTAGTGGTTCAGTAGTTATTTACGAAAATGGCATTTTCTGTAATGGCGGTTTTCTTCTGGACGGTGATCCGGATCATCCCCAAAATTTAATCAGTTCTTTCTTGTACCATTTCCAACAAGGCCTGAAAGTTTCATGGAAATCCGTCCAAAACTTTTTGAGTTATCTTGCTAACCAACAGACAGACAAACAGACAAACCCCGGCAAAAACATAACCTCCTGGCAGAGGTAATAATTGTCTACCTTGCTGCAGTCAAAAGCGGCATTGTTTGTTTTAAAATGCTTCACTTATTTGGCATTAGTAGATTCTTACCTGGGACTTATTATTTACTCAAACTTTGAAACTAAGCTCATACTTCATCTCTTTAACTCATAATAAAGACTTTTAGACAATATGTTCCTTCAGAAGGTTTTATAATTTTTTTAAAACCCTCCTGAGTCACTCTGTGTTGTGTGCGCTGGCCTCAGCTTTACTATGCTACACACATTTATCTTTTGAAAGTCATCTGACTGCCATTTGAGGAAGTTGATTAATTAATTAATTAATTAATTTATTTATTTATTTAATTAATCTCTTGTTAAAGGTAAATGTCAAGAAAAGGTAAATATCACTAGCCTTGATACCTGACTATTGCTATTAGCCAGCCATAGCTGTCTGGCATAGCCATTGTATTCTTGAGATTTCAGTCACCACAACAGACATCCCAGTTTCCACCCACTTAACTAATCCACACAGTCAATAATACAGCTCGTAATTTTCGCTTATTTTGTTATATTTTTGCTGTGATGCTACATTTAGCCATTAGCATTAGCTTGCCTAGGCCGTCGGCATCATCGGTCACTAACTGGAATCCTTGTTCATCTTAAAACACTTTACCATATACGTCATTCTTAGACGTTATTTTAGCTTAATTTCTTGTAGAAGGAGAAGATTATCTCCAACCTCATTGATGGAGATAATCGCCAAGACTCACTGTAAAAATTGGCTTTTAAAGAACCCAAACTGTACCCATAACTAGTGGTTGCTCTGCGGCATGTGCATATATACAGTGGTGTGAAAAAGTGTTTGCCCCCTTCCTGATTCATCATTTTTTTTATATGTTTGTCACACTTAAGTGTTTCCGATCATCAAACAAATTTAAATATTAGACAAAGATAACAGAAGTAAACACAAAATGCAGTTTTTCCATGAAGGTGTTTATTATTAAGGGTAAAAAAAATCCAAACCTATATGGCCCTGTGTGAAAAAGTGATTGCCCCCCCAAAAAAACAAAAACAAAAAAACCCCATAAATTAACTGTGGTTTATAATAACTTTGGAAAGCTGAGTTCAATTTTTCTAGCCACACCCAGTCCTGATTACTACCACACCTGTTCTCAATCAAGAAATGACTTAAATAGGACCTGCCTGACAAAGGGAAGTAGACCAAAAGATCCTCAAAAGCTAGACATCATGCTGCGATCCAAAGAAATTCAAGAACAAATGAGAAACAAAGTAATTGAGATCTATCAGTCTGGAAAAGGTTATAAAGCCATTTCTAAAACTTTGGGACTCCAGCGAACCACAATGAGAGCTATTATCCACAAATGGCGAAAACATGGAACAGTGGTGAACCTTCTCAGAAGTGGCTGGCCGACCAAAATTATCCCAACAGCGCAGTGACGACTCATCCAAGAGGTCACAAAAGACCCCACAACAACATCCAAAGAACTGCAGGCCTCACTTGCCTCAGTTAAGGTCAGTGTTCATGACTGCACCATAAGAAAGAGACTGGGCAAAAATGGCCTGCATGGCAGAGTTCCAAGATGAAAGCCACTTCTGAGCAAAAAGAACATAAAGGCTCCTCTCAGTTTTGCCAGAAAACATCTTGATGATCCCAAAGACTTTTGGGAAAATACTTTGTGGACTGACGAGACAAAAGTTGAGCTTTTTGGAAGAAGTGAGTCCCATTACACCCTGCATAAAAGAAACACAGCATTTCAGAAAAGGAACATCATACCAGTGGTAAAATATGGTGGTGGTAGTGTGATGGTCTGGGGCTGTTTTTGCTGCTTCAGGACCTGGAAGACTTGCTGTGGTAAATGGAACCATGAATTCTGCTGTCTACTAAAAAAATCCTGAAGGAGAATGTCCGGCTATCTGTTCGTGACCTCAAGCTGAAGCGCACTTGGGTTCTGTAGCAGGGCAATGATCCAAAACACACCAGCAAGTCCACCTCTGAATGGCTTAAAGAAAAACAAAATGAAGACTTTGGAGTGGCCTAGTCAAAGTCCTGACCTGAATCCGATTGAGATGCTGTAGCATGACTTAAAAAGGCGGTTCATGCTCAAAAACCCTCCAATGTGTGCTGACTTACAACAATTCTGTAAAGATGAGTGGGCCAAAATTCCTCCACAGTGCTGTAAAAGACTCATTGCCAGTTATCGCAAACGCTTGATTGCAGTTGTTGCTACAAAGGTGGCCCAACCAGTTATTAGGTTTAGGGGGCAATCACTTTTTCACATAGGGCCATGTAGGTTTGGATTTTTTTTCCCATAATAATAAACACCTCCATTTAAAAACTGCATTTTGTGTTTACTTGTGTTATCTTTGTCTAATATTTAAGTTTGTTTGATGATCTGAAACATTTAAGTGTGACAAACATACAAATAAAAAGAGAAATCAGGAAGAGGGCAAACACTTTTTCACACCACTGTGTGTGTGTGTATATATATATATATACAGTATATATATATATATATATATACAGTATATGTATATATATAGCACACACACACACACACACACACACACACACACATATATATACTGTATATATACTGTATATATGATGGTCCATCCTCTCAGCATGTTCAAGCCATCTCAGGTTCATCTGTATCAGCATGTCCTCCATTGACGGTAGACCAGCTCATTTCAACACTTCTATGTTGGTTATCTTGTCTTTCCATGAGATGTTCATTATGGCTCGAAGGCGTCTCATCATGTACGCGTGGAGTCTCTTCGCCTGCACTCTGCGAGGGCAAATGCAATCAGGGTAGACCAAGGCTCAGATTTAAAGACACTGTAAAAAGAAACTTGAAGAAGTTGGATACAGACAGGAGTTCCTGGCAGGGGAAGGTTAAGGACAGAGCTGTGTGGAGGAATCTGATCAGACCTAAATGAAACAGTCATTGTCGCCCACAACAGACTGCTATGATGATGATGATGACATATATATATACATACATACACACACACACACACACACATATACTGTACATACATATATGTATGCATATAAATATACACACACCCACACCAACGTGTGTGTGTGTGTGTGTGTGTGTGTGTGTGTGTGTGTGTGTGTGTGTGTATGTATGTATATATACACTGTGGAGATTGTGTGGAAAGGATGAGGCAGAGTTATTTCTCATGTTCCATTTTATTCTCAACACACTCTCCAACATTCAAAAGCAGAAGAGGGGAAAACTCCCAACATCTGCCAGTCTTATACCCCTAACATCAAAGTACAAAATCCCATTGTCTTTAAATCCCAAACACAATGCATCCCCCCTGCAGTTCCTCTCTCTTCCACCCAAACCTGGGTGGTCAGGAAACCATTCATGTCCATCTCTTTGCATATCAAAAGGCCAACTCTCTCGTCCTCCTCTTATCCCCAGGAGGTCCAGACCTTTTGTTCCTCTTCAGACGTGAAGCCAAAATAAGCGCACAGGAATATACATGAGAGAATATGAACAGTCATATACATGTGAGCCCGTGAAACTACATATGTGCACCACATATAACCCCCCCCCCCCCAAACGTCTAAGATGGAACAAACAAACACAGATTGCATGTCATAATAAAATCGCCACACATCAGTCCACATGCTGTCTTGGTCTCAACCGTCTGCCGTATCTGCTGCAGGCGGGCTTGACCTCTTCCGCGGCGTCCTCCTGCTGTGGAGCTGCTGTCTGGGGATTAAAACTGTTAGTCAATCTCTGTGAGTGTACTGGGGAATGCTCCCTAGGGGGTCTGCCCCATCGCGGGGCCCTCGCCAACTGCACAGTTTCGTCAGCCATCACAAAAGCAGGTTTGAGTCTGTCTATGCCAATCATCTCCTTTCTGCCCCCCAAATCTAGCAAAAAATGCTTATCACCTGTTTCTAGCACTCTAAATGGTCCATCGTAAGGCGGTCGCAGAGCTGTGCGGTGGGCATCATGTCTGACAAAAACAAACTCCGCATTTTTTAAAGCTTTAGGCACAAAAACACGCGGGAAACTGTGGTGAACGGGGCCTGGTAGAACACTCGGGCCATTGCTATTCTGCAACCGCTGAGCCGAGGAGAACTCTGGCACTGGGTTGTCAGGGAGAAATTCTCCAGGCAGCCGAAGTGGCTGTGCAAACACTAGCTCCGCTGGGGAAGCGTCTAAATCCTCTTTAGGTGCAGAACGCAACCCCAATAGAACCCATGGTAGTTTGTCAACCCAATTTGCATCCGTAAGCGACGCTCTGAGAGCTGCCTTCAGCGACCTGTGAAAACGTTCGCATAACCCGTTAGCCTGCGGGTGATACGCAGTCATGCGGTGGATCATTGCCCCCAGGCTGCGGGCCATCACTGACCAAAGTTCAGAAGCAAATTGTGGGCCTCTGTCAGACGTAATATCCAACGGAACTCCAAAACGCGCTACCCATGCAGTTAAAAAAGCCCGCGCCACTTCCTCGGCCGTGGTTGATGACAGGGGAACCACTTCAGGCCAGCGCGTGGTGCGGTCAACCATTGTCAGAAGATGTGTGCACCCTTGTGGGGGCGGTAGGGGGCCTACGAGGTCCACATGGACATGATCAAACCTTTTAGCTGGAATATGAAACGGCTCCAAAGGAGCTCTTGTGTGTCTATGCACTTTGGCCCGCTGACAGGCCATGCAGGCTGCCGCCCACTCTCTAACTTGCTTGCGCAGGCCCGGCCATACAAATTTCTCCCCTACCATTTTGACCGAAGCACACACCCCCGGGTGCGCCAGCGAATGGATCGAGTCAAAAACGCGGCGGCGCCACGAGGCCGGAACCACCGGACGGGGTCGCCCGGTGGAAACATCGCAGATTGGGGGGGCATACCGTCTTGCAGCACCCTGTCCTCCAGCCTTAACCCCGTTGATCCAGACTGGACCGCGCGCACGTCCGCGTCGCCACCCTGCTCCGCGGCCATGGCTGTGTAATCTATCCCTACGCGGACTGGGGCCGCGCGCACTTCTGCGCCGCTACCCTGGTCCGTGGCAACAGCTGCGAAATCTACCTCTACGCGGGCTGAAGCAGCCACGGCACGTGAGAGGCAGTCTGCCACTACGTTAAGTTTACCCGCTACATGCTGGATATCAGTAATGAACTCCGAAATTGCGGCCAGCTGTCTCTGCTGCCGGCCCGACCAAGGTTCCGAAATCTTGGCCATTGCAAAAGTCAGCGGCTTGTGGTCAACAAACGCGGTGAAACGGCGTCCCTCCAGCCAAAACTGGAAGTGACGAATAGCCAAATGGAGAGCTAACAACTCCCTGTCGAATGCGCTGTATTTTCGCTCACTATCGCGCAAAGTCTTGCTGAAAAACGCGAGCGGCTGTCAGGCTCCAGCCACATACTGTTCAACAACCGCTCCTATGGCCACATCTGACGCGTCAGTAGTGAGCGCTATGCGGGCCGTTGGGACTGGATGCACTAACAACGCAGCGTTTGCCAAGGCTGTTTTGACTTCAGAGAATGCGCGCGCCCGCTCTGGAGACCATTCGATTTTTTTTTGCGGGTTTTTGTTTTTTAAGCGCAGCGTACAATGGTTGCATGAGCTGCGCCATGCGGGGGAGGAAACGGTTATAAAAATTTACCATTCCCAAAAACTCCTGTAACGCTTTTACCGTTTGTGGCTGGGGAAAATTTGCCACCGCGCGCACCTTGTCAGGCAGAGGGACTGCTCCTTCGGGAGAGACGCGATGCCCCAAAAAATCAATCTGGGCCACCCCGAACTGACACTTCGCTGGGTTGATTATTAGCCCGTGCTCCGCCAACCTCCGGAAAACTGCCGTGAGGTGGTTTTTGTGTTCGCCTTCGGACGCACTGGCTACCAAAATGTCGTCCAGGTAGACGAACACGAAAGGGAGATCGCGCAACACCACGTCCATCATGTGTTGGAAAGTCTGCGCTGCGCCTTTAAGCCCAAACGGCATGCGCAAAAACTCAAAAAGCCCGAAAGGAGTTATTACCGCTGTTTTGGGTATGTCCTCAGCGCGGACTGAGACCTGATGATAACCGCGTACCAGGTCTATCTTAGAAAAAATGCGCGTCCCCGCCAAATGAACTGCAAAATCCTGGATATGTGGGATTGGGTAGCGGTCGTGTGCTGTAGCATTGTTCAGCCTGCGAAAATCACCGCATGGCCACCACGAGCCATCAGTTTTAGGGACCATGTGAAGCGGTGAAGCCCAAGGGCTCTTTGAACGTTGGATGATGCCCAATTTTTCCAGGTTGGCGAACTCCTCGCGCGCTATGGCCAGTTTAGCTGAATCCAAGCACCGAGCTTTTGCAAAAACGGGCGGTCCGGTGGTAGTAATAAAATGCTCCACCCCGTGCTTAGCCACGGTCGCCGAAAACGTTGGCACCGTGAGTGCTGGAAACCGAGTGAGGAGTGTGTGGAACTTACCACCTGCAGCTGTGACATTGGCTTGTGCTTTTGGCGGGGCCACTCGCGCTGTGCAGGGAATAGAAGAAAAAGAGAGTGCATTAACCAGGTGTCTGTTAGCAAGATTGACCAACAAACCATGTGAGCACAAAAAATCAGCACCTAACATGTTGAAATTGACTGCCGCTATGACGAAAGTCCACTCAAATGTGCGGCCGTGTAAAGACAGAGACAGGGTCTTCTCTCCGAAGTTCTTAACTGCCGAGCTGTTCGCTGCTGACACCACAGGGCCACTGGAAGACACCAGCCGGTCAGCGTAGGAAGGTGTGATGAAACTCAGCTGGGAGTCTGTGTCCACGAGGAAGTGCCTCCCCGATCGCGCGTCCTTCAAGTAGAGCAGCTTGTTCTCCTCACCGAGAGCCACAGCTGCTACCGACTCCCGGTCTTGGCGTTTCCCGAGCGCTTGAATTGGCACGGTGGAATGCACTTGCGTGCCCTCTCGGCGAAATGGCGATGGTAAAAGCAAAGGACGTCGTCCGCTCCGCGCCTCCTGGCCTCCGCCGCTGCCGTCGTCGATGAGTCTGGTGCTGCAGCCTCTGGCCCCCCACCATCTCCGGATGTTGCGCCCAGCTCTGCTGCTGCGGTCGTGGCCATGTGTCGTCTATGGGCGTCGACGAGTCATTGCGCCTCCTGGCCCAACTCGTGGTAGTCTCGGTGGGCCAGCAGCTGTGAACTGGCCAGGGTAACACTCACCGCTGGCGGTAGTGTCCTGATGAAAAGGTGGGCGAAAATAAAGCCATCATCTTCGGCGTCTCTCAAACTCAGCATCTTCGCCATCAGGTCTGCAGGTCTGTCAACTTCACACTCAGTCAACGCCAGGAGCTTCTCTGCTCGCTCTCCCAGCGAGGGGGTGAAAAAACGGATGAGAGCAGCCTTCAAAGTGCCGTACTTGTCGTCGTCTGGCGGGTGGTTGATCAGGCTCTCTATACGCTGGGCTGTGTGGCTGTCCAGCTTTGCAACTACATGGTAGAACTTCGTGGCGTCTGCCGAAACCTTCCGAAGATGGAACTGTGCCTCGACTGCGTTAAACCAGGAGCGCGGACTGTTCTGCCAGAAGTCTGGAAGCTGGACTGTGGTAGCTGCATTAGCTTGGCTGGCTCCTGATGAGTCCGGTGCAGGAGAATCGTCTCCGACCATAATACGTCTTAAGGTCACCAGTGTGGAGATTGTGTGGAAAGGATGAGGCAGAGTTATTTCCCAGGTTCCATTTTATTCTCAACACACTCTCCAACATTCAAAAGCAGAAGAGGGGAAAACTCTCAACATCTGCCAGTCTTATACCCCTGACATCAAAGTACAAAATCCCATTGTCTTTAAATCCCAAACACAATGCATCCCCCCTGCAGTTCCTCTCTCTTCCACCCAAACCTGGGTGGTCAGGAAACCATTCATGTCCATCTCTTTGCATATCAAAAGGCCAACTCTCTCGTCCTCCTCTTATCCCCAGGAGGTCCAGACCTTTTGTTCCTCTTCAGACGTGAAGCCAAAATAAGCACACAGGAATATACATGAGAGAATATGAACAGTCATATACATGTGAGCCCGTGAAACTACATATGTGCACCACAACACTACCGTTCAAAAGTTTGGGGTCACTTAGAAATTTCCTTATTTTTGAAAGAAAAGCACTTTTTTTCAATGAAGATAACTTTAAACTAATCAGAAATACACTCTATACATTGCTAATGTGGTAAATGACTATTCTAGCTGCAAATGTCTGGTTTTTGGTGCAATATCTACATAGGTGTAAAGATGCCCATTTCCAGCAACTATCACTCCAGTGTTCTAATGGTACAATGTGTTTGCTCATTGCGTCAGAAGGCTAATGGATGACTAGAAAACCCTTGTGCAATCATGTTAGGTCTGCAATGCTGTAATTGCTGCAAATGGAGGATTCTTTGATGAAAGCAAAGTTTGAACGAAAAAATTATTATTTCAAATACAAATCATTATTTCTAACCTTGTCAATGTCTTGACTATATTTTCTATTCATTTTACAACTCATAGTGGTAAATAAGTGTGACTTTTCATGGAAAACACAAAATAATTGTCTGGGTGACCCCAAACTTTTGAACGGTAGTGTATATATACTGTATATATATATACAGTATATATATATACAGTATATATATAAAGTAAACTATTTATAATGCACTTTAAAAAGCAACAGTCATTACTCAAAGTGGTGTACAACAGTAAAGCACATTACAGCAAGGAGTGGGAACTAACACAAAAACCATATAGAAGTCAGCATGGGCAGAAACCACAGTCAATAAAAATAATAAAATAAAAAGTAAAACAATTCAATCAATCAATAAATAAAAACAAAATAAAATCAACAGTTCAAAACAGTATACAAACAAACAAAACTGTCAGAGACAGACAGACAGCCACATACACCGGCGCCATCTTGTCAGTTATTAAAGGCAAATATATATAACCCTTAAGTGCAGTTGTGAAAGTGTAGATTTATAACTTTAGCATCTCCAACCTTAAATATTTGCAGGAAAATCATTCAGGCCCCAAGCTGCATATCAGTTTTGAATCTGTATTCAAATTTAAAAATATCAGATTGGGCATTAAAAAAGACCCCCCAGTCAATAACAAGTAAGGATACAGTCAGGGTGTGTTTGTTTTATGAATATAGAGAAATTAAGGCAGGGGTTGTTCATTTGGAATGCCATAAAAACCAGGAGGTAGAACCAGGTTGTTTCTTGTTCACAGGTTTTTTGCTGTTCACTCATGAACAGCTATTGGCCCATATCAAACCTCCCCTTTCTTAGTAAAATAATAGAAAAATCTGTTTTTCAACAATTGGACAACTTCCTGATATTAAATAATTGTTTTGATATCTTCCAATCAGGTTTTTGGCCACACCACAGCATGGAAACAGCTCTAGTTAAGGTCCTTAAAGGGTACCTATAGTAAATTTTAATCAAAAGCTATTTCAAAGGATCAAATATGATACTAGTAGTTCCATCCAGTAATTTTGGTCATGATTCCTTCAAGTCACTGCTCTCTCAATCAGTCATGGTCAGTGACATCTTGCCTCCATGGCCAGTTTCAGCATGGTAGTGATGCACAGTCGTTGCTTTGTGCAATTGAGTGGGCTGCAGTATAGCAGTCAACAAAGTTTCAACATCAGAATTTTGTGTAATTTTTCACAATCATGTACAAGCAAATCTACCCGCATATAATTTAATGAAATAAAATTCTAGCGTATCAAGATTTAATACAATGTGCTCTGAAGTTACTTGACTGGAAACTTGCCTGATCGTCAGGTCCCCTTCAGCCGCCAGTCCCTGGAGGTAACTGCGGATCATGCTGTCAATGAAGGCTTTTTTCAAGGATGGTTTGTGCAGTATATAACCGTGCAGATTTTGCGCCGTTTTCAACTTGGATCTCCACCCACTGAGCATCTGGTGAATGCGTTTACTCGTCCGCGATAAAGTCGGAAATGACTGTACATCACTTCCTGCCAGCGATGGCTGCTCCCCATTGGTTTTGACTGAGCAGTTTTCATGGGATAAAATTATTCAGTATACTTACTCCAGGGGGTTATTTTTACTGAATAAACACATTTTTGGTTTATAAGTAATACCTAAAGCAGGATTAATGTTGTTATAATAACTAGTACAGGTTTCCTTTAATGACATCCAATCCATACAGATAATGGCAATATTTCAGTCTCAATTCTACTGGACCTCAGTGCTGCATTTGACACAGTAGACATAACATCTTACTCGACTGGCTAAAAAACTGGGCGGGACTTTCTCGTACAGCATTTAGCTGGTTTGAGTCCTATTTAAAAGACAGGAACTATTTTGTGTCTATAGGAAACTACAAGTCTGAGTGACCAAAAATAACCTGTGGAGTTCCCCAAGGTTCCATTTTGGGACCTTTGCTTTTCAACATCTATATCCTCCCACTAGCTCAAATCATAAAAAACAACAAAGCATATTACCATAATTATGCAGATGGTACACAAATCTTCATAACTGTCTCACCAGGAGACTATGGTCCATTTAAAACCCTGATCAAATGCATTGGTCAAATTAAAGAGTGGATGTGCCAGAATTTTCTTCTGTTAAATGAAGACAAAACCGAAATAATAATTTTTGGAGCCAAAGAAGAAAGACTCAAAGTTAGTACTCAACTTCAATCAATGATGCTAAAAACCAATAGCCAAGCCAGAATTCTAGGTGTGGTTCTGGACTCAGACCTGAATTTTAACAGCCACATTAAGACAGTAGTGAAGTCAGCCTATTATCACTTAAAGAACATAGCGAGGATTAAAGGTCTGATGTCTCAGCAGGATGTAGAAAAACTTGTCCATGCATTTATCTTCAGTAAACTGGACTACTGTAATGCTGTCCTCACAGGTGTCCCTAAAAAGTACATCAGACAGCTGCAGCTGATTCAGAACGCTGCAGCTTGAGTCCTCACTAAGACCAAGAAAGCTGATCATATAACTCCAGTTCTCAGATCTTTACACTGGCTTCCTGTCTGTCAAAGAATAGATTTCAAAATACTGCTGTTGGTTTATAAAGCTCTGAATGGTTTAGAGCCAAAATACATTTCAAATCCGCTAGTCCATTATGAACCACCCAGAGCCCTCAGATCATCACTACTACTATCTGTGCCCAGAGTTTGAATCAAACATGGTGAGGCAGTGTTTAGTTTTTATGCCCCTCACATATGAAACAAACTCCCAGAAAAGCATCAGGGCTGCCGAAACTCTCAGCTGCTTTAAATCGAGATTAAAAACTCCTATTTGCCACTGCTATTCAGTAGCCTACAATGTACTGCAACTTTTATTTCTGTCATATTCTATTTTAGCCTATTTTTGTTACTCTTTAATTCACCTTTTAGTCTGCTTTTAAACTCCTATGTATTCCTTTTGCAAATTGCTGTAATGCTTTATGTAAAGCACTTGGAATTGTCTTGTACATGAAATGTGCTATACAAATAAACTTGCCTTGCCTTGCCTTGCCTTAAGAATTTAACTATATGTTTTACAGCAGCATCTATGCCTTTGGGAAGTGTTCTTAATATTTATTTGTATACGTTGCCCAAGTTAATGCTTACAAAGACAAGTAGTAGTTGATAGTTCTTAGTATTCTTTTTGTACCAAATTTAATTTGTTTTAATTGCACCGTATAAAACGATGTAGGACATGTTGCTGGAGGTGGCTGTGGCACAGGTGTAGAGTGCGGTTGACTTCTGATCAGCAGGTCAGGGGTTTGATTCCTGCTCTCTCTGTAGTCTGTATGTCAAAGTTTCCTTGAGCAAGACACTGAACCCCGGGTTGCTTCTGTTGGGTTAGGATAGTGCCATGCACGGCAGCGCCGCCACCATGAGTGTGTGAATGGGCAGATAGCCAAATCTGTAAAGTGCTTTGGTCATCCATGGATGAGAAAAAAAAAAAAACGCTATATTAGTGAATTCCATGTGAATGCACGAGGAAGGAGAAGGGTTTGCGTTTACAGAGTTTTCAAAGAGTGGCAACAAATCTCAGTGATAAACCCAAGATCACCACCAGACATTCTCGTATAGTATTACACAAACTGCATTGCACTTCCTTCCCAAAAGAAATGATTTTCTCCTGAGGGTCAGCAGTTTAACAAGCCCAAATAATTGCAAGCAACTCTTGGCTGAAGCCTCCTACTTTGACGAGATAAGTACATGTGTCTCTACTCCCTTTGTGGATGGATAGGTCAACTGTAGCTTAACTTTAAACCATAACAATAGAAATGATATACACAAGCAAGGTTAAGACAGCCTCTTCTGAAATTTCAATATGAAGATGAAAAGCAGTATGTCTCCTTGACAGCCGACGGCTACCAGTGACTACATGTAAAAATGATGAATGTAAAGAGAAATATCCATAAGTGCCATGCCCTGCAACGTTTCCCATACATGGCTTTTACAGAGCTTGGTGACACTGTGAGGGCACTGCATGCACATAAATGACAGCTTTACAGTGTGCATAAAACTTCTGCGTAGATGCTCATACTTACATTGCCTCGTCTCCAACTCTTATGAAAATGGCTTCATAAAGGAACTGGTCGTAACAGGCAAAATTGAGCTAGATGCTTTAAGCAGGGGGTCATTTTGATACTACTTATCCATCAAATTATGCCCGAGAATACTTGAAATAGGTGAATCACAAATTGGATCATGCCTTTATTATGAGTATGGCGACCAAAATGATGCTTGCTTTTGATTAACTTTAGGGGAATTCCTATAACCTATGGCCAAGCATTTTTACAACAATAATCATGAATGAATGAATGAATGAAAGAATGAATAATTCTCCTTTCTGAAATCTTAGTTAAAGGGGTCATTGACTGCACTTTTTCCACCTTTTAATAGCTCACATGTCTTAATGAAATATTTGTGACATATTTTGTTCACATTTTCTGTAATTTTTTTAATTACTGAAGCATTTTTTTTTAATTTGTTTTTCCTGGCTTTCTTGAAATGCTCTAATTTAAGGCCTATCACTTTAAGAGCCACCCTTCACAGTTTTAATTTCACCCTCCCTCTTAGTCAGTTAGCCATTATAGTTGACTAGCGTCTAGCCTCCCAGCTTGGTTGAGCAGCGCTCTAGTTTACTGATCCACAGTCGATGGTGTATCTCATGTCCGTCCGGTCTATCTCCCAATAATTTTGATGTGATTCCACAACAAATCACTAGCACCGCATGCTGGATGATCGCCGCAACCTGAGGCAAGCTACCAAGCCAAGTGATCTCAAAGGGCAGTGCTGTTCTGTGGGACTCCACTCTGCTCTCACAGCCAGCTGAAAGCTGGAGCGACTATGCTGCCCATGAGAGCAGAGTGGCTCCACAGAGGATGGTGGGGTTGCCGGGCATGAGAGCCAGTAACATCTGTTCCCGGGACATTTTGATTGCAGGAATCCAGAGGCTTCGTTGTGATTACACGGCTTATCACCTGTACTGGCTTGTGGCTCCCATGGCCAGCTAAAGGCTAAAGGTAGCCTATTAGCTCCTGAGCTATTTGCCCACGAGCTAACACTGGTACCAGGACACTGGCTGTAAGCATGGTTTATATTGTTATTTTCTTCAGATCTTAGTCATTCTAATAGCCATCCCTGTTATCACCTGGTTTGGTGGTGTGCCTCGTGTCACTGCGGCCCATCTCTCAGTGTTTTTATCCTGATTCTGCGGCAGATCGCACATACCGGTGTTATGCCGGGAACTCCCTCACCATTCCAGGGGAGTTCTTGGCATAACAGTGGCCAGTAGCCCTGGTCCCGGGCTATAAAAGCGGCCGGTGTGCTGGGGCAGGCGATCTGCCGCGGAATCACAATGAAACCACTCGGAGGTGGGCCGGAGTTAACCAGGTGGTGACAGGGATGGCTATTAAGCTGACTAAGATCTGAAGAAAACAGCAACATATGCTGTGCTTGCAGCCATCGTCCTGGTACCAGTGTTAGCTTGTGGGCTAATAACTCAGGGGCTAATAGGCTACCTTTAGCAACTACTTTGATCTACATGACGGACAGCCAGGAGGGCAAATAATAGAGCAGTGGGTGGGTCTTTAAGATGGCAGTGGGTGGGATTTTTGAAGACTTGATGTAGGAAACTTACCCGGAAGAGTCATAAAAACATTTTTGGGAATTTCTCTGAGAGAAAAACAAGATAAAGGCAATGTGCTTGTGGAAAAATGTGGAAAATTTTTGGCTAATTATGTGACCAGTTAACACATTTGAGACAGTTAAAACCTACAAACATGTGGGTGACACACATGGTGGGCTCACATTTCCACAGAGATATGACTGCATGCGTATTGGGGGTTTCACGTCTGGAAGGACAAAGGACTCGAATCTGCAGAAGATAACGAGGAGGTGTGAGATTTTTCTTTTTGTCCCACAGAAGATGCCCCGGAGGGATTTCCTGTTCATCAAGGAATGAGAGACAATGGTGAAGGTTCAAAGGGATGCTTTGTGACTGTATGTTTACTGAAGCACCATGTGACTTGAGTTCTGATGCTGGAAACATATAAAAGGGTGATGTGATATGATTCTTCCTCTTCTTCCTGCTTTGAGAATGCTAGACGATGTGTTCTGTCAATAAAGCTGAACCTGAGAACTAAACTCAGCCTCATCATTCGAGCACATCCTCTACACTGGTGACCTACGACAAAGAATGAGCAGACAGAATTCTCCCGAGCGGGGCTCGGCGGAAGCCAGCCTGATGGCCGCCTCCACGATCCGGCTGCCCGATTTCTGGCAGCACAGCCCGCACTCATGGTTTAGCGCAGTCGAGGCGCAGTTCAACCTCCGGAGAATCTCCAACGACGACACAAGATTCTACCATGTGGTAGCGAAGCTGGACAGCAACACGGTCCAGAGAGTGGAGGATCTGGTTAATCATCCACCAGACAGCGACAACTACAGCGCATTGAAGGACACGCTGATCAGCCATTTCACCCCTTCGGTCCAACAGCGAGCAGAGGGGCTCCTGACGTTGACGGAGTCAGAGAACGATAGACCTGCGGACCTGATGGTGAAGATGCTGAGGCTGAAAGTCTCTGAGGATGGCGAATTCATTTTCGCCCACCTTTTCCTTCGGACCCTGCCGCCAGCAGTGAGAGTGGCCCTGGCAGAGTCGCCCCGATTGGCCAGGCGAGACTACCATGGGCTGAGCAAAGAGGCGCAGCGGCTTGTCGACGGCCACAAGCGGAACGCGGTTTCGGCCGCGGCAGCTAGCCCAGGAACGGCGTCCGGAGACAGCGCAGATCCAGCAGCCGCGGCGCCAGACGCACCAACGACGGCGGCGATGGGGACCAGGCGGCACGGAGCGGAGGACAGCCGGTGCTTCTACCACCGCCGTTTTGCAGAGAGGGCGCACAAGTGCATCCCGCCGTGCAACTTCAAGCGCCAGGGAAACGCCAGGACCGAGGGCCGGTAGCAGCTGCGACCCTCTGCGACGAGAACAAGCTGCTTTACCTGACAGATGCACACTCGGGGAAACAGTTCCTCGTGGACACAGGCTCCCAGCTGAGTTTCGTGACACCCACCTACGCGGAACGGCTGATGCCGTCTAAAGCTCCCTGGGTGTCAGTGTCAGCAGCGAACGGCTCCACGATTAAAACGTTCGGTGAGAGGACCATGCTTCTGTCCTAACAGGGCCGTTCATTTGAGTGGACTTTTATTGTAGCAGCAGTCAGTTTCAACATGTTAGGGGCTGATTTTTTGTGCTCACATGGTTTATTGGTTGACCTTGCTAATAGACGTCTGATTAATGCACTGTCTTTTCATTCTATCCCCTGCACAGCTCGGGTGGCCCCGCCGACTGCACATGCCAGCGTCTCAGCTGCGGGTGGTAAGTTTCACACATTGCTCGCTCAGTTCCCAGCACTCACAGTCCCCACGTTTTCGGCGACGGTGGCTAAACATGGGGTGGAGCATTTTATCACCACCACTGGGCCTCCCGTCTTTGCAAAAGCTCGGCGCTTGGACCCAGCTAAACTGGCCATCGCGCGCGAGGAGTTCACTAATCTGGAAAAACTGGGCATTGTTAGACGCTCCAAAAGCCCCTGGGCTTCGCCGTTACACATGGTCCCAAAAGCTGATGGCTCGTGGCAACCTTGCGGCGATTTCCGCAGGTTGAACAACGTTTCAGCACATGACCGCTACCCAATTCCGCACATTCAGGATTTTTCTGTTCATTTGGCGGGGGCGCGCATTTTTTCTAAAATAGACTTGGTGCGCGGTTACCACCAGGTTCCAGTGCACGCGCAGGATGTACCCAAAACAGTGGTCATAACTCCTTTCGGCCTTTTTGAGTTTTTGCGCATGCCTTTTGGCCTCAAGGGGGCCGCGCAGACTTTCCAACGCATGATGGATGCAGTTTTACGTGGCCTCCCTTTCGTGTTCGTTTATTTGGACGATATTTTAGTAGCCAGCACGTCCGAAGGCGAACACGAAAGCCACCTCACAGCAGTTTTTCGGAGGCTGGCAGAGCACGGGTTAATAGTTAACCCAGCGAAGTGCCAGTTTGGGGTGGCGCAGATTGATTTTTTGGGGCATCGCGTTTCGGCAGAAGGAGCGGTTCCTCTGCCCGATAAGGTGCGCGCAATAACAGACTTTCCGCTACAGGAGTTTCTGGGGATGGTCAATTTTTACAACCGGTTCCTCCCAAGTGCAGCACGGCTCATGCAGCCATTGTACACTGCATTAAAAAAACAAAAGCCCGCAAATAAAGTTGAATGGTCTCTGGAGCGGGAGCGCGCTTTTGCCCAGGTCAAATCAGCCCTGGCAAATGCAGTTTTGTTAGCACACCCAGTTCCAACGGCCCGCATGGCGCTCACCACTGATGCTTCCGATGTAGCAGTGGGGGCGGTAGTTGAACAGTTTGTGGCAGATACCTGGCAACCTCTCGCGTTTTTCAGCAGGACTTTGCGCGATAGTGAGCATAAATACAGTGCGTTTGACAGGGAGCTTTTGGCCCTACACTTGGCCATCCGCCATTTCCAGTTCTGGTTGGAAGGGCGACGCTTCACCGCGTTTGTGGATCACAAACCGCTAACATTTGCGATGGCCAAAATTTCAGAACCCTGGTCAGGCCGGCAACAAAGGCAACTAGCCGCAATATCGGAGTTCACCACTGATATTCAGCATGTCGCGGGTAAACACAATGTTGTGGCAGACTGTCTCTCGCGCGCGGTAGCAACACCAAGCCCCATGGGGGCAGACTCTGTAGCCGTGGCCGCGGGCCCGGGCAGTGACGCGGGAGCGCGCGCAGCCCCGGTCTGTGTAGGGTTAGATTATGCAGCCATGGCCGCGGAGCAGGTTAACGACGCAGACGTGCGCGCGCTCCAGTCTGGACCAACAGGGTTAAGGCTGGAGCACAGGGTGCAGCAAATTGGTATGCCCCCACTAATCTGCGATGTCTCCACGGGACGTGCCAGCCGCGTGGCGTCGCCGCGTTTTTGACTCGGTCCATTCTCTCGCGCACCCGGGGGTGCGCACATTGATTAAGTTGGTGGGGGAGAAATTTGTTTGGCCCGGGTTGCGCAAACAGGTCAAGGAATGGGTGGTGGCCTGCGTAGCGTGTCAGCGAGCCAAAATACACAGACACGCTAAGGCTCCGTTAGAACCTTTTCACATCCCCGCTAAGCGTTTTGATCAAGTGCATGTTGACTTGGTGGGCCCGCCCCCACCATCACACGGGCACACACATCTTTTGACGATGGTGGATCGCACCACGCGTTGGCCAGAGACGATTGCGCGAGCATTTTTAGCAGCGTGGGTTGCGCGTTTCGGTGTACCGTCGGACATAACATCCGACAGGGGTCCCCAATTTATTTCCGAACTATGGTCATCCATGGCCCGCAGCTTGGGGGTGAAGATTCATCGCACTACCGCATATAACCCCCAGGCTAATGGTTTATGCGAACGCTTTCACAGGTCATTGAAAGCAGCCTTCAGAGCGTCGCTGACGGATACAAATTGGGTGGACAAACTTCCATGGGTTTTATTGGGGTTGCGTTCTGCACCTAAGGAAGATTTGCATGCCTCCCCAGCTCAGTTAGTCTTTGCACAGCCTCTCCGTTTGCTGGGGGAATTTCTCCCCGATAATCCCGCACCAAATGGCCCCCCTGCTCAGCCGTGGCAGAGCGACTCGGGAACAAACACACTCCCTGGCCCGGTCCATCACAGTTTCCCACACGTTTTTGTGCCAAAGGCTTTAAAAAATGCAGAGTTTGTTTTTGTTAGACATGATGCTCAGCGTCCAAGTTTGCGACCGTTTTATGACGGACCGTTCAGAGCGCTGGAGGCCGGGCAGAAGCATTTTCTGCTAGATTTAGGGGGCAGAAGGGAGTTGATTTGCATAAACAGGCTCAAACCCACTTTTGTTTTGGCTGATGAGCAAGTGCAGCTCGCGAGCCCCCCCCGCCGTGGCAGGCCGCCGAAAAGGCATTCTCCAGACTCTTCACAGAAATGTGCTAACAGCTTTAATCCACAGATGCAGAGAGATGCTGCAGGGGTAGCAAAGCCAGGTTGCAGCAGATTCGGCAGAAGGTTAAAACCCAGGCAGTTGGTGGATTGATTAGTGATATGTGGAGTGTTTTGTGTTTTTCTTTTTTTATGCCATGCATGTTTTGCCCTTAATAGACGTTTGGGGGGGGTAGTGTGGGTGACACACATGGTGGGCTCACATTTCCACAGAGATATGACTGCATGCGTATTGGGGGTTTCACGTCTGGAAGGACAAAGGACTCGAATCTGCAGAAGATAACGAGGAGGTGTGAGATTTTCTTTTTGTCCCACAGAAGATGCCCCGGAGGGATTTCCTGTTCATCAAGGAATGAGAGACAATGGTGAAGGTTCAAAGGGATGCTTTGTGACTGTATGTTTACTGAAGCACCATGTGACTTGAGTTCTGATGCTGAAAACATATAAAAGGGTGATGTGATATGATTCTTCCCCTTCTTCCTGCTTTGAGAATGCTAGACGATGTGTTCTGTCAATAAAGCTGAACCTGAGAACTAAACTCAGCCTCATCATTCGAGCACATCCTCTACAAAACACACCATTTTTCAGTCACTGATCCCTTTAATATATTAATAACCCTTTTGCATATAAGAACTCACACACCAGCTGCTAAATTTGCACACTGCTCACCTGTTCAGTAGATACAGTATCACCTGTCTGATGTCCATATCATCTCTGCTGCTACTTATCAGTAATTTGTAATTATACACTGCTTGTTGCACAATGCTCATTTGCACACTGTACATAAGTCTATGCCATCTCAGGTTCACATCCGGTTGCACAATGCTCATTTGCACACTGTACATAGGTTCATGCCGTCTCAAGTTCACATCATCTCTGATATCAATATACCACTATCACTTTAGTCATCTGGTGACTTTTCAATTCCATTCCTTGACTGCCTAACTGTGTGTTGGTGTATGTGTCTTAGCATCCATTAGTACTAGGATTGAGTTACTGTGTTAGTGTGTCATGACCTATTAGAATTGTTGTTTCTGTACCTTTTAACTTGGCATTCGTTCGGAGACCAAAGTAAGAATTTCATTGCTCAAGAAATGTAGCATTTCTTAACTGTGCACATGATGATAAAGCCTTTCTTGAATCTTGAATCTCTAATAGATACTCTAGTTAATAGATGAGATGAGCTATAAGTTTAAATCATTCCAGAAGAGCAAGGTGTTAAACTGAATATTTGTTCCCAGATAGAGCAGCTTGCCAAAACTTGTAGTTTTCAGCTCATTCCAGCAAAGATGAAAGGAGCTAATGCTATAATGCGGCGTCCATTGTCCATCTGTTGTCCATTTCACAGGAATCACTGCTCCTCCAAGGCATTTTTCTGATGCTCACTAAACTCACTCACAATAATCCTCAAATGGGTCTTAATGAGGTTGTGTTCAAAGTCAAGGTCAAGGTAAAGGTCAGGAAATCTGGGCACTTACATGTATGTGATCATAGAAAAATCATTACTCTTCCTCGTCAATTACCTCAGTTCTCACCAAACTCACTCACAAAGATTGTCAGGTAGGGCTGTATACAGGTTGAGGTCAAAGTCATGGTCATTGCCAAAAGTCTGGAGATCAGGGCATTTGTGACTTCACAAAAACATTACTTCTCCAAGACCACTGACCTTATCCTTAAGGACAGCTTAGATCAAGAGCGTCCGATCATGTGCCATGGAGGACCAAAGGGGACCCCAATGAATGACGACAACTCGGCATGCGTCCCGTCACCGATGACAGCGACACATCACCGTGACCACAGCCAGCACCAGGTGAGAGAGAAGAAGCCAAACTCATCCCGCATCCTCGCCGAGTATCAGCCTCAGGGAGCTGCGGCAGCACTGCAGGATGGAGAGTTTGTGGCCCAGCAGGACCCAGCAGAGCAATGCCAACCGAGGGCACATCCTGCCCCTGACGTGGATGGCACACTGCCACAGCAGCAACTAACATCAGAGATGAGACAGCAACAGTGCCGAGTGCAGCCGAACAGATTGCCGCTCACAGTGTGGGGTTCGCATTTGGGTTCGGATCGGCCAATCTGAACGCCTGGGCCTGCAGATGCTCCATTCACAGAGGATGGGAATCACTGCACGAAAGAGGCCAGCCATGTACAGATGGCCGATGGTTCGAGAGGGTACGCCAGCTGTCTGCGGAAGGTAAGAGCAGCTGCCTCGGATCAAGATGCAGCGTTGGAGCTGACCCAGCTGGTATGGGACCTGGTTTGGGACGTTAAGGACGAGTGAGTCATGACTCCAACGAAATGGCACCCAGGTCCGCTACAGCTGGCACCTCCAGGGGCGCGCCAACCACGGGCTCGGCTGAAGTTGAACTGTAAGCAGCGACTGTGTTTTGATATGTTTAACAGAGCACGACTGCTTCAGTAGCTCAAGTAGATTCATTTTGTCTTCTTTTAATTATTTACCTTTTGTTCTTATTAAAAACAAAAATAGAAAGGAGAGGTGTCAGAGGTGTCAATAGAAAGGAGAGGTGTCATTTTATCAGCTGACTTTCGTACGCAACGAAAGTCAGCTGATAAAATGACACCTGGTAGCAATCAGCTGACTCTTCTGACGAAGGCTGCAGTGCACAGTCGAAACCTGTAAAGAAGGAAAAAACATCTCCTTTCTATTTTTGTTTTTAATAAGAACAAAAGGTAAATGACTACTTCAGTGGTGGGAGAATAATCCACCCAGTCATGCAGGGTTAGCCGGCAGTCTACCCGGTGGCCTAGGTCCTGTTTTCTCTGTCTGTTGTAAAAAAAAAAAAAAGCTGCTGTGAATTAAAAGTTCATAATGTGTGATAATGTTTTAGTTTTTTTCGGGGGGGGATATTAGGTATTCCCCCATACTAACAGATAGGCAGCACGGACGCAACGTTAAGTGCACGGGTGACGTCAGCACGCCGTGCCCATTTAAGGCCACTGTTGGTGGAAGGTGTCCTCTTTGGCGCTCCGCCTCAGAAATGCAACAGCCTGTATAACGACAGAGTTAGCTTGCATGTCTTACACTGCGGCAAGTGTATCTGTATTGTCTTTCTAATAAAGTTTGCGTTCAGTACAACTCCTTCCTCTGCTACACTGCTTTCCAAACATAACACTGTCGAGATCCATTAAAGGGCACAGCGCAAAGTTAGTACTGGAAAGGCATGGACAAAGCTAATTTTGCATCTGACCTCATTGCAGACGTATGTATTTGTTGGAGTTGCCATGCCAAAGCACAAATTTGGGGGAGGACAGTATTTACAGGTGCAGCTCGATAAATTAGAATGTTATCAAAAAAGATTTATTTCAGTAATTCAGTTCAAAAAATGAAACGCCTATGTTGTATAGCTTCATTACACACACATCGATATATTTCAAGTGTTTATTTCTTTTAATTTTGATGATTATGGCTTGTAGCTCACGAAAACCCAAAATTCAGTTTCTCAAAAAATTAGAATATTACATAAAACAAACTGTAAAAAGTGGATCTTTGATAGAAATGTTGGCCGGCTGAAAAGTATGTCCATGTACACACTCAATAGTTGGTCGGGGCTCCTTTTGCATGAATTACAGTATCAGTGTGGGATAGCACGAAGGTGATCAGCTTGTGAGGTGTTATGGAAGCCCAAGTTGCTTTGATAGTTGCCTTCAGCTCATCTGCATTGTTGGGTCTGGTGTCACTCATCTTCCTCTTGACAATATGGAATAAATTCTTTATAAGGTTTAGGTCAGGAGAGTTTGCTTGCCAGTTAAGCACAATGATACCATGGTCATTAAACCAGGCAGTGTGGGCAGGTGTCAAGTCCTGCTGGAAAATGAAATCAGCATCTACATGAAGCTTGTCAGTTTTAAAAATTGGCCCAATCTCTCAGTGATCTCTATGCTGTGTAAAGGGGCCCTTAGTGACAATAGATTAGATTAGATTCAACTTTATTGTCATTACACATGTATGAATACAAGGTAACGAAACACAGTTTAGCATCCAATCAGAAGTGCAAAGGACAGCAGTGCAGTATATACGGTAATTAACAGTATGTGCAATTTAAGCAAATGTATGCAAATATATTCAGCAGTGCAGAAAGTTAAATAAATAAATAAAATCAATAATCAATCAATCAATAAATTTCACTGAAAAGAAGAATTTTCCTTAGTTACAAATAAAACATATATTAACTTTTTTTTTTTTTTTTTTTTTTCCGGTTCCGGTTCCGCCGGACCGGCGGCGCCACACGAGTCGGCTGCCTGTTGCAACAGCCTTTTTTTTAATCTTCCTTCTTCTTTCTACACCCTTCACTCTGTATATATGTATATCACGGACGCACGGATCACCCCGGGGGTCTCCCGGGTCGGCGGACGGAGCCACGGTTTGCAGCGGGAGACGTTACAGCGGGGAGGAGCTAGTGCTAGCTAGCACTTGGCTGCCGCCCGGTGCTAATGGGAAACTCGACATACCGGGAGCTGTAGCGAAAATGACGCGGGTACCGGGCTGGAGTTTAGGCGGCGTGAAAGAAATATAAGACAGAATAATAAAGAGCGATGGCAAGAACCAAGCAGACCGCCCGTAAAATCTACTGGAGGAAGAAGCCCCCCCCCCCCCAGGAGACAGCTAGCCACCAGGGCTGCTCGGAGAGGCGCTCCGGCCACCGGCAGAATGAAGAGGCCTCGCCGTCACAGGCCCGTGGCTCTGACAGAGATCTGTCGCTGCCAGAAATCCACGGAGCTGCTCATCCGTAAGCTGCCCGTCCAGCGCCTGGTGAGGGAGATCGCTCAGGACTTCAAGACCGTCCTGCGTTTCCTGAGCTTCGCCGTCATGGCTCTGCAGGAGACCAGCGAGGCCCACCTGGTGGTCTCTTCTTCGCTAAGGGGGTCACCATCATGCCCAAAGACTTCCAGCTGGCCCGTTGCATCCGCGGAGAGAGAGCTTAGACTTTCTGCTGCACATTCACCAGCCATAATGCTCTGCACTGTGTGTCTATATATATATACATTTATAGTAATATGGACATATGTTTACTAGATGATGTTTTTTCTTGCCTTCTGATTGTTGCTCTGAGTGTTGCTATCCCTATGCTGTTGCAATCCTGGAATTTCCCCATTGTGGGACTAATAAAGGCTTATCTTATCTTAACTTTGAAGAAAAAAGTAAATAATGGGGCCATTTATACACAGCAAATCGTTTTAAATGTGGAAAACCATTTGTTTAGTACCTTAAAGGGGGGCATATGCACTTTTTCCACATGCTTACACAGACCCTAGAAGTTCTAATGACATGTCTGTGACATGCTTTGTACAAAATACCTCAGGGTTTGAATATTTCACCACCATTTTCAACCCTGATTAAAAACACTTCTTTCAAATGACCCATTTTAGTGCATTTTTTTTTTTAATGCAACCCTCCTTCTTACATCATTGCTGAGATCAATGGTTTATACCATGGTAAAAGTTTTCAATCAATCAATCAATCTTTATTTCGGATAGATTAAAAGTACAGATTAAAAGAAACAGAATAATATAACAAAGGGGGAAGAAAATCCAACAAGGTCAAATTAGACAATAACTCCTCTGATTATACAGTTCAACATAAGTTATCCGAAATGGGTGATGGCTGAAGCTGCAGCTTATATTGCCAACCCATATTCCATCCAAGAATTCAAAAAAAAAAACAAAACAAGAGCGATTACAATTCAGAACAAAGCTAAGACAAAATGTGACAAAAAAAAAATAAGCAGCAACACAACGCAGACTGGATATGACAATCCTTATGTGATTTTACATGTCATCTTGTATATATGTTTGGAGTATTTCTTCCTTTAGTTTTTGTTTAAATTGTCCAAGCGTTGTACATGATTTTAATTCAGGTCCAAAATCGTTCCATAATCTGACTGCACTGAAACACAGTGTTGCTTGGTGGTAGTTCTCACTGAAGGTTTTTGAAATATACAGTGGGGCAAAAAAGTATTTAGTCAGCCACCAATTGTGCAAGTTCTCCCACCTAAAAGATGAACGAGGTCTCCAATTTTCATCATAGGTATACCTCAACTATGAGAGACAAAATGAGAAAAAAAATCCCAGAAAATCACATTGAAGGATTTTTAATGAATTAATTGGTAAATTCCTCTGTAAAATAAGTATTTGGTCAATCCCAAAAGTTCATCTCAATACTTTGTTATATACCCTTTGTTGGCAATGACAGCGGTCAAATGTTTTCTGTAAGTCTTCACAAGGTTTTCACACACTGTTGCTGGTATTTTGGCCCATTCCTTCATGCAGATCTCCTCTACAGCAGTGATGTTTTGGGGCTGTCGCTGGGCAACACGGACTTTCAACTCCCTCCAAAGATTTTCTATGCGGTTGAGATCTGGAGACTGGCTAGACCGCTCCAGGACCTTGAAATGCTTCTTATGAAGCCACTCCTTCATTGCCCGGGCGGTGTGTTTGGGCTCATTGTCATGCTGAAAGACCCAGCCACGTTTCATCTTCAATGCCCTTGCTGATGGAAGGAGGTTTTCACTCAAAATCTCACGATACATGGCCCCATTCATTCTTTCCTTTACACGGGTCAGTCTTCCTGGTCCCTTTGCAGAAAAACAGCCCAAAGTATGATGTTTCCACTCCCATGCTTCACAGTAGGTATGGTGTTCTTTCTCCTCCAAACATGACAAGTTGAGTTTTCATCAAGAAGTTCTATTTTGGTTTCATTTGACCATATGACATTCTCCCAATCCTCTTCTGGATCATCCAAATGCTCTCTAGCAAACTTCAGACGGGCCTGGACATGTACTGGCTTAAGCAGGGGGACACGTCTGGCACTGCAGGATTTGAGTCCCTGGCGGCGTAGTGTGTTACTGATGTAGCCTTTGTTACTTTGGTCCCAGCTCTCTGCAGGTCATTCACTAGGTCCCCCCGTGTGGTTCTGGAATTTTTGCTCACCGTTCTCGTGATCATTTTGACCCCACGGGGTGAGATCTTGCGTGGAGCTCCAGATCGAGGGAGATTGTCAGTGGTCTTGTATGTCTTCCATTTTCTAATAATTGCTCCCACAGTTGATTTCTTCACACCAAGCTGCTTACCTATTGCAGATTCAGTCTTCCCAGCCTGGTGCAGGTCTACAATTTTGTTTCTGGTGTCCTTTGACAGCTCTTTGGTCTTGGCCATAGTGGAGTTTGGAGTCTGACTGTTTGAGGTTGTGGACAGGTGTCTTTTATACTGATAACGAGTTCAAACAGGTGCCATTAATACAGGTAACGAGCGGAGGACAGAGGAGCCTCTTAAAGAAGAAGTTACAGGTCTGTGAGAGCCAGAAATCTTGCTTGTTTGTAGGTGACCAAATACTTATTTTACCGAGGAATTTACCAATTAATTCATTAAAAATCCTTCAATGTGATTTTCTGGATTTTTTCTTCTCATTTTGTCTCTCATAGTTGAGGTATACCTATGATGAAAATTGGAGACCTCTCTCATCTTTTAAGTGGGAGAACTTGCACAATTGGTGGCTGACTAAATACTTTTTTGCCCCACTGTACATGTTCCTCTGAAATGATATTGTTTCTCCCTTATTTGGAACAGCTTTTGGATATTTGCAGGCAGTGATAGATTCTTCACTTTAAGCATTATTACTGCAGTTTTAAAGTCAACCAGATCTTTCAACTTGAGAGCTTTTAATTTAAGAAAAAGTGGGTTTGTTCGTTCCCTGTAAGCAGCTTTGTTTATTATTATAAGAGCTCTCTTCTGAAGCATAAACACTGGATATATGTTTGTTTTATATGTATTTCCCCATACTTCAGTACAATATGTCATGTATGGGAGTATTAATGAATGTTACAAGGTATATAGTGTGGGCTGATTGAGCAAATATTTCACTCTGTGTAGTATTGCAATTGATTTGGATATTTTACCTTTAATATAATTAATATGTGACTTCCAGCACAGTTTATTATCAATTATTACGCCAAGAAATTTAGTTTCGGATACCCTTTCAATCTCTACACCATTTACACTGAGTTTAGATACTAAGTTGTTGTGATGGTTGTTAAAAACTATAAATTTTGTCTTACTTAAATTGAGCGTTGATTTGTTTGAATCAAACCACAGTTTAAGCTTTCCTAATTCCTTTCCGAGTGTATCCAAAAGTTGTTCCAAATTGCTTCCACTGCATAATAAATCAGTGTCATCGGCAAACAATATTAAATCCATTTTTTCTGAAACTTTACATATATCATTTATATACATATTGAATAACAATGGCCCCAAAACTGAACCCTGTGGGACTCCACAAGTAACCTTCAGTAACTGTGAGTTTTTGTTACCAACACATACATACTGATATCTATTCTTTAAGTAACTACATAACCAGGACAGTGCTACCCCCTAATACCACAATTTTGTAGTTTCTTTAATAGTAAATTATGATCCACTGTATCAAATGCTTTTTTAAGATCCAGGAATACCCCAACTGAATACTCTTTATTTTCAAAGGCAGTTGATATTTTTTCTATAAATTCCATTAGAGCAAATGCAGTTGTCCTCTTGTGTCTGAACCCATATTGCTGCTCACACAATAAATTATTCTTCAGTATGAAGTTGTCAGTTCTCTCATAGAATATTTTTTCAAGTATCTTGGAAAATTGCGGCAATAGTGAAATTGGTCTATAGTTTGAAAGTTCCCCTCTGTCACCCGTCTTGTATATCGGAATTACTTTAGCTATTTTCATTGCATTGGGAAATATACCTGTTTGGAGAGACAGGTTACAGATACACGTCAGTGGTTTCACTAAGCATTCAATAATAGTTTTGACTAAGAGCATGTCAATACCATCACAGTCCATAGATGTTTTACTTTTAAACGATTTAACAATTTCAATGACCTCTCTCTCGTCTGTGTTCTTTATGAAAGTGGAGTCTTTTATAGCAGTGTTTTTGCTTATTGTATCACCTGTGGGTGCCGTAATGGGTATTTCTCGAGCCAAATTAGGACCAATGTTAACAAAAAAGTTATTAAATTCATCTGCAGGTGAAGCTGCATTCACACTCTGAGTCGTTGTATTATTTTTTGAGAAATTGGTTGGGTAGCTTGTATTTCTGTTTTTATTTCCAAGAATATTAAGTATTGTCCATGTATTTTTAATATTGTCTCTGTTTTTCTCCAGTTCTTTACAGTAATAGTCTCTTTTACTACATCTTATTATATATGTTAACTTATTTTTGTATGTTTTATACCACTGCTCTGCTTCTTTTGTCCTTTTGTTTAGGAAAGCTTTATATAATAAATTTTTCTTCTTACACGCCTTTTGTAATCCTTTGGTTAACCATGGCTTATCGGCAAATTTATGTTTAAGCTTTTTCTTTACTAATGGACAATTTTTTTTCATAAAGAGTGGTTACAATGTTTATAAGTGTGTCATAGGCTTCATTTACATCTGATACATAGACTTCTGTCCAGTCTTGCTTCAGCAAGTCTTCTTTAAAAGAACTGATTGCATTTTGTGATTTGTATCTGAACGATTTTAAATTTTTTTCTGTATTGGCCCCCGTGTGGCCATGGATAAGTGCAAAGGTTGGCAAACGGTCACATATCATTTATCAATAATCCACTTTCTATTTTCTTATCAATAATATTAACAAACAGGTTGTCAATAAGTGTAGCAGTGTGAACTGTGATTCTACTGGGATGTGTTATTGTGGGATATAGACTCATGCTGTACATAGAATTCATGAACTCTGTAATTACATTTTGTTGATATGGATTTAGTAAATCAATATTGAAATCTCCACAAATTACTACCATTTCTCATAACCATACAGTTAGCTGTTAGCTTTGGCTGTTGAAACCAGCTTGAACTAAAAATGTAAATTTGCTGAATGTAGGAGTGCAAAAACACAAATAAAGCATCAGTGGGGACAAGGTGTGTGGTTTGAGAGGCGGATAGGACAATAATTCAATTCAACTTTATTTATATAGCACCATTTCACAACAACAGCCATCTCATAGCACTTTCAAACTGTAGGGGAAAACCCCACAATTGCAGAAAGAGCACAGCAATCAGGCGATTCCCATGTGAGCAAGCACTTGGCGACAGTGGAGAGGAAAAACTCCCTTTTAGAAGGAAGAAACCTCCAGCAGAACCAGGCTCAGGGAGGGGCAGTCGTCTACTGCGACTGGCTGAGGAGTGAGTGGATAGAGCAGAAGAAGAAAAGAACAGACATTTCGAGAACAAACAGCACCACGGAGACTCAATATATGAGAGAGCAAACAGATGTTTATGATAAGCAAAAATATTAAATTGAGAGTTAAGAAAGACGTGAAAGCCCAGTGCATTGTGGGAGATTCCCTGGCTGTCTAAACCAATTAACAGCATAACTAAGGGAGGATTCAGGGTCACCTGATCCCATGCTAACTACAGGATTTTTTCAAAAACAAAAGTTTTAACCCTATTCTTAAAAACATAGGTCGAGTGTGTCTCCTCAACTCCTCAACTCTGCAACTGGTTCCATAGGAAAGGAGCCTGATAACTGAAAGCTCTGCCTCCCATTGTACTATATATACACTACCAGTCCCCGGGGTATAATGAACACAAGAAGCATTAGTTAAAGAGGCCATTGGCTACTCTTTTTCCACATTTTAATGCAATGTCTGTGATATATTTTGGTGAAAATGTTTTTAATTATTTAATTATTGCAGCATCATTGTGAATCATCTTTTGCGCCCTTCCTCAAAATGGTTGGTTTCTGTGCTTGTCTCTTGAAATCTGGAAGATCAAATTTAACTCCACCCTCCCTTTTATAAGATAAGATAAGATAAGCCTTTATTAGTCCCACAACGAGGAAATTCCAGGATTGCAACAGCACAGGGATAGCAACACTCAGAGCAACAATCAGAAGGCAAGAAAAAAAAAACAAGCAAGCAAGAGCAGCTAATATACATATGTACATATTACTATAAAATATATATATACACACACACACACAGACACACAGTGCAGAGCATTGTAGCTGGATGGAATAAATATATGAATATATGAACACACAGTGCAGAGCATTGTAGCTAGATGGAATAAATATGTAAATACATAAACACCCACAGTACGGAGCATTGCAGCTAGGTGGAATAAATATGCAAGTATATAAACACACACAGTGCGGAGCAATGTAGCTAGATGGAATAATATGTAGATATATTAAAAACACAGTGCGGAGCATTGTAGCTAGATGGAATAAATATATAGATATATAAATATAAACACACCCAGTGCTGAGCATTGTAGCTAGATGGAATAAATATGTAAATATATAAACACACACAGTGCAGAGCATTGTTGCTAGGTGGGATGAAACAGCATAACCGTCTATTTAGTTATCCTACATGGTATGATTATGTGCCCATACATATTCTCACCCTCCATAGCGACCGGTATGTTCCTAGTTGTATGCCGGAGAGGACCATAGTGTAAGTCTATTGCATCTTTTGCATTCAAAAAAACTATTAGTTTGTTACGTCTTTTTGCTATCTCTGCGAGCAGCCCTGCTTAGGTTGTACAGTCTGACAGCCGTTGGTAGGAAGGACCTACGAAACCTCTCGGTTGTGCACCTGGGATGATGTAGTCTGCTGCTAAATGAGCTCCTCAGTGCATCCAGTATGTCCTGCATAGGGTGGAACTTGGACTCCAGCAGAGATGACAGTTTAGCCACCGTCCTTCTCTCTCCTATCTCCTCCATCGGATCAAGGCGCTGCCCCAGGACAGAGCTAGCTTTCTTAATCAGTTTGTTCAGTCTCTTTCTATCGGCTGCAGTAATGCCACTGCCCCAGCAGACCACTCCAAAAGTGATGGCTGATGCCACCACCGTGTCATAGAATGACTTCAGCAGCGCCCCTTGTACACCAAAAGACCTGAGTCTCCTCAGCAGGAACAGTCTGCGCTGTCCCTTCTTGTAGAGTGCGTCAGTATTGTGTGACCAGTCTAGTTTATTGTTCAGATGAATACCCAGGTACTTATAGGATGTCACCATCTCGATGTCTGTTCCCTGTATATTTACTGGTGCTGTGAGGGGCTGCCCATGCCTGCGGCAGTCCACCACCAGCTCCTTAGTTTTCCTCGCGTTGATCTGGAGGCAGTTCCGATGGCACCAGTCCACAAAGTCCTGGATAAGCCCTCTGTACTCAGCTTCATCTCCGTTGGAGATGAGACCAACGATCGCAGAGTCATCAGAGAACTTCTGTAGATGGCAATGTGTTGTGTTGTGTGAGAAGTCCGCAGTATAAAGAGTGAACAGGAAGGGAGCCAGCACCGTTCCCTGGGGGACCCCCGTGCTACTGATGATCGTGTCGGAAACACAGTCCCGGGTTCTCACAAACTGAGGCCGGTTCGTGAGGTAGTCCAGGATCCACGATGACAGGTGCTGGTCCACCCCTGCGTGCAGCAGCTTGTCCTTCAGGATCATCGGTTGGATGGTGTTGAAAGCACTGGAGAAGTCAAAGAACATGATCCTCACCATATTCCCGGGCTTCTCCAGGTGGGACAGAGAACGGTGAAGGAGGAAGATCACCGCATCCTCCACCCCAATGCCATGCTGGTAGGCGAACTGGAGTGGATCCATCGCTGGTTCCACCAGGGGGCGGAAGATGAGCAAGGAGCAGTCTCTCCAGGGTCTTCATCAAGTGGGACGTCAAGGCCACCGGTCTGTAGCTGTTCAGGTCTTTGGGGTGGGAAGTTTTTGGTACAGGTACCACACAAGATGTTTTCCACAGCTGTGGTACCCTCCCCAGTTTCAGGCTCATGTTGAAGATATACGTCACAATCCCACACAGCTGGTCTGCACAGGACTTGAGGAGTCACTATTTTATGTCACTATTGCTAATCTTAATAACCCTCTAACTGTCCCAGTCGCTGTATGGCGACATAACTCCTAGTGGTCAAGAGTGGTAAATTTTTTTGTCAATAAAATAGTTCAGATTTCCAAGGCTATAACTTGAAAGTTGCAAGAGATAATGGCTTACTGTCAATTAGAAAGATGTAGATTATGATCCAAAGTTTCAGATAGGAATAAATTTTTGCATCTAATTTGCATAATGTCGCGGCAGCTATAGAAATTCCATAACTCAGTAAAAAGTGGACTTTGGACATATTTACACAAAGAATGGTTCTGTTTTTTGACACCGTTGTCTCTACAGGGGTATGCTGTTATCTTATCTTCAAAGTATATGAAACAGAAAATCAGTACAATGTAAAAAAAAAAACCAAATAAATTTGTCACTGGCTGGGGGGACTCACTTGCTCACGTGACCGGTCCGTTTTTGTCCATCGTGGTCATTATTTTGTGTTCTGTCTGTCATTTGCGCTCTCTCCCACATCTACAAACTCTTAGGATTATCCCACGTAAATTTCGTTTGTATTCCACGACTATTTTTGGACTAAGAAGCCGTTATGTGACGACAAAATGTCAATCAATGGTGGCCATATTAGCTAAGAACAAAATGATGTCATTTTGTTCTTGCAGCCCTGGTTTGGGAGTTCTTGCAGCTTGTACTTGACACATCATCATGGCAGAACTTTTTTCTTGCGTGGTGTCCAAGAACTATTGTGTGACTGGTCAGAAATTTGAATTTCCCAGGAGTTCTGCACTTGAGTTTATTGTGAAGGATGAAATGTCCTGGCCAGAAAGAACTTTGTTCTTGTTCTTGCCATCTCAAGAAAAAGAAAGAATTTCTCTGTTCTTGTGGAGTATGTAAAGCTCTTAGCATGGCTTGATCCTGAGCCATCCATTTTCTTCAATCCATCCATCTTCTTCCGCTTAATCCTTTTCGGGTCGCGGGGGGCTGGAGCCTATCCCAGCATCTTCGGGCGAGAGGCAGGGTACACCCTGGACAGATCGCCACTCCATTGCAGGGCAAACACAGAAAGACAGACAACCATTCACTCTCACAGTCATACCTAAGGACAATTTAGAATCCCCAGTTTGATGTTAATTAACCTAACTTGCATGTTTTTGGCATGCGGGAGGAAACAGGAGAAATCCCAGAGTAAACTCACGCAGACACGGGGAGAACATGCAAACTCCACAGAGATCACTGTTGGTCGGGGGCTGGGATCGAACCCAGGATCCCCCCGGCCAAGGATGAGTTGCTGGGCTGCTGCAGTGCTAACCACTCCACCACTGCACTGCCCTCAATCCTGAGCCAACTAATGCATTTTTTTCTAAAAGAATGAACAAAATAATGCACAACTGGTGGACAGGGGTGTGTGATTTCAATGGTCCATAGGATATGACCAGTCCCTGTAGTACAATAAGCAGAAAAAACATTTGTGAATGAGTGGCTAAATTGCTAGTATCAGCTAACCACCAACCACCTAGCCAAGCTAATGCTAACGAATCAATGTAGCATCACAGTGAAAATATAACAAAATAAGCCAGAATGATGAGATATTTATTATCAAGTGTAGATTAGTGAAGCAGGTGGAAACAGTGACGATTATTACCCAGGATTTACACTGACTCCAAATGCAGTCCATTGCAGACGCAGTACGATGTGCCCTTGCGTTCATCCCTACCAGCTCCGTTTGTGTTTTGCAGCGGCATAGATGAGAACAGAGTTTGAAATCCAAGATCATGCGAGAATTATACAAAATACGAGATCTTGAGAAAGACCCGAGAGTGACCGAGATGAACCAATCGCAATCACGTGACAACAAAAAGGAAGTGTGATGTAGCGGCTCCTCACCTGGATTTTTGGGCCGTAAATAAAATGTAAGTAACCCGTTTATTTTAATTCTATGAAGCGTTTGTATGTTGAGTCAAGTTTTTATTTTCTCTGACACAGTGGTGGAGGAGTAGACCTCAGAAAATAATGGACAATCTTTAAATCATTTTTAACTAGTGCATGCCTGTAGAAAGCAAGTATTCTTGTCTGACACAGGTAGGCCAATCAGGCTGTACAGGCCCAAATGTAGGCTGTGTTTGAAAGTGGAATACAGAGGTGTAGCCTATATGTAGGCAATCACACATGTTAGACTTTGACAAATATGAAAGGGACTGAACTGAAATTTATTTGATTGCGTGAATATTAATTACAGAATAACTGAAAATAAATGGGACATCCTATATTAGCCACTGTTTAAGAACCACCTGTTTATTTGTTTGTCAGGTTACTTATTTGTGGGATCTTTTATGAGTTATATTCATAATAGTGTATCTTGCACTTTGCGAAATAGGAGTTGTTCAGTCACCATTATAATTTAGTTTATATATGTAGGTTATACTTTATTGTCAATAAATTCATGCAGTACTATAACAGGACACGTTTACAAATATTTGAGACCTATTGTAATGCATCCTTTTATATTTTAGCAATAAGTACAACACACCAAACATTGTTATTATTATTTTTTTTGTATTTGTATTTTGTATACTTTATTGATCCCCAGAGAGAAATTCAGGGCATCCACCTGGATGGATGAGGCAGCCATGGTACAGTGCCAATCCCTTCACCATTCACACCTAGGGCTAGAGTTTCCAATTAACCTAACTTGCATGTTTTTTATACACAGCAGAATGACTCGTTTGGCTGCAACTGTTGCATCAGAGCAAGACTGCCGTCTACCACTGACTGGGCATGTTTACAAATATTTGCGACCAATTATAGTGCATCCCTTTATATTTTAGGAATATTTTAAGTAGAAAACACCAATATTATACAGAGCAGAATGACCTGTTTGGCTGCAACTATTGCATCAGTGTTGCCCATTTGTCAGTAAATATTTAAATAAAAAATATTTATTTTGTTATTTGAGCATTTTTGTGTCCAATTTGGTGACGGTCATCGTTTAGTCAAACCGTGCATGTGGCTACATATGGTATGCAGTTGATCTGGGCATTCTGCTCCACAAATATTAGATAGCTGTGCGAGCACACCGAGAGAAGCGCCATCAGGGACTGTGAATTGTGGTCCTGCAAAGGCACTCCCATCTACCACTGACTGGGTGGGCTGGGCTTGCTTCAGTGCAAAGGACCATGTTGCTGTGTTGAAGAAGGCAGACCCTGGGGTCTGCTGACATTCCCCAAATTATCCATTAGACGTATGCAATCACAGCAACATTACAGTATAATTTTTTTTAAGCAATACAGTATATCTTCTTTATTCTCTCTTTCTTGTCAAATTTGTCTCTTTTCACTTCCTTTCTTCATTTGAGAAACGCTGTGGTGACATGGGTGTTGGAGAAGGCAGACCCCTGGTCCCCGCTGGTATTCCCTGAATTATCCTTTAGACCAGGGGTCACCAACTAAAACTGCAAGAGGTCCAATAAGTAGGTCCTCCTGCCCAGCCAAGGTCCGAGCTCGGAGTGTGAATCTTTAGGCACCTCATGATTCGATTATGAACTCTGATTTGATTGTAAAATCGTTCTCAATGCATCTTGATGCATTTTTTTTTTTTCTGTTCAGGATTTTTCCCTCTCACTGTGTGACATTTTGGTCCTTTTAAAGCAAAGTACTTGCAATGACCTATGAATTTACTTCCAACATCTTTTATTAGAACAAATGAAAGAGAAAACTGACACATGGACAAATTTATCTCAAAATGTGCTTTTAAAAACTGCCACCATTTCATGGACATTCTTTCAGAAGACCAGAACTATTTACAGAGAGGCCAGTATCATTTAACTTGCTTTCACACATTATTTTATTAAGCTCATGTTTTAGCTGTTTTTAGCTCTGTATGAATTTTTAAACAAAAAATACAAAATGAATCCATTGTTCAATTTCAAACAAAATATGTAATTTAAAATTTTGTAAAATTTTGACTCCAAGTAAATAGGTCTAAAATTCTAAAATCCACAACTAAAATCCTAAAAATATTTCCCAGGAGAGTACAAACTAAATTGTATTACATTTTTAAAAAAAGATTAATATCTAAAAACAAAATTTCACAAAAAATCCACCTCTATATAATATTTTCAGTGTAGAAAAACTGTTTCAAATTAAGACAAAAAAAAAAAAAAACGGACACAAAATATAATTCCATACTACAGAATTCCTCCAGCATTTCTTCTTTATCTCAACAGTAAACTGTGTTACAGCATGGATAGAGCTGTAACTCCATGATTACAGGCAAAGGGGAGGTGGAACTTTTCATGCACAGTAACACACGGAGCTTTACTGAGTTTTTACATGATATTGAAGGCTACGAAAAGGGCCTCCATAACCAGTGACCTCACCTCTGCATCCCTGGGCTACTCTGGGCAGAATAGAGGAAGGGGTACTTTGGTAAATACATTCAATTTTACAACAGAGCTTCACTTCATAGATTCAGACCTTAAACGAAGCATGTCTGTCTGGGGTGGATGTCCTGGCTGTTGGCCTTGTGTCGGGGGGAGGAAGGGGGTGGGGGAGGGGCGCAGTGAACCATGATTTTGCAACCTGCTGCATATATTCTGGAGCGGTTGGAGCAGCAGCGTGAGAGTGAGAATGCCGTTCATGGGACAGCGAAGGGGGGCGTCTGTAGTAAGACAGCGCCCAAGGGCTCATGTCATAATCTGTCTGGGCGGTCGCCAGTACAGCAGTTCAGTTCCGCTTTTTTCACATCAAAACAAAACAGTCTCCCTTTTTCCTAAATTGTATCAATAGGCTTCGGGGTCCGGATAGATGACTCTCGGGGTCCGGATCCGGACCGGAGTCCACTAGTTGGTGACTCCTGCTTTAGAGGTACGCAGTCATGGCAACATTACAGTATAATTTTTTAAGCATTACATCTTCACTCATAGGTGTAATTTATGGGGGGGATGGGGTTCCCCCCCACCAAATCAAATCTGTCCAATATAACCCCCCAATAATTTAAAAAAAAATCAACAAGTGAGTATGAAGAAGTTGTCGTTTTTTCATTTGCAAGCAATGAAAAGTAAACATTTCTAATAATCAAACAATGTAACCCCCCCCCCCCCCCGCCCCACAGGCTTGGTATTGCCCAACCGGTCCATGCGCCTTCTTTTGTCAGTACTACTCAGTCATTTGTAGAGGCGGCAGGTGAGGATGCTCGTCTAGTCTAGAATGTACTCAGCTCACAAGTGAGACAGAATGAAAAGGGCTCCATGAAGGGCAACAAACCATTTTAAATTGTTGGTTGCCAAATAAAAGGACAAACCCCTCAATCTAAACGGAGGTAAATATATTGTTGTGTTAGCTGGTGAACTGTCTGAAGTTAGCTGGTTGTTAGTTTGCTAATGTGAGTTAAAGCTATGGGAGTACACCACAGAATGTGCTACCTGGGAGGATTTAGCTGATCTGAGAAATGATTAGCTCTTCTCATGCAAATTTGGACTTTACATTGTATTAATCTTTCATGAAATGTGATCAGAATGGATTTGTTCATCAGCTGTTATAATGAAATTTACATACGTTTCAGTGCTCATTTAAATGTTATTAGCTCCGAACATTTATCAAGGACAAACTCTCTATGCCACTGGTCCTTAAATATAAATGCATTTAAATATTGCTTATCATCCCCACAAAATTCAAGTTAACCTTAAACTGTTCTGTATTTTTAAAGTGTTGTGATTTTGATAATTATAAAATTCAATTAGAAAGCAAGTTTTACCACTTTCGATTATAGACTAAGTCACTCTGAAGGCTATTCTTAAATATCCATGTTAAAAGAAATTGATTATTTTCCCTGCAGATCATTTTCAGATCTTCTATCCTCTGTTAAAATACAACAACTGCACAAAAGAGTATCTAAATGAATATATAAGAAATAAACACCAAATAGATGAATGAAAGAATAGATGCATTTCTTTGACCTAAACATTTTAAAATATTTCATTAAGGAAAATCCAGCACTCTAAATTTTATCCATATGCATAATGTGTTAAAATGAGTTCAAAGGCACTGCAATACAGCATCACTGATTCATTTGGAATTTAATTATTGAGCTTAAAGTCACATTTCTAGTTTTCCGTTGCTATTTTATTTAATCACAAGACAGCATTACACAAATTAGGCAGTGATCAAACACTGAGATACTGATGGCTTATTATCATCACTGTGTAGTGATTTAGTTCCTAGTATAACAAGATTTATCACCTAAACACTGTACCTTTTGAGTTTGTTGGTGTTTAAACTAGAAGTCCCAGAGAGGGGCCATTTGGCCTTTTTACCTAGAAAACCCACAAGAGGGCCAATCGGCCCCTCTCTGGGACTTCTAGTGTTAAAGGTCCATTTGCAATAAAGGGAGCACTAAAAATATAAATAAATTGATAAATAAAAAGTTGCAATGTTTCTTCCAGCATTTTTTTTCTTCCAGCATTTGTCATCTCCCGCAACTATTGCTTTTCCTGTATGGTCACTTCAGTAATGAATATACGTGTGTGTATGTATATATATTATGTATCAATTAAAAATATATTATAAACCCATTTAAAGTTAGAGTTGTCCTCACTACCAACTTCTGGGGCTTGAAATATTCTGTCAAATCTTGTTTCTCCCTAAATAAACTTCATCAGTGTTGTATGTAGCACTGTCACTTTTCTAATGTCACTTTTTTTCTTGTAAAAAGAAAAAAAAAAACTTGTACTTTTTTGTACTTTTTGTATTAAAAATGCAGTATTTCTCCCATGTTGTTTGCCCCCTAAATTCACAGTTTCTCTTAAAAATGTGGCATTTTTCTCAAATTTGCATTTTTTATCATGGAAAATAAGCCTTGTTTCTTATATATTGCAAAATCATTTAATTTTTTTTTCTTTTACTATCATCAAGTTGCTACTTTCTTCTTGTGAATTTATACTATTTTCTCCTAAATTTGCATGCTTTTTTTTTTTTTTTGGTAAATTTGCAAAGGTAAATTTGTTATTTACCTTTTTTGGGGGGAGGGGGATGCCTGAATCCTAAATTTGAAAACTGACTGTCATTGTAAAAATTTAAATGTCTAAATAATGAATCCAGAGTAAATTTTTAATACCAGAATGATTTAGTCACAAATCTACTCACAGATTTACTGAGCACACCACATCTAAGGTGTGGTGTGCTGTGTTCATAATGTCTCCGCAGGCAGGATAACTGTTACTTTTGTCATAGTCTAGCTGACTAAATCACAGTAGTGTCCTTAGTTCATCCGCTTGGTAAGAAATAGCCACATGGTGGCAAGTAGTGACATCATAAAATAATGAAAAAACAGTCCTGTCAGAATAAATGTGTTAATCACCACAACTGATTAATAACAAAATAAAGTGAGTTAAGAATAATGGTGATTAAGCTTCATTGAGTGGCTAGATTAACCTCAATTAATACTTATTGCACTGTTAAGATGGGTACTGCACTGTGAAGGGGTGAAGAATATTTTACATCTTGGGGACGGCAGTGGCTCAGGAGGTAGAGTAGGTTGTCCAATAACCACATGGTCGGCAGTTCAAATCCTGCTCTCCTCAGATATCCTGCCGTTGTGTCCCTGAGCAAGACACTTCACCCCAATTGCTCCTGGTGGGTCTGGAAGCACCATGTTAGGCAGCATGCCACCGTGAATGGGTGGATAGCACGATCTGTAAAGCGCTTTGGTCATCAAGAGATGAGAATAAAAGCGCTATATAAGTGAGTGCCATTTACCATCTTTCCAAGTTTTTGGCATTGAAAAATCTAGCATGAATTACATCCTCCAAAATTGTCCATGAAGTACCTCTTTTAAACCATTTGAACATTAACTGAGCTTTTTTATATGAGGAGAATGTGGCTGCAGCAGGGTGAACCAAAAAGGAGAGGAGAGAGGAGGTAAAGGTAATCAGAGAATCAGCACAGGTGTCCAAAGGGACAGAGATACAGCACTGATGACTAGAGAGAGAGAGAGAGAGAGAGAGAGAGAGGAGGCACAGGAGGCACACATGACCAGGTAACAGTAGTCAAAACTTGATTTCTGCCAGTGCTGAAATACTTAACCCATAACAGGTATTAAGTTGACCTGCTGCTTCATAGTGGCATGGACTATAGGCTGAAGGCTGAATATAGATTTGGTAAAATAAGGAAATAATTTTTACAACTGTTACTAATATGGGAATGCCAAAATAAAGGGGTAAATTAGCCTTGTCCTTTTAGCAAACTTAACCATTTTCCACTCTTCCGCCACACTAGGATACATATACTGTCATTTTTTGCTTAAAAAAAATCATTTTCCTTTAAAAATGAAAAAGAGGACATTGGAGACAACTGCCTGTACTGATGACCTGACAGTCCTATAATAAAAAGATTTTTTTTAAAATCCTTATACGGGCATAGCTCTCAACCCCCCCAATGTTTGAAGCAAAGTTATGCCCTTGTCTTCACTATTCTCTCTTTCTTTTCGCTTCCTTTTTTTGTTTGCGAAATGCTGTGGTGACTGACTGGTTGTCATGCCCATATTATCCAATCAGCATGGTCGTGACATCGTGCATTATCCAATCAGCATGGCCATGATGGCCGCGTATTATCCAATCAGCACAGAGTCAATCTGACACCCCGCACACACTGAAGGGCATGAAGAGACAGCGGTGACATTGTGGTGGCTAAACTTGTATTGATAAAAATTACATATTTTGTACTGAGTGATTCCATACTCGGGGATGCACACCCTCGTAACCTCAGGAAACAACGTAAAAAACCCCAAAAACAGATCAGTCTGAGGAATGGTTCAAGAGATATGTGTGGAACAGACAGACACAGAAACACAGACAAAACTTCATGAATTTATAGATAGATGAACAAACAGCTATTAAATACCTCGAGATACCGTGGGATTTCCTTGCAGATTGGATCTGGCATCTGTCAAAAATAGACTCATTGTGTTTCATTAGCAAACCGAATCTGACGAGCCGGATTCATTCTGCAGTGGTCCGGACCAAGTAGGGATTAGAAAATTGACAAGAATGGGAACTATTTGCTGCAGAGGCCAGATCGCTGCTGTAATGTACTGTATCCGGAGTCAGCGTAAATCCAGGGTTACAGTGACTGAAGTATAAAGCAATTTAAAAAAATAAACCACACTTGGTACTAGGGGTGGGACAAAAGAGCGATTCAGTGATGGATGGCAATACTTGACATTAACGACAATGCACCGATCCCTAAATGCATGGATTGATCTTTTATTAATCATCAAATGAATGTTACATATTCACTTGGGTATTCAACCAGTTGTGTTTTCAGTTCACTAGATGGCACAACCTTTTCTTGAAGTATAGGAAAAAACCCTGAAGAGTTAAAATTTCTTCTTGGATAAAATAAGATAAGCCTTTATTAGTCCCACAATGGGAAACTTCCAGGATTGCAGCAGCAAAGGGATAGCAGCACTCAGAGCAATAGTAAATAAGATAAGAACTGGTTAGCCACAACAGTAAATAAGTATACATACAGTATGTACACAGTTGTATACACAGTGCAGGAGCATTGCAGCTAGATGGTATTAACATCATTACGGTTAGTAAAATACCTGGCAGAATATAAATATGGACGAGACAGTATATTTCACATTTGAATCAACAGTGTTGTTGCCACCCTCAATAATAATTGTTATCATCTTAGTTGGGTATTGGAGGGGGACGATCTCTATTGTGCAAAGTTGTGATGGTTTGTACGTTTAGTACAACCTCTATGAGCAGCACCCGTTAGATTATAAAGTCTGACAGGAAGGACCTGCGGAACCTCTCTCTCAAGCACTTAGGATGGCACAGCCTACCGCTAAATGAGCTCCTCAGTGCATTCAGCATGTCCCACATGGGTGTGACTTGGACTCCAGCAGAGATGACAGTTTAGCCACCATCCTCCTCTCTCCTATCTCCTCCACTGGGTTGAGGCGTCACCCCAGAACAGAGCTGTTTTTTTGATCAGCCTGTTCAGTCTCTTCCTGTCAGTTGCCGTGATACAGAGTGGCTGATGTCACCACCAAATCATAGATGGTCTTCGGGAATGCCCCTTGCACTCCAAAAGACCTGAGTCTCCTCAGGAGGTACAGCCTGTGCTGCCCCTTCTTGTAGAGTGCGCTGATATTGTGTGACCAGTCCAGTTTATTGTTCAAGTGAACACCCAGGTACTTGTAACATGTCACCATCTCAATGTCTGTTCCCTGGATGTTTACCGGTGCTGTGGAGGGTTGTCCTCGCCTGCAGCAGTAAACCACTAGTTCCTTGGTTTTCCTCATATTGATCCTGAGGCAGTTCCACAGGCACGGTTCCACAAAGTCCTGGATAAGTCCTCTGTACTCTGCATCATTCCCATCAGAGATGAGGCCGACGATCGCAGAGTCATCAGAGAACTTCTGTAGATGGCAGTGTAGTGTATTGTGTGAAAAGTCAGCAGTGTAGAGGGTGAACAGGAAGGGAGCCAGAACTGTTCCCTGGGGGCCCCCCGTACTGCAAATGATGGTGTCAGACACACAGTCCTGGGTTCTCACAAACTGTGGTCTGTTTGGGAGATAGTCCAGGATCCATGATGGCAGGTGCTGGTCCACAAACTGCAAACAGCAGCTTGGAGAGAAAAACAATATAAAGACTCTGCGTGCGTGTGTGTGTGTGTGTGTGTGTGTGTGTGTGTGTGTGTGTGTGTGTGTGTGTGTGTGTGTGTGTGTGTTTAGAGAGGTAAGTGTTGTGATATTTTTTTGATAATCATGTAACCAAAAGTTTAAAACCTATAAGAACACAGTTTTTCAGTCAGTGACCCCTTCTAAACTAGACTACCTATCTATGAGATTACAGGGCTATTCTAGCCAAAAATATTTAACAAAAATAACCCAGAATGACGTATAAACAACTGTGGATTAATGAGCCACCTGTGAGCACAGCTAACTATTGGCCCTTTTCATTCACCTAGTCCTACCTGTTGCTGTACTCATGACTTTTCATCCATTATTACATTGCACATAACTCTCACACTGCTTTTTACTTCATTCACATTATATCACTGAATCTGAGTTCACATTGAAATATTGTGTGACTGTATATTTTTTCATATATTTCTGCAAAGTGTGGTTAGTCTGAGTAAATAACTGCATATATTCCTGTATATATTTGCATCCTTTTATAGAAACGTGGACAGACTGTAATTTACTGTACATACTCTGTTGTCATTGAATCCTTATTTAAATCCTCCACCTGAACAACGAGAGCAAGTTTTTAGCCAAAGTCAAATTCCTTGTATGTGTTGTGCATACTTGGCCAATAAAGCTGATTCTGATTCTGATTCTGATTTTCGACTAGTACCTGTTTGGCCAGGTACAGTACGGTTCAGTCCAGTTCAGTTCGGTCCGCTTGTGTTTCCATTACACCAGAGTACCGCTTGATGTGGGTGGGATTTGTTACAGGGAGGCGGTGCAACCCTCCTATTATGTAAAACATGCAACCCAGGCAAAACACAACATGGCAGAATACGAGGCAACTGCGGTCTCTAGCTTTTTTGCCAGAGTAAAGGCAGAAAAAGAGCAGAAGGCTATAGGCGGTGAGACAAAACACTCTGGAAAAGTACTGAAGCATTTAGGAAACCATATAGAGCAGTATAAAGCGGAAGACATAAGGATATGAACTACATCACATATGAAGGTAAGCTAATGATTGCTAATGCTACTTTGCTTTAAGTCCGCCGTATTACATTGTAATGTTGGCAAGTTCTCACTGTTAGGTACTAAAATATGTATTCTCTGTGTGTGTGTGTGTGTGTGTGTTTCAGATGGCTCTCTTGTGCCAAAATTATCACTTCAAACCATGGGTCTGGGCGTTCAACACAGGCTCCCAGTGATGAGATGTCTTCATGAACGTGCAGTGGTTACAGAACTTAAGAATGTCTGTAGAAATGTTTAGCTTCCTGTGCAACAAATTGCTCTGATCTGTGTGACAATCATGGAGAGACATCATGGGATGTACCTGCTCCAGCCGGTGGTGTCATGGCAAAACACGATCAGTTGCCAAAACTTGATTGTGAGGTGCCCTATTGTAGTTATGGGGTTATATTAGCCGTAAAATATATATTTCAACAGGTAAACGGTACTGAGTTAGGTATAATAAGATATATTTAACAATTATGATGCATGTTAAGCCAAAACAAACTGGATCTAGGGTTAAAAGCAATTAACACAGTCACAAGGTTACATGGAGAAATAAATGGATTTACTCGATATATATCATAGCGAGTATTGCTGACTACATGTATTGTATAAATATATATTCTCTGCATCAACAGTGAACTATACATGTATTCATTTAGTATAGCACAAGGAATTTTGACAATAAACCTTTGTACTTTTTGCAGATGTGTCTCCACTTTTGTTTTATGTGTGAAGGTTACCACCAAGTGACACAAATTAAATACTAAAAGATTGGAAAAGCTGTCTAAGAACAATCCAGCAGTTTGGGAAATCACTTTTGGTTTGGTCTAAGTCTGCCACCAGAATTATGAGCCATAAAGCAGTTTGTGTTAAAATGTTAAATCCCATTAAACCCTAACCCGGGGGTGTCCAATCATGTGTCATGGAGGGCCAAGACCCTGCAGGTTCTCTCTTCTGCCCAGTCTCTTCAGCAGGTGTTTTCACTGATCAGCAGTCAGTGGAAGAAATTCAGTGGGATTTGCTGTTGAAGACACTGGTTGGAGGTATAGCCTGCAGGGTCTTGGCCCTCCATGACACGATTGGACACCTCTGCCCTAACCCATTATTAGGAAACACAGATGCTAATATGACCCAGAATTCCTCCATATACTGGTACTATCACTAAAGTGTGCAGTGTCTTCTGCACTGGCACGTCCAACAGTACAGTCTTGAGTAAATAAAATAATTGTTTTTGGTTACTTTTTCTTAAAAATGAGCCATTAATTTCGAAGTCACTGATAAATGGTTTGTACTGTTGATTCTTTCCCCACCGGTGTCTTAACAGACGAAATAGAAAATCATGATGCAAACACATGAATCACTAAATTGTTTATTACAATCAGCAGCAAATTCCAGATTATTTAGAAAGTGCAAAATTCAAACTGTCAAAAAAAAAACAACTTAGAATAGGTCCCTCACGCCGGCCACGCTGTCTCACTGAGAACCAACTGGATGTGCCGCTCAAGCTGGTCCCAGGTTCACCAGATCTTCAGCCTGCATTTCTGTAAATAGTGATGCAAGGTCTGGTTTGGGGTGAATCGTTTTCCTCTTGCCTAGATGAAAGACAAAAATGGGTGGTGGTTAATTAAAGCAAGTTTAACCTGTTGAACTCTGTTGAACTTCCCTAAAAACGCCTAAAAATAACATGCCCAAAGTAAATCAAAAGCTGTTATTCAACCCTTTGCAGCATCTTCATGGGGTTAGTCTCATTTAAAAGAAAACACTCTGAATTTTTTAGCAAAACAGTCATAATCTCTCTAAGTGCTCCTGCCACTGAGTAACAAGAAAGTTCGCCTGGGTGTTTTTTTTAGATACAAATGCTTGCAAATAGCATATAGCTGTCAGATACTGAACAGAAATGTAGAACCAAGTGTTTTCAAGCTCAGGTCAGAATTTTGTAAAAATTCCACAAAAAATGAATATATTACACAGCTCTTTTCTCAGGTTGTAACAAGGCTGTGTCTGTACTGGAAGACCGGAAATACAGCTTTTTTTTTCAGTGCGCACTGAGACGCACTAAGATGCAGAGACGTGACCACCCGCGGAATTCACAGAATTCAAGGGGTTAAAACATATTTGGGAAATACACTTGTTGCTAAAAGCCAGTGATGGAATAAAATAAATACAATACAATAAAGTACTTTGTTGTTGTCTTTAACCACAATTTTCATGTAGCTGCGCTTCAGTAAAGTAGATTTTACAAGGGCTGGGTTATATTATGTTTAAAATGATTTGTTTTTACTGTGGCCTCAGCAATCAGAATGAGTTGATACTTTCAGTTGAATGGAATCTAGTACTTTAACTGAGGGTGTGCATCCCAGAATATGGAGTCTGTCATGAACCCTCCCGTGCACCTCTCCATTACGCACAGCGAGGGGTGAAAGGATGAGGATTTACGCGCAGGTTACACCACACACATTTATTGAACAGGTGGAACACACACACAGTTCAAAACATCATTAGTGCTCAAGATTACAATGACGTCCTCCAGGACGCTCTACAGTCATGGGAAGAAACTGGGCAAAGTTCCGAAGTGTGGCAGGCATGGGGGAAACGCCGACAGTTAGTACTCACATAACTGGAGCGGTCCTAGAAGTCCAAGTAAGTCCAGAGAGCATACACACATTGAAGGGAGTAGTGACGATGTGGTACAAAACACCTTCACCAGACACCAACAATAATCCAGCAATGCTTGACTGGATTATTGACTGACAAGCATTGCTGGATGCACAATTAGGAACACCTGGGCACAGCGTGGGAAGATGGCATACAGGAGTGGGAACAGCTGACAGTGATTAGAGAGGGGGGCGTGGTCGGACCAGCAGACAGTCAGACAGCGCTCACACCAGCGTGAGCCAAAGGGCTGCCTCACCGCTGCCAGCCAGAAGGTAGTGGATATGGGTAAGGAACAGCACTGAATACATAATATACACATACACAGTAGCACCTAAACCCACAGAGAGATCAGGACCGAGCTGGGGGTAACCAAGCCAGCTTGGCTCCTGACAGGAGTCGCTCAGTCAAAATATGTAATTTTTATCAATAAAAGTTTAGCCACCAAAGTGCAAGATACACTATTATGAATATAACTCAAAAAGGATCACACAAGTGATCTGACAAAAAAAAAAATAAAATAAACAAGTGGTTTATTTTACAGTGGCTAATATTGGATGTGCCATTCATTTTCAGTTATTCTGTAATTAATATTCACACAATCAAATAAATCTCAGTTCAGTCCCTTTCATATTAAGTGGAAATTGTCCTACTTTTATTTTGGCACTTTACCTATACTTTAACTTAAAAAGCAAAGGATTTGAGTGCTTTGTACTTTGTTCACCACTAGTGAAAAAATAATGGGATGTGCAACTCACCAGTCATAACAGCTAACTGTTGCCAGTGTCACAGCAGATGCTGGCTGGAATCTAGAACGAAAATACACACAACTTAAGTACATGCGCAGCACGGAAGGGCAACATGTAAATAAAAAACACCTTTTTCACCAGGATTACAACTAGTTTATTTCATCAGATATTGTCGACACAAGCACAAAATACAAGGAGAGCACGGAGTTAACATTGACGGCTAACTAGCTAGCTCATTGTCTGCACAGAGACAATGTTGTTGTCTGTTCAAAGTGAACTTTCCACTGCTGGGATAAATAACGTAAAAGATGCATAATATCACATCACACACCATCCTCTATATCCTAATATCACGGCTTTCAACTGCTGAAGTTGGGTGCTCCAGAAACCATAAATTCATTTTGGGTGGCTCCGTCTACTTCCCTCTGGATTCTCTCATCAGCCGAAAGGCACAGAAAATTCTGCTGGACCGCGGTGTTGATTTCTGTGGGTCTGATTTCTGTAAAGTCATTCTATCGTTGTTGTTGTTTATACTGGCGCTTGCTTGCTTGCTGGCTCACGGACGAATCTTCGCAAATGGTGGCTTGCAATTCTGAAACTCAGCTGCTAACAATGCTCTCATGACATTACACCGGGACCAGTCAGTGGCCTGCAGTGTTTTTACGTCACATTTTTGGGTCGGTATGGCATGGTTAGAACCACTCAGGAGCAGGTCCCAAAAATCAGGACGGTAACCATTACAGTCCCTAATGGAAAAGCCTACAAAGCGTACCGTTCCAAACTGAACTGAGACAAACTGACACTAGAGGAAAAGGGCCATAAATAAAGTAATTAAAGATAAATAAAGTACATCTATCTATCTATCGATCTATCTATCTATAATTGGGTGAGTAGGCAGACATTTGTCACTAAAACCACAGTTACTCCTCTAAGCTAACATGCTTAGAGGCATTGTAGGTGCGTGGGTTCCGACACAGACTAGGAAGCATCATTAACATGGGGGGAGATAAAGAAAAAAGGGGTGGTATCATTCCACTGAACCATGGCCCTCTTTTCTCAACTGGAGGCAAAACAAAGCTGCTCATTTTAATAACAATTACCGGGACAAAGGTAATTGTGTACCCTTTGTGTTTTTCAGCTATTCCACATATCCAGTCTGCCACACAAAAGAAAAGAAAAAAGTGAAATTTTCATAATATGTCTTTAATTGTCATGTCAGCTGCATAATCTCGCAGCGAACATATGGTTTAATACAAGCCCAAACCGCAGGTGAAGTGAACGAGTTTATTAACAGAATGGGATAACTCAAAGACACACAAAAGCAGAATTTATTTTACTATCCACAGATTTTCTTTTTCCTTCTTTCCAAGAAAGACTGAAGATGGCTGCCACCGGATTAAAAAGTGGGCTGATGGGCACCACTAATAAGCCTTCTCTACTTCTCTACTTCCTCTTCGTTTTGTCTTTGTGTGTCTGGACCTGCAACAAGAAGGATTTTCCGACAAACTCAACCAAAGGTGAAGTTAAAAAGTTTTATCTGTATGGATTTGGGCTTGGACATCTCACCCTACACTCTATGTGGTCTTTAAAAGCCCTGAGCAAAAACTTCCAAATTAAGGCAAACATGGCTGTTAAGCAAAAATCACAATATGGCAGAGGATATACAGTTAAAGTTCTGTTAGTTCTGCTACTTCTGGCAGGAGATATCCACCTTAACCCTGGACCTGCCACTATTAAACAGCAGACCACTGGGTTAGCACAAAACCGAGCTGTACAAAAGCAAAAACAACATTTATTTTTCCAAACTGTTAATCATGCACGAGTTCTTTGGGACACCAAGGCTAAACCAAAGGGGATCCTCGGCGGTCATTTAAACATACGGAGCATAATCCCCAAAAGAGATGAGATTTCGGTGTTGCTGTTGGACTCAAATCTGGACTACCTTTGTCTCTCAGAAAGCTGGCTACACAGGAACATAGACACTAATATGATCGATATTGTGGGCTACCAGTGTTTTAGAAAAGACAGGCAGGTAGGGAGGGGAGGAGGTGTTTTAATTTACATCAAAGAGAAATATAAATGTCAACTGGTTGATTTGAATACTTCACTTGAATGTTTAGCTGTTAATGTATGTCTCTCTCCGGTAATGAATTTCAACATTGCAGTAGTGTACAACCCACCGTCACACAACTCTTCCTTTTATAATGAATTAAGTGATCTGGTTAAACAACTTGAGAAGAACAGAGAAACAATAATTCATGGTGACTTTAATATCAACTGGTCTGATAAAAAAGACAAACAAAAACTGAAAAGCCTCATGACTAAATTTAATTACCAGCAAATCATCAAAGGACCCACCAGGATAACCAAACAATCCAGAACACTTATTGACATGGTATTTACTAATAAACCAGAACGAATAACCAGAACCTATAATCTTGTAACTGGTCTCTCAGATCATAACATGGTTCTTGCTGTCAGGAAACTTACTAAAAAGCGACTACAGTATTTTGGGGGAGTCGATATTGACAAATCAAATTTTATTATCCCCAAATCAAAAAATGAGGAGTTTGAACATTACTTAGAGAATCAAAATTGGGAGCAGCTCATGTCAACATGTGAAGCAGATGATTGTTGTAATTTTATAACTGCAACAATCACAAAGTCTATAGAAAAATTTTCAAAGCAAATTAAAAGTAGACAACAGAAGATTAACCTACCATGGTTAAATAATGAAATAAGAAAACTTATGAAAAGGCGAGACTATGCACTGAAAACATCACTAACCTCCAAACTACAAAATGATCACCTTGTGTACAAAAGTTTAAGAAATAAAGTGGTACATGAGCTGCGAAAATCAAAAATATCTTATTACAATAAACTGATAGATCATGCAAAGGGTAACAACAGTTCCCTATGGAGGCATTTAAATAACTTAACTAATAAAAAAAACGATCAGAAGGGGGTAAAGGAACTTAGAATCAATGGCAAGACCGTCAGTGACAAGGCTACTTTGGCAAATGAATTTAATTCACACTTTGTGGGCTCTGTGGAAGACTTAACAAAAAATTTTGTGCTGCCAAATGTGCTCAACAACACAAATTCCATACTTCCAACAGATACTTTTCACATCGATGAGGTAAATGAGAAGTTAATTGCTGGTATTGTTAAAACACTGTCAAACTCAAAAACTAATGATATCTACAATATGAGCACCTCCTTTCTCAAAATGCACAGCAAAATATTAATCAAACCACTGACTCATCTCATTAATCTCTCCATTAGGTCTAGTACATTTCCATCTGGCTGGAAAAAAGCTGTCGTCATACCAGTTCATAAATCAGGCAGTAAAGACGATATATGCAATTACCGCCCAATCTCTATTTTACCAGTCCTATCTAAGGTTCTTGAAAAAGTTGTAGCTACACAGCTGATAGACTACTTACAAGACAGTCAACTTCTTCATCCACATCAATTTGGTTTTAGACCAGGATACTCAACAGAAACAGCAAATTGTTGCCTTATTGAAAACGTCAAACAGTCCTTGGACAGGGGTAATGTGGTAGGAGCTGTTTTTCTAGATCTCAAAAAGGCTTTCGATACTGTAAACCACAGTTTGCTTTTATCCAAAATGGTATCTTTTAACTTCTCCCCAAATACATTAGAATGGTTTGCATCTTATCTCCAGAATAGAGAACAGTGTGTAAAAGTTCACCAGGATAAATCCTCATTTTTAAACAACCGCATGGGTATCCCACAAGGGTCCATTCTTGGTCCTTTACTTTTCAGCATTTTTATTAATGACTTGCCGTTACACTGCTCAGCTGCAACATGCCAACTTTATGCAGATGATGCAGTTATTTACACAGCTGCCAAGACTCCAGCACAGGCTGCAGATGTACTGTCTACAAGTATGGTTGATGTCCAAGAGTGGCTCCTCAAGAACCATCTATTGCTGAACCTTCAGAAAACAGTCTCAATGTGCTTTTCAATCAAAAAATGTAACCTGCAACATTTTAAAGTTAATATACATGATCATGACATCAGTTTAGCTACAGAATTCAAATACCTTGGCATTGTACTAGATCCTCAACTCAAATTTAATCTTCATATAAAGAAAATTTCAAAAACAGTAAAAAAAAATCTGAACTGCTTTAAATTAATTAGATATTACATACCTTACGAAGCAGCTGCACTGTATATGCATTCTATGGTTTTTTCTCATATATCATACTGTTTGACAGTCTGGGCTCAAGCAGCCCCTTCCACAATAAGACATATAGGTTCATTATATAATCAAACCCTAAAAATCTTGGACAAAAAGCCCATTAGGTGGCATCACTGTAATGTTTTAAAAAAATACAACCTATTGAGTTTTGAGAGCTTCATTGACCTCTGTCTTCTGAAATTAACGTTCAAATGTTTCCATAAATCAGCACCCGAGCCACTTGCTGGTTTCGTCCAAAGACAGGACAGCAGCAGAGCCACCAGGAGTTCTGTTAACAATAACTGTAAAATATTCCACCGCAGAACCACATTTGGACAAACAGCTTTCTCTATAAAGGGCAGTCACATCTGGAACACAATGCCAAATGAAATTAAAATAATAACGGACTTTAAAACATTCACTAAAAATGTTAAAAACTGGCTGAAAAATAAACAAGAATGTACTCATGTATGAATTAATTGTCTGCAAAGTGAGAGTGAATGAAGGGAAGGAATAAATGTGTTTGTTTATAGTGAGTGACGGAGGGAGGAAGGCCTGAAATAGGCAAATGTGAGTTATGTTATATGTGTTAAATGTGAGTCAGGCTGTTATATTTGTGTATTTATAATATTTATAATATTTATGTTAAATGTGAGTCAGGCTGTTATATTTGTGTATTTATAATATTTATAATATTTATGTTAAATGTGAGTCAGGCTGTTATATTTGTGTATTTATAATATTTATAATATTTATAATTGTGTATTTATAATTTTTCTGCATTGATGTATGTGGTTATTGTGTATATTGTTTATCTTGATTCTTTTTTCTAAAGCCCATCCAGGGACAAGAGTTGCAAATTAGCTAATAGCTATACACTCTATGTGCAACACATCAGATTGATTGTCTTTGATTAATTGTCTATGTTTATTGCACTGTCCCTGTCAAATAAACTAATCTACTACTAAAAAACAGGGAAAATGTTCAGCTTGGGGAAACACAGTCAGGTACACTGGCACTGGGAGTCCGAACCCAGTTGGATATAGGGAAAGCCCCACGCACTCCCAGGTGGAACTGGGCAGTGGGAAAAACAGCAGTTAATAATAAGGAGAGACTTAGATAAGGCGTTGGAGCTCAGAGGGCTCTGGAGAAAAGCAACACCGTTTGTAGTCCAAAGGAAAAGAACCCAACCACTTCAGGACGTCACATAGGCAGGTGACCATGAATCAGACTGTGCACTGAAGACAGATGCCACAACACCAAATGCCCCCACTGTCACCCAATAAATACCAAGCAGGCTGATGGGTGACAAGTGGACCCAGGTGTGTGGCGGGAGTCTGTGTAAGTGTGTGTGTGTGTGTGTGTGTGTGTGTATGTACAGAAACCAATGACAGCTGGTAAGCGCCTGGCAGAGGGAGGGGTTGTGGCTGTAGACTGGCGAGGCCCAAGGCTCAGGGCTAACCCGCCAGCTGGAAGCAAATAGCAACGAATCAGAAGTACATTGAAGACTGACGCCACAACACCGAATGCCCCCACTGTCACCCAATAAATACCAAGCAGGGTGATGGGTGACAAGTGGACGCAGGTGTGTGGCGGGAGTCTGTATAAGAGTGTGTGTGTGTGTGTGTACAGAAACCAATGACAGCCGGTGAGTGCCTGGCAGAGGGAGGGGTGTGGCTGTATACTGGCGAGGTCCAAGGCTCAGGGCTAACCCACCAACTGGAACCAATTAGCAACCAATCAGAAGCTACAGCCACAAATCATGAGCAGAGCTGAACCACCAGCTCCACACATGACAGACCCCCTCCCCCCTCAAGGGGTGGATGCCAGACACCCAAGTACCATCACACAAAAAAAAAAAATCACAGGAAAAAACCTGCCCCCCCCCACCCACCCCAAACCCAGAAAGCCAACACAACTAACCAGGGCGGGAGGTGGGGGGAAACAGGTTAGGAGGGATAAACCAAGGAGAACAACAAAACACAAAAAAGCCCAACAAACCCAACCCCAAAACTAAACTAACCCACCCCATCCCAAGAGTCCCACAGTTCAGGGGGCCGACCAGAGTCCAAGATCCAGTAGGCGGCCCATGGAACAGTGTCAGGCGGCCTGCCAGGGCACACGGGCTACCCACTTAGGGAACCCAGTCTTTCAGGTGGCCTGCCCACATGATTAGGCCACCAGGACCGGAAGGGCAGATGAGGCGGCGGCCTACCCACCAGGAAACTGAGAGGTGGGTGGCCGGGCAGAGGAAGGGAAACCCCTGCGGTCACAGGTGGTGAGGAAAACAGGACCACAATGGTGCCCAGCAGAAGGAGGAGGAACACCCACAGGGCCTCCAGAAAGGAAGGGATGACCCTGGTGTCCCCAGACTGTCTGGTAGCATCCTTGGTGGTCCCAGCATGGGACTGAGACTCCATAGAACCTGCGGTGGACCCGGGGTGGGCCATGGTTGCATCTGCGGTGGCCCCTTCCCGGGACCTCATTGCTCCCATGGTGGGCCCCAACTGGGCCAGTGTTGCACCTGCGGTGGACCCTGACCGAGCCATGGTTGCACCCATGGTGGAGTCCAGCTGGACCCTTGCTGCACCCGTGGCGGGACCTGGCTGGGCCACTGCTGATCCCAATGCCCTCTCGGCCATGGGCCAGCTGACCCATATGAGCACCCGAGCAAGGATGCGATCGATTATGGGCACCCTGGACCAGAACTGGGTACCCCTGACGATTACCTCAGCAGGAACCCCGGTGACCTCCCGTTGCAAACCTGGATCCATGGACTCGTCCGGCGATGGTGGACTCTCTCCGGTGACCCTGAAAGAGGACTTGGATAGAGAGGAGGAAGAGTCAGAGTCACTGGCAGTGGCAGAGCCCGGTGAGGCAAGCTCAGGTGCAGCGTATGGCTGCAGCTGGCTCTCCTCACCTAAAGCTAGGCAAAAATACTCTATTATAGAAAGGAGAAAGACAAAAGAGAGCACTTGCCTTAGCTCAAGCTCTACCACCGTCCAGGACTCCGGCAATCCGGGAGATATCTCCTCAGGTTCGGCCTCCAAGAGGTTCAGCTCGGACGCGGATACTGCTGCGGCAGCCTCCGCAGCAGGCATGATGGTAACTGCAGTCTTTATTTCCCCAGCTGCCATGATCCACACTGGTGACTCCTCCGGCGTGGCATCTGGGGTCCGGATCACCATTGCTTTGGGAGGCCAATCCTCATGGACCTCTGGCTCCTCCTGGTCCTGACTGCTCGGCTCCGGTTCTAGCGGGCAAAAATAGGAAACAAAAGAAAGTGGAGAGAGGGCTGGTGACCAGTTTTTAACAGCAGCAGGTGGGGAGAGCTCAGGGGACTGCTTTCCCTGAGCCTCCCTACCAGGAATCAGGCAAGACATTTCATTATTAATGGGAGTCAAATGAAAAATAACTTGCCTGTTCTCCCGTATTAAGATGTTGGCTGCTGCTGTCATTTGGACATCATCACCCGTCGTCTGAGAAAGGTGGTGCTTGGCCCCTCTGCAGAAAATATGGGAGCCGCTCCTCTCGCCACAGGAACAGGAGCCCCCGGTGAGGAAAGCAAGCGCCCCTCTACTGCTTGCGGACTCACCGAGGAAGGAGACCTCGCAGCGGATGTAGAGGAGGATTCTGCAAACAGGACTGCTAGGATACGAAGATGAGAATCCGATGCGGGACTAACCGGGCTCGGTGTGGGGAGAGAAGCAGTTAGTGGGGCTGGATTGTTTCTCCGGGAATCCGGGGCCAGATGACGTCGATGCTGCCGACCTGGTGGCGGCCATCTTGGAGCAAGAGATGGAGCGGAGGGAAAGATAGCCGCCGACGGAGAAGAGCGTTTCTGCTTCAGCTTGGTCCGGAAAGCCCTTCTCTTCAGGTCGGGAAAAGCCTGTTCAAGAGCGCAGACAGTGGACAGCAGTTCGGCATACTGAGGGTAATTCCAGAGGCCTCGATGAGCCCCCAGGATCCGTAACGCTCTGTCGAGGCAGGCCAATCACTCTCCAGGACTGAAGGCATAATGAGCGTCCTCCAGCAACTCCCTGATCAGCCAGGCTGACTCCTGCTCCTCCGCACTGGGATGTCCCGCTGCCCATCCACTCTTGTCAGTGTGGGAACGGCTCGACGAGGACATCATGCTCTGAACAGGTATTTGGGGAAAAAATACAAAAATGAAAAAAAATGACTCGCCTTTTCACCGATTGGGCTCAATTTGGTTGTGGCATACTGTCATGTCCACTGCGTAATCTCACAGCAAACATAAGGATTAATACAAGCCCAAACCGCAGGTGAAGTGAATGAGTTTATTAACAGAATGGGATAACTCAAAGACACACAAAAAACAGGGAAATGTTCAGCTTGGGGAAACACAGTCAGGTACACCGGCACAGGGAGTCTGAGCCCAGTTGGATATAGGGAAAGCCCCACGCACTCCCAGGTGGAACCGGGCAGTGGGAAAAACAGCAGTTAATAATAAGGAGAGACTTACATAAGGCGTCGGAGCTCAGAGGGCTCTGGAGAAAAACAATACTGTTGTAGTCCAAAGGACAAGAACCCAACCACTTCAGGACGTCACATCGGCAGGTGACCATGAATCAGACTGTGCACTGAAGACAGACGCCACAACACCAAATGCCCCCACTGTCACCCAATAAATACCAAGCAGGCTGATGGGTGACAAGTGGACCCAGGTGTGTGGCGGGAGTCTGTGTAAGTGTGTGTGTGTGTGTGTGTGTGTGTGTGTGTGTGTACAGAAACCAATGACAGCTGGTGAGCGCCTGGCAGAGGGAGGGGTTGTGGCTGTAGACTGGCGAGGCCCAAGGCTCAGGGCTAACCCGCCAGCTGGAAGCAAATAGCAATGAATCAGAAGCTACAGCCACAAATCATGAGTGGAGCTGAAACACCAGCTCCACACATGACATTAATCACACCTGATTATACCCTACTTTCTAACTTAATACTGAAATGCTAAACTTAAAAAAAACAAAAAAACAATTCAAATCCAGTACATGTAGAAATATATTTTTAAAAGCTGTAAAAATACTGGACTTAATTTTACACTCATGATTCATCACACTAATGCACATAGAGAACAACTTATGAGCGCAATTCCAATCAGCATTTTCAGATGACTACTGATTGTCAAAAGTACGGTTTTTAAAAGTGAAAACATTTTTCCCCTATTTGAAAAACTTCTATTTTAAATTTTCTTTTAATCCTGTAGAAGAAAACCACAAGAATTACCAGAAATAAAATAGAGAATACTGCCATCACTTTGAACCAACTGCTCCCAGGATTAAGGGATAATCAGGAGCCAGCACAGAGAACCCTCAGGAGTGATGTAACAAGCCCTTCTTGTACAGCAGATAAACAAATCATTTGCTGTAATACTATGCTGGCGTTATCTGAGTAATGATATGACCATGAATAATGCCATTTGACAACAATAAATGGCCACTTGATAAGAAGCAGGGATTTACAGCGTCTGTGGGGACAAACATGATAGCAGTGAAATAAATGCATTTTAAAGCACAATGTTGTAATTCAATCTTTAGCGGTGATCTTTACGGTACAGCCGAGGCCTCTGCCATCAGCTGCAGTCTGCAATAGAGCACCGCATCTCCAGATAAATTCTCAAGACAGTCTGTGAAACGCTCCCATAACCAGTGACATGGGATGATTTCCCGCCTCTGACAAGCCCCAGTATTGAGTATGATAACACTTACTTTGTCTTCATCCTTGGCTGGAGTATAATATCAATCCGTTTGATGATCCAGCAAACCGAGTCGAGCACTTGTGTATCAATCTTCATACATCGCTGCCTAGTGTCTAACAAAGAGGCTAGAATGGGATCATTCAATCACTGCTGGGCTCTGCTGTACACTTGGCCTTCTCTGCAGCTCAAGTGTTTCATTCCCTGTCAGCATCTGCCTTGTTTTTCATTACCCTTCTTTTTCTATTTCCATTCCTTTCACATGAAGGGGATAAAGACACAAAATGTCATGTCTATGTGCTCATCATAACTTAACCCGTCATCCAAAAGGCATTATTGCCTGTTATGAACTGCTCACCTTAGATCAGCCTATAACACTCCAAGATCATCACTCTTTTTCATTTACACACCCAACTGTAATGTCTTTCTTTAACTTTAATAATGTTTTTCTGTTACAAGAAATTTAATTATTTATTCTGATGCAAAATTTGCAAATTGGTTAGGTCAAGGCAACAAGGCTGATGAGAAAAAGGTAATGTTTTTTGCTAAACCAAACTCTTTCACCTTAAAAAAAAGTTAACTACATGTTGGAAGGTGAGCTATTATCAGCTGTAGCACAAGTGTTTCCCAAAACCAACAATCAAAGTATGACGGTGCTACTTACACAAAAAATACCCTTTATTTGATCTATTATGTATTTAAAAAATAAACAATAAACCATCAGATAATTGGATTGGCCCAGCTAAGTTATCAAAGACACACTTTTTATGAGGAATATTAATTGGTCCGTGATATGTTTAATGTTCAGGACAGCAGAATTATTGTTGTTTTGTTTTTGATGCAGAAGTTATGGAATATGTTGGGATGATAAAAGATAAAAGTGTAACCATATTGGAAATATTCAAAACATTCAACATAATAAAGAGTTTCAGTACACCTCTAACCAGACATTAAACTGACAACCTGTCTTTTCTTCTTCCCTGTTTATATGCTAAAATTAGTGCACTTCTAACAAATGAAAAGATTTTTTTTAATTGAAAAGTTTACACAATCACTGTTAGATGTGGGAGGGACTTTTGTGCCAGACTTCCTGCTGTACGCAGCTCCAGAACTCATGAGTGAACAGCATGTGCTGGAATTTTCTGTTATTTTAATGGAGAGAGTTGTAGAAGTCATGATATAGTTCCCCATCATTTTATTTATATGATGATACACAACATATTTTTTTTAAATTCCATCCACACTCTCATTTTAATTGCGGACTTACCATTGGAATCTATAGATTAGGTATTAATGTATGGTATTTTTTTAGGGGAATGAATGAGTAAACAGGCAGCATGTGTGTATTCTGGTATTCTCGTGTGGATGCGGCGCACGGGGGGGGGGGGGGGTGTCAGTCTGAAGATTTTTATTCAATCCACATTTTTGTTTTCATCATGGACTTATTGGACGTTCATGTGTTTATTATTAGGGGAATGAAAGAATGAATGAGCAGGGTTTTACTTTTCACTATAACTCCCCAGAGAGACAGGAAATGTGTCCATATATGCCTGCAGCTGCACACCCCGGGTTTCCAGCCGGGCCGAGGCCGCCCGTACTGTGCTGCTATGGTTGGTGTTCTTGAGCTGCGGGCACTATCACGACAACCTGTCAACTCCCAGGAGGGGCCACCGAGAGCGGGCTCACTTCATGGCAGGGGTCAGTGGCAGACGGAACACCGCACCAGATCTCCTCCTTTCTCCTGCCCAGGGGGGACTGGGATAGACAGCCACAAACCTTGGCAGACCCCCGCACGAAATGGGGAAGACCCTCGGTTGGCAAAAGCAGCAGGAGAGAGAGAAAACCCTTTCCCCACAGAACGGGAGTGACTTACGCACCACTGTTAATGATCCTTCCATTTTATGAGAGTTTGCACAGGCATCGTCCTGTTTTCCTGAAGTTTCAAACCCATTCATGTCTGCATGTTGCATCTGTGCACACTATGTTAAACCATTCAGACGATTTTTCAGCCCAGCATTATCTCTTCCCATTTGTTTTCTCTAAAATAACTAACTGGCCATCAACTGTGATTGATGTCTTTATTATTACCAAGCAGCGTTACTATCATGTGCATTTTCGCTCATGTGCATGCTCTTTGGCCAATGCAAAACCCGTCTTATAAAAGCAATCATGATCAGAGTTCACTGTAGATAATGCACCTCTGTGCATTAAAGGGATGAACAGGAGTGCTTTTGATTAGCTTATCCAAAACATACCTCTGAATAGTTACACCAACCTTTTTGCACCATGCGCCCCACACAAAATTTGTTTATGCGTTTGTAGGGTCTGTTTAGCCATTCCAAACAGACTCTACCGGCTGCTAAAGACACGACCTGATGCGTAACAACAGGAGAGCCAAAGTCAATGTTCAACATCCATTTATTAAAGTAAACTCTCTCAAAAATAACCAAAATATGAACCAATATCAGTTTCCAGTTTCCTTTGTCTCCCATGCTGACGTATCAGGTCGTGTCTTTAGCAGCCGGTAGAGTCCGTTTGGAATGGCTAAATGGACCCTACATAAGTCAGTGAAATGTTTGCCCCTGATTAGCAACACCTGTGTATACTTCCACAGTTCCTTATATAGCAAAATACCCATCAATCAAAAGCGTGCCATCTAGTGGCTAAAATTAATAACAAAAAACACACTGAAAATGGCTCCTACACCATTGCTGTGATAAGGAAATCAACCTGGAAATACCCATAAACACATTCTGCATTAGTGACAACTGATTATGGACCGCACCATTGTAATACAGCCCTATATCAGCAACAAATATTAATACACAGGATATTTTTTTTCATGGAGTTAAAAAAAACACTCCCAAATTGGAACCCACACTGCTCTACATGTTCTACATGACCACTAATTACCTAACCACTGCAGTCTGTTTTTGATAAGCCATATTTCAATAAAGTATACTATGTTTCATTACTTAACTTTATCCTCACCTGGCCACTTAAGTGACCATTGTGGCCAATCGTCTGAAGGCAGGGCGCTCTTGGGCAAGGGCGATGAGGTCAGTCAGAGGTCTTATCATTGCAACCTGGGTCGTCCAGGACAGTCTGGGCCAGCCTTGGGGGCGATGCCAGCCCTGGGGGGCAGACGAGCACTGGCAGAGAGGGCCTGCTTGGCCGGTGTCCCGTCTTCCCGCCTGGCCACATGGCTGAGGAGCCACAGCCTCCCTCTTCTGATGACGGTGGAGATGGAGATAGGACAGCCAGCCCTCCTGTAGGCCTTGTTGTTTGTGGTGTGGTGGAACCATCGGATGCCGAGGATATTACTGAGACAGGTCTGATGGAATGTATCCAGATGGTGGGAGGTTATGGTAGAGAGGGTCTAGGTCTCAGACCTGTAAAGGATGACGGAAATCACACAGGTGTTAAAGATTCACAACTTTGTGGTCGTGCGGATCTTCCACTCCGCCAGACTCTCTGGAGGTGGCCGAAAGCACTGCAACACAGCTGCAGGCGGCAAATAATCTCTTGGTCTGATGAGCAGGAGCTGGTGATCTTAGATCCAAGGTAGACAAAGTCATTGACAGTCTCAACCGGCTCATATTTGATGATGATGACTTGTGGTGGTGGTGGCAGCAAGAAGTCTGACAGTGACTAGATCTTTGTCTTTGCCCAGCTGATGGTAAGGCCCAGGGGTGATGGTCCTCTGCAAGCAGCTCCTGTGCCTCAGTGATTATGTCTATATGCATGGCGAAAAGCACCACGTCGTCTGCATAGCACAGGTCTGTGAAGTGGGACTGGAAGTCAACTCCGAGATTGGGGCAGCATTCCATCACATTCTTAACCCAGTAGTCAACTGCAACATTGAAGAGGTTTGGCGCAGTGACGCATCCCTGCCGGACTCCAGAGGTGGTGACAAAAGGGCCTGACATGTCACCCTCAACACATACCTTGCACGTGGCGTTGGTGTAGAGATCCCGGAGAATGGTGATGTACTTGGATGGGAATCTAATGCCACGAAGGAGTTGCCAGAGGGCATTCCTGTCTAGGGAGTCGAAGGCAGTTTTAGGGTTAATGTAGGCCACATATAGAGGTTATCGGTACTCCCTCTGTTGCTGTGCCAGGACACTTAAGGCAAGGATGCAGTCCGTTGTGAATCAGCGAGAGGTGAAACTGGCCTGCTGGCAACAGTGCTTGATGAGGAGCAGTGGGCGGATGCGACTGAAAATGACAGCGGTGATTACCTTGCTGGGGATGGACAGCAGCGTGATGTGACGATAGCTGGGTGTGCTCCGACGGTCACCCTTGTTCTTATAGAAGAACAGAATGACCCCATCCCTGCACTCCACAGGGACACTTTCTTCTGTCCAGATGAAGCGGCACAGATGTTCCATCCAAGGGATGACAGAGGTGAGGGTGGCTTTCATGATCTCTGCTGTAACTCCATCAGCGCCGGGGGCTTGCCCAGAGGGGAGCTTCTTGATGGTATCTGACAACTCACTGATTGAGGTTGGGGCTAGGCTGATTGAGTTGTCTTCAACACCAGCATTGGCATACTGCTGCAGCTTATCCAAGGTGGGAGGAGGGGGCTTGCAGAGGACGCTCATGTAGTGCTCTTGCCGTCGTTGGATTTTGATCGTTGGATCCGTGATGAGGCTTATGCCATTGGTGGCTAGCAGGGGAGACGACGACTGCAGATTCTTGCTGGCTTGGCACAGCTCCCTCATAACTGGTAGGCAGACCAGAGGTTCCCTGCTTAGAAGCTGTTGCTAGCCTTGTCAGTGATACGGTGGAGCCAAGCGGCTTCATCATGCCGGAGGCTGTGGCATCTCTCTATATTCAGATTGTGGTAATCGTCCTTTCCCTGGAGTCTGGCTTTATGGCATTGATCAACCAGCTCCAGGGAGGCATCAAAGATCCATGGCTGAATCCTCTGGCAGTGATCACCAAGGGCGTGTGTGGCTGCCAGAGTGAGAGTGGTGGTAATCTGCTCCCAGGCATTCTCAAGACTCTGTGGGTGGTCAAGGGCAGCAAAGTAGTTTGTGACCTCCATGGAGTAGCAGTGGGCAAACTGAAGGGTGTACAGCTTCTTGTTGTCCAGGGGGCGATGATGGGCAGGGCCAAGAGGGGCATTGTGACGGATGTGCAGGTGGACAGTGGCGGCAAGGAGTCGATGGTCGGTCCGCCCCAGCTAAGCACTACTGTAGACACAGCAGTCAGTGGCAATTCTCCAGCGCCCACTGACCAAGATGTGGTCAGTGATTTTGGACATAGCACCGGTGTTACAGTACCAGGTGGTATGGTGGATTTGACGATGCTGGAACCAGGTGCCCAGGATCTTCAGATTGTGCTTCGCACACACCTCCAGCATGCGGTTACCATTGTTGTTGGTGACATCAGATGGGAATGATCCGAAGATGTGTTCCAAACTGCTCCTGTCAGGGCTCATGGTGGCGTTCATGTCCACTAGGATAATGGTGATGTCGTGGTTGGAAATGTGGTGTAGCTCATTGAGCAGCTGTGTGTAAATCAAATCAAATCAAATCAAATCAAATCAAACTTTATTGTCATATTGCTGTACATACAACTGTAGTGCAGGCAAGATGAAATTGCATTTCTCTCGGCATCCATATAAGAAGCAGCATGATTAAGACACACTCCCACATAGCTCCACCCCCCACCCCACCCCCACCCCCCGTCCATTCACACATCCCTGAGACATACTTGGGGAAAAAGAAAAACTAACTATAATATACAAAATGTCCATAGGTGCAGTAGTGTGTATGTGAGATTCTGGGTCAGCTGTTCAGCATCCTGACAGCTTGTGGGAGGAAGCTGTTGATCAGTCTGGTGGTTCTGCCTCTGATGCTCCGGAATTGTTTACCAGATGGAAGAAGTTCAAAGTGTTTATGCAGAGGGTGAGAACGGTCCTTGACAATGTTCAGTGCCCTGCTCCTACAACGGTTCTGAAAAAGTTCTTGGACAGAGGGGAGGGAGACTCTAATTACCCTCTCCGCCCCCTTGACTATCCTCTGCAGGGCTTTTTTGTCTGACATACTGCAGCTTGAGTACCATGTAGCAATGCAGTACGTCAGAACACTCTCCACCACACCTCTGTAGAAGGTCCTGAGGATGCAGATGGGGAGAGAGGCCTGTTTGAGTTTCCTCAAGAAGTGTAGTCTCTGCTGAGCCTGCTTCCTGATCTCCAAGGAATTCTTGCTCCAGGTCAGGTCCTGCGAGATCTGCACTCCGAGGAACTTGATGTTCTCTACTCTCTCCACTAAACGGCCGCCGATGCTGAGGGGGACGTGCTCAGGCTGTGACCGCCGGAAGTCGATAATCATCTCCTTCGTTTTGTCCACGTTGAGCACCAGATTGTTCTCCCTGCACCAGCCCTCCAGGTCTCTCACTTCTTCCCTGTACATTGATTCCTCATCCCTCTGAATAAGTCCCACCACCGTGGTGTCATCTGCAAACTTAATACTCTGGTTCCCCTCGTGTTTGGATACACAGTCATGTGTTAGGAGTGTAAACAACAGTGGACTGAGTACACAGCCTTGAGGGGTTCCGGTACTCAGCGTGACAGAGTTGGAGATGTTGTTTCCAACACGGACAGACTGAGTTCTCTCAGTCAGGATCCCCAGGATCCAGAGACATGTGGCGGTGTTCAGACCGAGAAGGAGTAATTTCTCTATCAGTCTCTGGGGAATAATGGTGTTGAATGCTGAACTGAAATCAATGTACAGGAGTCTGGCGTAGGTGTCTTTCTGGTCCAGGTGGGTGATGACAGAGTGTAGGGTGGTGACTATAGCATCCTCCGTGGAGCGGTTTGAACGATATGCAAACTGGGAATGCATCTGTAGAATGCATCCTTGGCTTGATCGTTGGCAACGTTCATGAGGGAGTAGGCCACAAAGATGGAAAGGTTGTCAGAAGACTGTCGCAAGCGAGCATACAGCAAGCGAAGACCCACTGGCTTCCAGGTGGTAAGGGAAGATACATACTGTTGGTGGATGGCAATGGCCGTGCCTTGGGTGCAGTGGGTGTCGTTTCCACTCCATATGATCTTGTATTCACATATGCTTCATGCTTGTAATAATTATATCACTCATATTTTACTCATTTTTGATTCTGCATATGGGCTACATCTAGGCTAGTGAATTAGTGTTTCTTCAAATGGGCTACACCGTGACAACTGCCTTTGAATATGACCAGGGTATTCCAGATAGTCTACAAAACACTATAGTTGGAGCTATGTTAGTAGTAACATTGTTCAAACTAAGATACTATAGTCTGATGTTATTCACAACCTTTTGAGAAAAAGTCATAAGTTGCTGTAGATGTCTATTCGTTGGATGATGCATCTTACTTTGTTGGATCAATGCTAACTGTTAGATGTGGGTTTGGTCCCTGGGACTTGCCATAGCCGATGTCGGGCGTCAGAGGGGGATGACGTCAGGAGGGCTGCGGCCGCTGTATCTATTCATATTGGTCTGTAATAAAGTCAGTTGGTTGCTCAGCATAAGATGGCTCACTGCTTGCTCAATTCATACATAACATTTGGAGACTGAGGATTAACTCATGGAGGCGTGCAGAGTACCTCTATGGCCGTTTCTTGAGTACCCAGGAGATGGAGCACGAGTTTGCCCAGCAACAGGAAAATGGTGTAGCAAATGCGGGCACCTGAACCATTTTGCCAGAGTAAGCTGGTTGTCAGCACCATGGGGCCCGCCAGGGGAGCCTGCCCGCCCACCAGCAAGGGCCATTCATTCGGTGAGCCCCAACATCAGTGGTTATTCGTACAGCATGGTTGAATTAGATGGAGTAGCTGTACCACTTCTGCTCGACACGGTGGGGGTGTGGTCGATATTAAACTAGGCCATGGTGAAAAACTTTTTCCCCAACCACAAAATCAAGAAGAACCCAGTTGTGCTGTATGGATATGGTGGTCTCAGACTGTGCAATGTCAGAACAGTGAAAATGACTCTTTGCTGCAAATCCAAGGTTGTGTACAACTTCACGTTCCAGGTGACAGAGTGCGGTGACAGTGTTATGGGATGTGACCTTTTCTACAGACTGGGCTTTGCTATCAGACACAGCACTGTGTTTGAATGATCTGGGTGCATCAGCTGGGGCACAGCGGACCGGGATGACAACATCGTGGTGTGAGATAGGGTAATTATGAACAGTGCCGACACCAAAGTGCAAACTCCATGGTCTCGGGAGGAAAGTCACATGGAGAGGGAGCCCGAGCATGCGGAGATCCTCAAAGGACGGCAGCAGCAGCCGGGCACAGGCACCACATGCGGCGTGGCACAGCGGAGCACTTCAGATGACAAAGAGGAGGAACCGGACTGCTCTCTTGCCCTCGCCCAACAAGCAACGGAGGTTATGACCGGGTGGATAGGTGAGGAGTGGGTTTCCAAGACCAACACCGAAGTGCACACTTCATGCTCTTGGAAGGAGAGCAGCTCAGTGGAGGAACCAGATGGCTTCAGTACCTGTGCTTGGCCGGCTGTAATGGGAGTGACCGAGTTAGTGGGTGGAGGTTCTGTTTCAACAAGCAACACCGGAGCAGTACCGGACTGTTTCTGTACCCGAGATGAGCCACAGCCGATGACGGAAACAGTGGGTGAAGGGTCCGCAGCCAACATGGTGACAATGGAACCGCTGCAGCACAACGGAGGTCCCAGGCTGAGTGAGCATGCAGAGCGACTGGGAGTGCAACAACAGCGCATGAAAACAAATAAGGTGCCACTTCATGTTATGGACTGTGTTATGGAGTATATATATATACTGTATATATATATATATATATATACAGTGGGGCAAAAAAGTATTTAGTCAGCCACCAATTGTGCAAGTTCTCCCACTTAAAAGTTGAGAGAGGTCTCCAATTTTCATCATAGGTATACCTCAACTATGAGAGACAAAATGAGAAAAAAAAAATCCAGAAAATCACATTGAAGGATTTTTAATGAATTAATTGGTAAATTCCTCAGTAAAATAAGTATTTGGTCAATAACAAAAGTTCATCTCAATACTTTGTTATATACCCTTTGTTGGCAATGACAGAGGTCAAACCTTTTCTGTAAGTCTTCACAAGGTTTCCACACACTGTTGCTGGTATTTTGGCCCATTCCTCCATGCAGATCTCCTCTAGAGCAGTGATGTTTTGGGGCTGTCGCTGGCAACACGGACTTTAAACTCTCTCCAAAGATTTTCTATGGGGTTGAGATCTGGAGACTGGCTAGGCCACTCCAGGACCTTGAAATGCTTCTTATGAAGCCACTCCTTTGTTGCCCGGGCGGTGTGTTTGGGATCATTGTCATGCTGAAAGACCCAGCCACGTTTCATCTTCAATGCCCTTGCTGATGGAAGGAGGTTTTCACTCAAAATCTCACAATACATGGCCCCATTCATTCTTTCCTTTACACGGATCAGTCGTCCTGGTCCCTTTGCAGAGAAACAGCCCCAAAGCATCATGTTTCCACCCCCATGCTTCACAGTAGGTATGGTGTTCTTTCTCCTCCAAACACGACAAGTTGAGTTTTTACAATAAAGTTCTATTTTGGTATCATCTGACCATATGACATTCACCCAATCCTCTTCTGGATCATCCAAATGCTCTCTAGCAAACTTCAGACAGGCCTGGACATGTACTGGCTTAAGCAGGGGGACACGTCTGGCACTGCAGGATTTGAGTCCCTGGTGGCGTAGTGTGTTACTGATGGTAGCCTTTGTTACTTTGGTCCCAGCTCTCTGCAGGTCATTCACTAGGTCCCCCCGTGTGGTTCTGGGATTTCTGCTCACCGTTCTCGTGATCATTTTGACCCCACGGGGTGAGATCTTGCGTGGAGCTCCAGATCGAGGGAGATTATCAGTGGTCTTGTATGTCTTCCATTTTCTAATAATTGCTCCCACAGTTGATTTCTTCACATCAAGCTGCTTACCTATTGCAGATTCAGTCTTCCCAGCCTGGTGCAGGTCTACAATTTTGTTTCTGGTGTCCTTTGACAGCTCTTTGGTCTTGGCCATAGTGGAGTTTGGAGTCTGACTGTTTGAGGTTGTGGACAGGTGTCTTTTATACTGATAAAGAGTTCAAACAGGTGGCATTAATACAGGTAACGAGTGGAGGACAGAGGAGCCTCTTAAAGAAAAAGTTACAGGTCTGTGAGAGCCAGAAATCTTGCTTGTTTGTAGGTGACCAAATACTTATTTTACTGAGGAATTTACCAATTAATTCATTAAAAATCCTTCAATGTGATTTTCTGGATTTTTTTTTTCTCATTTTGTCTCTCATAGTTGAGGTATATCTATGATGAAAATTGGAGACCTCTCTCATCTTTTAAGTGGGAGAACTTGCACAATTGGTGGCTGACTAAATACTTTTTTTCCCCACTGTATATACTCATTGAGAAATTTACTGTTCTTAATTTTCTGTTCCGTGTGTAATCATTCTCCAGGATTTATTGGTTCGGCTTCCATTGTGGGGAATCAAACAGCGCTGGTGTTGTGTCAAAAAGTAAATGACATTTAACAGGATTTTATGTTATTTTAATGGAGGTAGTTGTAACAGTCAAAATATAATCACCCGTCATTTTATTTATTTGATGATACAGTAAATATTTTTTTATTCCAGCCACATTTTATTTGCGGACTTAGTGTTGGAATCTATAACATTATTTTATTATTTTTTTAATGAATAAATGAATGAACAGGGGAAAATTGTATGCTAAAGTAACTACATGGGAATATAAAATGAAAATAAATACTGAAACATATGCCCATGGAAGATGTGTTCACTCCAGAAGCAGGTCCAGGATGGCAGGAAGCCTCAACAAACACTGATCTTTATATGAGCGTCACCTGACTGATGTCAGCTGACCTGCGCTGAGTATTTCTCTGATTTTTCAAAACATCTGTAAAAGTCGGTCAAAATGCTATAAAGTGAACCCAGCTTTAACTTAGGCTGACAGATAAACTGTGCATAACTTAGCCCAGCACTCAAGAACCTTTACAAACTGAGCACAATTTTCACCAATGTGCATTTCCAAATGTCAGCAAATTTTCAGCAGGCTGAAAATTTTCAAAGAACACAACTTTTGCCAGCGTTTGCCAACAAATACCAGCAATCATTAACTTTTGCCAGCAGAGCCAGGCGTTTGCCAAAACATCAGTAAAAGTCGGTCCAAACGTTGTAGTGTGAATCCACCGTTACTAACATTAATAACACCGTGAATCCACCGTTAATAACATTAAAGATACATAAATACTAGTCTTAATTTTAATTAATTAATCTTTTAATTTAATTTAATAATTTAATGGTTTGAGGAGCACAACAATGAGTTTGAGGTGTTGTCTTGGCCTCCAGATTCCCCAGATCTCAATCCAATCAAGCATCTGTGGGATGTGCTGGAAAAAAACAAATGCATGGAGGCCCCACCTTCCAACTTGCAGGATTTGCTGCCCAGACGCCTCCAGAGCCTCCTGTCTCAGAAGGATCAAGGTCATCACAGGAGACCCCTCACATCCCGCCCACCACCTGTTTGACCTGCTTCCTTCTGAACCATGGTTCAGATCGATCAGGTCCCACACCTCCAGACTGACAAACAGTTTCTTCCCCTGGGCCATCCAAACTGCAAACAGTCAGAGGCCCCACCCCCCTCCCTCTGAACGCTCACATGCACAGAACTGAGGATCTTTTAGTTATCTGTTATGATCCCTCGTGCGCCATTATACAGCTCACAGAGGGCAGAATGAAAAACTCATGTGCAGGAGTAGAATCATGCACTTTAATGAACAAAACCCCCAAATAATAAGTCCAGCAAACAGTCACGATAAACAGAGAGTTGGAATGATTGAGCTTAAGGCCACCAGACATACAGGGATGCCACCTGGATGTTCTACAGCCTGGGAAGGGGAATGCCTAGTGTTACAGAGCTGCTGTCGGCACGGGGTGAAAGCTAAACATGAACTTACGATGCTGGAGTGATCTGGGGCTGTCTGTGTAGTCCAGTGGATGAGGACGAAACAGGCAGAAGATAATCCGTAGGGAATGATTACTTGCATACACAGAGATGCATGCTGCCGTGTATGAAGCACAATGCTCCGGCGGTCTCTTCCTACTAACACATCGTTTAAGTAATCATAATGCTAATGAAGGAAGAGACCGCCGGTGTGAGGATGCGTGGGCTGAACATAATTGATACCATGTGTGTATGAGTGAGTGTCTGAGCATGTGAATGGGAGTGAATGAAGTGTGTTTATGTAAGTGTGTGAAACATCAATAATGAGGATCAGCTGGCGATACTGACAGGAGGAGGGGGTGTGCCCGAGCTGTCAGGGAGCGGAGGACCCAAAGGGCTCCCTGATGCGCCTGATGGAAAATAAGTGGTGAACGGGCCATAATAGCTCCAGTGTCAGAGCTGGGTTTGGGACACCAAACCCAGGTTCATGACAGTTATCACTATAACTCACCTGTCATTGCACTCCCCACTTTCATGTGTACTGACCCATCCATGAAATTCACTACTTTACATATTTTCCATAACCCTTGGCCATTTTACTCTATTATGTGTTCTGCACTCTGCACTCCTATGTGCATAGTTCCACCCTCAAAGCCACTACCGTACCTGTGTATATACCAATGGGCTATTTGTTATTTTTACTTTTACCTTTCCCTGAGTTGTATGGTTAATCATGTGTTCTGTAACTGTTTTATTTCAAATTCTTCTATCTTACTTTATTGCGCAGTAGCCTGGTGGAGCACCCACAATTTTGTTGTGCTGTACAACTGTACAATGACAATAAAGCATATTCTATTCTATTCTATTAAAGGATCTACTGCTAACATCTTGGTGCCAGATACCACATCACCCTTTCAGGGGTCTAGTGGAGTGCATGCCTTGACAGGTCAGGACTATTTTGCCAGCAAAAAAGGGAACATCACAACATTCGGTCATAATATGCCTGATCAGTGTGTGGAACAGCTTAAATGCATTGAAAATTTATAAAAGCAAATTATTTGTTTCAGCAAATAGAAGCTGAACTACTTTATTGTTTAAAACTGTTCCCAAAAATGAACACTGGTGGCCTTTACAAGTATAGCTGGTAATCACAACAGTAATGGCTAAAACGTTAAGAATCCACAAAGCTCCACAAAGGCTCATACTGTCTTCTAAAAATAATTATAAAAATATTTTCTTTTCTATCAGATAGTGAAAAAAGGTTGTTTTTACCTTAACATGTTTCGGCCACTTCTTGCAGCCTTTGTCAGAAGGGTCACGTGATGTTGTTGTGACAATCAGCTGTTTTTAGCAGCTGTTTTATCCAGGTTTACCAGACAGCAGGGGATGACTACACCCCCTGCTGTCTGGTATCCTCTCTGTCATCCGCACAGAAAGCAACAAATACCACTGTTGGATCAGGGAAGTCATCGAGATCAGAAAACGGACCCCAAGAACTATGAACAGGGATGAGGGATCCTATACCCTGTCCCACACCCGGGATGCTGTCCTCCATAGGATACCAGACAGCAGGGGGCGTAGTCATCCTCTGCTGTCTGGGATAAAACAGCTGCTTCAACAAAGCTGCTTCACAAAGCAGCTTCAAATTAAAATTTTCAGTGGATCTCCAATTTAAATCTCAACAATTCACAGACATATAGTATTAAGTTGAAGAGCCTTAGAGCCATAATGACATCACTGTTTGAATGACTAAATCATTTTCTGAACATAATCAGCTGATACTTGAAAATACAAATTTTGGTTTTAGGAATATCACAAAGAAATGGTTTCTTCTTTAAAACTTTTCAGCAGTTTTCTATAGATCATTAAAATCCAGGTGACATCCTTTCCAATATAATTAGAACCAATGGTACTTCTGTACATACTGTGTATTGTATGCATGTGTACACTGGTATCCAAGTGTAGCATACCAACTGTCTCTATTATTCTGGCTGTCTCCTTTAGACGTGTGTTCTCCAGCAGGTCTTGGTGCACCGTGAAGATGACTGTGAGACTGTGCTCTCCCAATGAAATATAGCTCAATCAATAGACACTCAGCAATCAACTTTTACTTGTCAGTTTTGATATATCCAATCATAGCTTAGGGTTGTTTTGTGATGTCTAATGTTCTGTGAAGATGGGCTTTTCATATGCTTTATTGTTTCACTCGCTTTTTTGCCCCCATCGACAAAAAAAATGTGTTCCCACTTTTGTGAAATAAAAACCTCTGAGGGAGAGAAAGAGGGGAAAATGAGGAGGGGAATCATGGTGGGGAGGGGAGAGAGGTGGTGTGCGAAACGATGAAATTTAACCCGTTTAAAACTGTATCATTTTCTGACCGTACCTCAGGGCTCTGGGTGTTTATCGGCGCGACTGGAGAAGCAAAGATCACCGGACTGGTAATTGTTTCCTCTAAATCTGCTGAGCTCTGAAGAACACCCAGTGCAGTTTTTCATCAGACAGAGAATGAGAGGGTAAAAGGACAATACTAAGAAAAGCAAAAATGCTTTAGTCCATCATGTTGGATTTTATCACTTCATCTAACAAGTTAGTAAGGCCCTTGCCCTTCCACGCTACATAATTATGAGCACAGCTTTTGTCTTTGGAGAAGAGTCGACATTGCATTTTGTTGTCCCTGAAACACAAGCACCATTTTCTTTAAATACATCTACTAGAAACAAAAGGTGGAGGTGGACACTGGAGCTATAAATACACCGCCTACATTCTTTTTTTTTTTTTTTTTTTAGTAAATTTGACATAAACAGAAAAAAGAATTGGGGTATTTTGAAATGTACCTTAGCGCTAACTTGGTTTGACATTTTCCTATTGAGTCAAAGCTCAGAAATAGGCCTGATATCTCATTTAGCTGTAAAGTGATGTGCTCTCCACGCAGCCACCAAAAGACATCAGAAAAGCAAAGAACTGCCACACTCCACTTGGACCAATTTGTCTCCATCACTCCATTCATATAAACACTGAATGATTTAAGTAAAATTGTGCTGAGAATCTTTGGGGGATTATTTTTAACCCCACTTTATTTTCATTATATTTTCACGGGGTATGTTAGAGGTTTCGATTCTATGCGTGCATTTGGCTTTGAAAGTCTCAGATTTAGTGCTTTGGTATTGGCTCATTTTTCATATCCATTGTGGGCTTGTCAGGGTGTCATAGCTGTTCCACAGAGCTGTTAGATCAGTCCAAATGTATAAATCATCCAGGATCTGACACACTCATTTAATTTGGGGGGTCCCGGTGCTGCAGCGGGCCTATTAATGAAAAAATCCCTGCCCTGTTTGCTGAGTGGGAACATTGAGCCTACGCTATTTTATTTTATTTTTTAACAAGGATATTGTGTATGATTTCCCTCAGAAGGTTTCTGGCTGCCAACCTAGCACTTTGTCATTTATCATTATATGTTGCATTTGTCAGTGCGCTGAAATCTCTCCGTCAGTGTGGTGCCGCAGATCACTTTGCATATTAAGAAAAAAAAGGGACAAACTCTGAGGGCACTAGGTAAGCCAAACCTCTCATTCCTTGGTGCAGCAGTGGTTCCAACCCCAGAGCCTGTGTTATTGTTTTCCATCTGTGAAATAAAGTAACAGGTACTTAATGTACCAAAAACAATTTGTACAGCAGTTCTTTTTCCCCATTGAAGGCGTGCATGGCTCGCTGAGGGCTCCCCTTATCTCAGCGAGGCTAATCCATTTTCACACTGCGCTCCGGCGCTCTCATTTTACAGCTGAGGAGCTCTCTGGCTCCACGCTGGGCCTGAAATGGGACCCCAGTCACTGTGGCCCCTTGGAGTTTGCGTAGGTAAGTGTGCAGAACAAATGCTGAAAAGTCTTTAGAAAGTTAAAGGGACTAGTTTGGCTTCTCTCTCTCTCCCTCTCTCTCTCTCTCTCTCTACCTGATCACTTCAATTTTTTGTGCATTTCACAGTGTTAGCTGCTGTGCTTGAGCACTGTTGCAGACAAGTGTTTGAAATTGGAAGAGCATTCAAAGAAAGTGAAAAATTGTGTTTGCATGCGAGATATTCTGTGCTCAACTGTTTGGTTAAAACAGACCAAATATGCTCATATTCAGCACTAAACTTTGTGTGTTTCATATTTCAGTTTAGGATAATCTAGCATATGTGATATTTAACGCCCCCCCTTCCTCTTTAAGGGTCTCATATTGCCCATTTTCCAGGGATTCATCCAAAGTTTTGACATCTTCAAGAATATACATGTGCACTTTTAAAAACCAAAATCAATTTGTGTTTTCTAGAGTCATAAAAAGCAGCCCTTAAAGTTCTGCCTGAAACAGTCAAGTTTTTAGCCTGTCCATTATATCATTGGCCACTAATCTGATTGGGTAAATGTTCTGTGAGTTGGGCCAATCATGTGTAAGGAGGCAGTCAAGGTGTGTCTGTTTTGCTGAATTTGAGAACAGAACAGAGCTCAGACTGTCCTTTGCGTGACTGTCTTTTGAGTGACTGATTTTAACAATGATAAAGTTTATTAGGTGTTTTTATATTAATGATAATAATACTAATGATCTAAACTTTAATTGATTACATTAATGCTGCTGTTTGGTGGGACTAAAATGACCTTTCTGTTGTTAACAAGCTTAAGCTGATATATAAATGTCCCAGCTTAACATATTATTTTTTTTTTATTAAAATAGAGATAAATGTGAATTTATATGCTTAATAATGTCAAAAGGTATATATATATATATATATATATATATATATAAAATGCAGTTGTAAGAGTGTAATTTTATAAATTTGACATCTCCAACCGTAAACACTTGCAGAAATAGCATAGAAAGGAGTACACTGAATTTATTCAGGCCACAGTCTGCGTATCGGTTTTGTATCAGCCGATACGCAAATTTTAAAATGTCAGATTGGACATCAAAAAAGCTGTATCAGTACATCCCTAGTTAAAACTTCTAAAAACAGCATTTTACACATTTTAGAGCTGTTTTGTAAGCAAACATTCTTCTGATTGGCTGCCCTGATGAACAGCAAGTAAGAGAGGATACTGACCTCACAGTCAGATCTGTGTGTAGTGGACAGGTGAGCGTGTTCAGTCTAGCGTCCACATCCAGTTATATGTTGTTGCACAACCTCTCTCCACAGAACCAAGGAGGGCTGACTGCATGCAGCTGGCTTGTTGCTCTCACCTTTCAGGACCCCTTTACACAGCATGGAGATCGTTGAGAGATTGGGCCAATTTTTGATCTTTGGGATTGTTTGGGAGATCCTTGTGTGTTTTGGACTGAGTCAATACTTTGAGGAGATCGTGGCAACTGTGGAGGTCACTGAAGATCACTGAGAAATCAAAAATTGACCGGATCTCTCAGTGATCTCTCAAGGATCTCCAACCCTGTGTAAAGGCGGTATTACTGATAACAGTGGCAAGTGTACAGTATAAGGTCTCAAATGGGATCAGCTCGCCACAGGATCATTATATGGTAAATCTCCTAAGCGAATGCCATGATCAAGCCTCTCTGATTTTGCCCATGACTCCTGCTCACCTGCTTTTTTGCTCCTCTGTCCTCAGGAAAACCCCCAGGTCTGCCAGTCGGCTGATGTGCACGCTCACCAAACTACCTGCCACATACGTCCCGAGACTGAATCTACCTGGTTCCATCTCCACCTTCTGCTCACAGGAAATTATGTAACTTCAGTGGCACAATTTAAACATTCAGTAACCAACCCCCAATCATGGGTTTAACTCACCTCTCTGGACAAACTCTGTGCTCAGACATGGAAACCCTCTGTGCTTTCTAAACCTACCTGGATCTCCTTGCTGACCTCGCCTTGCCAACTGTACCTCTATGGCCCCTTGCCTACTTGTTGAGAGCCCACACCAACCATCACGCTCACCATCAGCAAGCAAGCACTTGAAAATCACAAACAAATAAGTGTACTTACTGTCCTTGTACTTCTCATGCTCACATCCTCCTTCTCCTTTCCCCTGCAGGCTAAAATCCCACAGTGCAGGGTCCAATTACGACCATCTTACCTGTTTAAATAAAAATCACCCCTTTGTCTTGATCTCTGCCTCCTTGTGTTTGTGCTTTGCAGCTAGGTTCCTGTCTCGTACAACCATGACACTGTGGTTGTACTTGAGATAGAAGTTGCATTAACTGAAAATTGTCTTTCATTGACAGATTTTTTCAGCAGTGGCAGAAAAAAATTGAAAGCTGTCTGTCACGTCCTGAGTGCGGGAGGATTCCATCGGGCTCGGGTTGTTTGCCTTTTTTTCTCATATTCGTGTTGTGTTGTCATTTTGAGTTGTCATTTATTCCATATTGTTTCTCAGTATGATTTATTTTCCCATTTATGTTCATTGCGGTTTGTTTGTTACATTTTTTGAGGTTATTGGTCTTTATTCCCCTCCATCTTATTACATTGATATTCTCTTGTGTTTTCTCTCTCTTGGGATTGATAGCTGTCAATGGCTTTCTGGGGTTTCACTCTGCATGGGCGTGGCCCTGTCAGTGGCCAGCTCCTATTGATCCCTTCTCTCTCATCATTCCCAGCTGGTCTAGATTGTTTCTTTGTTTTCTCCTGCCCACTCAGGTTTACCATACCTGTTGCCACTTATTTTAATTTGGTTGTAGCCTTATTTAAGGGGGTGTGCACCATTGTTGGGCGCAGCACCCTACTATTAACTATCGACTACCACCTACACATGTAAGTGTTTTATGTATTTCCTCTTATTATTCTCCTAGCATGCGCTCCACTGCTAGTGTTCCCAGGTGAAGCGTTTCTCCTCGCCTTAGCCTTCGCTATTTTAGCTTCACCTGTATCTGTCATTTTGCCAGTTTTTGGTTTAATCTTGTTTGTTTTCCTGTGCTTTATTCACTATTAAAATCTGCAAACTCACGGCCGGTTTTTGGAGCCTTATTTCTGCCCTAACAAAGGCAATTATGACACTATCATTTTGACAGATTACACTGAGGGTGATCTAATTAAAATCAGTTAAAATGGCATGCAATTGTAGATTATGAGAGAATTTTTACAATCTGTTAAAATAAATGACAGATAACAAAAAATCTATACAACCTCTTGCCTGAAATGACCACAAACTATTGATATACATAAGATGAAAGAAAGAAAGCTTTTAGAAGGTGTCTGAAGCATGGGCTTTATGTTACTAAGTGCAACATAAGAGTGCCATCTATCAAACGATGACAAAACCGATGAGGCAGGTTTTTGTAATCTCGACTCATACAGAAACCCCAGTTAAAGCCACTAAATGCTACATATGGATGCCAAATGGGACCAAAGGGGATTGATTGTATTTGGAAAAGAATACCACAAAGCTTGATGGACCAGTGTTGCACATCTAAAAAGGCATGATTTGAACATTAAGCTTTGTGAAAATAAATGAGTCCTAAAATTTGTTAAATATGATTTGATGGTTTGACTTTTCATGTGAGCAATTTGATCCCCCCCCCCCCCCAAAAAAAAAAAATATCTTCAATGCAGACTTCACCACAACAAAAAGCTGGCAGGTCTCCGCTTTGATAATGATATTTGGTCCCACAGCTTCCACATAAATTACTATCTAATGGCGGGCCTTCTGTCAGTCTGGTGTCATGGGTGCTTCGAGTGCAGCCCGGGCAGCTTCACTTGGGACAGTCTGCCAAGACTAACCGGGATCATCCTGGTCCAGAAATACAAGGTGAAGAGTCCAAAAGAAAGGGTTATCATTTTTATGCATTTTTATAGAGATTTACATACCGGATATGTGATGATATTTTTTTAAAATCTGGGGCTAAATCTTTACATTTTGAAGTATACCTGTAAACATTTTCCACTGACATGCATCACCAAACATCAGGCAAGCCACTCACTCTCTCAAGTGTGACTCCGACAACTTGTCTGTTTATTATCTGGCTTTATTCTTTCCTTTCTAGATGCTGACACCCTCTCATATCACTGAAAAAACAGTTTTGATTTACTTGCAAGTCGTGTTCCTAACCCTTCACTATCCCATCATGCCAAGTCATTTAAGGCATCTGTGGCCTCTCTGGCCCAGCCGCTGCAGCCCCATCAACCCCCTGCCGCGGCTCATAACAGCGCATGCCCACTTGGCGGGACCAGCCGGGAGGGCAGCCGGGCCAGGACTCCCAGGACTCCCAAGCATCTAGAGCAGCTGGAAGCCCCATCTTCCCATCCTGCTTCTCAGCAAAACAATCAAAACAGAAAATCTATAATAAATCAGTCTCAGGCTCTATCTGGGAAAAAAAAAACAAAAACAAAAAAACAGGGGTGGGCTCAGTCAAGGAAATCGCTGTTTGAAAAATGAAAACAGTGAATTTTTCTCTGCTGTTTGAAGAAAGCAGGTCAGACAAATGGATGAGAGAAAAGGCTTTGAATTCCAAATCAGGACAACTATCTACAAGCAACTCCTATCAGTGATGACAAAAAAAAGGCATACTAAATAAATATGATTGCACAAGTGGATGCACAAGTCAGTCGCATTCAGCCTTGGTCAGTTGATACCTCTAACCTAAACAACCCAGTGGAGAGCATGAAAACCTCCCCCTCCCCCTACCACTTCTTACACCCGCAAAGCACGTACACACACACACACACACACACACACACACACACGCGCACACGCTGTCTGACCACCCCAAAGCGAATGCAGTTCATTCAAGGGGTCATCTGCAGTTCACCATGAGGTTAGAGATAAATAAATATGTATATTCTGGTTTTATATCCGCCCACTCACCTCGGGAAGAAAAGAGAAATAACACAAACGTGAAAAGAAATACAAAAAAATAGAAACTCAGCCTGTACTAGCCTATCATCCTTGAAGAAATGTTGACTTTAGAATTGTTCTATAAGTAAAATCACATCACGAGGTTTTCAAAAAGGAAAAAAAAGAGAAATTACTTTTCTCCACAGTCGCATCTGTTTTGGTGGGCTCACCGCTGGGCCCGGTTGTCTACATTAAGATGAGCTAGATCCCCCCCCACCCCACATGCACACACACACACACACACACACACACACACACACACATAGGCGTAATTTCTTAGTGATTCGACGTTTGCTCTCTCATCCATGCAGCCAGTGCTGAGCAAGGCCAAGCTAGAATGCCTCTGAATGGGCCTTGGCGCTGTTAAGGGGAAGAGATTCATAATCACAGGCGAGATGACAGGTGGCTCAAATTTCTGAACTTTTTTTGTGTGTGTGAGCGGTGACAGGCTATCAGTCAGCGGGCAAAGATGGTGTTTTCTTAACCCCGGAGTTGCATTAACTTGACATCCTGCTGTAGCGGAACTGGGTGACATATTGATGTGGAGGAAATATAACAGGCGGGAAGCTTTAAGACTTTAGGACAGAGGAGGGGAGGGGGGGGGGAAACACAAGCAAGGAGGGTTTGGGGGGAGTTTATAGGTAACAGTCAAACAAAGCGAGCGTCTTTATGGCCTGTCTGTGAAAAATACCTGCTTCAGGTCTGTGGAAAAAAAAAAAAAAAGTTTGATGATTGGGAATAACATTAAATAAATAAATAAAATCAGCCTTTAATTTTGTTAGTTAACACAGTTCCAGGATGAGCAAAAACATATTCTCCATTGATTAATACAGAGCAAAAGCCAAATGGACACCCCACAGCAACTTTTCAATTTAGAACCTGAGTGGTGATGTTCTCCCATAAGCTGGGCGAGTATATTGGCGAGGCGAACTAAAACCCATGCGTCACGTTACCATGAAGACAAACTGCTCTCACGTTTCTAAGTACAGAAGTCTATGCTCACTTACTTTGTCACAAATCACTGCAAGACTTCCCTCCCAATCTGTCATTTCGGGATTACCCGGCAGTTTGCCGCTGCACAAGCCTGTCATCTGCTCAGCGGGGGTAATAATTGCTATGAAATAGCGTTATGGACAGCTGAAAAGTAAGTGCTCTGACTGAGTGGAAAGCCACTCCGAGGATCTCTGTTTTACACTTTGTCAGGATTTTCAGTCTCCGCTTGGTTTTTTTTTTCTTCTTTGCCTTCTTCTTCTTTCTTTCTTTTTTAATGCCTTGGATTTTGTGGTAGACTGCAAGTCTAATTTAAAACATTACTGGCACATGCCTCTAGGGGGAACTACCTGTATTGTTCAGCACTACTATTAAGGGGACACATTAGAACAAGAGTGTGAAAACCCCGCGCAGAATCCATGTTCAGTCATATTATGTGTGTTGCAGAATAAACGGCAGAGTTAGCCAAAGAAATAACTCAAGTGTGATCATTGCTACACGGTAGGATATCACACAATTGGCGACGAGGATTAAAAGAAAAAAATCAGCGGCGAGAAACAGAGAACATTGCAAGTGTGGCGAACTCAAGTGACTCCAGTAGTTCGAGTGCAAGTTCAGAGGAGGAAAAACGAGGTTTCCCCACCACGACGAGCAATGGCGGCTGTAATCGGAACGGTAACCCCTTTTGATAACTCGACTCAGTCATGGGAAGAATATAGTGAAATGTTGGACTTTTTCTTCGAAGCTAATGACATTGAGGAGCCAGACAAAAGGAAGGCTGTACTGTTGAGTGGAGTTGGTGCAACTACTTACAGTTTGTTGAGAAATTTAATAAGCCCTGCATTACCGAAAGATAAAACGTACGACCAGCTTACTGCTGAGCTTCAGAAGCACTTCAGCCCCAAACCGAGTGAAATCGTGCAACGATTCAAATTTAATTCACGCATAAGGAGGAACACTGAGTCCATAGCAGAGTATGTGGCAGAATTGAGGAAATTAACACTGCACTGTGATTACAAAGACTCATTGGAAGAAATGTTAAGAGACAGACTTGTGTGTGGAGTGAATGATGACCGAATGCAACGGCGACTTTTATCTGAAACAAAACTCACTTTTGCGAAGGCTTTGGAATTATGCCAAGCGATGGAAACAGCATCTAAAGATGTGAGAGAGATGCAAGGGAAGCTAACAGAGGACACAGCAACGCATGTTCGTGTGCCTAAGACCCAAGTAGGTGTCCACAAAGTGTTGACTGACAAAACTCAGCACAAATTCCCCAGTTGTTATCGCTGCAAAGGCCAGCACAATGCCGCCGAGTGCAAATTTGCCACTGAGCTGTGTCATAATTGTGGCAAGCGAGGGCACATTAAGAAAGCATGTAGAATAAAGGTGGACAGCGCACAGGTGCTGAAAGTGACAGTTAATGGGCAAAAGTATGAAAACAAGGGCCCAGGAAAGGAACAGCAAGCGAATCAACTGAGAGGGGAGGGAGAAAGTGATACAGAAGACATGGATTTTCACACAATTTACAACACGTCAGAGGAGCTGACCAAGGTAGCGCCCATCACGCGTACCATGAATGTTAATGGAATGAAAGTAACATTTGAAGTTGATACAGGCTGTGGAGTAACCATATTAAGTAAACAGCAATATACACAACTGTGGAAGAAAACAGACACAGCAGAATTAAATCCCTGTTCATTAAAATTAAAAACATACACAGGAGAGAAGCTAGATGTGCTAGGCATGGCACAAGTGAAGGTGCAGCACGAAAACAAAGAAAAGGACTTACCTGTAGTAGTAGTTGGGAGCGAAGGACCAAATCTACTAGGGCGAAGTTGGCTACAAGAACTGGCCATGATTGATCAGTTGGTGAATAAAGTGGAATCTCAGCCCAAATTGCAGCTGGAGGAGATCCTCGAAAGACACGCTGAGGTGTTCAAAGAAGGCTTAGGACAGCTAAAAGGTGTCACTGCAAAGATTAATGTGGACAAGGAGGCCCAACCACGATTCTGCAAACCCCGACCGGTACCCTATGCAGTCAAGCCACTGGTTGAAAGCGAGCTACAGAGGCTGCTGGATGACAAGATCATTGAGCCAGTGCAGGTTGCAGAATGGGCGGCGCCCATAGTCCCAGTGAGAAAGCCGGATGGCTCCATTAGAATATGTGGAGATTACAAACTCACTGTCAATCGAGCATCACGGGTGGATCAGTATCCAATTCCTAAAGTGGAGGACCTCTTCGCACAGCTGAATGGCGGCCGACACTTCACGAAATTAGACATGAGTCACGCCTACCAACAAGTAGTCCTGGAAGAAGAATCAAGAAAGTATGTAACCATCAATACACACAAAGGCTTATATACCTACACACGCTTACCATTTGGAGTAGCTTCCAGTCCTGCTATATTCCAGAGAACTATGGAGGGCATCCTAGGTGGAATTCCGAATGTTGCCATTTATTTGGATGACATCCTTTGTACAGGACCAAATGAACAAGAACATCTGAAAACGCTGGAGGAAGTGCTTCAACGGTTGGAGAAAAGCGGTCTGAGGTTGAAAAGAAGCAAGTGTGAGTTCATGGGAAAAGAGGTGGTGTTCCTAGGCCACAAGATCAACGCCAGTGGTCTACACCCTCTAACAGACAAAGTGGAAGCCATTGCGGAGGCGCCTGAGCCACAAAATGTTACTGAGTTAAAAGCCTACCTGGGCTTGTTGAACTATTACCATAGGTTCCTCCCAAAGCTCTCCACGCTGCTGGCACCACTACATACCTTACTTAAGAAGGAAGAAAAATGGTCATGGGGGGTCAAGCAGCAGAAGGCGTTTGAAGAGTCCAAAGCGCTACTTCAGTCCTGTAGTGTGTTAGTGCACTATGATTCAAACAAACCACTCATCCTGGCGTGTGACGCATCACCCTATGGTGTGGGTGCTGTACTCTCTCATCGTATGGAGGATGGCTCAGAGAGACCCATAGGGTTCGTCTCAAGAACTCTTAGTGCAGCTGAGAAAAACTACTCCCAGCTAGACAAGGAGGGCCTTGCAGTAGTATTTGGTGTAAAAAAATTCCACAAATACCTGTACGGGAGACAGTTCGCTATAGTGACTGACCACAAGCCACTAATTTCACTGTTCAGTGAAATGAGAGCCATACCCCAGATGACATCTCAGAGAATTCAGAGATGGGCCGTTACATTAGCAGCGTATGAGTACACCATCGTTTACAAAGCCGGACGGGACCATACGAATGCTGACGCGATGAGTAGGCTACCCTTGGATGGAGGAAGAGACAGCACGCCTGAGGAGGAGGAGAGAGTGCTATTGTTTGAAGATATCGGCGTGCCCCTGGTGAACGCACAACAAATAAAGAAGTGGACAGACAAAGACCCTGTTCTAGCAAGAGTGCGAGAATACATCTTGCGAGGATGGCCGAAGATGAACAGTCCTGAGTTCATTCCCTATGCCCGACGACAGGATGAGCTCAGCACCCAGGAAGGTTGTATCCTGTGGGGAGGACGCGTGGTTGTTCCACCACCTGGTAGGAATGCCTTACTGCAACAACTACACCAAGCACACCCTGGCATCACTCGCATGAAAGCGTTGGCGAGGAGTTACATGTGGTGGCCCAACATGGATGCAGAGGTGGAGGCGCTTGTGAAGTCATGTGCGGCATGCCAGGAGAACAGGAACAGTCCTCCAGCAGCCCCACTACATCCCTGGGAAGTTCCAGATAAACCATGGAGAAGAATTCACATTGACTACGCAGGTCCATGGATGGGAAGAATGTTCCTGATCATAGTTGACGCATACTCAAAGTGGATCGATGCATATTCTGTGAGTAGCTCTACTTCTACTGTTACCATTGAATGTCTTAGAAAGAGTTTCAGCCAACATGGGCTACCTGAAATCATAGTATCAGATAACGGTACATGTTTTACGAGTGAACAGTTCCAAGAGTTTTCTGAAAAGAATGGCATACGTCACATCACGACTGCGCCATACCATCCTTCTTCTAACGGCTTAGCCGAGAGGGCCGTGCAGACATTCAAGTCACTCATGAAAAAGATGACAGGAGACTCTATTGAAACCCGAATGTCGAGAGCTCTGTTCAGCTATCGAATAACACCCCAATCTACAACTGGCAAGTCACCAGCTGAGCTGTTGTGTGGAAGGAAGTTGAGGTCAACATTTGACTTAATACATCCAGACTTCAGAAACAAAGTGCATGATAAACAAGAGAAACAAAAAGGTTATCATGACATGCATGCTAGAGAGAGAATACTGAGAGAAGGAGACGTGGTCTACACCCGCAACTTTGGCTCAGGACCAGCCTGGGTACCAGGAGAAATAACAGAAAAGACAGGCCCTGTGTCATTCAAGGTGACATTAGGTCATGGACAAGTGGTGAGGCGACACATCGACCAAGTTCGTGGTAGGAGCTCCATTCCCCTGCCGATGGCACCAGAGGTGTTGTCTGACACCCATTCTGAGGAGAGCATCAACGAACCACCACTTCAGGTGATACCTGAGGTACCCGTCTCTGCAGATTCTACGGGCAGCACTGCAGCAGCCGAAACAGTGGAGCAGTCTGAGTCTTCACCTGCAGTTGGCTCACCCGCCGTGAGAAGATCTCAGCGAGCTAGGAAAGCTCCAGACTACTTGAAGGACTATACTTAGTCAGTAGTGAGTTCCCCAGCCACAGGACGAGAATGCGTCCTGGAACCTCACTGGGATGCGGTAGTCAAACCAAATCCCCAGTTAGACTGTTATGTGTGTTATACATGTAAAAAAAAAAAAGAGAAAGAAATTATGTGTATGGCACATGTGTTTAAGAAGTTAAAAGTAACTGTGATTGTTTAGGGTTAAATGGGAGTTCCAGGATGTCTAGCATAATTGGCTAGTGTAATTAAAAGTAGTTTAATCTAGAGGGGAGGGATGTGGTAGACTGCAAGTCTAATTTAAAACATTACTGGCACATGCCTCTAGGGGGAACTACCTGTATTGTTCAGCACTACTATTAAGGGGACACATTAGAACAAGAGTGTGAAAACCCCGCGCAGAATCCATGTTCAGTCATATTATGTGTGTTGCAGAATAAACGGCAGAGTTAGCCAAAGAAATAACTCAAGTGTGATCATTGCTACACGGTAGGATATCACAGATTTGTTATCATGGGGGTTTAACAATCTTTCTGGCACCGCTGTCAGAAAATGAATTTCTTCAGCCAGGCCCTTGATTGACTCCATTTGTGGGGTGTAACTCTATCAGAGTCTCCCACTCCTTCAGTCATCCTCTCTTTGTTCTGACTAGTGGTGTGGAGAAAAAAAGATGGGACAGCATAGATGAAGAAAAAAAGTCAGATACAAGAGATCAATTTTGGAATGCCTTGCATTTTGGGATTTGTGTCATTATTTATGCCATTACTGCACACCAGCACTGCGAACAAACAGGCATAGAAATCCGTGCAAGATGGTGGACGTGTATGGCAAATCACAGACTACACGACACGCTTCTGACAGTGAACAAGACGAGTTTGTTTCGCTCTAACACTTGAGACAAAGACGGGCAGGATATGGGAGGAGGTGGAGGACAGAAGAGTGTCACGTATATGTAACGGAGGGGAAAAACGGCATTCATCTTGTCATCTTCTGAAGCGAAATGCATTTTAGGCAAGTTACATAAAAATGAGTCGAATCATGCAAGAGTATGTAGACAAATGTCCAAAAATGACTGACTTCATTAGACTGTGGGGGGTGAAATAAAAGGAGAAATGAGAGGAATAAAATCAGAGCCCTGCTTCAGATCACCACCTTGTTATTTGTTCCTTAATTCAGCAGCTGGTATTAGTCCCTCAAAAGGCAGAGGCAGTGGGTGTGACGCTCGGAGCCTCACATATTCTTTTCTATGGCTTATCAGTCGGGGAGCCAGAGGAGCTGTCCACTCTCATTCTCTCATTGGAGAGCACATGTCAGGACCTATTTGCCACTGGTTACTTTGAGAGTGACATCAGTGATGACCCCTTGACCCCCGCTGACGGAGAAATGCTTCTGCGATAGTTTTCCATTATAGAGGCGAGAGAGAGCCCGGACACCAGACGGATATGTTGAAATGGGGAAATAGGGGGACTGGAAAAGGCATTTAGACCCGTATTTGACCTGTCATGTTTCAGTTTTCTGCAGGAGGCTGTTATGAATTGAGTATTTGACCCACGAGCTGAGCATTTGTCATGTCCCTCCTGTGTTCTCCATGTGCTGGCTGGAAACTGAAGGTTATTACTGAGGATGAAACAAAGGTCATTAAGCCAACACTCCAAGCATCTGTTCATTTTCTTTTATTTTGTCCTCCTTCTATTCTTCAAGATGTAAGCCTCCTTGTCTGTGTAGCTCTACCTGCATCAGAACTGAATGCATCTGTAGACTTTTCATTGAGGGGGACAAATTGTTGTCACTGAGCTTTTGACATGCCTCGCAACAGGTTGGAAACCAGTGCATCGTATCGTCGATGCTATATATTTCTTTCCTTTTATCCAAGAGCAGTCTGATTAAGGCTGTTGCAGTTTTCCAACACAATATCACATATTTAAACACAATTTTCTCTTCTAGCAAGTAAGAAGATTACTCAAGCTTGCATTTGACACAATGTTTTCAAATTAATATTATGAAGCCTACAACAAATTTCAGACCTATTCTACAAATGCATTCTGACAAATCAGCATCCAGACTGGATGTTTAAAAACACTGCAATACACGTGGAATTTCTGGGTAGAACACTGCCAAGCATATCAGCATTTGCACAGATGAAAGGAAGCAAGAGCTGTTCCATCAATCATATCAGTGAAAATAAGACAAAAAAAATATTATTCATGTCTTAATTTTGATGGGAGGCAAATGGTTCGACGTAATTGCTAGGCAACAAGGAAAGCAAATATGCCAAATGGAATACTGCTTAAAATACAAGCAGACTATAAATGTCTGTGCTGCCTTTAAATTAGGGTATTCTCTTTTTTTTTATATTATTAAGGCCAAAAATGTAATGCATTATTTAGAATGAGAATCAAATTTATTGCCAAGTAGTATTTCATACAACAGGAATTTGTCTTTGCGTTTTCTTTTTGTATAACATATAATAATGAATAAATAAGAAAAGTTACAATAAAATATGACGTAAAGGTTATACAATAGGAAAAATACATACTGGACTACAGTATATTAAAGGTGAAGTTACATTAAGTGGCCAACCAGCAGTCTTTACCTCAGATTGGGGCTGGGTGATATACCAAATACATTCATTGCATCGGTACATTTGGCCACCCGCAATACATACTCCTATCCAGTGGTGTAACAGGTCAGAATTCACACCTGTCCATTTTTTTTTTGTAGTTCTAGACTAGGCCACACTTACCCCTGTGGTATTTGTAGCCTTGGCTAGTTTTACCCCCAGGGGTAAAACTGGCGTAGCCCATTTTTCACCCCCCGAGGCCAGACTTTCCCCTTCTTTAAATGTACTGTATATTATAACCACTATCACAAGAATAAAATACAGAAATACAGTATTACCTACATCTGCTTCCTTTTATTTCCTTTCAAATTTGTATTACATTCACATATAGGTTACATTTGTTTATTTGTTCTGCAAAATAGCATATTAAATGTTTACCTTATTTGTCCCAAGTCACATTCATGCTTATTACATTTTTAACTCAGTTCTGATGTCAAAATTAAAATAGTCAGGCTTGTTTCCTAGTATATTCGGAAACATAATCTGTGCTAAAAAAAAAAAAAAAAAAAGTGAGTACCATGACTACTACTACCTCTGCTAATAGGTAATGTGCACCTAATTTCAGTCAACTAAAATAATGCAGTTTTCAAGTGTTCAGCTTCTGTTTTCACTTGTATTTTCACTCAACCTCAAAAACATAGAAGTGGTCAGAGTTGTTCTGATGGTATATGCTAGTCTCAGTAGTATCCTGTAGTATCCTGTCACCATATACTTTCACCTACTTTAGAGTATACAATGGCAAGGAGTGACACTGTGTTCATGAACTCAGCATCTGTTGCCCAAACACTATATTTCTCCATAGCACTTGAAGCCATATACTCATTGACAGGCTAGTTGAGGTAACTGAAATAACCGCACATATGTTGCACAACACTATCATGGATAGCAAGGTGATGCTTTTCAGTTACAATTTTTCAAAGCTCTCCCTGATTTTTCAAGCCTTTACCTGACTTTAGAAGAGGTACCCATTGCTGCCAAGCTCTAGCCACTGATATAAGGTTTTGAAATTTAAATAAATGAACTGTGTTACTCACCTGCGAGTAGTAAGAGTGGATCCAAGATTATCTTAAATTATCTAAAAGAAGTTTAGAAGTAATCCACAAGTGAACTGCTTTCGACAGTATTGTACATCACTAAAGCTATCTAAAACATAATGAAAACGCCAGACTTGGTGGGGGGGGGGGGGGGTGTAATTTATACCCCTCCAGTAGCTTCCAAAACTAACTGGGACAAATTCAAAACCTCTTTCATCTTTTGATCTTCCAGTCTTTTCAACAATATGATTTCTAACAAAGTATTAAACTCAAACAATTATCAGTTAAATAGGGCAGTGGTGGCCTAATGGTTAGGGATGTGGACTGGTGAGCGGAGGGTCACGGGTTTGATCCCTGGATTAGTGGGATTAGATCTGGGTGGGACAGATGACATAGTAGTGTTTTCCCCTCCTCCTTCACCCCACTGTGGTGCCTTTGAGCAAGGCCCTTAACCCCAACTGCTCTAGTGGAGCTGCTCAGTGACCACAGATCAGTCTGTGGTTGTACTGGGCAGCTTCCAGGTGTGAATGTGTAACTGTGTGAATTTGAACAGGGTGTCCTTGAAAAAGAGAGATTGTCTCTCAGTGGAACTACCCTGTATAAATAAAGGTTAAATAAATAAATAATAAACAAAATTAACAAACTTTGAGATAACACTTCTAAACAGATTCATCACACCATTAATTCATCAATAACAGTGTTGCCAGATACGAAGTGAAGAAATATCATGCTGTTGCTTTAAAATTATTGTATTTTGACCCAAACTCTCACATGTACTAAAACAGCTTGAAAAATCACAGGACAGTGCATTTAAAAACAAACAAAGCTATTTTCATAAGTGACAAACTATACTTCTGTCACTTATTATATTGACTTTGTGTGGTAAACTGAAATATTTCTACCTCTAAGGATAAACTTGATTACTTCATAATGTGAGTTTTGTTAAGCATGGAGAAAGTGCAATATTGTTAGGAACGGCAGGAAGATGCAACAGAAAATGAATTTCTTGCTAGCATCTGGAAGTATCTGGGTGTTGGTGAAGTAGTGGCACACGAGTTGTCAAGAATTGGAAGATCAAGAGGAGAAAGTGGTCAACCTAGATTAGTGAAGCTAGTTTTAGCAGATGAGAAGAAAATAGATTATTAGAAAAGCCAAAACTTTGAAGGATGTACCATCCCAAGCTCTGAAAGATGTATTCATATCACCAGATCTGACTAAGATGCAAAGAGAACATGGCAGGAAATCAAGACAAGAGCTCGAGGACAGAAGGGAAAATGGTGAAAGAGACTTGATGATTTATAGAGGGAAGATGGTGAAGAAGAATGTACAAGGTGCCACTGTAAACGTGAATCGGGAAGAGGCGCAAGAGGTAGATGCCTCAAAAAAGTGACTTTAAACCCTTCACCCAAAATTGTTAATGAGCTTCAACATTTTAATGACTGCGCACATCAGGAGAAGGATTATATAAAGAGGGCACCGGTTGATTTTTCCAAATGCCCACGCAAAAAGTTTCAATAACTGAGGATACCAGAGCTCTCATATCTGTGACCAAATTAAATGCAATAGATCAGGGGTCACCACTGCGGTGCCCGCGGGCACCATTTCGCCCGCAGGGACCACATGAGTTGCCCGCAGGCCTGTTCTAAAAATAGCACAACTCGCAAGTGAGCTGCGTCTAAGATGTAATTTTTTCTGCCGCTATTTTTTAAAATCACACTTGCATTTATATAGATTTTAAAATGACAATGTCTTAAAAATAAAAAAAAATGAAAATATGTTTATTACACGTAAAGTTAATGTGAACTCTGACCTAGTTCAAAGGTCAGTATTGTGCGCATGACAAAACCTTCGCGCTTGTGGAGAGTAAGCTAGCAGGCAGTTAAGATGTGAGTGGAGTGCAGTTTCCTACACAGTTCTTTTTCCAAAAAAAAAAAAGACAGAAAATTTATCATTTTCAAAGTGAGCGGGAGGAAGAGTTCTTTTTTACTACCGTGAAAGGAAGCTGCGTGTGTTTAATTTGCGGGGCGACTGTGGCCCACTGCTGCCCACTCTTTTTTTTTTTGACGGAAGGTAGATTTCTTCTGCAGTCCGGTGACAAGCCACCAGCTACCGGTTGCTGTGTGCGCAAGCGCCCCTTAACTCCCTAACCTGCATGTTTTTGGCATGTGGAAGGAAACCGGAGAAATCTCGGAGTAAACCCACGCAAACACGGGGAGAACATGCAAACTCCACACAGATCACTGTTGGCCGGGGGCAGGGATCGAACCCATGATCCCCCGGCCGAGGGTAAATTGTGCTGCCGCGGTGCCACCGTGCATATAGAGTTTTTGCGTAGGCTCGTAAAATTCACGTGACTCGCTGGGTAAACATAAACACGCCGTAGGTGCCGCCATCTTGGATGGCAAGAGCAGCAGTTGCACTGTGACAACCCAGGCATAACTTGTACTGTTTAGCGATCAGAATGAGTGAGGAGAACACAGTGACAGTCTGACATAATAACATCCCTATCATCCTCTTCAACAACTGACACTGTGGCCTCTGAAACTGTGTCTGCGATGTCTGTGTCAGATTCAGTGGAGTCATTGTCAGCAGTCATAACAGCAGACAAGTGTTTTTAATCTTGCTCCCGTGCGCTCCTCTGGTGTGCCGAAATGCCTCAGTTGAACGGAGGTGGCGGGTGTGGGGTAACCCCCACGGACAAGCAGAGCGCACAGCTGGAGCAATTAGCAGAACAATGACTGCCAGTAATCTGCTCAGCGAGGATGATTTGTGGGCAAACGATGAAATGATATCTTTCAAAGACGAAGGGGAGCAGGAGGAAAAGATATCGGAAAACGTGTCAGCGGAAAGGGATGTGGATGATGTGAAGTCTTCGCTGGTGAACGAGTCGGAAAACAACAGCAGCTCCTCGGACTCGGAGGTGAGTGAAGCGCGCTGCGTGTTTTTTTTTTTTAAAGGCTCTCCACGGCGCGCCGCGTTAAAACGTACCTGATTTTATGCACATGTACAATAGTTTTCTCCCCTTTCATGTGTGCATTGTCCTTTGTAGCAAGCAGAGAGGCGCCCCCAAACCAGACCCGACTCAGAAAGTTTTTTTTTTTTTTTTGTTACTTATTTGTGCCTGTAGGTAGATTTGGTTTGCAGTCTGGTGGCAAGCCACTGGCCGCTGCGTGCGCGAGCGCCCTAAACCTACATGTTTTTGGTATGCGGGAGGAAACTGGAGTAAACCCACGCAACACGGGGAGAACATGTAAACTCCACACAGCTCACTGTTGGTCGGGGGCTGGGATCGAGCCCACGGTCTCATGATCCCCGCGATCCCCCGGCCGAGGGTAAACTGTGCTGTCACAGTGCTAAACCACTGCTCCACCGTGCAGCCCGTTATGAGAAAGCGAGAGATTACGTCAGTGAAGGTAATTATTCAAAAATCCAACTTTTTTTTTTTTTTTTGCATTTCACACCGGCCATTTAATTCCCCGCTTATCCCCTTATCAGGGGGAACAACAGGAGTACACCATTTTGCCGAGTTTGTAGGTACACGTGAGCTATGTGGTTTGTTTCACCCTGCTGCTGCTGTTGTTTCTTGCCATCCAATATGGCAGCACACTCTAACGGGCCAGTGCGGCACGCCCCCTGACGTCATATGCAAAAACTCAATAAGCAATCTCAGTGCTGTTTAGCTTCTTCTCAAGCATGATTCTTGGCAAGAACTGTATGGATATAATTCCACTGAAGAAGAACACACAAAAGTGTGTTTATTAAATGTAACAGATTTTGAGCAGAATTGCAGCAGATTTGTTCAGTTAAAAATGTGATAAGATTTATTTAATATGAAAGTTGATTTTTCTTAAATGTTGCATAACTTTTTCAAACATGGTTCAACATAGTTCATGAATTAACAGGGTTTAGTTTTTTATGGTTAAAAGGGACTGGTGAAAACTGGACATTTTTTTAATGTAGAAGTGATCATCTGAACAATTGCTGAGATTAATAAAAATAAAGTGTTGAATATTGATCTTGTCTGTTACCCACTCTAAGTTACTGATAATTATATATATATATATATATATATATATATATATATATATATATATACACTCACCGGCCACTTTATTAGGTACACCATGCTAGTAACGGGTTGGACCCCCTTTTGCCTTCAGAACTGCCTCAATTCTTTGTGGCATAGATTCAATAAGGTGCTGGAAGCATTCCTCAGAGAGTTTGGTCCATATTGACATGATGGCATCACACAGTTGGCGCAGATTTGTCGGCTGCACATCCATGATGCGAATCTCCCGTTCCACCACATCCCAAAGATGCTCTATTGGATTGAGATCTGGTGACTGTGGAGGCCATTTGAGTACAGTGAACTCATTGTCATGTTCAAGAAACCAGTCTGAGATGATTCCAGCTTTATGACATGGCGCATTATCCTGCTGAAAGTAGCCATCAGAAGTTGGGTACATTGTGGTCATAAAGGGATGGACATGGTCAGCAACAATACTCAGGTAGGCTGTAGCGTTGCAACGATGCTCAATTGGTACCAAGGGGCCCAAAGAGTGCCAAGAAAATATTCCCCACACCATTACACCACCACCACCAGCCTGAACCATTGATACAAGGCAGGATGGATCCATGCTTTCATGTTGTTGACGCCAAATTCTGACCCTACCATCCGAATGTCGCAGCAGAAATTGAGACTCATCAGACCAGGCAACGTTTTTCCAATCTTCTATTGTCCAATTTCGATGAGCTTGTGCAAATTGTAGCCTCAGTTTCCTGTTCTTAGCTGAAAGGAGAGGCACCCGGCGTGGTCTTCTGCTGCTGTAGCCCATCTGCCTCAAAGTTCGACGTACTGTGCGTTCAGAGATGCTCTTCTGCCTACCTTGGTTGTAACGGGTGGTTATTTGAGTCACTGTTGCCTTTCTATCAGCTCGAACCAGTCTGGCCATTCTCCTCTGACCTCTGGCATCAACAAGGCATTTCCGCCCACAGAACTGCCGCTCACTGGATATTTTTTCTTTTTCGGACCATTCTCTGTAAACCCTAGAGATGGTTGTGCGTGAAAATCCCAGTAGATCAGCAGTTTCTGAAATACTCAGACCAGCCCTTCTGGCACCAACAACCATGCCACGTTCAAAGTCACTCAAATCACCTTTCTTCCCCATACTGATGCTCGGTTTGAACTGCAGGAGATTGTCTTGACCATGTCTACATGCCTAAATGCACTGAGTTGCCGCCATGTGATTGGCTGATTAGAAATTAAGTGTTAACGAGCAGTTGGACAGGTGTACCTAATAAAGTGGCCGGTGAGTATTTTAGAGGAGTGTGTCAAGCTGGTGCCCTTCACATGACTCTATACCCATGAAGTAGCTCTTGGTTTCAAAAAGGTTGGTGACCCCTGCAATAGATGATCATCTGCTAAATGTGAAGAAAAGTCTAAAACTTTTATATACAAATGCACAAAGTATAATAAACAAGCTAGGTTAACTTAAAACACTAGCAAGTGATCTGAAGCCTGATATAATTGCAGTCACTGAATCATGGACAAATGATAAGCATGGAAATGCTGAAATATGCATAAATGGTTACCAAAAGGTCTTCAGACAAGATAGAGGTGACACCAACGATGGAAGAGGAGGCAGAATACTGTTGTACGTCAATGATGATCTTCACGCTACAGAGAATATGGATATGGTTCACATCGAATTCATAAATTTATTGTCGATAGACCTTAATATAGTAGATAAGAAGAAAATAAATGTAGGACTACTGTACAGATCCCCAAATAGTGACAAGGGGAATAGTCGTCGGCCTCCGTCGCTCTATGATGACCGTGGAAGAGAATCCTAAACGTCTACTCTGCTGGAACAGCACCGCCTGTTGCTGAACAGGCCGATGCACGAATGGCAGACCCTGTCACACAGGTCACACTTGTGGGTGGTCTCCGTGCTGCTGGAGCTGTGGCGGTTCTTCCTGCGGGTCCTTTTTTCATCTGCTGCAGCAGTCAGTCTCTCTTCACCCTCCTTGAGCTGTCTGGTCAGGGTGCCTCTCCATTTGGAGCGGTCCGTTGCAAGGCCCTCCCAGCGCTCTGTGTTGATCTCCAGGGCCTTCAGGTCTCTCTTGCAGACGTCTCTAAAGCGCAGCTGTGGGCGGCCAACATCTCTCCTGCCAGTCGCCAGTTCTCCGTAGAGGACGTCTTTGGGGATTCTGCCATCCTCCATACGGTGAATGTTGCCTAGCGAGCGGAGCCTGCGCTGCCTGAGCAGAGTGAACATGGAGGGAAGGCCGGCGCGGGACAGAACTTCTGTGTTGGGCACTTTGTCCTGCCAGGATATGTCCAGGATGCGGCGAATGCAGCGCAAGTGGAAGGAGTTCAGTCTCTTTTCCTGCCGGGCGTATATTGTCCATGTCTCACTCCCATAGAGCAGTGTGCTGATGATGCAGGCGTTGTACACTGCCATCTTTGTCTTGACAGAGAGTTTGGAATTCTCCCACACTCGTGTGGTGAGACGAGCAAGTATGGAGGCTGATTTTCCAATCCTCTTGTCGATCTCTGTATCAAGGGAGAGGTTGCTGCTGATCGTGGACCCCAGGTACGTGAACTGATTCACAACCTCCAGCTCGTAGTCGTCAATGGTGATGGTTGGTGGTGCTTCTGTGCCTTGCGCCAAGACGTTAGTCTTCTTCAGGCTGATGGTAAGCCCGAAGTCCTTGCATGCCTGGGAGAAGCGGTCCATCAGGGTCTGAAGCTCCTGCTGTGTGTGGGTCGCGACTGCAGCGTCGTCTGCGAACAGCATGTCTCTGATTAGAGCCTCGCGTACTTTGGTTCTGGCTTTCAGGTGGACGAGGTTGAAAAGCCTGCCGTCAGATCTTGTGTGCAGGTAGATTCCCTCTGTTGCTGTGCTGAAGGCATGCCTCAGGAGCATAGCAAAGAAAATCCCAAAGAGGGTTGGCGCAAGTACACAGCCCTGTTTCACTCCGCTGCGTATGTTGAATGGCTCTGAGACGTTGCCGTCGTGCTGCACTATCCCCTGCATGTTGGTGTGAAACGATTCGATGAGGCTTTGCAACTTTGGTGGGCATCCTATCTTTGGCAGGATCTTGAAAAGGCCCTCTCTGCTGACCAGATCGAACGCTTTGGTGAGGTCGATGAAGGCGACATACAGGGGCATGTTCTGTTCTCTGCATTTCTCCTGGAGTTGGCGGATGGAGAATATCATGTCTACCGTCGATCGCTCAGCGCGGAAGCCACACTGAGACTCGGGGTAGACACGTTTGGCAAGCTTCTGTAGACGAACGAGAACAACTCGTGCGTAGACTTTGCCAACAACACTGAGGAGGGAGATGCCCCTGTAGTTGTTGCAGTCGCTTCTCTCCCCTTTGTTTTTGTAGAGGGTGATGATCTTGGCGTCCCTCATGTCCTGTGGTACGGCACCTTCCTTCCAGCACTGGCAGAGGATGTCATGCAATGGCAGCAGTAGGGCGGTCTTGCAGTGCTTGATCAGGTCGGGGGGTATGCCGTTGTTGCCGGGTGCCTTGTCAGCGGCCAAGCTATCAATGGCCTTGCTGAGTTCGTCGATGGTTGGCTCGGTGTCAAGTTCGTCCATGGATGACAGGCAGTCGATGGCATCAAGGGCTGACGGTGTCACGGTGTTCTGTCTGGAGTAGAGGTCGGAGTAGTGTTCCACCCATCTCTCCATCTGCTTGTTCTTTTCTGTGATCATCTCCCCAGTGGAGGATTTGAGGGGGACCGTCTTGCTCTGAGCCGGACCAAGTGCTTTCTTGATGCCATCGTACATACCACGGATGTTCCCTGTTATGGCAGCGGTTTGAATGTCTTGGCTGAGCTGAGTCCAGTACTTGTTGGCCCAGCGCCGAGCAGTCTGCTGAGCTTTGCTTCTCGCAGCCCTGAGAATCTGGAGATTCTTCTCGTTTGGGTACTTCTTGTACTCAGCAAGTGCTGAGCGCTTGGCTTCAATGACGGGGGCCATCTTGGTCAACTTGGCATCAACCAGTCCTGTGACTTCGAGGTCTTCCTCCCAAAGGTAGCCAAGGCTGTTCGGTGGATGGTGTTTCGCAGCTCTTCCCACTTATGCTTTGCAGATTCTCCTTCTTGTGGTACACCAAGTTCCTTCTCAAAGGTGGAGGCAAACTGCTCAACAAGTTCTGGTTGGGCCATCTTGCTGGTGTCAATCCGTGCCTTTCCAGGCTGTCTAGCACGATGGAATTTCTTCAGCTGCAGCTTGACCTTGCAACACACCAATGAATGGTCTGTGTCACAATCTGCACTCTGGAATGAACGAGTGATTAGCACGTTCTTCAGTTAGGTGCGCCTGGTCAGGATCAAGTTCAGCTGGTGCCAGTGCTTTGAGTGCGGATGTCGCCAGGAAACCTTGTGTTGGGGCTTGGTCTTGAAGAACGAGTTTGTGATGCACAGATTGTGATATGTGCAGAACTCGAGCAGCCGCTGTCCGTTGTCATTCATTCTGCCCACGCCAAATGGTCCAAGACGGGAGGGCCAGGAGTCGTGGTCAGCACCCACTCTGGCATTGAAGTCTCCAAGGAGAATGAGTTGTTCAGAGTTGGGGATGATCCTGACAGTTGTTGCGAGATTCTCGTAGAACTCGTCTTTTGCCTCTGGTGTGGCTGTCAGTGTTGGGGAATACACACTGACGAGGGTGACTGGGCCTTGAGTGGTGTTGAGGCGGAGGGTGAGGAGTCGTGCAGAGCCATTGCTGCCCGGTTCCACCATCTTCAGCAAGGTGTTCTTCACTGCGAAGCCCACTCCGTGTTCCCTGTGTGCGTCACTGCCCTTTCCTTGCCAGTAGAACGTGTAGTCCTTCTCTCTCAGTGTGCCTGCGTCAGCCAACCGTGTTTCCTGGAGAGTGGCGATATCCACTTCCAGTCTCTTCAGCTCATTATTGATGACGGCAGTCTTCCTGGTGTCGTTGATGTCCTTGAGATTAGCAGCGAGTCCTGTCATCATAGTGCGGACGTTCCAAGTTCCCAGTTTTAGAGTTGGTCTCTTTTGTTTTTTTTGTCTTGCCTGGTGCGAAGGTTCTCAGCCTGCTGTTCGGACTTCTCCTCATCCCCATGCGCCCAATGAGGAAAGCAGGCTGTGGCAGGACAATACCTTATTGGCTGGGGGCTGCCCAGCTTGAGGCGGGCGGTAGCTGTCCAGTGAGATCCAATGATCCCTCCCACTGTCGGGAACAACCCCTGGTGCCGCGGTCTACGCCAATTGAGCGGTGGCTTATTACCAGTAACTGTCATTCCCCGTGTTTTGTCTACGCCAAAGGCGAAGCTGGAGTGTCCTCTCCAGTGATCCGGTGTTCTATCTTCCAGCGTTGGGCGTTGGTAGGATTCAAGCCTCAGCAGGAAGATATGGAGGACAAGATGTTGCCCATGCAGCATGTCCCCCCTCTCCACGTCACTGATGAATCCAAGGGAACAGTAGGGCTGCTACAGTTTGGCACCAGCGCCGTCGCAGGAGCTGCCAGAACAATGTTGAGCACAACAGAGAACTGCCTTAGGGACTCCGACTCCGGATTTTTCCTCAGGGTTGACTCCCGAAGCCTTTTCTGTGACCGGGTGTGCCGCAAGGCAGCGGAGGTTTGAAATCAGGGTTTACCTTCCCCTAGATGGGCTACCTTCCCAGGTTGATGAGCCACCATCTACCCGAAGCATCTGGTTTTAAGGCGCCAGAGATCCGCCTTATCCAAGGCGGATCCAAGGGGAATAACACCACAATATATAACATGGTAGAAACCATGCTAAGAGCCAAAAATTCCAATTGTGCTCATCGGTGATTTTAACCATCTATAGACTGGCAAAATTTGACTGCCAACTCTAAAGATGAATGATTGTTGGACTTCACGCAGGGCAACTTCTTGACACAGCATGTGAAAGTAGCAACTAGAGCCAATAACACTATAGACTTGGTCCTCTCTACTGAATCTGAAATGATATCAGATGTTACAACTATTGGCAAACTTGGTGCCAGTGACCACGATATTTTGGAATTCAACTTGCATGTGAGAACATACACTGAGGACAGCTGCAAGTTTGTTCCAGATTCCAGGCAAGCCAATCTAAGAGGCTTCAAGGAAAAATTACAAGAAATCAACTGGGATTTTGTTCTAGCACCAGAAACTATAGAAGCAAAGTGGTGGTCATTCAGGGACAAATTCAAGGAGACCGTGAATAGATACTGTATGTGCCTAAGAAAAAGAGGAGAAGAAAAAGCAAGCTCCTGTACTTTACTTACAAAACTATCAGAGTTGTTAGAAAGAAGTGTAAATTGTGAAAGAAATATAAAGAATCTCGTGACCATAGCAATTACATAGGATATAAGGAATGGGAAAGGAACACCGCTAAGGAAATCAAAAAGGCCTAACATGAGTTTGAAGAAAAGCTAGCTAGTAATATAAAATTGGATCCAAAATCATTCTATCATTACGTTTGATCAAAGCAGAGAACTAAGGAAACTGTGGGACCATTGAAGGATGAGGGTGGCAGACTAGTAGGCCACAGCAAGGAGATGTCAGAACTCTTAAAAAACTACTTTGTATCAGTGTTCACCAAGGAAGATATGCCAAATATGCCAAAACCAACAGGTCGCTTATGAGGCACTGATCTAGAAAGACTCAGCAACATTGACTTCTCACCAAGTGACGTGGAGAAACATCTGTCAAAATTGAAACCATCTAAGGCTCCAGGACCGGACTGGAAAACAACAAATATCATGCCTCTATTTAAGAAAGGGAGAAGATATACTGCTTCAAATTACAGACCAGTGAGCCTGACATCACGGATTGGTAAACTTTTAGAGACCTTTATCAAAGATGCTGATAAAGAGATGATTATCCACAAACTACTAAATTTGTCTCAGCAGGGTTTCCTCAGAAAAAGATCATGTTTGACAAACTTGCTAAATTTCCTTGAAATTGTCACAAATTATGTCAACCAGGACCTACCGGTAGATGTAATATACCTCAATTTTCAGAAGGCGTTTGACAAGGTACCTCACAAAAGACTTGTAGAAAAGTTAAGGGCTCATGGCATCAGAGGCAACATTCTCCACTGGATTGAAAACTGGCTGGAAAAGAGATCACAGTGAGTAGTGTTAAACAGAAAGAAATCGGCATGACAAGCAGGATCCCTCAAGGATCCATACTGGGTCCCATCCTGTTTTTGGTGTTTATAAATGATATTGACAACATAGTGGAAAGTATGGGCCTCAAGTTCGCTGATGACACCAAACTTTTTCATGCCATCAGCACTCAACAAGATGCCATCAAACTCCAAAATGATCAACACAACCTAACGAAATGGTCTAGCAATTGACAAATGTTATTTAATGTTAGCAAATGTAGAGTCATGCATATTAGCTTTGGAAATTCCCCAAATGACTACTCTATGAATGGACAAATTCTAGACTGTAAATGAAGAGAAGGACCTTGGTGTAATCATCGACACAAAGCTGAAGCCCAGCAAACAATGTGTTGAAGCAGTGAAGAAACCCAATAAACTGGTTGAATTGGCAAAGGGCACTTTGAATACAAATCTTCCCTTTCGCACTCTGGAAAGGGAAGATACATCTGAACTTAGAGTACTGTATCCAGGCATGGTCCCTGTATTACAGGAAAGATGTCATATTGATGGAAAAGGTCCAAAGGAGAGTAACCAAGAGGATACCTGCCTTGTCAGGACTGCCTTATGAGGATAGACTAAAGGAAACAAACCTCACAACACTGGAAGAACGACGTGCCCGTGGTGACATGATAGAAACCTACAAGATAGTCACTTGAAAAGAAGACCTGGACAGAGATCATTTCTTCAGCATGATCGATTTGGAGAGGAACATCAGAGGTCATTGACATAAAATTTATAAGAAAACACAAAGGGGCTGTACTGTAAATGAACCTGATGCTCTCTTGCCCTTTATGCCGAGACAACGATAGACGTCTGGCGTACAGGTGAATACTGCAGGAAACCTATTGCTTCTGTTCTGATTCTTCTAATTATTATTATTTTTCTCCACTGAAGCTACGATCACAAAGATGGGGATGGGGACTGGAAGATTCTTACGAACACTTCGTTCGTAAAAATCTCCCAGTTCCTACAAATTCTGGAGTTTGCAGACATTCGTGGAGGGGGGCATAGTTTCTTACAGCTGTCGTTCAATTCACAAGAGAAACTTGAGACATTCTTGAGAAATGAGGTACTTTTCTGTCACGTCTCCGTGCGCCACTACGCAGAGCATGGAGGAAAGGAGAAGAAAACCCACATGCAGCATATGTTGCGTGCAATTTAATGAACTAAAATAGATACAGTCCAGCAAACTGGACTGTTATACTTCAGTAAAGGACGCATATTGCGCTGTTCCCCGCGCTGCGCTGGGACTATCTGATCACGTGATGGTTCACCTCATCCCCACATACAAACAAAGACTGAAACTCACTAAACCTGTTGTGACCACCACAAAGAAATTGACCAGTGAAGCTGGAGAGAAACTGAACACATGCATGGAAATAACTGACTGGGGCATGTTTAAAAGAGCCACACATGATCTTAATGAGTACACAGGCACTGTGAACTCATATATCAACTTCTGTGAGGAGGACATTCTCCCATCGCGCACCAGGGTGAGATATTCTAATGACAAGCCTTGGTTCACAGCTAAGCTCAGACGGATCAGGAAGGAGAAGGAAGCAGCGTTGAAAAGTGGAGACAGGGACTGCTACAGGGAGGTCAAATATCGGTTTAACAGAGAGCTGAGGAGAGCTAAATCTGTGTATTCTGAGAAACTCCAGCAGCAGTTCACTGCTAATGACTCGGCTTCTGTGTGGAGAGGACTGAGGCAAATCACCAACTATCGGCCTCAGGCTTCTAAAGGTCAGGATGACAAAGCCCTTTGTCAAAGACTGTCCCAACACTATGCCCGTTTTGACACCTCGTCAGCTGTGTCCAACTCACCCACTCCACCCAGCTCCACTGCCTCCTCAGCCCCTAATTCATCAAAAGCGGTCCCCCCCTCCTCCTCCTCCTCCTCCCCCCCTCCCCTTGTCATCAGTGAGCAGGACGTGCACAGACAGTTCTCCAGACTGAACCCGCGCAAGGCCCCCGGGCCGGACGGTGTGTCTCCCTCCACCCTGAGACACTGTGCGAAAGAGCTGGCTCCTGTCTTCACAGACATTTTTAACACCTCCCTTAAGCAATGTCACGTGCCGACCTGCCTCAAATCCTCCACCATCATCCTGTCTCCAAGAAGCCACGGATTACTGGACTTAACGTCTACAGACCTGTAGCACTCACCTCTGTAGTCATGAAGTCCTTTGAGCACCTGGTCCTGTCTCACCTCAAGTCCATCACCACACCCCTCCTAGACCCGCTGCAGTTTGCCTACCGTGCTAACAGGTCTGTGGACGACGCAGTCAACCTGGCCCTCCACTCCATCCTGCAGTACCTGGACTCCCCGGGAACCTACGCCAGGATTCTGTTTGTGGACTTCAGCTCCGCATTCAACACCATCCGCCCCGATCTGCTCCAGGACAAGCTGTCCCTGCTCAACGTGCCTGACTCCCTCTGCAGGTAGATCACCGACTTCCTGACGGACCGGAGACAGCATGTGCGGCTGGGGAAGTCTGTCTCAGACTCTGTTAGCATCAGCATTGGATCACCCCAGGGCTGTGTACTTTCCCCCCTACTCTTCTCCCTTTATACCAACTCCTGCACCTCCTCCCACCAGTCTGTTAAGCTGATTAAGTTTGCGGACGACACCACCCTCATCGGGCTCATCTCCAACGGCGACGAGTCCGCCTACAGGGAAGAGGTGGCCCAGCTGGTGTCCTGGTGCAGCCACAACAACCTGCAGCTGAATGCTCTGAAGACAGCGGAGATGATTGTGGACTTCAGGAAAGTCACATCCCCCCTGCCCCCCCTCACCATCACAGGCTCTCCCATCACCTTTGCAGATTCCTTCCGCTTCTTGGGCACCACCATCACCCGTGACCTCAAATGGGAGCCAACCATCAGCTCCCTCATCAAAAAGGCCCAGCAGAGGATGTTCTTTCTGCGGCAGCTGAGGAAGCTCAAGCAACCCACCAAGATGTTAGTGCAGTTCTACACGGCCATCATCGAGTCCATCCTCACCTCCTCCATAACTGTGTGGTACGCAGGAGCCACTGCCAGGGACAGACTAAGGCTGCAGCGCGTCGTGCGCACTGCTGAGAAGGTGATAGGCTGCAAGCTCCCATCTCTCCAGGACCTGTACATCTCCAGGACCCGGAGGCGTGCTGGCCGGATCATAGCCGATCCTTCACATCCTGGTCACATGCTGTTTGCCCCCCTCCCCTCAGGTAGAAGGCTTCGGTCCATTAGGATTAAAACCTCCCGGCACATGAACAGCTTCTTCCCCTCTGCCATCAGACTGCTGAACACTAAGTGACTTTTGACTCTCGTGCACTATGTACAGCAGCTCAACCAGACTCATGTCAATCATCACTGTTTTTCTGTTGCATTATTGACTGCACTATGTGGTACTTCACATTATCTGCTACATGCTAATTTTTTAAAACTGCCTTGACTAGTACTACTCATTATTACTAGTATTATTATTATTATTACTTATTATTACTTATTTTTCTACACTTATTGCACGTTTCTAGTCCTTTAGTTTTTTAGTTTATCCCTTTTTCTCATTATGTTTTTAATGTTGCAGCATGGCACCGAGACAAATTCCTAGTTTGTGTATCACATGAACAATGGCAATAAATCTGATTCTGATTCTGATTCTGATTCTGAAACAATTACGATGAGCACAGATGGATGAGCAAACAGTAATGGAGGGCACCGGGAGAACAGAGACGCCTCTAGGATGGTCGATAGCCCAGGGAAGAGGATGCCGAGTGCTGCAGGAAAGCTGAATGGCACAGGGAAAAAGGCAAAATCAACTTATGGGCTGGAGCAGTCCGAGGCAGTCCAAGTTGTCTGAAGCGCAGGAAAACAGGAGCAGCCGCTAACACCAGGTAATGAACAAAGGTCGGGTAGTGTAAGAGGAAGACTAAATAGTCAGGCTGACATACAATGAAGGGAGTGGAGAACAACCAATGATCCGACGATCTCTCCCAGCAGACCCAGACCTTAAGAGTGTTGCCACTAACGAGGAGAGAGATTGCCGGTGTGATAGAGTGCGTGGGCTGGACTGAGTGGACACAGGTGTGCAAGAGTGAATGTCTGAGCATGTGAGTGAAGATGAATGGATGCGTCTGTGTGTGTATGTGTGCAGGGGAGTGCATGTGAATGTGTGTGTGCGTGGAACAGAAATGTAAACACAATAATGAAACACAGCTGATGGAGGAGGAGGCGTGGCTGAGCTGTCAGGGAGCCGAATGGACCCAAGAGGCTCCCTGAGAGTGCCTGATGAAAAATAAGAGGCAACAAAGCCACAGTGTCAGAGAACTGGGTTTGGAACCATCAAACCCAAGTTCATGACACTTTTCTGTCGTACGATGGCCCTAGACTTCTTACGTTCTTTGTAAGGGTGCCTTGGGATCTTTCTACAGTATACGTACGTTGCAAAAGCATAGGCCATATAGGCCGCTGCCTAGGGCACCATCTGCATGGGGGGGGGGGGGGGGTTGGGGGGTGCAGCTGCAAGCCCTCATTTTTTTTAAATTAATAAAGTAAAATTCCTAATAGTCAGAGGCGCTGTGCCGGCAGACAAGGCAGACAAATACTTACAGCCCAAGGCCAGTAGGGGGCCTTCAAGGGCTGACCAACTTTGAATCACTTCTTCAGCAGTGTAGCTTGGTGTGGTGGCAAAAACAAACAAACAAACAAAAAAGCTAGGTGTGGTGGCCCTACACCAGTAGTGGAGCTGGGGGGTGGCCAGGGGTAGCCATGGCCACCCTTGGCATAATCTTTGCCACTTTATCAACTACAGCAGCCGGAGCTGCATTTGTCTTGGGCAGAACCTTTGTTTAAGGCTACGCTGTCCATCGGACCTCACAAATGCACACACACATCCAGTAGCCAGCAGTCACATTTGTAAATAGAGCAGCAGCAGGCAATGGTGCTTCGATTCACAAACTGATAAGTTGCTGCAACAGCAGGTCACTGGTGGAAAAACTGGGAAGATCTATCATAAACTCACATTTTATGCATGGTGGCTACCATAATATTAATGGTTAAGTGACCTAACGTTTCACGTTAAGACACTAACATAATTTTAATGCATTTTGAGGCACATTAACGTGAGTCTGATTAACTTTTTGAATGTTTTCTGTCAGGAAAATTGACTACAGTAAGACTCAACCTGGCAGAATCATTTTACATTTTGGTAAATGATGCTGTTTTTTATTATTATAACTGAGAGGTCTGTCATGGCTTTATTCATTACAACAGGCTTTGTAATTAAGGCAGTAATTTAGTTTGGTAGGAATAGTCATGGAGGTGTTAAGGTTGGTACAAAATATAACCATGGTCATCAAAATCAAATGAAAAAAGACTCCAAGTGTTTCACTGTGCACATGATCAAAACTCAATAAATCATTTTCTATTTAATTATATTGCAAAAAACCTTGTTCACTTTATTGTAATTTACAGAGATTCACTCATAATGCTGTTTATTCAGTTACTGTTCATTCTTTTATAAGTGATTAATTTACTTCTGTAGTCCTCTATCAAACAGACTTCAGCTGTCTGAACTCGTTAGGTTGTCATACTTATGTTGGATTCGTGTTTATATAATTAAATCAGACTTTGATTTAAAATAATTTTTTTCCATTATATATCAGTGTTTCCTGTATTCCAGCAGTGTGAGGTCATAGTCTCAGTGTAACGACATACTAGTGTATCTCAGTAAATCACAATGTCAAGATTTGTAATTTATTTAAACAGCCATACTTTATTGTTATTTATGCAGGAAAGGTTAAAAGTAACAGAAGTTGCAATCAACTGGCCTGACTCACTTAAGAAGTGGTTTACAGCAGATTCCTGTTCTACAGAAAATTAAAGAAGAGAGCCATGATCATCAAAATTAGGGCAAAAAATGGCTTGCAATATTTCAGTATATGTAATCAATATTAAATTGGTTTTTTTTTAAGTATATTGCAAAATGCATTAACCTTTTGCACAATATTCTAATTTACTAAGATGCACCAGTTGACTCAGCGCAATATGGATGTCTTTACTTAAGAATAGAATAAGTTTCCTAAGTTCTCATCATTTTGTCGTTACAAGGTTATACAGAGTCATTTTCTGTCTCCTACATAAAATTCCTAACAATAATCAATACTGGGACTGTGCCTAGTGACAGATGGTGATGCAAGGTTTTGTACAGTAAGCAGATTTTTTTAACTACTATTTCTATTTACTTGATCTGTAAATTATTCAATATTGTGTGTATATTCAGTGTGTATAGATGCAATGAAACTTGTTTACATGAAATGGAGTGTCTTATCAGCCATCGGCTGATATTGTATTGCTTTATTTTTAAAATGTTATGTCCCTATGTGTTTTCTATGGTGAAGCCAAAGATAAATTTCCACATTTGTGGATACGAAAATATACAACTCTACACACAAAATTTAACAGCAAGTATAAATATATACAGTAAATAAAGTACTAAAGAGTTTATATAACCCCTTATTTTGCAAGAAACATTATGTTCTGGTAATACCGATTTATAGGCGACCCCAAAATGACCATAATTCCATCCTGGCCACCCCACTGAAAATTTCCTGGCTCCACCACTGGCTGTATAAAGTGAAGTTTTTTTGTTTTCTTTGTTGGTTCGGATTCAGTGAATGTTGGTTGCAGAGAGATAAAATCTTATAATCAGCTGCTGGGTCTCTGTGGGCATGGTTAAAGCTGCAGCAGCGTGAGTTATGATGCCATTGTAAACTGCGATGTGTGGACATGCATGTTAAGGTCATTTAGCAGTATTAATTATACTCCGCACTGTGTGCTTATATATTCACATATTCATTCCATCTAGCTACAATACTCCGCATTGTGTGTTTATATACTCATATATTTATCCCATCTAGCTACAATGCTCCGCACTGTATGTGTATATATACGTATATATATATATATATATATATATATATATATATATATATATATATATATATATATATATATATATACAGTATATATATATACTGTATATACATATGTATACTTGCAGCTCTTGTTTTTTCTCTTGCCTTCTGATTGTTGCTCTGAGTGTTGCTATCCCTGTGCTGTTGCAATCCTGGAATTTCCCCATTGTGGGACTAATAAAGGCTTATCTTATCTTATCTTATCTTATCTTAAGATGCAATTGTTTCAAGTTGTGACTATTTTTTGTGTCGATCGAAGTTCTTGACTTTATTGTGAGGCCCCAAAAGTGACACGTGAGTGTGTGTGTGTGTGTGTGTGTGTGTGTGTGTGTGTTTCCATGGGGGGGGGGGGGCATTGTACCCAAATCACACCTAGGGCACCAAAATGACCAGGGCCAACCCTGCTGTATGGCATCCCTATGTGCAACTCAAGTCGTTGGTAGGAAGATCTTACAGCTTTCGGGACATTTTGGTGGGGTATATACACACAGAATATAAAATATATATATATATATATATATATATATATATATATATATATATATATATATATATATTACATACACACACACAAACACACACTGAGTGGTGTGGAAAAATGTTTGCCCCCTTTCCGATTTCTCATTTTTTTGTATGTTTGTCTCAATTAAATGTTTCAGATCATCAGACAAATTTAAATATTAGACAAAGACAACACAAGTAAAAACAAAATGCAGTTTTTAAATGAAGGTGTTTATTATTAATGGTAAAAAAACATACAAACCTGCATGGCCCTGTGTGAAAAAGTGACTGCCCTCACCCTGTTAAAACATAAATTAACTGTGGTTTATCACATCTTTGGAAAGTTGAGTTCAATTTCTCTAGTCACACCCAGGCCTGATTACTGCCACACATGTTCTCAATCAAGAAATCTTCTAACTAGTAACTATATATACAGTGGTGTGAAAAAGTGTTTGCCCCCTTCCTGATTTCTCATTTTTTTTGTATGTTTGTCACACTTAAATGTTTCAGATCATCAAACACATTTAAATATTAGACAAAGATAACACAACTAAACACAAAATGCAGTTTTTAAATGAAGGTGTTTATTATTAAGGGGGGAAAAATCCAAACCTACATGGCCCTGTGTGAAAAAGTGATTGCCCCCTAAACCTAATAACTGGTTGGGCCACCCTTAGCAGCAACAACTGCAATCAAGCATTTGCGATAACTGGCAATGAGTCTCTTACAGTGCTGTGGAGGCATTTCAGCCCACTCATCTTTGCAGAATTGTTGTAATTCAGCCACATTGGAGGGTTTTTGAGCATGAACCGCATTTTTAAAGTCATGCCACAGCATCTCAATCAGATTCAGGTCTGAACTTTGACTAGGCTGCTCCCAAGTCTTCATTTTGCTTTTCTTAAGCCATTCAGAGGTGAACTTCCTGGTGTGTTTTGGATCATTGTCCTGCTGCAGAACCCAAATGCGCTTCAGCTTGAGGTCATGAACAGATGGCCGGACATTCTCCTTCAGGATTTTTTGGTAGACAGCAAAATTCATGGTTCCATTTACCACAGCAAGTCTTCCAGGTTCTGAAGCAGCAAAACAGCCCCATATCATCACACTACCACCACCATATTTTACTGTTGGTATGATGTTCTTTTTCTGAAATGCTGTGTTACTTTTACGCCAGATGTAATGGGACACACGCTTTCCAAAAAGTTCAGTTTTTGTCTCGTCAGTCCACAGAGTATTTTCCCAAAAGTCTTGGGGATCATCACAATGTTTTCTGGCAAAACTGAGACAAGCCTTTATGTTCTTTTTGCTCAGCAGTGGTTTTCGTCTTGGAACTCTGCCATGCAGGCCATTTTTGCCCAGTCTCTTTCTTATGGTGGAGTCATGAACACTGACCTTAACTGAAGCAAGTGAGGCCTGCAGTTCCTTGGATGCTGTTGTGAGGTTTTGTGACCTCTTGGATGAGTCGTCACTGCGCTCTTGGGGTAATTTTAGTTGGCCGGCCACTCCGGGGAAGGTTCATCACTGTTCCATGTTTTTGCCATTTGTAGATAATGGCTCTCACTATGGTTTGCTGGAGTCCCAAAGCTTTAGAAATGGCTTTATAACTTTTTCCAGACTAATAGATCTCAATTACTTTGTTTTCCACTTATTCCTGAATTTCTTTGGTTCACAGCATGATGTCTAGATTTTGAGGATCTTTTGGTTGACTTCACTTTGTCAGGCAGGTCCTATTTAAGTGATTTCTTGATTGAGAACAGGAGTGGCAGTAATCAGACCTGTTTGTGGCTAGAGAAATTGAACTCAGCATTTAATTGAGATCTATCTGACATAATGCACGGCTCAGGAGACGCACACACACAGGCTCAGAGTAGCTCAAATAGCTTTATTGACAACAGGAGTGTATGAATGTGTGTCTGCGAGATGTGAATGTGTTGGTGGCGGCGTCTGCTTCGGGCACGGAGGCAGGAGACCGTACAGCCGGACAACCCTATGGGAAAAGCACAGGGAGAAGGGTGACGGGCACACACCAACACAGGGGATATATAAGTAAGAGAGGAGCTTACTTGGAAAGGGCGGATGACTGGCACAACAAGGAACGAGGTCCGGTAGACAGCCACCTGGAGAGCCCGGTGCAGCAGCGAGGAACAGGCGATGGAGAGGAATAGTCCGCCGCCGGGAAATCCACCTGTGCACAGGGGAGCAGACTTGGAGAAGAGAAAGGTAAGATCTTCTTACCGCAATGTTTGCTGAGAATGAGACGGGACTCACAGCAATGCGTAGTGAAGTCTGACGGCTTCAGGCCGAAGCCCAGGGCGAGGCGGCTTAAATCCCTCGCCGCTGATGATGTGCAGGTGTGTGTGCAGGTGGCGCCGCTGATGAGCGGCGCAGCGTGACAGTACTCCCCCCTCTAGCAGCGCCTCCTGGCAATGGCTTCTCTGGGTGCGCTCGGTGGAATTCAGCGATGAACGATGGGTCTAACACAAACGACGAGGGTACCCACTGCTGATGTTCAGGCCCATAGCCCTCCCAGTCCACCAAGTACTGCAACCCACGACCCCGGCACCTGGAGTCCAGGATGGAGGAGACGGGCCAGGCCGGATGGCCATCAATCATCCGGGGCCCGGGTTGCACAGCAGGAGGAGGGCAAAGGGGGTCGGAGACTGCCAGCTTCACCTTGGACACGTGGAAGGTGGGGTGGATGCGGAGGGAGGGGGGAATAGCTACACGCACAGCCACCGGGTTGATGATCCTGGTGATGGGGTATGGGCCCATAAAACGCTGTGCCAGCTTCCTCCTCTTGCCCTTTAAAATCACGTCCTGGGTCGACACGTAGACTTGCTGACCAACTCTGTACGCCGGGGCAGGTCTTCTGTGCCGGTCTGCCACGGCTCTGTTGCGCTCCGCCGTGCGTAAAAGCGCATTGCGCGCTGATGCCCAGATGGAGCGGAACTGCCTGAGATGCGCCCGTACTGAGGGGACAGTTACCTCACTCTCCTGCGCCGGGAGCAGCGGGGGGTCGTAACCCAGGGACGCCTTAAAGGGGGACATCCCAGTAGCAGAAGAGCGAGCGGTGTTGTGGGCGTATTCAACCCAGGCGAGGTGGTTACTCCAGGACGTTGGTTTGGACGCCGTGACGCAGCGGAGCGCAGCCTCCAGCTCCTGGTTGGTCCGCTCACACTGCCCGTTGGTTTGGGGGTGATGGCCGGAGGAGAGGCTCACCTTGGCTCCCAGGGCGTTGCAGAACGCCCTCCAAACCTCTGAAGCAAATTGGGGCCCCCGGTCCGAGACCACGTCCACCGGAATCCCATGCAGCCTGACCACGTGCTGGATTAGGAGGTCCGCCGTCTCCAGGGCAGTTGGGAGACCTCGCAGGGGGACGAAGTGTGCCACCTTGGAGAAGCGGTCCACGATGGTCAGGATGGTGTCGAAGGTGTTTGAGACAGGGAGTCCGGTGACGAAATCCAGGGCGATATGCGACCAGGGCCTGCCAGGGATGGGCAGAGGCTGGAGCAAACCCGCTGGAGGGGCATTACCTGATTTGCTGGTGGCACACACTGGGCAGGCCCGGGCGTAGCGGGCAGCATCCCTCCGCAGGCCCGGCCACCAGAAGGACCGCTGGAGGAGGTCAATCATCCGGGAGGAGCCAGGGTGGCAGGTGAGCTTGGATGTGTGCAACCAGTGGATGACCTCCCCCCGAACCGTGGATGGCACGAACAGCCTCCCCTCCGGTCCGCCGCCAGGGTCAGGTTCCACTTCCTGCGCCTTCCGGATCTTGCTCTCAATATCCCAGGTGACGGCTCCCACGACACACGACCTGGGTAGGATGGAGTGGACCGTGTCCTCCGACTCCTCAGGGGCGAATTGTCTAGAGAGGGCATCAGGCAGGCCGTTCTTGGAGCCAGGCCGGAAGGTGATGTTAAACTGGAACCTGGCAAAGAACAGGGACCAACGCGCCTGGCGGGCGTTCAGACGCTTGGCAGATCTCAGGTACTCCAAGTTCTTGTGGTCTGTCAGGACCACGAAAGGCTGGTCTGCCCCCTCCAGCCAGTGACGCCACTCCTGCAGCGCGAGCTTGATGGCGAGGAGCTCTCTGTCCCCCACGTCGTAATTGTGTTCCGCCGGGGACAGGCGCCAGGAGAAGAAGGCGCAGGGCCGTTTGTCTCCATCATCTGACGACCGCTGGGATAGGACCGCCCCCACTCCTGTGTCCGAAGCGTCCACTTCCACGATGCACTGCAGCGCAGGGTTGACTTGGCTAAGGACCCGGGAGGAGGAGAACTCCGCCTTCAGCGCCTGAAAAGCAGCCGCGGCCTCTTCGGTCCACTGGAATGGGACCTTAGGGGAAGTGAGGCGGGTCAGCGGGCCGGCGATGGTGCCAAAATTAGGAACAAAGCGGCGGTAGAAATTTGCAAACCCAATAAATTGCTGCACCTATTTTCTTGAGGCAGGTGTGGGCCACTCCACCACCGCTTTCACCTTCCCTGGGTCCGGACGCACCTGGTCGTGGGAGATGATGAACCCGAGGAAGGATGTCGTCCTAGCGTAGAACTCGCATTTCTCAGCCTTCACATACAGCCGATTCTCCAACAGTCTTTGAAGGACCCGCCTCACATTGACCCGGTGTTCGTCCCTGGATTTGGAGAAGATGAGAATGTCATCCAGGTAGACGAACACAAAAAGGCCAATGAAATCCCAGAGGACGTCATTAATGAGGCGCTGAAAGACGGCTGGAGCGTTGGTCAGCCCGAACGGCATCACAAGGTACTCAAAGTGGCCGTTCGGGGTACGGAAGGCTGTCTTCCACTCATCTCCCTCCCGGATCCGGACGAGGTGGTATGCGCTGCGTAGATCCAGCTTGGTGAACCAGGTCACCCCCTGGAGGGAGTGGAAGGCGGTGTCCATGAGGGGCAGGGTATAGCGATCCTTCTCCGTGATGTCGTTAAGGGCGCGATAGTCGATGCACGGACGGAGGGAACCGTCCTTCTTGCCCACGAAGAAGAATCCTGCCCCCACGGGTGATGACGAGGGTCGGATTATCCCAGCACTCAGCGACTGCTTGAGGTAGGCGTTCATGGTCTCCTTCTCCGGCGCCGACAGGCTGTAGAGTCGCCCAGAGGGTAAGGGTGCCCCCTGGCGGATGTTTATAGTGCAGTCATAGGGTCTATGTGGAGGAAGAGACATCGCCTTGGACTTGCTGAATACCATACCCAGGTCGTGAAACTCAGATGGCACCAGGGACAGGTCTGGGGGTGCAGCGTCCATGGAAGATGGGGAAGAGGACGGAGAGCAAGCAGCGGACTGTAGACAGGTGCTCATGCAGAATGTACTCCATGCCGACACCCCGGCGGACTTCCAATCCAAAACGGGGTTGTGGAGGCGTAGCCAGGGATACCCCAGGATAACGGGCGACACAGAGTTGGGCAGGACGTAGAGGGTTATCTCCTCCCGGTGGTTTCCAGAGATGATAACCGGAACGGGAACGGTCTGGTGTGTTACTCTCCCCAGGGAGACACGGGAGAGGTTGACCAGGGAGATAGGGGTCTTTAATGCCTGGCAGCGGATGCCCAATCGGGTTGCCAGGCTTTGTGAAATGAAACTGCCTTCCGCGCCCGAATCCACCAGTGCGTGAGTGAGATGCCCAGTGGAGTTGTGACAAAATCGGACGGGCAGCTTCAATTGGGTGAGGGGACTTAACCGATTGATGTCCGCAAGGCCCCCTACAGTGACTCGCGGACCCCGCCGTTTGGCTTCTGCAGACAAAGCTCTACCGTGTGTTGACTGTCCCCGCAGTATATGCAGAGATTCAACACACGGCGGCGTTGTCTCTCGGCCGGGGAGAGCTTTGTCCCACCCGTCACCATCGGCTCCGACTCCTCGGGGTGCGATGGTGGCGGCGTCGCCAGGGGGCGAGCTTGGGGCAGGCGCGACGAGGCTCCACGAGGGCAAGAAGAAGACGACCTCCGTCCCGAGGAGCGCTCACGCAGCCTGTTATCCAAACTGATCGCCAGGGATGTTAGCTCCGCTAGAGTCTCCGGGATATCCCGCCCAGCCAGTTCATCCCTCAGATCATCGTTGAGACTGCGGAGGAAAAGGCCACAGAGGGAGCGTTCCTCCCAGCCCAATTCCTCCGCCGCTACCCGGAAGTCGACCGCGTAGTCTGCTGCCAACCGGCTTCCCTGCAGGAGGCTGAGAAGCCGATCGACCTGGACCGTCTCGGTATGAGAATGGTCAAAGACCTCCAGGAAGCGTCTCACGAATTGGTCATACGTGAGGGTGGCATAACTGGGCCTCGCCATTACGGCGTAGGTCCAGGTTAATGCTCGCCCCTCTAGGAGATTCCCGATATAACCAATTCGGCTATGATCCGAAGGAAAGTCTCCGGGCACACGGTGGAACACGGACTCACATTGCATTATGAACCCCCGCGCTCCGCCGAGCTTACCGCTAAAGCGGGCGGGGGTTGGAATGGGCGTGAGCCGAGTTGGTGCTGCCGGAGCCTGCTGGATGGCCACTGGAGCAGCAGGAGCCACGCCACCCTGACGAGCCGGGGGGAACGGCTGTTGGGGGTCCAAGCGGTCCAATCGGTTAGTTATATTAATCAATTGATTGAGGATCACCTGTTGCTGATAAGCTATCTGATCCACTCGAGCCTCGAGAGTGGTAAGCCGGTGTGCGAGCCCGCCGTCTGCCGAGCCGCTCTGCTGAAGCCGTACTGACATAATGCACGGCTCAGGAGACGCACACACACAGGCTCAGAGTAGCTCAAATAGCTTTATTGACAACAGGAGTGTATGAATGTGTGTCTGCGAGATGTGAATGTGTTGGTGGCGGCATCTACTTCGGGCACGGAGGCAGGAGACCGTACAGCCGGACAACCCTATGGGAAAAGCACAGGGAGAAGGGTGACGGGCACACACCAACACAGGGGATATATAAGTAAGAGAGGAGCTTACTTGGAAAGGGCGGATGACTGGCACAGCAAGGAACGAGGTCCGGTAGACAGCCACCTGGAGAGCCCGGTGCAGCAGCGAGGAACAGGCGATGGAGAGGAATAGTCCGCCGCCGGGAAATCCACCTGTGCATAGGGGAGCAGACTTGGAGAAGAGAAAGGTAAGATCTTCTTACCGCAATGTTTGCTGAGAATGAGACGGGACTCACAGCAATGCGTAGTGAAGTCTGACGGCTTCAGGCCGAAGCCCAGGGCGAGGCGGCTTAAATCCCTCGCCGCTGATGATGTGCAGGTGTGCGTGCTGGTGGCGCCGCTGATGAGCGGCGCGGCGTGACACTATCAGTCTGGAAACGGTTATAAAGCCATTTCTAGTATATCTAGAAATTTGGCTAGTATATTTCTAGAAATTTCTAGTATATCTAGAAACCCCCTCATGGATCGTCACCTTATCATGGTGGTGGTGGTGGTGGTGGTGGGGGGGTGCGTGTCCCAGTGATCCCAGGAGCTATGCTGTCCGGGGCAATTTGCCTCTGATAGGGTCACCCAAGACAAATTGGTCCTGGGTGAAGGGCCAGACTAAGAACAATCCAACAGACTCTCATGATAAATACTAGAACAAGGATTCAGTGTACCCCGCCCGGTATGGGGTTACCGGGGCCCCACCCTGGAGCCAGGCCTGGGGGAGAGGCTTGATGGCTAGTGTCTGGTGGCTGGGTTTCCGCCCATGGGATCCGACCGGGCTCAGCCCGAAGGAGTTTCATGGGTCCACACTCCAGTGGGCTCACCTCCTGCAGGAGGGATCATGGGGGTCCGGTGCAATGTGGATCAGGTGGCGGTCAAAGCTGGAGACCTTGGTGGACTGATCCCAAGCTTTCTAAACTGGCTTTTGGCACGTGGAATGTCACCTCTCTGGTGGGGAAGGAGTCTGAGCTGGTGCATGAGGTTGAGAGATACCGGCTAGATATAGTTAGCCTCACCTCAACACACAGCTCTGGTTCCGGAACCAGTCTCCTGGAGAGGGGCTGGAGCTTGGCCTTCTCTGGAGTTGCCCCGGGTGAGAGGCGATGAGCAGGGGTGGGTATTCTTGTATCCCTCCCACCTTGCTGCCTCTATATTGGAGTTTTCCTCAGTGGACGAAAGGGTTGCTTCCCTGTGCCTTTGGGTTGGGAAACATGTCCTGACCATCATTTGTGCCTATGCACCAAATGATGTTTTAGAGTACCTACCCTTTTTGGAGTCTCTGACTGGGGTGCTGGAGGGTCCTCCTCTTGGAGACACCATTGTCCAACTGGGGGACTTCAATGCACACGTGGGCAATGACAGTGAAACCTGGAAGGGGGTGATTGGGAGGAACGGCCTGCCTGATCTGAACCCAAGTGGTGTTCAGTTATTCAACTTCTGTGCTAATCACAGTTTGTCCATAGCAAACACCATGTTCAAGCATAAGGGTGTCCATATGTGCACCTGGCACCAGGACACCCTAGGTTGTAGGTCGATGATCAATTTTGTTATCGTGTCATCAGACCTGCGACCGCATGTCTTGGACACTCAGGTAAAGAGAGGTGCAGAGCTGTCAACTGATCACCACCTGGTGGGGAGTTGGATCCGATGGCAGGGGAGGACGCCATTCAGACCTGGTAGATAAAACATATAGTGAGGGTGTGCTGGGAACGTCTGGCTCAGGCCCCCGTCTGGGAGGTCTTCAACTCCCACCTCTGGAAAAACTTCAACCATATTCCGAGGGAGTCTGGAGACATGGAGTCTGAATGGGCCATGTTCTCCACCTCTGTTGTTGAAGCGGTGGCCCAGAGCTGCGGCCGCAAGGTGGTCGGTGCATCTCGTGGTGGCAACCCCCGAACCAAGTGGTGGACACCAGTCGTGAGGGGGGCATTAAGCTGAAGAAGGAGTCCTATCAGGCTTGGTTGGCTTGTGGGACTCCCAAAGCAGCTGAGGTGTACCGGCAGGCCAAGCGGAGTGCAGCTCGGGTGCTTGCTGAAGCAAAATCTTGGGTATGGGAAGAGTTCGGTGAGGCCATGGAACAAGACTTTCGGTCAGCCTCAGAGAGATTATGGCAAACTGTCCGGCAGCTCAGGAGAGGGAAGCAGCTCCCTATCCACACTGTGTATGGTGCGGCTAGGGCGCTGCTGACTTCGACTGGGGAAATCGTCGGGCGGTGGAAGGAATACTTTGAGGATCTCCTCAGTCCCACTGATACGCCTTCCACAGAGGAAGCAGAGCTTGTGGACGAGGGGGACGACTCGCCTATCACAGGGGCTGAGGTTGCCAAGGTGGTTAAAAATCTCTTTGGTGGCCAGGCCCTGGGGGTGGACAAGATTCACCCTGAGTACCTCAAGGCCCTGGATGTTGTAGGGCTGTCATGGTTTACACGCCTCTGCAACACTGCGTGGAGGTTGGGGGCAGTGCCTTTGGCATGGCAAACTGGGGTGGTGGTTCCTCTCTTCAAAAAAGGGGACCGGAGGGTGTGCTCCAACTTTAGAGGGATCCCACTCCTTAGACTCCCTGGGAAGGTCTATGCCAAGGTACTGGAGAGGAGAGTCCGGCCGTTGGTCGAACCTCGGATTCAGGAGGAGCAGTGTGGTTTTCATCCTGGCCGTGGCACATCGGAACAGCTCTTTACCCTTTCGAGTATTCTCGAGGGTTCATGGGAGTTTGCCCAACCAGTTTACATGTGTTTTGTGGACTTGGAGAAGGCATTCAACTGCGTCCCTTGTGGTTTTTTGTGGGGGGTGCTTTGGGAGTATGGGGTATCGGGCTTGTTCTTGTGAGCTATTCGGTCTCTGTATGACTGTTGTGAGAGTTTGGTTCATATTGCCAACACTCGATCAGACTCATTCCCAGTGAGAGTTGGACTCCACCAGGGCTGCCCTTTGTCACCGATCCTGTTCATAATTTTTATGGACAAGATTTCTAGGCGCAGCCAGGGAACGGAGGGTGTCATGCTTGGTGACCACAGGATTTCATCTCTGTTGTTTGCAGATGATGTTGTCCTGTTGGCTTCATCCAGCAATGACCTACAGTTCTTGCTGGGACGGTTTGCCGCTGAGTGAGAAGCAGCTGGGATGAGAATCAGCACCTCCAAGTCCGAGTCCATGGTCCTCAGCCGGAAAAAGGTGGATTGCCTTCTCCGGGTTGGGGACAGGCTCCTACCCCAAGTGGATGAGTTTAAGTATCTTGGGGTCTTATTCATGAGTGAAGGGAGAATGGAGCGAGACATCAACAGATGGATCGGAGCAGCATCTGCAGTGATGTGGACGTTGTACCGGTTTGTTGTGGTAAAGAGGGAGCTGAGTTCTAAGGCAAAGCTGTCGATTTACTAGTCAATCTATGCTCCTACTCTCACCTATGGTCATGAGCTCTGTGTAATGACCGAAAGAACGAGATTGCGGATACAAGTGGCTGAAATGAGCTTTCTCCGTAGGATTGCTGGACTCACCGTCAGAGATAGGGTGAGGAGCTCAGTCATCCAGGAGACGCTCAGAGTAGAATCGCTGCTCCTCAACACTGAAAGGAGCCAGTTGAGGTGGTATGGGCATCTGATCAGGATGCCTCCTGGACGCCTCCCACTTGAGGTGTTTCGGGCACGTCCCACTGGGAGGAGAACCTGGAGCAGACCCAGGACTCGCTGGAGAGACTATTAGTCTCCCAGTTGGTCTGGGAACGCCTTGGTATCCTCTCTGAAGAGCTTGAGCAGGTGGCTGGGGAGAGGGAAGGCTGGGCTTCTCTGCTTGAACTGCTGCCTCCGCAACCCGGATCTCCGGAAAAGCGGTAGAAGATGGATGGATGAATGGATAGTATATCTTTGGGAGTCCAGCGAACCACAGTGAGAGCCATTATCCACAAATGGCTAAAACATGGAACACTGGTGAACCTTCCCAGGAGTAGCCGGCTGACCAAAATTACCCCAAGAGCACATCGACGACTCATCCAAGACGTCACAAAAGACCCCGCAACAACATCCAAAGAACTGCAGGCCTCACTTGCCTCAGTTAAGGTCAGTGTTCATACTCCACCATAAGAAAGAGACTGGGCAAAAATGGCCTGCATGGCAGAGTTCCAAGATGAAAACCACTGCTGAGAAAGATGAACATAAAGGTCCGTTTCAGTTTTGCAAGAAAACATCTTGTTGATTCTCAAGACTTTTGGGAAAATACTCTGTGGACTGATGAGACAAAAGTTGAACTTTTTGGAAGGTGTGTGTCCCATTACATCCGGCATAAAAGTAACACGGCATTTCAGGAAAGGAACATCATACCAACAGTAAAATATGGTGGTGGTAGTGTGATGATCTGGGGCTGTTTTGCTGCTTCAGAACCTGGAAGACTTGCTGTGGTAAATGGAACCATGAATTCTGCTGTCTACCAAAAAATCCTGAAGGAGAATGTCCGGCCATCTGTTCATGACCTCAAGCTGAAGCGCACTTGGGTTCTGCAGCAGGACAATGACCCGAGCAGCCTAGTCAAAGTCCTGACCTGAATCCACTGAGATGCTGTGACATGACCTTAAAAATGCGGTTCATGCTCGAAAACCCTCCAGTGTGGCTGAATTACAACAATTCTGCAAAGATGAGTGGGCCAAAATTCCTCCACAGTGCTGCAAAAGACTCATTGCCAGTTATCGCAAATGCCTGATTGCAGTTGTTGCTGCTAAGGGTGGCCCAACCAGTTATAGAGAATTGCCACGTGATGTCACCCGATGGACAAACCGCAAGGAATTGTGGGAAAAGTGTTCAGCTTGTCTGTGTTTAGTAGTGAGCAACAAATGTGGTTAAGCTGCGTGTCCGCCAAATGCTTTTTTTCTGCTGTGGGTGACTATTTTCTGTTCATTTTCTGTGTAGTCCAGCTTTCAACGCACTCAGTACCCTTGGTGCAAAAATGCTCTCAGCAGTCAGTGTTGTGCTCATGGTGCTGAAAACTGAAAAAAAGTTCAACTTTCGGAGTGCTGCAGCACTCTTCAACTGCACACCTCTCTCACCAGCCGATCACAATCAGCCTAAAAGTACACCATGGGCAATATTTAACAGCCAAAGCTTGGAGGGATGTGTATTTTCTTACCAGTTTGATGTGATTTATTCCAATGAGTGGAGCATTTCAGAGCAAAATCTATGAAATCCCCAGCACACTTTGAGTGCCAGGATACCGGGCAGAGTGCTTTTTTTAATATGCGCATGAAAAGTGCTCAGAAAAATGGGTTGAGAGCATTTTTACTTTCCCTGTGGACATGCAGCCTTATTAAAATGACACTGAATATGTTATTCAAACACAGGAAATGTAAATATACATATAAAACATACAAAATCCAGGATGACACAAGAAAGAGAAAACACTTATTTCCAATGTGATCCTTTCAATCACATTATTATTCCTCCAAAAAGCACACAATGTTAGAATGGGGAAGTTTTGCTGCGTTATCAAATACAACAACTGCTCTCACAATTGATGCGGAAAAAAATTGATAATGGCATATGATTTTTTTTAACTTCTCAACTTGGAAGAAAAGTGGAGCAAATCGGGTCTCTCAGCTAACAAAGAGGCGTGGGATGTAACGGATTACAGCAATCAGAAGGAGAAACATCAGCTTTGACAATATTCCTGCACACAAGGTAGTGTGTTCACAGCATTTTCACCAAGGTAAGCTGTGATTTAAATTTTTTTTAGAAGTGCAGAAAGACGTCCCCTCTCCAGAGCAACTGTCTTGCGTGCCATGCCTTTGGCTGCACCTCAGGCACGACTCTCTGTCATCTCTCAATAATGTGTAAAAACGCACAGGGTAAAATCAAATATTTTCCCCACATCACCTCTGCTATTCTCAATTTCTCTTGCTAATCTGCAGCAGTGTTTTGTTTTGTTTTTTTAATGAGAGTTTTTCGTGTTGCTGATTTTCTTTGATTTTTTTCTTGAAGTGATTACTTGTTGCCTTCATTACACATTGTTTTATGAAAATATTTAGACAGGTTCGTGAGGAGTCGGCACACAGGAAAGGAATTCACACTGAGACAGACTGCTAGAATAAACTGTATCTTTTATTCCCCACAGAACACATCTCCTCTACACACAGAGAAATCATTTCATGTCACACATCTCCTTCACACAAGGATTAATGCATTTCATGTCATTTCATCAGCCCTTACCGGTGATACAGAGACTGGAGAGCCGGCAGTCTAGGAAGAGCGTTGATTTCTCAGCTGGACGTTTTGCGCAAAAAACTCACAGCAGACTCTGCCGTATTGAGGGAAAACCCCTGTTTTTAAAGGAAAGGCTATGTGCAGGACAGAGTGGCCATCTCTGTTCCGAGTAAGCCTCCCTCCCACATTCTCAGAGTTGCATGGGGAGCGGGGAGGGCCAGTCCCAGCCCCCAGACAACTCCTTGCCCGGCTCCCAAAACATACACGAACACCTGCTCCATTTCATACACACACATATACACATGAGGAATAAAGGCGCCTTTGTTTCATAAGCATAGTTGGAAGGAGTAACAGCTGTAAGGAGTAACAGTTTCTTAGGTCATACTGCCCAGGTCATGGTGTGCCTTAAGATAAATCCACCATGAGAAGAGAACTGGATTGTCAAAACATATTAAAAGCAACTGAGAAACAAATCAGGGCACACATTAAAAATACATTTATATTACACACATAGATTTAATATCAGCTGGGGACTGAAGTCCATAGACTGTTTGATATCGTTAAATTAAGCAGCTTCTCCTCTTTCAGGTGACTATAAAAATGTCACTGTCCTGGTTTAGGATGATTTTAAAGCAGCTAATACACCGGTATTTTTTTTCGGTGTGCCAGCACGATCAGCTGATTAGATCCACCTCCTCCAGCGTTCTAACATTTTGGCATATTTATCAGAACAACACTGGACAGCTGATGTTACAGACTGCAGTAAAAGATAAAAATCTATATCCCGTAGCTTGACAGTGCTCAGCCACATCCCCGACAGTTCCCATTATATGAACAAGTACATGTGTTTAGCTGTCTGTGTGTGTATATGCTGCAGGCAGCAGCTGCAAATACACCATTATATGGTAGCTGTAACTTAGAAACCTGTTCAGTAAGTTACACATAGGTTCAAAGAGCATTACTCATATGTTAAAAATAATTTTTGGTTACGCTAGACATTAACCTCAACATATTTTGACTTTGTAGAAACAATGACTTTTTACCTTTGTGTTAAACAACTGTTTTCTGGTTGTTCACCCAGAATACAGTGGGGTAAAAAAGCATTTAGTCAGCCACCAATTGTGCAAGTTCTCCCACTTAAAAGATGAGAGAGGTCTCCAATTTTCATCATAGGTATATCTCAACTATGAGAGACAAAATAAGAAAAAAAAAATCCAGAAAATCACATTGAAGGATTTTTAATGAATTAATTGGTAAATTCCTCGGTAAAATAAGTATTTGGTCAATAACAAAAGTTCATCTCAATACTTTGTTATATACCCTTTGTTGGCAATGACAGAGGTCAAACGTTTTCTGTAAGTTTTCACAAGGTTTTCACACACTGTTGCTGGTATTTTGGCCCATTCCTCCATGCAGATCTCCTCTAGAGCAGTGATGTTTTGTGGCTGTCGCTGGGCAACACAGACTTTCAACTCCCTCCAGAGATTTTCTATGGGGTTGAGATCTGGAGACTGGCTAGGCCACTCCAGGACCTTGAAATGCTTCTTACGAAGCCACTCCTTCATTGCCCGGGCGGTGTGTTTGGGATCATTGTCATGCTGAAAGACCCAGCCACGTTTCATCTTCAATGCCCTTGCTGGTGGAAGGAGGTTTTCACTCAAAATCTCACGATACATGGCCCCATTCATTCTTTCCTTTACACGGATCAGTCGCCCTGGTCCCTTTGCAGAAAAACAGCCCCAAAGTATGATGCTTTCACTCCCATGCTTCACAGTAGGTATGGTGTTCTTTCTCCTCCAAACACGACAAGTTGAGTTTTTACCAAAAAGTTCTATTTTGGTTTCATCTGACCATATGACATTCTCCCAATCCTCTTCTGGATCATCCAAATGCTCTCTAGCAAACTTCAAACGGGCCTGGACATGTACTGGCTTAAGCAGGGGGACACGTCTGGCACTGCAGGATTTGAGTCCCTGGCGGCATAGTGTGTTTCTGATGTAGCCTTTGTTACTTTGGTCCCAGCTCTCTGCAGGTCATTCACTAGGTCCCCCCATGTGGTTCTGGGATTTTTGCTCACCGTTCTCGTGATAATTTTGATCCCACGGGGTGAGATCTTGCGTGGAGCCCCATATCAAGGGAGATTATCAGTGGTCTTGTATGTCTTCCATTTTCTAATAATTGCTCCCACAGTTGATTTCTTCACACCAAGCTGCTTACCTAACGCAGATTCAGTCGTCCCAGCCTGGTGCAGGTCTACAATTTTGTTTCTGGTGTCCTTTGACAGCTCTTTGGTCTTGGCCATAGTGGAGTTTGGAGTCTGACTGTTTGAGGTTGTGGACAGGTGTCTTTTATACTGATAACGAGTTCAAACAGGTGCCATTAATACAGGTAACGAGTGGAGAACAGAGGAGCCTCTTAAAGAAGAAGTTACAGGTCTGTGAGAGCCAGAAATCTTGCTTGTTTGTAGGTGACCAAATACTTATTTTACTGAGGAATTTACCAATTAATTCATTAAAAATCCTTCAATGTGATTTTCTGGATTTTTTTTCCTCATTTTGTCTCTCATAGTTGAGGTATACCTATGATGAAAATTGGAGACCTCTCTCATCTTTTAAGTGGGAGAACTTGCACAATTGGTGGCTGACTAAATACTTTTTTGCCCCACTGTGTATATATATATATATATATATATATATATGTGTGTGTGTGTGTGTGTGTGTGCGTGGGGGGGGGGCATGGGGTGGTGGTTTCCACCCAGAGAGGGCAGAGGGAAGAGGATGACAATGGACCAAAGGAGGAGGTGTCACCGGAGGTATCAGACGGTACTGTTGGTTCTATGCACCCTGAGTTAGAGATGCCGGAGCTGTGGAGAGAAGAAAGGTGTTGGAGCGGTGTCAGCATTATGTTATGTAAATGTGCCACACAATTCTTTGTTCATACAACAATGAGTATGGTCAGAAGTTCCGGGTCTTGCTGCATGGAAATAAAGAAATAAAAGAGGAATGCACAGAGACCTGGGACTCTCTTTTGCTGAAAGTTATGTTGGAGAAGGAATAAAGTTTCTGTGTCATCTAGCTCGTTGCCACGCCTGCTTTCTTTCTCCACTATATATCCGTGTAAAGGAAAGAATGAATGGTGCCATGTATTGTGAGATTTTGAGTGAAAACCTCCTTCCATCAGCAAGGGCATTGAAGATGAAACGTGGCTGGGTCTTTCAGCATGACAATGATCCCAAATACACCACCCGGGCAACAAAGGAGTGGCTTCGTAAGAAGCATTTCAAGGTCCTGGAGTGGTCTAGCCAGTCTCCAGGTCTCAGCCCCATAGAAAATCTTTGGAGGGAGTTGAAAGTCCATGTTGCCCAGCGACAGCCCCTAAACATCACTGCTCTAGAGGAGATATGCATGGAAGAATGGGCCAAAATACCAGCAACAGTGTGTGAAAACCTTGTGAAGACTTATAGAAAACGTTTGACCTCTGTCATTGCCAACAAAGGGTATATAACAAAGTATTGAGATGAACTTTTGTTATTTACCAAATACTTATTTTACCGAGGAATTTACCAATTAATTCTTTAAAAATCCTTCAATGTGATTTTCTGGATTTTTTTTTCTCATTTTGTCTCTCATAGTTGAGGTATACCTATGATGAAAATTGGAGACCTCTCTCTTCTTTTAAGTGGGAGAACTTGCACAATTGGTGGCTGACTAAATACTTTTTTGCCCCACTGTATATATGCCTATATTTTTTTAAAGTCCTTGAATATACTCAAAGTTACCAACCAGCAAAATAGACAGATTGTTGAATATAAATAATTATTTTTGGTGTATTTTTTTAAATGCCTTAAATCACCACAGGAGCAGTGTCAGCATTAAATTGCAACTACCTCCACCTATTTAATTAATAAGATGGTAATATCTGATAGAAATGAAATTATAATAATAATAATAATAATAATTAATTAATTATTATAATAATAATAACTTCATTTGAATATAATTTTTCTAATGAAAAAGTATGTTTTTCTAAGGAAAGAAATACTTAGAAATACCGAAAAAAAATGTTCAGAAAACATGCAGGAACTCATCTGGAGTGGGGATTAATTTTAGTCACGCAGAGAAAATCAGTTCCCAGAGGGAAGAAAAAATTTTCTTTGGAGAAAAGTTTTATCTGCTTATTATGGCAATTTTCACCAACCAGATTCATCCTGGTTTATGCTGGGTCAGAGCAGCGCTGTCAAAGGCGGAGTGTGCACTGTGCACATTGTGCCTTTCTGCAGGGGAAGAGGCACAGGGATGGACAGTAACACCTTTGCCGATGTGATGCATCGTGTTGCCTCATGCATCACAAAATGTGAGAAGTGTAATTTTCTGGAAGCAACAGTATTTCATTATGGTGTATTTTTATGTGCTTTTACAAGCATCCTGTCATGGACAGCGAGAGAGCGCCCCTCCTGTCCCATCTCATCTTCGTGAATTCATCACTCCACCCGAGGCAGAAGACGCACCTGCACCCGCTCATCAGCCAGCGTACTTAAGAAGGATCTCTCCGCGCATTCTACGCTGGCTCGTCTGGATATACTGCCCCTATAAAGGACAAGCAAGTTAAACTCTTAAGCTTGGACACGCTGTCTAAACTTATTTTCTGCTCTCCTTCAGGTTGCTGCCATCATGTGGGTATACCTCCAGGACTGCACGCGCTCTCCTGCCACATCTCCATTATTCCTCGGCTGTCAACCTCCACCCGGTCAGGCACCATCAGCTCATTTCCCCACCTTACTGGCTCGTCTATTCCCTGCTGGAGTCCTGCCGGTTCTTCCTCGGAACCCCAAGTAAGTGGCAATTTGGCTTGCCCATTTCCCCTTACTCCGTTCCTCCTCTCACAGCTCTCGTCTTCTCTCCTCAGGTGGATTCCTCTGGTGAGTGGCTGTTTCTATAGCTGTGCGACCTTTGCTATTTAATAAATTGTCTAACGTGCCCCCTTGTGTGGTTCCTTCTTGTACTGTTGCATCGTGCACGTAAGCTGTCAATTTATAATTATGACACATGCAGTCTTTTACAATTTTGTTTTCTTTGCGTTTTTCCTAAGGCATTCATACGGCCACCTTAGGATGGGGGTTTTTGGTGGGGCATTCCTAGAAATCTTGAACAAGACCATCTACCTGGCCACAATTTTATGAATGGTCTACGAACGCTGGATTCTCCTAAGGCCGCCTTAAGAAGGCCATACGAAATGGTCCAAAAATTGTTCATACAGTGTTTGCAACTGTTCGGGTATTTGCGACCATAGCTTAAAAGTGCATGCAGAGCAAAAATGGTAATATGTAGAAACTTGAAGTTTTACAATCTGACTCAGAGACCACAAATCAAGGCACTGCGCACATAGGTGGTGCTACAATAAACAGTTTTACATTTCTGCAAATATCTCAAGAATGGGTGGGCCTAGACTAAAAATTCTTTCATCATTCTATTGTCTGAAATCTTCCATGACTTTTGGAACCCAATAATCACAACTTGTGGCTATATTTTTGATTTATGATTCCGCCATTTCACAAGTGAAATGAAACTCTGTCCCTCTGGTATAGCACTGATTATGATTTTTTTCTAATAAAAATGCAAGGACACTAAAGGACATTCAGTGTGCAAAATACATATTGCGATATCTGTCGTGTATCAAGATATAGGGAAATTATATCAAAATACTGTTTTTTGTTTGGGTTTTTTTTGCTATATTGCCCAGCCCTACCTCAGGCATGACAGCATCTGCCACCAAAGACTCCCAAGTTACTGTACCCAGCTAGGAAAACCATACAATCAAAGCAGAAATTGAAAAGTATACTGTATTAACATTTTCTTAGACTAAAGACATACCTGTGCCTCTAATGTACTTTTTGACCTCTTACTCAACAAGAATTTTAATGAATACCAATTAATATTCTTATACTAAACACATTTTAATGGTAAATGATAACATACTGGTACAATTTCTTTAATAACATTTACAAGCTTTGGTGAACTTTTAAAATTAAAACATACATCAAAATCACAAACACAGAAAAACAACATACTGAAAAAAGACAAACCTACAGTCATGTGAAAAAATATGCAGACCCCTTTAAATGTTCAGTTCTTTATTAAAAAATGTTCACATATCTATGTCTAACTTTGTTTTTGTTTTTAATTTGCATTTTTACCATTTATTTTAGCCATTTTAAGTGGGAATGAATGTGGGGGTGTCCTAATTTATTCCTGACATGGTTTCAGACCCAAAGAGCAGACACGACTCGAGAATAACACAATTAACCTTTTATTGAATATAGTGGGAGTGTGTGGGTGTGTGTATGCGTATCTGTAGATGCATGTAATGAGAAGATGAGTCAGCTGGGGTGAGCAGAGCACCGTGCAACCTGGCAACCCTATAGAGAAACAGAGGGACCGTTAGAGACAACCCTAGCAGGGAATGCACCAGAAAGTTCAGCTTTTACTGTTTGTGGTGGCGAAGTGGAGCACAGGTTAAGCTCAGTAGCTCCGGCCAGGAGGACAGTGCCAGCAGACCCGCAGGAGATGTTGTGGACAGGTGAGTGGAGAAGATGAGTCCCCTGCCACGGATCTCTGCCTGTGCACAGGGGATCTCAGAAAGGTGAGAGGAATAAATAGGTGCTTACTTGGAAGCTGGATGATGATGAGTCCAGTAGGAAAAGGGCTGGACAGGAAACTTGATGAGGCTAGGAAGCTCGATGTGGCGATAGCGAGTGCAGGTCTCATAGGAAGGAGGCCAAGACAACTCCGCACCAATCTCAGGACCTCATGGTATAAATAGCCAGGCCAGGATGAAGAGCAGTTGTGCGCGCAGGTGCGGATGATTGGCAGCCATGACAGTACTCCCCCCCACGGCACGCCTCTCGGCGGTCGTTCCAGCATTCCTGGCTGCGCCTGGTGGAAGTCCCTGATGAGCTGCTTGTCCAGCACGAGGGAGGGGTGCACCCAGGATCTCCACTCCGGCCCGTAGCCCTCCCAGTCCACCAGATACTGTAGGCCGCGACCCTGGCGTTGGACGTCCAAGATGGCGGTGACTGGCCATGCTGGTTCGCCGTCGATCACCATCGGTGGTGGTGGAGTCCTGGGAGAAGGACACAAAGGGCTGGAGCAGATGGGCTTGACCTGGGAGACGTGAGAAGTTGGACAGATGCGGAGGGAGGGGAGGAGAGTTAAGCGCACAGAGACAGGATTAATGATCCAGCTGATGGGAAAAGGCCCAATAAACCGCTGCAATGTCTTTTTCCTCTCACCCTTCAAGTTAATGTGTTTCGTAGAAAGCCATACCTGTTGGCCCACCCGTTAGGTGGAAGCCGGAACCCTGTGGCAGTTGGCCACGGAAGAGTTGCGCTCTGCCATACGTTGTAGTGCCGCCCTGGTAGCCTTCCAGATCTGACAGCAGCACTTCAGATGCGCACGGACAGAAGGAACAGCGATGTCCCCCTCATCCTCTGGGAACAATGGGGGATGGTAGCCCAGCGAGGCCTCGAAGGGAGACATGCCGATTGCTGTAGGGATAGTGGTGTTGTGGGCATATTCAATCTAAGGAAGGTGGGAGCTCCATGATGATGGGTTGGTGGTGGCGACACACCATAGCACAGCCTCCAACTCCTGGTTCGCTAGTTCACACTGCCCATTGGTCTGTGGATGGTAGCCTGATGATAGACTTGCCGTAGCCCCCAGAGCATTACAGAACAACTTCCAGACTTGGGAAACAAACTGGGGACCCCGATCAGAGACGATGTCCAGGGGGATCCCATGCAGCCTTACTACATGCTGGACAAGAAGGTCCGCCATCTCCCTAGCCTTGGGCAGCCCCTGCAGGGGAACGAAATGGGCAGCCTTGGAGAATCTATCGACCAGGGTGAAGATTGCCATGTGCTGATTGGACGAAGGGAGGCCGGTGATAAAATCCAAAGCCATGTGGGACCACGGTCTGCCGGGGATAGGAAGGGGGTGGAGCAGCCCAGCTGGTGGGGAAGAAGACATCTTACCAGCGGCACACTGGGGACAGGCTCGGATGTACTCCCCAACGTCCTTCTGGAGAGATGGCCACCAAAACGTCCTCTGGAGAAGGGCCACTGTACGCGCCCTCCCAGGGTGACATGCAAACTTGGAAGCGTGACCCCAATGAATAACTTCCCCCCGAACGGCCGATGGGACAAACAGTTTACCCGCTGGCCCCCCGCCCAGGTCGGGCTCTTCCTCCTGTGCCCGCAAGACCCTGTCCTTGATACCCCAGGAGAGGGCGCCCACGACACACGATGAGGGGAGGATAGGGTGCTCGGTCATCTCTGCCGTCTCCGGGGCAAACTGTCGGGACAGAGCATCCGGCTTCGTATTGTTAGACCCGGGACGGTAGGTAACAGTGAAGTCGAACCATCCAAAGAACAGGGACCAGCGAGCCTGTCGTGCGTTCAGATGCTTGGCCGTCCGGAGGTACTCCAGGTTTTTGTGGTCAGTCCAAACGATGAATGGCTGGGAAGCGCCCTCCAGCCAGTGAATCCACTCCTCCAGCGTGAGCTTGACAGCCAAGAGCTCCCTGTCGCCGATGTCATAATTGCACTCAGCCGGGGATAGGCGACGGGAGAAGAACGCACAGGGTCGTATCTTGCCATCAGCCGGGGAGTGCTGAGATAGGATGGCTCCAACTCCCGAATCCGATGCGTCCACCTCCACCAGACATTGGAGAGTGGGATCCACTTGTGTCAATATAGGGAAGGATGAGAACCTGTCCTTCAGATGAGCAAAGGCCGCAGCCACCTCCTCAGTCCACCAAAAGGGCACCTTGGGACAGGTCAGACTGTTCAGAGGAAGAGCAATAAGACTGTAGTTTTGAATGAAGAGGCGGCAGAAATTAGCAAACCCCAGGAACTGCAGGAGCTGCTTTCTGGAGGATGGAGTGGGCCACTCTACCACTGCTTTTACCTTAACCGGGTCGGGGATGATCTCGTTGTGGGCGATCATGAATCCAAGGAAAGACGTTTGGGAGACATGAAACTCACACTTTTCAGCCTTCACGAAGAGTTTATTCTCCAAAAATCGCTGTGGTACCCACCTCACGTGCACTCAATGCTCATCCAGGGACTGAGAAAAAATAAGAATATTGTCCAGGTAGACAAATACAAATGTGTCCAAAAAATCCCTCTGCACACCATTAATCAACTGCTGGAAGACAGCAGGGGCATTGGTCAGCCCGAACGGCATGACCAGATATTCAAAATGCCCGCTAGGGATCCGGAACGCCGTCTTCCATTCATCACCCACCCGGATCCGCACCAGATGATAAGCGTTGTGCAGGTCCAACTTGGTAAACCAGGAGGCCCCCTGGAGGGAATCAAAAGCGGAGTTAATGAGTGGAAGAGTGTATTTGTCTTTGATGGTTTATTATTCAACTCCTGAAAGTCAATACACAGTCTTAGCGAGCCATCCTTCTTGCCGACGAAGAAAAACCCTTCCCCCACCGCCGAGGATGACGGCCGGATTATGCCTCAGCTCAAGGACTCCTTGATGTACTTTTCCATTGCTGCTCGCTCCGGGACCGACAGGTTATAGAGTCTACTAGAAGGTAGCGGAGCTCCGGCTTGGAGATTGATAGCACAATCATACGGGCAGTGAGGGGGAAGGGAAAGGGCCTGGGTCTTACTGAAGGCAGTCCCTAAGTCGTGATATCCGGCTGGAACCTTAGACAAATCGGGACGCGGAGAGACAGGGACACCCAGAGGCACGGATGGTGAGCACGCAGCGGACTGTAAACAGGCACTCAAACAGAAGGAACTCCAGGCTAAGACACTCCCGGAATGCCAGTCAATCAAAGGATTATGGAGATGAAGCCAGGGATAGCTGAGAATAACCGGGGAGGAGGACACCGGCAATACATACAGTCTTAGCTCTTCCCGATGATTGCCCGATATAATTACTGACACTGGAGCGGTCCGGTGGGAGACCGTGGCCAAAGGGGCTTTAGACAGAGCAATAAGTTTTAAGGGGGTCTCCAGTAACTGGACGGGAAGCCCCAACTGGGTTGCCAGCTCCCCAGAAATAAAGCTCTGCTCGGCCCCCGAATCAGTGAGTGCGTGTGTGATTGTCTCTCTGTGATTATAACTGAAGTGAATGGGAATCAGAAAACGGGAGAGGGGATTATTATGAGGCAAGTCCGTGAGTCCCCCTACTGCAACGCACGGACTCCCCCTTTTGGCCATTTGGGACATGACTCAATCTCATGCTCCTTGTTCCCACAGTAAAGGCACAACCCCAACTCCCGGCGGTGCTGTTTCTCTGCCAATGACAACTTAAACCCACCCATCACCATAGGTTCTGGATCATCCAGGGAATCAGCGGAGGGTAGGGCCAGCAGGGGGGGCTGTAGGGAGCGGCGGGACTGACCACCCGAGTAACCGGAAGTTTTCCGCTCGGCCGCCCGCTCCCTCAGTTTATTATCAAGGCTAATCGCTAGTGAGATTAGCTCATTTAAGCTAGTGGGCTTATCTAGGCGGGCTAACTCATCCCGCAGGCTAGGACACAGGCTTCTAATAAAAATGCTGCACAACGAGGCATCTTCCCACCCCACCTCTGTGGCCACCACCTGGAAGTCAATGGCGTAATTGGCAACGGCTCTAGCCCCTTGCTTAAGATTCAACAGCCGGGAGGTAAGCACACTATCCCGGTCGGAGTGGTCAAACACCTCCTTAAACTCGCTAACAAACTGTGTGTAGGTTAGGGACGCATAATTAGCCCTAGCCATAACGGCGTACAGGAAACTTGATGAGGCTAGGAAGCTCGATGTGGAGATAGCGAGTGCAGGTCTCATAGGACGGAGACCAAGATGACTCCGCGCCAATCTCAGGACCTCATGGTATAAATAGCCAGGCCAGGATGAAGAGCAGGTGTGCGCGTAGGTGTGGATGATTGGCAGCCATGACAATTCCTTACTATTTGTTTAGAATTACATTTTACAGAAAATTTGAGAAAAGTCTTCAATTCATTTTTAATTGTTTAGTTGTATTACATGAATCTCCCAGTATTTTTAACATTGATATTCCATATCCATATTTCCAAATATGTTAAAAAACATACAGGCTTATACAGGTAATTTTTTCATGACTGTATACTATATAGTCTAGTGGCTAGGAGGGGTTCCCATGCACCCCCCGGAAATCAACTTTTAACCAGCATTTCTGGAATGCTCTGGATAAGCTGTTAATGAAATGCCTTGTTCCCAAGCTTGCAAAATGTCCCACGTGACTTTTTTATGCTAATTTTATGTAAATTATTGCCGCCATTACCAGAAAATGCATTTTTTATTATATCTCTTTAAATGTTTGAGAAAACTCCTTAATTATGGCTTCTACACCCATGTTATGAAGGTCAATTGTCACATTGAACCTATTTTCAGAATGCCCATATTTGTATAGAACAAGAAAATATGCAAATTAGGTCCGGAAGATCAGACCAGGAAGATCCTTTGGACCTAGACAAACTTATGAAGTTTCCGTTGTTACCAGTACCTCCCAGTCTTGGAACACGAGATGGCTTCTTCTCTAAAACGAACAAGGCCAGTGTCCTTCACTATATCCTCGACGACCACGCCAGTGAAGACCTTTCCTACCCCAAAGACGCCCTGTTTATTCAAGATGGCATGGCTCTGCTTCATACGCTGTCTAATCTTCCTCCCACTTGCGGCGAAATTTGCTTGCAAATACTCGACCAAATGGTAGCCAGGAAGCATTTCTTGTTTTCCACTGACAGCTACTATCCACAATCGATCAAGGCGCAGGAGAGGTTGAGGCACGGGAAATCAGAGAAGATTATTCTCGCAGGTCCCGCGACGAGGAAGCCATACAACTTCAAAGTGTTCCTCGCCAATGACGAGAACAAAAAGCAATTATGTAATTTACTACTATGCGTTTGGAGTGGCCGAGAAGCAGCATCGAGGCTCCAAAACACGCAGAAAGCAGTGATTATTGTTGAAGGACGGGCCCATGAACTGGTCGTTTCGAATGGGGAGGTCTGTCGATAACATTTCAATTACTTTTATGCCCATGCAATTACTGAAGTAAAAAACTTTGTTTGTATTTTATTGCTTTCAGGTGGAAGAGCGAGAACTCCCCGAAATATACAGTGATCAGGAAGAAACTGACACAAGGGTGGTGCTATACCTTCACTTTGCCGCCAGAATTGGCTATGAGAATGCTGTGGTCCGTACGCCAGACACGGACATCTTCGTGATTCTGCTCTACCATGCCCATACAATAAACCTTACTGTCTACTTGGACACAGGATCTGGCAAACACCGCAAGCTACTCAATCTCTCGGAAATTGCTGAGTCCTTGGGACGCAGCTACTGTTCCACCATACTTGGCTTCTACGTGTTCACTGGAGAAGATTGTACAAGCTCCTTTAAAGGAAAAGGAAAAGTCGGTCCTCTGAAAAAACTTGAGAAGAGCCCAAAGTTTCATGAGGCATTCCGTCAGCTTGGAGAGAACTGGAACGTCGACCCTGAAGTGGTTACGCAGCTGGAGAAGTTCACCTGTATCATGTATGGGCAGCCTCATGAATCGTCCGTGGATACCGTACGTGTCAAACTGCTTCGAAAGATGGTTGGTGAAGGTGAGAGGCTCACTACCAAGTCAAAAGTCGACCTGTCACGTCTCCCTCCATGCCGCTCTGCGCTCAAGCCACACATCCAGCGTGCAAACTACCGGGTTGCGCTGTACAAACGAGCTCACCAAGCTATCTTCGAAAAGCCGAAACCACACGATGAGGGTCAGGGTTGGTTAAGAACAGACCAGGAAGTACTAGAACCCATCTGGTACTATGGAGAGGCGCTACCTACTTCACTCGTAGATATCCTGGATACTGCTGGTGAAGACGACAGTGAAGAAGAAGAGTCTGAAGACGAAGCAGAAGACGACATAGAAGAAGAGGATGATGATGATGATGATGATGATGATGCGTAATATTTACATATTACTGTTAGAAATGAACACATGATTAGTTTTTATCATGTTCCTTGACCATGTTAATAGGGAGGTAGAAGCTCCCAGAAAACGTTTATCTCTAAAAGGAGCCAAAATAGGGCGAAAAAACTATTTTTTCTTAATGGCAGCCGTAATTACAGGATTTCATAACATACTAGTAACACGTGTATTTACAACAATGATAACGTTATCGTATTGTTTGACCATGTAATAAGGGAGGTAGAAACCATTTTGGTGAGGCTATGTCCAAGACTGGTAGAGATATAGAGAAATAAAGATTTTTGCACAATGGCGGACCTAATTTGCATATTTTCTTGTTCTATACAAATATGGGCATTCTGAAAATAGGTTCAATGTGACAATTGACCTTCATAACATGGGTGTAGAAGCCATAATTAAGGAGTTTTCTCAAACATTTAAAGAGATATAACAAAAAATGCATTTTCTGGTAATGGCGGCAATAATTTACATTAAATTAGCATAAAAAAGTCACGTGGGACATTTTGCAAGCTTGGGAACAAGGCATTTCGTTAACAGCTTATCCAGAGCATTCCAGAAATGCTGGTTAAAAGTTGATTTCCGGGGGGTGCATGGGAACCCCTCCTAGCCACTAGACTAATACACTTTTCAACAGTTTTATACTTTTTAACTTAATATTATTTTCTTGTTGCTTATCGAAGTATAAAATTGTTTTCCCAGCTTACCATACCTTAGTCATTTCATTATTCCTAAACCTTTCATCGGTGATATTGCATTTAATTCCAGATTGCGTGTATGTGTTTTTTACTAGTCAATTCCAATTTCCAATCTTTAATATCAACATAATTAATTTAAATTACCTGCATTAAAGAGTAATCACTTCATGCTCATATAACACTGTGAGACTTCCCCTCTGGTGTCACTTTCCTGTAGCCTCAGTTACAAAACTGGAAGCTCCCTACAAGATGTGATTATGTACTGTACCTATTACATTACAGATCAGCTTATCCATCTGCTTCCCATTTTGTAACACTGTAATACAATTTCTGACACTTGTAAATCTGTTATGTGACTGTTATTAATAGCATCTCTGCTGCTCCATCAAACTGTGATTTGCAAATTACCTGTGGTAAACCCTGGAGTAGAGGAAGAAGGCAAGATGTGTGGGAAGATGTCCACTTAGAGTGCTGACTTATGTAATATGACAAGGGTGCTTTGATGGGAGTATTTCTGCTTTATCTCCCATCATGATTCCCCACAGCTTGTAAAGACATATCTCCACACGAGAGCTTTGCAGGTCAGTTTGTAGAAATGGCAACTGTGCAAGCTAGTCAACTACCATTGCTAACCTTTGGCTTGCTGATAAATTACATTTATGAAAGCTGCAATTACCTGATTACCTCGCTGCTCTGGCACCCACTCACTTGCAGGATTCATCACAGCCCTGTAATTTCATTCAAATTACCCATGAATCTTAGACCTGAGTGTCAAGAGTAAATGCCATTGTGACCCCACTGAGTCTAAGTAATGATGTCCTCTGCAGTCAGCACAGTAGTAAATGAAATAATAAGCTGCCTCTCAAAATGAACATGAGGCAAATCAAGAGAGACAAGGACATATTAGACGTACAAATGGACAAAGGAGTGACATTCGATTCACTCAGAAGCCCAGCGGAAGTCAGAAATCATGCACTTGAGAGGATTGTGGACCCTGAGATTGGCATGCAGTAGCTGCCATCATGGCATAGCCCCCCTGGACCATTTTCACCATAAACCCCATAGGAAGTTACTAGCAGATTATTATCCGTACCTCTCTTTCCTCAGGCACACTGACCTTCTTGGACCTTGCACCACAGAAACTTCCGTATCCTCAGACCAGCTACCCCCTGAGGATGCGCAAAACAAACAAACTGCTGGGCTGGTACGGGCCCTCCCATGGTCCACCATCTCTCTCTCGGCATGGTGGCGATACTACTGATTCTGCTTTCACACGGTGTGTCAAGCAGGGCTATGAAATTTTATAAAGCACTAAACTCTTACATTGCACACTGAAGGTGATCAAGTTAGCAAGCAGCAACTAAGTTTTCCATCTCCAGGAGATGCAACGCTACGTGAGAGTTGGAAAAAGCATTTCCTTGTGCATTCATAAATCCATTAGTCTAAACTTTTCAGTGTTATCAGTTACATTAAGCTTCATTAACTTCTTTTTTCCTGCTTTATATCAGCTAATTAGCTCAGGGGTGGCCACAAATTAATTACCATCTTCTACACCCTCATGCAATTCCATTGTGTTTATTTAGTCTCTCCTATTAACTTTTAATCTTTCCCCACTCGTAAAAACAGGCAATTAGCATTTTTTGATAAACAAAAAATGATGCCAGCTCAGGGACAATCAGAAGCTCTGCATGTCGCCTCTACAAAATTACCCTGTCAGCTAATTTGACCCTCAAACCATCCTTGGTCCAGACAAGGCTCTTTGGTCTGTTAGACCAGCTTGAATTGAACAGACTATGACCTTTATTTTCTTAAAATCTATTCTTCCTTGGGTATTTCTTTTCCTGAACACGAGACAGCTTGTGTGCATCTATTCCATCATGGATAGCACTCACTGTGTTTAATCCCGCCCCCCCCAAAAAAAAAAACAAACCAAAAAAAACTCCTTCTCTTTGAAGTGGGTGAGTCTGGCAGTCAGGTAATATGACAGCAGAGCAGATGCTTCCAGTCTTCAGTTTCCCTCAGTGTATTTCAATAAAGCAACACAATGGCTGCTTCATTAGCTCATTGATTCATTAATGTAGCCATCATTCTTCCTCATATTCACAGAGCATAAACACTGATGATACAAAACGTAACAGCAATGATAACTCCAGCCACGGTCGAATTCCTGTTAAGGCACCAGGCAGTGATCCGCTTTGATAAAGAGGCCCATTTGTTCACAGTCTCTCCTCGCAGGGTCATCCTTCTCCATATTCTGTGTATTGACCCAGGTTGTTCCTTTTATTACAAGCAGGTTTTTTATTGAAGGATGATTACATTGAATGATGTCAAGTGAGGGGCGAAAAGATCGACCAGAATAATGACGTTCTGCAGAGGAAGAAGGCAGTGGGGGTGGGCAGAGGGGGTCGATGGCTGCAGTCGCCCTGTCTTTCTGCGCGGACTCACAAATTGAGATGCATCCGTGCTCATCCATTATTTAAGGCCAATCGGAATCTCTTGGCAACTATGGATTTGATAATCATTCCCATGTCCATATTAAATATGTGACATAAATATCACAGTAGGGGCTTGTCAATAAGAGGCAACAGTGTGAAACTAGGGTGTAAAAGAGAAACTAATATATGGATATGAGGCTGCCCAGAGACGCATGTGCAGGAGTCTCACTGCGTCTCTGAAGAAAGGTATTGGAGTTTAACAATGTGCTAGTAATCTCCCACACAAGGTCTCATAAACATAACTGCAAGTATGTGAAGGTTGGTTTTTCAAATTTATATATTTCCATACTCTTCCTGAGTGTATTCAGCTGCCTCATGTCCCATTTTTCCAAACCAGAAGAAATGTTTGTTGCATGCTTTTGGTTTACACTGAACTGACAATAAAGTGGCTGTGGCTGCAGAACGTTAAAATGGCCACTTAATTTTCGTAGACTCACACGTTAAAAGGTCCAACTTCAGCACAAAAATAAACACCAGGAGCTCTAAAAGTATAACAATATCATCTTATACTTAAAAGTACAACATGATTATTTGTTTTCATTTTACTGAAAATACTATTTATTTTTTCTTTTTATATCATATATATATTTTTTTTGCAGGGCTTTCAGTTTGCTTTCTTTGCAGTATAAATATGATATATAATTATATAATATCATAAACTGATTTCATGTCAGTTTCTATTTACACTAGTTTGTGGATGCAACAAGCTTGCTAACATTACAATATAATGATAATATAGCACCTCCTCTCATATCTAAATGTGTTTTTTTACTGCTTAAATCAAGCCTTTTAAAGATAGTCTTCATAACGAAACTTTTCAAGTTGAATATAAAAATGAAGAGTTCATTTGCAAAAACCGCTAAATGTCACTTCCAAGAAAATTTCTCTCTGGACAACAAACAACTGTTTCAAATTGTTTTTTCTAAAAATCCGCTATATCCGCTGTTATATACACTACGAAGTTCATGTTTTTTTCAAAAGCCAATAAACGCTGGGACCCTGTTTTTACAGAACCAGATAACTCCACACGCTGTCATGAACTGGGGCTGGGATTCCTGCCAGACCCAGCTTCATGGCTTTTTCTGTGTATTTATTTATCTGTTGCATTATCATGCTCCTTTTGTATTATTCTGCTGTTTATTTTCTCCAGTTGTGGTGTAGTTATTTTTGACCATATCCTGTTTGAGTTGTAATTCTGTTGGATCATGTTTATGTCTCATTTTTATTCTGTGGGCTGGCAGCTGTCAGATGACTTCCGGGGCTGTGCCCAGGGTGGGCGTCATCTGTCAAGCTGCCAGATCAGCTGCTCTTCCCTCACCTCTCATTACTGTCAGCTGATTCCAATTGTGCTTCGTTTGCCTGCTCACGCGAGCTCACACCAGGGCTCAGTTATGTCATTAAGTTCACCTGTATTTAAGCTCTGCCATTTCTTTGTCTCTTGTCGTTTCGTCTGATGTCTCTCCCTGAGTGCTCCTCAGGGCATTACTCCTGTTTCCTCGGCTCCTCCTGGGCAAGACTGCTCAGGGGCACGTCCATTATAAATCTACCGAGTTTTTGCACTTTGTGTTGTGTATTTTTGTTGGACTAAGTTACTTGTTTCAATAAATTCAGCAAATGTTCCCCAGCGAGTGAGTTAGTCCCTAACTCTGTGCGCCTCGTGGAGGCGTATATGACACACACACGGCAAATCAGCATTTGGTATTTGGGTGACGTGACTCAATGGTGCAGAGGATCAGCCAATCATGTGCCATCACCCATTTCGGATAACTTATGTTGAACTGTATAATCAGAGGAGTTATTGTCTAATTTGACCTTGTTGGATTTTCTTCCCCCGTGTTATATTATTCTGTTTCTTTTAATCTGTACTTTTAAGCTATCCGAAATAAAGATTGATTGATTGATTGAAATATGGATAATTTTGATGAGGCAGATGAACCAATGCGTTCACCAGACAAGCTAGCATGGTTTTCGGTACATGTCTGTTTTTGCAAAAGTATGTGTTGTGGACATTGTTATGTCCATAATTGTAGAAATAAAAAGCGAGTCTCAACTCAGTTAACAGGGTTTATTAAATGTAACACTTAACTATAGACAGAGGCTTACGGCACTCTCCTGCTGGCCAGGTGGCTTCACGACAAAAGAGGCAGAGCCTCTTCCGCCCACTCTTTTATACCTAGAGCGGCGTCAACCCCGGTCTGTCCCATGACCAACCCAGCGGCCATCTTACTAATACCAGCCTGTTTCCATACATAACATTCCACCCCCCCCCCCCTCAAAAAAAAAAGGCCAAGCACACAGATAACCCACCCAAATTTAACACCCGACACACGCACTACTCCAAAATATGTACAAGAAACAAATAAAACACCTATCCATTCACACAACTAAGGCTGAGGGGCTGGGTAGACCACCAGCGCCCCCTACACGGCTGAGCAGATCATTCTGCTGCTTGGAACAGGGAAATGTAAACAGAAATAAAATTAGGCCGTGTTTCCAACTAAAAGTAATCCCGTAACATAACAAACAATACGTACAATAAAACACAAGACATATCCTACAGGCGCCCCCCCCCCCCCCCCCCCCCAACTCCCACCCCACCCTGGGCACACAGACTAAAATGAACAAGGGGGCAAACCAGATTAAAACAATTCAATTAAACCAAATTCACATAGATATTCAACCCAATTAATACCAGACATACGTGCCAGACGAACTCCAGAAAATACAAAAGTAAATTCACACAGAGAGGCCATCGGCCAGACCAAACATACCTCAAATTAACTCAATTTACTAGGGTTGAAAGCATCCAATCCACCTGGACTAGGCACTCCAATAATAATAATGATAACCCGATTAAACGTTTTCAAAATAGTACACAAATTTGCATAAAAAAATCACTTAGCTGAGCCCCAATGGATAAAATACACAAATAAATGCCAATGATATAATAGAAAAACGCCACACAAAGGCACAAATATAATATTTCCCGTTCTATTCGGGCTTCCTTTCTCTCTTTTTTTTTATTTTTGTGAAATTTACCGGGGCACCAAACAGGAAAACCTAACATAAAACAGGACTGAAGAAACAAGACAAACATGCAAAATAAAACCCTCAGTCCCTGGATGGATCCCTCTCAAGGCGTCTCTGTCACTTCACATCGGGGCTCCTGCTGCGTCGCCTCCTCTCCATCTCTGGCAGCCTCAGATCCCTCGGATGTCTTCAGACGTGGACAGACCTACACCCGAACTCCTCCATCCGACCTGATAGTCCCGCTGCTGGCGTGGACTGCGATCTATACACACTCGAGCCTCAACCTTGGTCTTCGAGGGAGCCCACTTCCTTTTCATCAGATCACTGGTCCTGCGACTGGCCCCCAACTCCAGCGGCGCTGACTCGCGGGCTGTCCTGGGTCTTCTTTTGGCTGGCTGTCGCTGGGAGTGCTTTACGACAACCACACTCTGCGGTCTAGCCCCGTTTTCACCCGGCGTTGGCGCCTCGTCCTGATGAGCCTCATCGGGGATCCCGCCATGCCATCCGGCACCCTCATCCAGGGCAGCCTGCGTGACAGCATCGGGTCCATCCTGAGAGGACTACACATGGTGTGACGTCTGCTCTCCCAAATAAACGTTGACCGTTCAGTCCTGGTCCCACACCTCAGCACCCTCCAAAGCAGGAACAGGTTGACTCCACAGTCCGCCCCCAGACCACTCCTCGTCGGAAACGTTTGCGATGGACAACCCCAAGCTGTAAAAGAGGTTGCAACCCATGACGTTAACGCCGGACGCAAAGATGTTGATGCGAGCGCTGGGCGCCAAACTGTCCCTATATCGGGCCTCCATCTCCACATAGCCCAATAGAGCCAACCTGTTCCTCCCATAACCATAATACTCTACTTGTTGTCTTCTTATTTGTCAGTGGGGAAACAGTCTGTCCATGATTTCAAGGGTAGAACTGAGATTACTGCTCCATATCAACCAAGAGCAGGACCTCGACTCCATCCAACGTAATGTTGCAGCCAATCCTTCCTGTTGTTTCTGGAGACACAGTGTGCACAATGGTCGGAGTCTTCTGTGCAGCACCCAGATCTCTCCCATGGCTCCTGCGTACGAAGTTTTCGCACACCCTGGCAAAATGGTTTAGCAACCCGCATTTGCCACAACGCTTTCCTTTCGCCGGGCACACTCTGGACTTATAGCGGTGCTCAGTGGACCCACATCCATAACATTTTGGCATACCAGGGGCAGACCTTAACCTGACCACGGAGGCAAAATTATCCTCTCCGCAGTCGCCATCACCAGGGTCCAGACGCAGTGCTTCAGCACAAGACACATTCTTCTCCAGAGGGGCCCCTTCAGTTAGACCCCTTGCGATGGTCTCTGCTGCCTCGTACTGTTGAGCGAGCTCGACAGCCTCCGCTAATGTCTTCTCTCCTGGGTGAGTTAACAACCTGGACCAGGCCGCCGTGCAGCAAACGTGCTCCACCAACTGGTCCCGAATCATTTCGTCCTCCAGGATCCCAAATCTGCATTCCCTCGCCAGCTCTCGGAGGTCCGCCACGAATCTTCGTACGGACTCACCCGACCGCTGGCAGCGCTGTCGAAAGTGAATGCGTTTCACGATGACGTTCTCTGGTGCCTTAAAGTAGCGCACTATTAGCTGTACCACATCGTCAAAACTGTCTGCTCCGCCCAAGTTTTCAAGGATTCTCTGCCCTTCCATTCCTAAATTATGGACTAACACAGCTCATGCACGGAGCTTCTTCATTTCTCCCAAACCAGTGCCAAAGGTAGCTGGTAAAGGCGGCGAACCACCTAGGCCACGGCACAAGCGGCTCGCCCAGAGCCTCGAGGAACGGCCGAAAGCTGGCAATGGAGCGTTCCATTACCACTTTTACCTCACACGCCAAATGTTATGTCCATAATTGTAGAAATGAAAAGCGAGTCTCAACTCAGTTAACAGGGTTTATTAAATATAACACTTAACTATAGACAGAGGCTTACGGCACTCTCCTGCTGGCCAGGTGGCTTCACGACGAAAGAGGCAGAGCCTCTTCCACCCACTCTTTTATACCTAGGGTGGCGTCACTGCCGGAAACCGGTAGTGCCCACCCCGGTCTGTCCCGTGACCAACCTGGCCGCCATCTTACTACTACCAGCCTGTTTCCATACATAACAGACATATCTATTTTTGTACTCATAAATTGCCAAAAAATAACAATGAGTTGATGTTCAATTTTTTGCTTTATTATGTCTGAGACACTCATATTTCAAGTGGCCATGCCTTAGAAGCTGAATTGGAAATACCAACTCATATAAACCAACAGATGAAAAAGTTGTTTTTCTCATTATTAAACCAATTAGATTTATCTGTTTTTTGCCAACGAACTCTTCAAATGTTTGTTTATTAACTGCACAACTTGATGTGGTAAACGCACACAGTTTACGTGCATACTTTTGTTAATACACCTCTATGTTTTACAGTATGCACAGTCCACATTTGCTTGTTTGTATGCAAACTTCGACACATTTTTGCCAAATTAAAAATCATATTTTGGACTTGCCAGGAATAATGACCACTGACACTGGGATGTTGAACTGCATTTACTAGTAAACATGAACTGAAGCAAATGTTGGGTGAGTTGTCATGGCCCCCTGTTTGAAGTGAAGAATAGATTATATCACTGTAGATTAAGGCAAGTTGGACATTTGGAGTACACCATCTTGGTTCTTTCAAGAACCACAATGTAAGATTTACACTTTAATTTTTTTTCTCCAAAATTATTTTGATGGTACATCAACCTTTGACCAGGTGAATGTCATTTCCCCCAGAGCCTTAGTCAGACTGCATCACCTGCTATAACGCTGTTCTTGGTAGGAACAATGAAAGACAATGACTATGGTGACTATGACCTCAGTCCCAACAGCCAATCACATGGCTCAGTTTTAGCCACCTACATCTAAGTGCCATGTGATTGGTTGTTGGGAATGAGTCAGCATAGCTGTAGTCTTTTCAGTGTTCCTTCCCGGGACAAGAAAATTACATAGTGCTGTTTTAAGACTGAATATACATTACAAGCCATATTGTTCAATCTCAGTTTTTTTGGTCACATCAGATTTGTCTGTCATGACAGTTAAATTCATAATTACAAGTGACGTTTACCTAACTTGAATATGAACCATATGTCCTCTGAAATGGCACGCATGCACACATCACTTGTTCTCTCTTTCTCATGGAGAAGATAAATGCATTTTTAGTAAATATATGCTACAATTTTGTTCAGCAGCAGCCATTTGGCTGTACTGTATGTGATGAGGTGAAGAAGCCAGATGGTGGCACAGACAGCTTCTTTTGTATTAACTGCTAGTACTGTTGGTATCAGTGTACTAAGCATGCACAGAGGTGAAAAGGATGCATGAGTTCTGATTTGTCTGTTCCCAATTAATTTACATGACATGTATATCATGGTTATTACATCATTAGTTTAAAGGGGGGCAGCACGGTGGAAGAGTGGTTAGCACTGCGGCAGCACAGCAACTCACCCTTGGCCGGGGGATCCTGGGTTCGATCCCAGCCCCCAACCAACAGTGATCTGTGTGGAGTTTGCATGTTCTCCCCGTGTCTGCGTGGGTTTACTCCGGGATTTCTCCGGTTTCCTCCCACATGCCAAAAACATGCAAGTTAGGTTAATTGGCATCAAAACTGGGGATTCTAAATTGTCCTTAGGTATGACTGAGAGAGTGAATGGTTGTCTGTCTCTGTGTTGGCCCTGCAATGGACTGGTGATCTGTCCAGGGTGTACCCTGCCTCTCGCCCAAAGATGCTGGGATAGGCTCCAGCCCCCCCGCGACCCGAAAAGGATTAAGAGGAAGAAGATGGATGGATAGTTTAAAGGGGTCATTGACTGCACTTTTTCCACATTTTAAGGGCACCTACAGGTCTTAGTGAATTGTTTGTGATATATTTTGGTCAAATTTTCTTTAATTATTTAGTGTTGCAGCATAATTGTGTATCATGCTTTGCAGTCTTTCTGAGAATAGCTGGTTTCAGTGCATATCTCTTTAAATCTCTAAGGCCACATTTAACTCTGCCCTCCGTCTTATGTCACTATTGCTGATCTTCGCTGGCTAGCTCCTAGCTCAACGGCACTGGCTTGGATCTAGCCTGAGCCAATTAATGTAAAATTGTCTTAAAGAAGAAATAAAACAATGCATCACTGATAGACAGGGGTGTGCAGTTTAAGTTGCTGATTGGATATGACTAGTCCCTGGAGTACAATAACCGCAGAAACATTTGTGAATGAGTGGCTAAACTGATAGCTCCAGCTAACTGCCTTTGGTCCTGGTTGTTTAGTTTAGTTTAATGTTTATTTGAAAGGGACATTATATACAAATGAACTTTAATACAAATGTAAGCATGCCAGATTTAGTAATACTGCTAATTTGCATCTGGAGTCCCTCAGTGGGTCACAAAAACACACAAAAAAAACAATCAAACACGAGAAGAACATGTGCAATAAACTGTACAAAGTGGATATGCAAACGTGCAAGAGTTAAGGTGCTACAAAACAAAACACTCAAATGTCACACAAGTGAAGTGCCATGTATGCATACACACACACACACAGACACAAGCACCTCAGTGCAACAACAAACAACAGCAACAAACGAGAGGCGGGGCATATGTGTGTGACGCATGGACACATACAGTGGTGTGAAAAGTGTTTGTCCCCTTCCTGATTTCTCACTTTTTGTATGTTTATCACAATTAATGTTTCAGATCATCAAACAAATTTAAATATTAGACAAAGATAACACAAGTAAACACAAAGTGCAATTTTTAAATGAAGGTGTTTATTATTAAGGGGAAAAAATCCAAACCTACATGGGCCTGTGTGAAAAAGTGATTGCGCCCTAAACCTAATAACCGGTTGGGCCACCCTTAGCAGCAACAACTGCAATCAAGCATTTGTGACAACTGGCAATGAGTCTTACAGCACTCTGGAGGAATTTTGGCCCACTCATCTTTGCAGAATTGTTGTAATTCAGCCACATTGGAGAGTTTTTGAGCATGAACCGCCTTTTTAAGGTCATGCCACAGCATCTCAATCGGATTAAGGTCAGGACTTTGACTAGGCTGCTCCGAAGTCTTCATTTTGTTTTTTTCTTTAGCCATTCAGAGGTGGACTTGCTGGTGTGCTTTGGATCATTGTCCTGCTGCAGAACCCAAGTGTGCCTCAGCTTGAGGTCATGAACAGATGGCCGGACATTCTCCTTCAGGATTTTTTGGTAGACAGCAGAATTCATGGTTTTATTTACCACAGCAAGTCTTCCAGGTCCTGAAGCAGCAAAACATCCCCAGACCATTACACTACCACCACCATATTTTACTGGTGGTATCATGTCCCTTTTCTGAAATGCTGTGTTACTTTTACGGTGGATGTAATGGGACACACATCTTCCAAAAAGTTCAGCTTTTGTTTCGACAGTCTAGAGAGTATTTTCCAAAAAGTCTTGGGGATCATCAAGATGTTTTCTGGCAAAACTGAGATGAGCCTTCATGTTCTTTTTGCTCAGCAGTGGTTTTCATCTTGGAACTCTGCCATGAGCCTTCATGTTCTTTTTGCTCAGCAGTGGTTTTCATCTTGGAACTCTGCCATGCAGGCCATTTTTGCCCAGTCTCTTTCTTATGGTGCAGTCATGAACACTGACCTTAACTGAGGCAAGTGAGGCCTGCAGTTCTTCGGATGTTGTTGTGGGGTCTTTTGTGACCTGTTGGATGAGTCGTCACTGCGCTCTTGGGGTAATTTTGGTTGGCCGCCCACTCCGGGGAAGGTTCACCACTGTTACATGTTTTCGCCATTTGTGGATGATGGCTGTCATTGTGGTTCGCTGGAGTTCCAAAGCTTTAGAAATGGCTTTATAACCTTTTCCAGACTGATAGATCTCAATTACTTTGTTTCTCATTTGTTCCTGAATTTCTTTGGATCGCAGCATGATGTCTAGCTTTTGAGGATCTTTTGGTTGACTTCACTTTGTCAGGCAGGTCCTATTTAAGTGATTTCTTGATTGAGAACAGGTGTGGTAGTAATCAGGGCTGGGTGTGGCTAGAGAAATTGAACTCAGCTTTCCAAAGATATGATAAACCACAGTTAATTTATGTTTTAACGGGGGGGGGGGTGTAATCACTTTTTCACACAGGGCCATATAGGTTTGGATTTTTTTTTTACCCTTAATAACAAAAACCTTCATGGAAAAACTGCATTTTGTGTTTACTTCTGTTATCTTTGTCTAATATTTAAATTTGTTTGATGATCGGAAACATTTAAGTGTGACAAACATATATAAAAAAAAAGATAAATCAGGAAGGGGGCAAACACTTTTTTCACACCACTGTATATATGCGCATGCCGCAGAGCAACCACTAGTTATGGGCACAGTTTGGGTTCTTTAAAAGCCAATTTTTACAGTGAGTCTTGGCGATTATCTCCATCAATGAGGTTGGAGATAATTTTCTCCTTCTACAAGAAATTAAGCTAAAATAATGTCTAAGAATGACGTATATGGTAAAGTGTTTTAAGATGAACAAGGATTCCAGTTAGTGACCGATGATGCCGACTGCCCAGGCAAGCTAATGCTAATGGCTAAATGTAGCATCACAGCAAAAATATAACAAAACTAGAAAAGCACTTGGAGAGCGCAGACCTCCGCCAAGCGCCACAATTCCCCCCATACAGTGTTTGTGTGTACGTTTTCAGATTCCTTGAGCATGTAAACATATGACTAGCAATTGGATTCACAATGATTATTTGTTTATTTGACAGGGACAGTGCAATAAACACACAATTAATCAATGACAATCAATCTGATAGTGATAGGATTAGTGGTTCAGTAGTAAAAGCATTGCCTCCTTGGCGGAGGTAATAAACTGAAGTGTTGCTGTTGTGTCCATCTCCTCCACTGACGGATGCAAATTGGGTAGACAGGTTGCCGTGGGTTTTATATTATATTGTAACGTGCTGCTCGACATGGCGACGTCCCACCGGGAGGTTCGAAGTCACGCTCCGGAGTCCCGCACTGTACCTGTGTCGCCGATAGGGTCAAGCCACTTGGCAAGCCAAGTAGGGTGCTCATATTGAGTTCGCTACAATATTATTTTTTGGGGGGTTGCGCTCCGTGGCAAACGAGAATTTAGAGGCTTCGCCGGCAGAGAGCTCGTTTTTGCGCAGCGCCTATGGCTGGCCGGTGAATTTGTGCCAAATGCGCAGCTCCTATGGCTGGCCGGGGAATTTCTGCCAAACAATCCGTCGGCGGACAGTTGCCCGTGTGAGGTTTTGCGGCGGGCCCAGGCCATTCATTCATTCATTCAAGGTGGTAAATCCCTGATGCAGTCACTTTTAGCATTAGAGTGAGACATATCAGGCGCAGCATTACTGGCGCCGGGATTCCTCTCTGTTCCGGAGCCGCTGGACAAAAGAAGGTGCGATAATGGTTGCCGTGGGTTTTACTGGGTTTGCAGTCCGCGAAAAAAAGAGGATTTGGAAGCCTCCCCCGGCAGAGAGCTGGTTTTTGCGCAGCCCCTATGGCTGGCCGGGGAATTTCTGCCAAATAATCCGACGCCGGACAGCTGCCCGTGTCAGCTTTTGCAGCATAGTGCAAACACAGCCACTCTGGCGAGCCCTGTTTTCTGTGTGCTTTTGTGTGTAAAACTTTGAAGAAGGCGGAGTTTGTGTTCATCAGACACGTCGACCAGCGCCCTCTATTGCGCCTGCGCACATGTTGAAAATGGCTGTATGTCACAGTGTTGAAAAATGCTTTAAAAAATTCCTGTATCCAGACGGTGAACCGGATCACCCCCAAAATTTAATCAGTTCTTCCTTGTACCATTTCCAACAACGCCTGAAAGTGTCACGGAAATCCGTCCAAGACTTTTTGAGTTATCTTGCTAACCAACAGACAAACAGACAGACAGACAAACAGACAGACAGATAAACACACAAACTCCGGCAAAAACATAACCTCCTCCTGGCCTTTTCGGCCTGGCGGAGGTAATAAGCGAAAATTACAAGCTATATTATTGACTGTGGATTAGTTAAGTGGGTGGAAACTGGGATGTCTGTTGTGGTGACTGAAATCTCAAGAATACAATGGCTATGCCAGACAGCTATGGCTGGCTAATAGCAATGGTCAGATATCAAGGCTAGTGATATTTACCTTTTCTTGACATTTACCTTTAACAAGAGATTAAATGAATAAATAAATAAATAAATAAATAAAGTAATCAACTCCTTCAAATGGCAGTCAGATGACTTTCAAAAGATACATAAATGTGTGTAGCGTAGTAAAGCTGAGGCCAGCGCACACAACACAGAGTGACTCAGGAGGGTTTTTAAAAAATTATAAAACCCTCCGAAGGAACATATTGTCTAAAAGTCTTTATCATGAGTTAAAGAGATGAAGTATGAGCTTAGTTTCAAAGTTTGAGTTAATAATAAGCCCCAGGTAAGAATCTACTAATGCCAAATAAGTGAAGCATTTTAAAACAAACAATGCCACTTTTGACCGCAGCAAGGTAGACAATTATTAGATATGTTTGAAAGACCATGCTAGACAAACAGCATTTATATCTACGCACAGCCAACTGTGAATCACATCCACAGGGACTGCCTCCAATGTGTAAAACTCAGAGATACATACTACCTCATGTTATAGAAAGTCTGATGTAAAACAGTTCATTTAGATTTGAATTTCTTTTCTTTCTTTTTTTTTTTTTTACAAAATAAGTAAAACATCTAAAACTGAAACTGCTGGGTCAGCCCTGAAAAAAATAATATTGCTGGGAAAAATATCACTAGTCTGTGTATTTCTATACAAAATACAAGATTTTCTGGAACTCAACAATCTCCCCATGTCCAATTCACTCACATATGTCTTTTAAGATTACAAAAATTCCTAATCATATGTATGACTTAAAGGATGTCTTGAGTGTGATGAATAATATAAAGTTGTATTACCTCCAGGGCTTAATTTGTATCGGACCCACCCAGATCTTGTTCCGCACCTCCCACGTCAGGACCGGAACCTTTTTATTGGGATCTGCCACCTCTTGTTTCACTTTAAAAATATGTGAATAAGTTTTGTCTATCATTTATTGTTATTTGCGTTATTAGTGTTGTTGCACAAAAAAAATCCCTTGGTTTCCCATTTTAGCTGCATTTTCAATAGGATTTTAGTTGGGGTGGGGACTTCAGGTGACACAATGCCTGGCTTGAATCAGCTCTCAGCATAAAGGAGCAAACAGAATTGCCAAAAGAGAGACAACTTAATTGAATTTGTTTAAACTGGGAGAACCGTCAGAGTCGCAGGGTGTCCTCACACTCTAGTGTTTGTTCTGTGCTGACCGAGGTTTGACCCCTAAAGAATGGAATCTTTGACAGTGTGATCACTCCCTACTGTTGTGCAGAATGGCACCTTTCCCCAGCTTTGGAACGGTTGGAAGAGGTAGTCTGTGGAATGGTATAAGTGCAAATGTTCACCTGTGTACGTGCACGTGCATGCACACGCTACATGTGTTTGATACATACATTAGTGGTGTTGGTGTTATCGCGTTAATCGCCCGTTAACGCTTTACCCCTGTTAACAGCGACAAATTTTGTGATCGTGGTTAACGGCAGTTAACAGCAGAAAGTGCAAAAGTACTTTTTGGCCTCGCGGCTCTCCGTGCCAAACTCGTTCTGGCCACATGTCATAAACTGCCCTTTTTAAGGGCTGACCGAAGACGCCATATGCTGAATGTGAGTTTGCACATTTATTAACTGAAAGACGCACAGGAACAAAAATACACAAATACGCACACTTACAGATAACGGAGAATACCGGGACACACCCGGAGGATACAATACAGACGGGGCTCCGTCTCGGAATGCACAGGACATAATAATAACGTCTGGTACGCAAGACCGCTGCAAAGAATCAGCTACATCGGCCTGCTTAAATAGAAATCCACCAGATGATCATCAGGTGTGGATACATGAGTGACAACATAATCAAAATAACAAGTGACAGCTGTGCAGCCCACGAAACAGGGTTTGGCAGCCGGAAGCTGCACAGCACTGTCAAAATAAAAATACAGACTGGAAACTAAATAATACAAGAATAAAATAACACAACCCCAAAAAGTGTAAATAATACCATAACTACAAAATGACACACAATAACTAGGCGAGACTATAAGGACACGACTAAGAATACAACAACTCATAAATGAACAAAGACCAGATACAGTAGACCATAATAAACAATAGAAACAAACAAACAGAAAAAGATTAAACTTACACTGAGGCTGAGCACGGCCCTCACCCGTGCTCAGGATTATGACACCACAGACACTGTGCGTGCCATGCAGACATTGCAAAGTCAAACAAGCCGGATTACAGCCATGGAAATCCCCAAAGTGCTGTCATGTTTAAGTTGACAACGTTATCTGTTGGAGCTCTCACCTGGATAATTATTACAGCCCCCTCCAAAACTTCGCTTGGATGTTGGATTGTTCTTCTTCTGTGGAAGCTGGCTAGCTGGCTAGTAGCTACATGCTAGATTGTAGTGGACCTCCAGCAGATGACACGGACAGAAATTCACCTGTTTTCATCCTCATAACTTTGGGTCCAACTGTTGGTAGGTGAGTACCAGTCAAAAAAAATTTCAAGCTGTGCTCAGAATGTCCATTCACTCCCACGCCATTTTTGCAGCATGGTGGGGTGTCATCGTGGGCGAGATAATTGTTTATGTTTGCAATTTTTCTACTAAAAAGGAAATTATGTCTGTTGTGACACACGAGGTCCATGCTTTTGTGTTGATCTGCTTAAAAATTGTGAATGTTTGCTATGGGAGAAATACCAAGCTCCATTTGTCGCTGTTGGCTGGATGGATGCTGAGTTGTGTTGCAGTGACATTAATGAGCCCTGGCATTCCATTGTTTGCACATGCAGTCTACTTTTGAGAATTTTCTGGAGAATATTCTGGATCGTTTTTGTCATTTTGGGTATGCTGAGAGCTTTAATCAACCTGCATGTGAAGACAGCAAGCATATTTGTCCACTCCCATGTTCATAACAAAAAATAAAATAAAATAAATAAAATTACCAACTTAAGGTACACTGTATCTGTATGTAAAAACACACGATTAACTCAACATTCCAAAGATTAATCGCAACTAAAAATGTTAATCGTCCAACACCACTAATATATACAGTCATCTGAAAAAATTAGGACACTTAAATATTCAGTTCTTTATTAAGAAATGCTTACATATCTATTTCTAATATTGTGGAAGGAAACCGGAGAAATCCCGGAGTAAACCCACACATACATGGGGAGAACATGCAAACTCCACACAGATCACTGTTGGTCGGGGGCTGGGATCGAACCCAGGATCCCCCGGCCAAGGGTGAGTTGCTGTGCTGCTGCAGTGCTAACCACTCTTCCACCGCGCCGCCCTATATATGTATATATATGTATATATATACACACAGTGCATCCGGAAAGTATTCACAGTGCTTCACTTTTTACACATTTTGTTATGTTACAGCCTTAGTCCAAAATGAATTAAATTCATTTTCTCCACAATACCCTGTTATGACAATGTGAAAAAAGTTTTTTTTTTTACATAAGTATTCACAGCCTTTGCCATGAAGCTCAGAATTGAGCTCAGGTGCATCCTGTTTCCACTGATCATCCTTGAGATGTTTCTACAGCTTAATTGGAGTCCACCTGTGGTAAATTCAGCTGATTGGACATGATTTGAAAAGGCACACACCTGTCTATACTGTATAAGGTCCCACAGTTGATAGTGCATGTCAGAGCACAGACCAAGCATGAAGCCAAAGGAATTGTCTGTAGACCTCCGAGATTAGAATTGTCTCGAGGCACAAATCTGGGGAAGGGTACAGAAAAATGTCTGCTGCTTTGAAGGTCCCACTGAGCACAGTGGCCTCCATCATCCGTAAATGGAAGAAGTTTGGAACCAGCAGGACTCTTGCTAGACTTGGCCGACCATCTAAACTGAACGATCAGGTAAGAAGGGCCTTAGTCATGGAGGTGTCCAAGAACCCGATGGTCACTCTGTTAGAGCTCCAATGTTCCTCTGTTAAGAGAGGAGAACTTTCCAGAAGGACAACCATCTCTTCAGCAATCCACCAATCAGGCCTGTATGGTAGAGTGGCCAGATGGAAGCCACTCCTTCGTAAAAGTCACATGACAGCCCACCTAGAGTTTGCCAAAAGGCACCTGAAGGACTTTCAGACCATGAGAAACAAAATTCTCTGGTCTGATGAAACAAAGATTGAACTCTTTGGCATGAATGCCAGGCGTCATGTTTGGAGGAAACCAGGCACCGCTCATCACCAGGCCAATACCATCCCTACAGTGAAGCATGCTGGTGGTAGCATCATGCTGTGGGGATGTTTTTCAGCGGGAGGAACTGGGAGACTAGTCAGGATAGCGGGAAAGATGAATGCAGCAATGTACAGAGACATCCTGGATGAAAACCTGCTCCAGAGCGCTCTTGACCTCAGACTGGGGCAACGGATCATCTTTCAGCAGGACAATGACTCTAAGCACACAGCCAAGATATCAAAGGAGTGGCTTCAGGACAACTCTGTGAATGTCCTTGAGTGGCCCAGCCAGAAACCAGACTTGAATCCAATTGAACATCTCTGGAGAGATCTGAAAATTGCTGTGCACCGACACTTCCCATCCAACCTGATGGAGCTTGAGAGGTGCTGCAAAGAGGAAAGGGTGAAACTGCCCAAAGACTTGAGGCTGTAATTGCTGCCAAAGGTGCATCAACAAAGTATTGAGCAAAGGCTGTGAATACTTATGTACATGTGAGTTTTTAGCTTTTTATTTTTAATAAATTTGCAAAAATCTCAAAACTTTTTTCATGTTGTCATTATGGGGTATTGTGTGTATAATTTTGAGGTAGAAAAATTAATTTAATCCATTTTGGAATAAGGCTGTAACATAACAAAATGTGGAAAAAGTGAATTGCTGTCAAGACTTCCCGAATGCACTATATATATATATATATATATATATACTATATATATATATATATATATATATATATATATATATATATATATATATATATATATATATATATATATATACAGTGGGGCCCAAAAGTATTTAGTCAGCCACCAATTGTGCAAGTTCTCCCACTTAAAAGATGAGAGAGGTCTCCAATTTTCATCATAGGTATACCTCAACTATGAGAGACAAAATGAGAAAAAAAAAATCCAGAAAATCACATTGAAGGATTTTTAATGAATTAATTGGTAAATTCCTTGGTAAAATAAGTATTTGGTCACCTACAAACCAGCAAGATTTCTGGCTCTCACAGACCTGTAACTTCTTCTTTAAGAGGCTCCTCTGTCCTCCACTCGTTACCTGTATTAATGGCACCCGTTTGAACTCATTACCAGTATAAAAGACACCTGTTCACAGCCTCAAACAGTCAGACTCCAAACTCCACTATGGCCAAGACCAAAGAGCTGTCAAAGGACACCAGAAACAAAATTGTAGACCTGCACCAGGCTGGGAAGACTGAATCTGCAATAGGTAAGCAGCTTGGTGTGAAGAACCAACTGTGGGAGCAATTATTAGAAAATGGAAGACCGCTGATAATCTCCCTCGATCTGGGGCTCCACGCAAGGTCTCACCCCGTGGGGTCAAAATAATCAAGAGAACGGTGAGCAAAAATCCCAGAACCACATGGGGGGACCTAGTGAATGGCCTGCAGAGAGCTGGGACCAAAGTAACAAAGGCTACATCAGTAACTCACTATGCCGCCAGGAACTCAAATCCTGCAGTGACAGACGTGTCCCCCTGCTTAAGCCAGTACATGTCCAGGCCCGTCTGAAGTTTGCTAGAGAGCATTTTGGTAAAAACTCAACTTGTCGTGTTTGTAGGAGAAAGAACACCATACCTACTGTGAAGCATGGGGCTGGAAACATCATGCTTTGGAGCTGTTTTTCTGCAAAGGGACCAGGATGACTGATCGGTGTAAAGGAAAGAATGAATGGGGCCATGTTTCGTGAGATTTTGAGTGAAAACCTCCTTCCATCAGCAAGGGCATTGAAGATGAAACGTGGCTGGATCTTTCAGCATGACAATGATCCCAAACACATCGCCCGGGCAACGAAGGAGTGGCTTTGTAAGAAGCATTTCAAGGTCCTGGAGTAGCCTAGCCAGTCTCCAGATCTCAACCCCATAGAAAATCTTTGGAGGGAGTTGAAAGTCCGTGTTGCCCAGCGACAGCCCCAAAACATTACTGCTCTAGAGGAGATCTGCATGGATGAAAGAGCCAAAATACCAGCAACAGTGTGTGAAAACCTTGTGAAGACTTACAGAAAACGTTTGACCTCTGTCATTACCAACGAAGGGTATATAACAAAGTATTGAGATGAACTTTTGTTATTGACCAAATACTTATTTTACTGAAGAATTTACCAATTAATTCATTAAAAATCATTCAATGTGATTTTCTGGATTTTTTTTTCTCATTTTGTCTCTCATAGTTGAGGTATACACTACCGTTCAAAAGTTTGGGGTCACTTAGAAATTTCCTTAATTTTGAAAGAAAAGCACTGTTTTTTTCAATGAAGATAACTTTAAACTAATCAGAAATACACTCTAATATCTAATATACATTGCTAATGTGGTAAATGACTATTCTAGCTGCAAATGTCTGGTTTTTGGTGCAATATCTACATAGGTGTATAGAGGCCCATTTCCAGCAACAATCACTCCAGTGTTCTAATGGTACAATGTGTTTGCTCATTGCATCAGAAGGCTAATGGATGATTAGAAAACCCTTGTGCAATCATGTTAGCACAGCTGAAAACAGTTTAGCTGGTTAGAGAAGCTATAAAACTGACCTTCCTTTGAGCAGGTTGAGTATCTGGAAAAAATTATTATTTCAAATACAAATCATTATTTCTAACCTTGTCAATGTCTTGACTATATTTTCTATTCATTTTACAACTCATGGTGGTAAATAAGTGTGACTTTTCATGGAAAACACAAAATAATTGTCTGGGTGACCCCAAACTTTTGAACGGAAGTGTACCTATGATGAAAATTGGAGACCTCTCTCATCTTTTAAGTGGGAGAACTTGCACAGTTGGTGGCTGACTAAATACTTTTTTTCCCCACTGTATATATATATATATATATATATATATATATATATATATATATATATATAAATACAACATTTACAATAATTCAGCAGCATTATTGTAAATGAGCGGCGGCCCTGACATTTACTGCACCCGAAGGCACCACTGAAACAAAACCATGAAAGATTCACTTCCACCCTGATGGTTATAAAGCAGCAACCACCACAATGTCATAAGTCTCACATGTTTACTGTATGTATGTATATATATATATATACAGTATACTGTATATACTATATATATATATATATACGTATATATACTACTCAAAAAAATAAAGGGAACACTTTGAAAACGCATCAGACTTTAATGGGAAAAAATAAACTGGATATCGAAATTGTGGCAGGCTAGTGCAGCTTACTCAGATTAAAGGAACACTTTTTAAGCTGAGTAAGCTGGACTAGCCTGCCATAATTTCGATATCCAGCTTATTTTTTCCCATTAAAATCTGATGTGTTTTCAATGTGTTCCCTTTATTTTTTTGAGCAGTATATATATAGGACTATGACTATAACCGCAAAGTTATATCTCCCCTTTTTATTTTTATCCATCCATCCATCCATCTTCTACCGCTTTTCCGGAGGTCCGGGTCACGGAGGCAGCAGTTCAAGCAGAGAAGCCCAGACTTCCCTCTCCCCAGCCACCTGCTCCAGCTCTTCAGAGAGGATACCAAGGCATTCCCAGACCAGCTGGGAGACATAGTCTCTCCACCGAGTCCTGGGTCTGCCCCGGGGTCTCCTCCCAGTAGGATGTGCCCGAAACACCTCAAGTGGGAGGCGTCCAGGAGGCATCCTAATCAGATGCCCATACCACCTCAACTGACTCCTTTCAATGTGGAGGAGCAGCGATTCTACTCTGAGCCTCTCCCAGATGACTGAGCTCCTCACTCTATCTCTGAGGGTGAGTCCAGCAATCCTACGGAGAAAGCTCATTTCAGCCGCTTGTATCCGTGATCTCGTTCTTTCGGTCATTACCCAAAGCTCGTGACCATAGGTGAGAGTAGGAACGTAGATTGACTGGTAAATCAACAGCTTTGCCTCAGAACTCAGCTCCCTCTTCACCACAACAGACCGGTACAACGTCCACATCACTGCAGATGCTGCTCCAACCCGTCTGTCAACCTCTCGCTCCATTCTCCCCTCACTCGTGAATAAGACCCCAAGATACTCCACTTGGGGCAGGAGCCTGTCCCCAACCCAGAGAGGACAATCCACCTTTTTCCGGCTGAGGACCATGTACTCGGACTTGGAGGTGCTGATTCTCATCCCAGCCGCTTCACACTCAGCGGCAAATCATCCCAGCAAGAACTGTAGATCATTGCTGAATGAAGCCAACAGGACAACATCATCTGTAAACAACAGAGATAGAGATCCTGTGGTCACCAAGCACGACACCCTCCATTCCCTGGCTGCACCTAGAAATCCTGTCCATAAAAATTATGAACAGGATCGGTGACAAAGGGCAGCCCTGGCGGAGTCCAACTCTCACTGGGAATGAGTCCGACCGAGTGTTGGCAATACGAACCAAACTCTCACAACGGTCATACAGAGACCAAATGGGCTCGTAACAACAAGCCCGATACACCATACTCCTGAAGCACCCTCCACAAAAACCCACGAGGGACGCAGTTGAACGCCTTCTCCAAGTCCAAACACATGTAAACTGGTTGGGCAAACTCCCACGAACCCTCGAGAATTCTCGAGAGGGTAAAGAGCTGGTCCGATGTGCCATGGCCAGGACGAAAACCACATTGCTCCTCCTGAATCCGAGGTTCGACCAACGGCCGGACTCTCCTCTCCAGTACCTTGGCATAGACCTTCCCAGGGAGACTGAGGAGTGTGATCCCTCTAAAGTTGGAGCACACCCTCCGGTCCCCTTTTTTGAAGAGAGGAACCACCACCCCGGTTTGCCATGCATGGATCGTCACCTTATCGTGGTGGGGGTTTGTGTGCCCCAGTGATCCCAGGAGTTATGTTGTCCGGGGCAATTTGCCTCTGATAGGGTCACCCGAGACAAACTGGTTCTGGGTGAAGGGCCAGACTAAGAACGATCCAACAGACTCTCATGATAAATTCTAGATCAAGGATTCAGTGTACCCTGCCCGGTATGGAGTTTCTGGGGCCCCACCCTGGAGCCAGGCCTGGGAGAGGGGCTCGATGGCTAGCGTCTGGTGCCCGGGTTTCCACCCATGGGACCCAGCCAGGCTCAGCCCGAAGGAGTTACATGGGTCCGCCCTCTAGTGAGCTCACCACCTGCAGGAGGGATCATGGGGGTCCGGTGCTATGTGGATTAGGTGGCAGTCAAAGGCGGAGACCTTGGCGGACTGATCACAGGCTTTCTTTTTATTTTTATTATCTTCTTAATTATGTCTTTGTATTTTAAATAAATCAACTAAAACAGTATAAATACCAAGGGCATAACTTTGTTTTAAACATTGGGGGGAAGGGGGTGTTAAGTTCTCTGACCATATCAGGATGTTTTTAGAATCTTTTCATTATAGGACTGTCAGCACGTCAGTACAGGCATTTGTCTTCAATGTCCTTGCTTTCATTTTTTTTTTTAAGTTTTTGTAAAGGGTATACATGTCATTACAGCATTGCATTGTTTACATTTTCATCACATATTCCCCCTTTTTTGTTTTTTGACAACATTGGAAAAAAATATTACAACACCCTTTTTTAAGTGAAAGAAAAAGAGAAATTAAAAGAAGAACAAAAAACAAAGAAAACAAAACAGAAAAAAAAAACCAAAAACAAAAGAGCAGAAAAATAAAAGAGCATCTGAGTAGCGTTGGAACAAAGAGAGGTGCCATTATTGAAATGGTGTTTGTCAAAGATTAGATCTGATGGAAGACACATGCGTTCTAGGGTTGCCAAAAGTTCAAGAACCCATCCATGTCCTGTCTCAGTGCAAATGTCAACTTTTCCATCGAATAAATGTCCTGAATCACGTTAATCCAATCTTCAGGTGTGGGTCAGTCTTTCAACATCCATTTTTTTGTTAGAGCTTTTTTACTTGCCAATATTAAAACAGTGAATAAGTATTTTTCCCCTCCTCTTTCCAGTGATTCCGGTAGTAAACCCAAATACAAAGTTACAAAAGAAAAGGGAACTGTTACTTTGAATATTTTCCCCAATATTGTCTGTACATTGGTCCAATATTGGTGGATAACTGGACATGACCAAAACAGATGAAAATAATTTGCAGTCTCTTCACCACACAAGCGCCAACAATTCAACCCCTTACGAGTAAATTTGTTTTGTGCAGGTGTTCTGAAAAATCTTACCAAATTTTTCCATCCAAATTCTCTCCACTGCAGGGATGAGGTACTTTTCCATTGTTGTTTATTTAGCTTTTCCCATATTTCCAGTTGTAAAGTGAAATTCCCCTCTTTTTCCCATCTCTCTTTTATATATATGATGTGTTGTCTCCTTTTAAGTCTTGAAGACCTTGGTATATTTTAGAAATGTATCTGATCCCTGGGATCCCTTTATATGCCATCAAGAAGACCTTCAGAACACCTGACTGGGCCCTTTCCAAATCCTCCTTTTTAAGTATTTTGTTTATGTGGTGTCTAAGCTAAAAGAACCTGTAAAGGTTGCTTTCATTTTTAAAGGAAAAGGATTTTTTAAGTAAAAAATGTCAGTATGCTGTACGTGTCTTACTGTGGGGGAAAAGTACAAAATCATTAACTTTGATAAAAGGACTAGGATAATTTACCTCTTTATTTTGCCATTCCCATATTAGTAACAGCTGTAAAAATTATTTTGTTAATTTATGAAATATATCTTCACTCTTGTAATGGTCTCTTTATGCCACTATGAAGCAGCAGGCCTACGTACTTCATACCCATTATCCATCCACCCATTTTCTTCGGGGTCGTGGGGGGAGGCTGGAACCTAACTCAGCATCTTTAGGTGAGAGGCAGGATACACCCTGGATAGCTCGCCAGTCCATTGCAGGGCCAACACAGAGAGACAGACAACCATTCACTCTCACAGTCATACCTAAGGACAATTTAGAATCCCCAGTTTGATGCCAATTAACCTAACTTGCATGTTTTTGGCATGTGGGAGGAAACTGGAAAAATCCCGGAGTAAACCCACACATACACGGGGAGAACGTGCAAACTCCACACAGATCACTGTTGGTCGGGGGCTGGGATCGAACCCAGGATCCCCCGGCCAAGGGTGAGTTGCTGTGCTGCCGCAGTGCTAACCACTCCACCACCGCACTGCCCTTAATACCCATTATGTGTTAAGTATTTCTGCACTGGTAGAAATTAAGTTTTGACTGTTGTTACCTGGTCACGTCTGCTTCCTGTGCCTCCTCTCTCTCTCTAGTCATCAGTGCTGTCTCTCTATCCCTATGGACACCTGTGCTGATCCTCTGGTTACCTTTATCTCCTCTCTCCTGGCCCTCTTCCTCTTGGTTCATGCTGCTGCTGTCGCATTCTTCCTCCTGATATCAAAAAAGCTCAGTTAATGTTCAAATGGTTTAAAAGAGGTACTTCATGGACAATTTTGGAGGATGTAAGTCAAGCTACATTTTCCAATGCTAAAAACCTGGAAAGATGTATAAATACTTTTTACCCCTTCTTCCCTCATAATAGCATCTTAACAGTGCAATCAGTATTAAAGTGACAAAAAATCAAGTGTTTTCTGTTGTTGACATGTGAGCATGTTTTTCGTGACTTACAAGATGCCCCCCTCAAACGGGCAAGTTTGTCAGACCGTTTCTAGCTACATAAGTATTCCTGCTTAGCTTGATTGGTTATAACATTAGCAGATCAGGCTAAGCACTGGGCATGGCTACAGACCTGAGTTCACTGCCTCGGGGGAAAAGGGAGGAACCGAAGAGCCAAAAAAAAAAAGGAGCAGAGGAGCATCAGGAGCTTTTACAAGATGGGAAAGATGGCAGATCATACATGTTCAGTTTTTGGCTGTATGAGCAAGAAATCCTCTTCCTTTAAATTACATGTCTTACCAACAGACTTGAAAATACGACAGCAATGATTGATTTTATTTGGTAAAACCTCAGTGTCCCTGCTAAAAGATCAGAGAGAATGCGGGTTTGCAGACTGCATTACCCTGCATGCCGGGGAAGACAGCCCTGGTGTGCATGGCACAATGGCTGGGGCAAGTATTGTCGTAGGTGAACCTGCGGAAGGATCATTCTCGGTGGAGCGGAGAGTTGCTGCACAGCTAGAGGGCTCCCCTCACCTCGCTGGGAGCACCCGCTGGTGCGCCCAGCAGCCAGCTTGCCTCCTTCAGAGCGCTCTCCTCAGCTCACTCCGAAGGAGGCTGTGGAGACCCGGGGACAGTGAGCTCTCGCCGGCCCTCAGCGAGGCAATCTACGGTGACTGGGTAACCACAGACCGCTCCTTTGGGGAGGAAGAGGGAGGAGCCGAGGAGAGTGAGACCGGCCTCGAGACCGGCTCTGAGGCCGGGGAGAGTGACCCAAAGGAACCGAGCGCTCCTCGGCTCCTCCCTCTTCCCCCAAAGGAGCAGTCTCTGGTCACCCATTCACCACAGATTGCCTCACTGAGGGCTGCCGAGCACTTCACCTCGGAGCAGCTTGAAGCTCGGAGGCTCCCGGAGGCTCTCAGAGACGAGCCGGTTGGCAGGCGCACCAGACCGAGACAAACTGCTCACTGGCCCCCAGCGAGGTGATCCACGGTGAGCGGGTAACCAGAGACTGGTGGGGAGCCCTCCAGCCTCCACGTGGAGCTGGCTCCAGTGACTCTCTGCCTCCACCAAGAATGATCCTTCAGCAGGTTAACCTATGGAAACTTTAACTTCCTCAAGTTAGATCGCCTTCTTGGAGCCTTGTACAATGTCCTTGTCTTCTTCCAGCTACTGGTGGGTGGGAGTATGGGCGGAGATAATTAGAATATTCATAGATCTGTCCATACTTGAAGATGTAAAAGCTCTTTTCAAGTCATTCTAGGGCAATGAAAGTTTTTTTTTTTTTTTTTTGTATAAAAAGCCACAATATACTATTTTGGGCAAGACACATTGGTTTTTGAGGTGGTTTTAGAGCCGCAGGAGTACGTCTTTAACTGAGGTTAATGCAGCAGCTGAATGTGGATGAGACTTAATCACCATTATTCTTAAATCATTTTATTTTATTATTAATCAATTTTTTGATTAACACATTTATTCTGACAGGACTAATATTTTTTCATTAATTTATGATGTCACCATGTGGCTATTTCTTACCAAACAGATGAACTAAGGACACTATTGTGATTTAGTCAGCTAGCTGAGACTATGACAAGGGTAACAGTTACCCGGCCTGCAGAGGCATTTTGAACACAGCACACCGCACCCAGTCATTAACTTAATGTATAGACCACATTTGCTTGAGAGAGAATAGCTGATCATTTCTCAGAAATGATCAAAAACAGACAAAACTGGTGTACCAATATGGCACCTGGGTGTTGTGGGAGGTGACGGCCCGCCTTTCCGGTTCCTCCATCACCAGGGGTATAAGGGGCCAGGCCAGAAGAGCATGGTCTCTTTTCTCGTTGACCCCTTGACCTGTACGGAGCACCTGCTGTTGTGGTTCCTACAATAAAGTACGTTCAACTGTATCCTTCAACCTCTTCCTTGAATGCCCAAGGTATGGACATAACATTTGGCAACGAGGAGAAAAAAAGGTATGGAGAGAGCTGCCACCACATTTCGGCCGTTTTTGGAGGTTCCAGGCCAGCCGCCCGTCCCCTGGGCTAGGTGGTTCGTGGTTTTCCAGAATTATCTGGTGGCCCTGGACCTCGGTGAGCTTGAGAAGCTGCGTGCAAGGGCTATTTTAGTCCATAATCTTGGCATGGAGGGTAAGAGGATCCTCGGTACATTAGGAGGAGCTGATACCTATGAAGACTTGGTCTGGCTAATGGCGCGCTATTTTGACGCTCTGGAAAATGTCATAGTCTGGAGGATTCAGTTTTGGCAGCGCCACCAGCCGGCAGGCAAGTCAATGCAACACTATGTTGCAGACCTATGACAGCTGGCGGGGGAGTGCCAGTTTGGAGCCCTGGAGGAAGAGATGGACCGACATCAACTAGTGGAGCACACACTTTGTTCAGCAACAAGATTGAGGCTCCTAACTTACCCGGGTGAACTGACGTTAGCCACGGCTGTTGAGTTAGCGCAGCAGTTCAACGCAGCAGAGAAATTGTCTAAAGACTTCGGTGAGAGAAGCATGTCGAGGCGCGAGGAACCATGTTTGAAGGTGCTGGTTGTGGACTCGGACAGCGAAGGCAGCATGAATGAAGAGGAATATGCTGCCACTGTAAGAATTAGGTCCGCCCCGGGTACGCCAAGGTGTTATGGCTGCGGGTCCACTAGGCGCCCTTACAAGGCAAGAGAGTGTCCGGCGAAGGGCAAGCACTGTGGAAAGTGTGGTCTGCTGCACCATTTCGCCAGGGCCTGCAAGAACTTTGAGCGAGGGGACCGAAGACAGAGGATGGACTTCCCCGCAGCAACTCCTACGGTTATTCATACCGTCTCCCCGAGCACTGATGGACGAATTTACTGCAATGTTTTACTAGACAGTGAGGAAGTACCACTAATGGTAGACACAGGAGCAGTAGCTTAGGTACTAAACTGGTCCATGGTGAGGAGTTTGTTCCCACATCACCAAATGAGTGACTTGTCGACGCCCTACTTTGGCTACAGAGGAATCAACTTGGCCATTGTCGGTTCACTGGAGCTAACAGCAAGATACAAGTCGGCGATGATGGCGAACATCCATTTTGTGGTGACTGCCACCAGGTCGAACATCATGGGGTGTGATATGTTCTATGGCCTGGGGTTGACGATCACCAGCGGCATCAGAGAGGAGTGGTCGGGCTGCGGATTGTGGGACCGACCCGCTCCGCATGTGGAGGACGACACGGTTTGGGACAGTGACTGGCCTGGTATCATGGGAGGTATGCAGGACCAACATTGTAGAGTGCCATCTCAGGAAGGTTCTGACGCCAGTGTCCAAGTTGCCCTGGATGTGGGAACTGGACGGCACAGCAGAACGCCCAGGGTGGCTGAAGGAGGTGAGACGCCAGCTCCCTCGACTTCCGGAGTGTGTCCCAGTGATACCGTGAAGCGAGGAGCTGCGGGGGCTGTGCCAGGATTGGAAATGAAAGAGAGCGGGGCAAGACCGACCAACGTGATTCCAAGACGCGCCAGGCGATGACGCTGGAGACCTGGGAGGACTCTGGATTGGGTCATGACAAGGTTCAACCCAGGGCGGGAGCCCGGTTACAACGTGGTGGTCATCAGAAGCCCAATCGAGCTCCCCTGTGCGTCAATGAAGAGGACCGGCCCAGGGTGGAAGCTCGGGTGAGGGGCGTGCATGTGAAAAGGAAGTGACGAGATGACCAGGGGCGGCTGCGGGTGATGGCTGTCAAGGAGGACGGCTACCTGAGGCTGTCTGATGAATCATGGAGACATCCTAACGAGCTGTGGCGGGTGGATGAAATGAGACGCCGGCGTGGCTCTTCTCCAGAGGAGAAGAGGCGAAGGCACTCTAGGAGGGAGCCACCTGACGGAAATCCTAGGGTGGGTCTCCCACTGTGACTGGGGGGAGGGGGGGCTATTAGCATGGTTTGGTGATGTTGTTGATATGCCAGCTTACCCTAAGGTCACATAGTATGTACTGGTTGCTTTTGCCCTGTGTTATTTAAAAAAAAACAAAAAAACCTCAGCACTGTTTATGTTATTGTTTATAGTGTGTTGTTTATGTGAATCGCCCAGGTTGTGGGGTGGGTGTGTTGGGGTAGGGGCTGGCAACGTGCTTTAGATGTACATATTAACTGTTTGTGTTCTATTATGGAAGTTCTGATTGTATAAATATGTTATGGGATTGTTTAATTTAGGAACACGACATTTTGTTTTATGGACTCTGATTTTAAAGACGGCAGAATAACCTGTCTAGCCATATCGAGGTTGGTTGGCAGTCTTCCTGGCCCCCTCTAGTTTATATTGTGTGAATGGATAGGTTTGTATTTATATTTTGTGCGTAAGCTGCTATTAGTGTGTGAGTCGGTTCTAAACTTGGGAGGGCCTAATTGGTGTGCTTGGCATCTTTCTACGGGGGGGGAGGGGGTGGATGTGGTGTACCAATATGGCGCCTGGCGGTAGTGGGAGGTGACAGCCCGCCTTTCCGGTTCCGCCATCACCAGGGGTATAAGGGGCCGGGCCGGAAGAGTACGGTCTCTTTCGTCGTTGACCCCTTGGCCTGTATGGCGCACCTGTTGTTGTTGTTGTGGTTCCTCCAATAAAGTATGTTCAACGATATCCTTCAGCTTCTTCCTTGAATGCCCAAATTATGGACATAACAAAAACAACTCTGGTGTACATCAAAATTCTTTTTCAACAGCCACATGTACAGAGAACCTGGAATGGCTAAGATGATTTTTAACACTGACTTTTATTGAGCCATAAGAAACATAAAAAAATCAAGCAGTTGACTGACATCACTGGAACTGCTGCACAGAACATTAGCTAAATGTGGAAAAGAAAATCTGACAGCAGTGCATAAAAGCTTAATTAAAATCAAGAAGCAGGTCTGTTCACTGTTTGATATCTTCATCTAATCAGCTACACTTTGCCTGCGTATGGACCACAGGTGGGGAGAGCATCCAGACTTTGTACTCAAGTAAAAGTAGTTTTACCTTACAGTCAGGGCTTGACATTAATACCAGCCAACCTGCGACTGGCGGGTGGGTTCCACCGATGGCGGGTAAGACAGCAACTGCCACTAGCCACTTGGGCTTGTAGTTTTCTCAAACGACATCTAAATAATAAGATTATCGCAGTGTGAGTCTACAAAACTACAACTCCCATAAGCACACTGTATTCTCATTGGTCCACTGTCAGCAACAGCAGCCCGGTACACAGGACGGAGTCCATGCTCAGCGTGCTGGGTACAGGTGAAGGCGCGGACGGTCTGCTCTGCAGTTGGGTTCATTTTATAGCTAGTCTGGAGAAATGGCAATGAACAGACAGCAGCCGCTCGCAGCGATCAGATCACAGGATAACTGCCCCTGATCCCCTGCACAGCGGTGAGAATAACCTCCGCTCTCTCCGCCCACATTAGCTCCTTCCTCTGTGGTTAAATATGATCATTTTTAGAGCAAGAAGCTCCTGTTAGTTGTGCAAATTTAAGTTTTCGTATGACGGAGAGAAAAAGTGACTAAACTTTATGTTGCTGTATAGAGCAAATGAAGCTTTTGTTATGATATCTGTGATATGCAACTATTTCATGGAAGTAAAACATCTAATTATGTATTTTTAATGTGCTGGTCCAGGGGTGTCAAACATATGGCCCGTGGGCCAAAAATGGCCTACCAGGGGGGTCCAAGTTTTTCTCTGAATTTACAGCTTTCTTTCTAGTAAATTTCTGACTTTTTCTACTGATTAGAATTGTTCATGTAAATTTGAGACATTTTTCTCCCTAAGATGAGATTTTTTTTCTTATCAGTTTTCTTTTTTTTTCTTTTTTTCTGGTGTAAACAGGCAGCGTTGATTTAGATTAAATCCATCAGCAATTACTAATGATGTCATGCATCCCTGAAGGGGTGTCCCAATTCATAGGGGTCATTTTCAACCCCTACCCCTTGGCCTTTGATTTCAAGAACCAAGGAGTGAGGGAAGGCAAAGGGGAAGAGGTATAAATAAGAATTGGGACAGACCCCAACTCTGCCTGTACTTTACTCTCATATTGCAAATATTTTTCTTGACTGTTAATATTTAAACAGTGTTTCTCTTGCTATTTTCTATGTATGTATAAGGGTAATTTACATTTAAAAAGGTTGTAAATTTAGTTCAAGTACAATTTAGCATGCAATAGTCAAATTTGATCATATTAAACATAATTTTCCAACCACAAAATTGTTGCTAGTGAAATGGCTGAGTGGCTAGTAACTTTGAAAAATCCCTAGCCACAGTGGCCGGTGAGCAAAAAAGTTAATGTCAAGTCCTGCTTACAGTATTATTTACTCAAGTAAGATTGTCACCAAAAATTACTAAAAAAAAGTTACTTGAATAGTGAGTAATAATTTTCCTCATATTGAGAGGAATTTCTCTTAAATGTAGCTTTTCTGCATTTTATGTAAACCTGTATTTTGTACATTTGATGTTTCTTTCTAATAAATTTGAGGTTTTTCTCCTAAATTGAAGTTTTTTTTCCCCTGTAAATTTGACAGTTTTTATACCATTTTCTTATTCACTTTAGCTTTCATCTAATAAATTTACAGCTTTATTTCTTATAGATTTGACATTTTATTATAATTTTTGATTTTATATCTAGATTTGGGAATTTTTTTTAAATTTGCAACTTCTTGTTCCTTCTCATTTTTCCATAAATTTGTGACTTTACTAAAATAAAACTATCCATATATTCCCTCTAATCCTAATCCAATTAGCTGTCAGTTTGCTCTGACTTTTCTTTTTGCCACTAACAGGCACTTTGGCAATATTAATCACATTTTAGGGCAAAATTAGGCAGAAGTCCGCAGTGTTTTACACCTGGAACACAGCAATATTATTGCCCTATCAGTAACAACTTCCTCATTAAACATTTTTCCATCTTGCAATAAGAGTAAGCCAGTAACACTACTTACCTGAAATTCAGGGGCAAAAATCCCATTTCACTGTTGGGGGGGGGGGGGGGGGGTAAACAGGAAAATTTGAGAGCTTAATTTTTGAGGGGGACATAAAAAAATGCCATTTTTGCTGTGTTGTCTGATACTTTCTCAAATGTCTTATATAATGATGTTAGATAATTATGTCATTGTTCCTTGTTAGTCCATATCCTACCTGTCTACAGGTTTTTACACAATCAGCTGGCAATACCAAAAGTTGTTTTGGGTGGTCGGTGTCAATTACACCATATATGATCTAACAAAATGTCTTTGCTCACCATGAACACTGGTCTGATCCAGGTTGTGAGGTTTGCATGTTCTCCCCGTGTCTGCGTGAGTTTACTCTGGGATTTCTCCGGTTTCCCCCCAAATGCCAAAAATATGCAAGTTAGGTTAATTGGCATCAAACTGGGGATTCTAAATTGTCCTTAGGTATGACTGTGAGAGTGAATGGTTGTCTGTCTCTCTGTGTTGGCCCTGCGATGGACTGGCGATCTGTCCAGGGTGTACCCTGCCTCTTGCCCAAAGATGCTGGGATAGGCTCCAGCCCCCCCGCGACCCGAACAGGAATAAGCGGAAGAAGATGGATGGATGGATGGATGATGCAAAATTCTTTTTTATTTCTTGAAATTCTCTGAATTTTGAACAATGGTGACATAACATTCAATTTGCACGTACTTACCTTTATCAGTGTCTACTCTTCAATTTACAGTACAACTGCACAACTGCTGTACAACTGCTTACAACTTAGCATAAAAACCTGACCTGATCGAGAGAAACAGATGTCATTTTTGGATTCACCGGTGCAAAATTGCCTTAAATCAGTTGAAAAAAATACAGACAACTTACAAAAAAAATATTTTTGTCATGTTGTGTAATTGAAGAAATGAACAAATATAGACAAAAATGCATCAGTTGAGTTTATGTAAAACATGCCGGTGTTATGCCGAGAATTGCTCGCGTGCCAAGAATTGCACCCCATCGTTGCAAGCAGGTGTTAAGTGAAAGTCAAGTCAATACAACTATATACTTTGAAAACACTTTGGATTACCCTTTTTACTGACAATGCATAAATGCGAAATCTCAACTTTGAAGATTGTAAAACGTGGAGTTGGATCGCCCTCCTTGAAACGTCTGGTGAATAAACATAATTTAAAGATAATTTACAAGCTGTAATAACAATTTTTACTTCTAAAAATGTATAATGGGTACTTCTAAAAATGCACAAATGGTTACAAGTCTGACTGTAGTGTTATATTTTATAGTTTTAGTGGATGGGATGCAATTCTCGGCATGTGAGCAATTCTTGGCATTACACCGGCAGACTTTGGACAAATGAGATGAAATATCACTTTTCATGTTCTGTATGTGACTGTTAAAAACATGGACTGATAAATAACATTAACTGTTCACTCATTAAGCTGTCAGTGCATTTACTTACCACTCTCTGCCTCTCTGTCAGCGTGTGTGTTGAAGCCGCATCAGCCCCACCCATGGGGGAGAAACAGATTAGACTAAACCACTGTGAGTTATAAATGTCAAACAATGTGTTTTTAAGTCCACCACTTGTATTGCGCCTTCAGTGAACATTACTATGCTGTTCAAATAAAACATGTTTGTGTTTGCAATGTGACTTTTGGAAGGGAACAGCTTTATGGAAGGGAGGGACATGACCCCTGCACCCCCCCCCCCCCCCCGGGATTTACGCCCCTGCTCAAATTATAACGGTGTTAGACAGCTATCTTGACATGGACTCATGTCTCTTGCAGGCTAACAAAAAGCAGTTATTTAATCAAAATAGGGATAATAATGATGAATTGACTTTCGATTAATTGTCGATAAGAATTTAGTCAACTAAATTAAATTAGTTGTCAGTTAATTGATAACACAGCAGTCCTTTTCAATGGGAGCTTATTCTATGAACTGTAGTTGTGTCACCGTCCAGGCGGAGGTGCACACGGTTACCCACTGCGGCTTTTCAACCGAAACTTAAAAAAAAGCACAAGAAGCCAGTAAGCCCCCAGAGCGCATGCGCTGTGCAGAGCAAAAAAACCCTCACCCTTCTGGGTTACGTCGGAGAGCCGCGTGCTTCAAATCAGCAGGGTGGAGAAACAGACTGAGGCAAGGAAAAAAACTACACGAGCACATAAACCCATTCCTGCTGCCTTCACCCCCCGCTGGACAAGAAAGCAGACCGAACCCAAGTTACTGGGGTAACATTTCAACACACAGCAATAGAGGAGCCGGGTTTGCACTAATAGGACAGGCTGGCATTGGCTTCACAGCATCTAGAGATGGTCAGACAGCAGCTCACTCTCACTCTGAGCTGCGGTGATATCTGTGTCATTGGTGGAGACACAGTTATCTGCTGTAACTTCGAAATTAATATAATCTGTCAGAATAATGATAGACAGCCCTCTGAATCACTTCCAGTCTCTGTGCTGTGACGTGGTGTCGATGACACCTACTTCATTGCATGATTATCCACGTTTCCTATTCAAATGTCCGTTGAGATGAGGTGATCAAGGACCCACAATGCTTGCAGGATCAACTAGCGCGCATAACCTACCTGACATCAGAGGGAGCCCAGATCGTACTGGGTTTGCCTGGAATGCCGGGGTACTGTGATGTTTAACATGCAACAGATGAAGCAGCTCACAATTGATTTTCCTGTTAAAACAGTCTACTAGTGCATCTCAGTAAATTAGAACGTGAGTTTTTTTTGTAATATAACTAAAAAAGATAAATTTTATGATATTGGTAATCGTTTTTAAAATAAATAAAAAAATCAGGACATTTGTAATTTACTGAGATACACCAGCACATAAGTACACACTATATAGTACACAGTTTGTTAAACTACAAAAAATGACTTTGTCTGTAGTAAAAAAAAAAATGCAAATGGTACAATAAATCATCGAGGAATATGATGTTCATGTTTTATTCAGTATAAACAGTAATAATTAACTTTTAATATGTTAAAGATAGACCATATTGTGCTGAGGGAAATTTAGATTCTCAGGAAAATTGTCACTTATCAATTAATAGTTAATCAATCAATAAGGTGACACAATTAATAATTAATGAATTAATCGATAACTTGCATCCCTAAATCAAATCGTTAGCTGCAGCACTGACCACAACACGAACAAACTGTAGTTAACAGCCCCTCCCCCGAGGGATGCTGGGAGCACACTGGTGAAGACACCAGATTGGTAGGGGTAGGGCACTGACGAGAGTATGAGGAGCTTTGGTAAAGAAATGAGGCAAAATACAAATGTTTTTGCTATAATGAGGTGAGAAATGTTATAATCAGTTAAGTTTCAAACCATGTCAGGCCAAACTGACACACAGTTTAATTTACACCCACTACTGAGTGAGGGAGGTGCTGAGCCACAGTCCAGTGGCTCTAAGAAAGGTTGGGTGCTACCAAGTCTAATACAGCCGGGAAAGGCACATTAAAAACATTACTTTTCTTTGATTGCTAATGAAAGTAAATAAATAAAAATGACAAGTTCTTCATTCCAGCTTGTAGAGCTCTATTTTTATTCACCATTATAGGATTATTGGGGGGTTATATTGGCTAGACTTGGATTTTCCCATCCCTTCAATGCATAGAGGTGCATTATCTAAAGTGAACTCTGATCATAACCACTTGTTTAAGACGGGCTCCCTCTCCTGTTGCTTTCGTTGACCGCGGGTCTCCCCCATACCACTCCGTCCCGAGCTGGAGGGGAGGAGGAGAGCTGGTGTGGTATCCCGTCTGCCACCAACCCCCGCCATGAAGTGAGCCCGCTCTCAGTGGAACCGTCTGGGCGTTCGCTGGGGGCCTGCAGTCTGGGGCGCCTGCAACTTCTGAACTCAACCGTAACAGCTAAGTGTGCATTTTGTATTACCCCGGGTAAGACATGCGTCCATGTTGAAGGAAATGACTGACATAAACGACATAGACATTATACAGACGTGGACAAAATTGTTGGTACCTCAATGTTAATGAAAGAAAAAACCATAATGGTCATAGAAATAACTTGAATCTGAGAAAAGTGGTAATAAATAAAAATTCTATGAAAATTAACCAATGAAAATCAGACAATGCTTTTGAATTGTGGTTCAACAGAATTATTTTAAAAAACAAACTCATGAAACAGGCCTGGACAAAAATGATGGTACCCTTAACTTAATATTTTGTTGCACAACCTTTTGAGGCAATCACTGCAATCAAACGATTTCTGTAACTGTCAATGAGACGTCTGCACCTCTCAGCAGGTATTTTGGCCCACTCCTCATGAGCAAACTGCTCCATTTGTCTCAGGTTTGAAGGGTGCCTTCTCCACGTTTCGTCACGTTTCGTTACCTTGTATTCATACATGTGTAATGACAATAAAGTTGAATCTCATCTCATCTCATCTCATCCAGACAGCATGTTTCAGCTCCTTCCACAGATGTTCAATAGGATTTAGATCAGGGCTCATAAAAGGCCACTTTAGAATAGTCCAATGTTTCGCTCTTAGCCACTCTTGGGTGTTTTTAGCTGTGTGCTTTGGGTCATTATCCTGTTGGAAGACCCATGACCTGCGACTGAGACCAAGCTGTCTGACACTGGGCAGCACATTTCTCTCTAGAATACCTTGATAGTCTTGAGATTTCATTGTACCCTGCACAGATTCAAGACACCCTGTGCCAGATGCAGCAAAGCAGCCCCAGAACATAACAGAACCTCCTCCATGTTTCACAGTAGGGACAGTGTTCTTTTCTTGGTATGCTTCATTTTTGCGTCTGTGAACACAGCGCTGATGTGCATTGCCAAAAAGTTCCAATTTTGTCTCATCTGTCCATAGGACATTCTCCCAGAAGCTTTGTGGCTTGTCAACATGCAGTTTGGCAAATTCCAGTCTGGCTTTTTTATGATTTGTTTTCAACAGTGGTGTCCTCCTTTGTCATCTCCCATGAAGTCCACTTTGGCTCAAACAACGACGGATGGTGCGATCTGACACTGATGTACCTTGACCTTGGAGTTCACCATGAATGTGTATAGAGGTTGTTCTGGGATCTTTTGTTACCATTCGTATTATCCGTCTCTTCCATTTTTCATCAAGTTTCCTCCTGCGGCCACGTCCAGGGAGGTTGGCTACAGTCCTGTGGATCTTAAATTTCTGAACAATATGTGCAACTGTAGTCACAGGAACATCAAGCTGCTTGGAGATGGTCTTATAGCCTTTACCTTTAACATGCTTGTGTATAATTTTCTTTCTAATCTCCTCAGACAACTCTCTCCTTTGCTTCCTCTGGTCCATGTTTAGTGTGGTACACACCATGTTACCAAACAGCACAGTGACTACTTGTCACCCTTTAAATAGGCCGACTGACTGATTACAAGTTTGTAGACACCTGTGATGTTAATTAGAGGACACATCTTTGTTGAGCATGTCCCTATGGTCACATTATTTTCAATCTTTGCTAGGGGTACCATCATTTTTGTCCAGGCCTGTTTCATGAGTTTGTTTTTTAAAGTAATTCTGTTGAACCACAATTCAAAAACATTGTCTGATTTTCATTGGTTAATTTTCATAGAATTTTTATTTATTACCATTTTTGTCAGATTCAAGTTATTTCTGTGACCATTGTGGGTTTTTCTTTCATTAACAGAGGGGTACCAACAATTTTGTCCATGTGTGTAGGTTATGTGGACAACATAATACTTTGTCCCCTGCATAATAAGGGTAAACACCAGCTGGTGAGGGCACTAAACCACAGGTCTGTCCAAACCCGATCAGAGGCCGCACCAGCCGAAGCAGGTGTTGGCACATCTCCTGTCTCTTCGGGAAGTTACAGTGAAAAGTAAAACATGACACATCCCTTGTTCATTCATTCCCCTCAAAATAAACACATTAATGCAATAAGTCTGTGATGAAAACAAAAAAAGTGGATGGAATAAAAATCTTCAGACTAACATGCCTCCTCCTGTGCGCCGCATCCACACTGGAATGCACACATGCTCCCTGTTCATTCATTCATTCCCCTAAAAAAATCATACATTAATGCCTGATTTATAAACTCCAATGGTAAGTCTGCAATTAAAATGAGAATGTGGATGGAGCAAAAAAGAATATTTAGTGTATCATTTTTTTATAATTAAAATGATTGGTGATTATATTATGACCGTTTCAACACTCTCCATTAAAATCCCAGTGCATGCTGTTTCCTCATGAGCTCCAGAGCTGTGCGATTTCAAAACATGCCACTGAAATATTGTTAAACAATGTGCTTCTGATGAAATACCTCCTTTTTTCTAATCAAAAGCACATTGTCATAACATGCATAATAATACCAGTGCGCATAAGATTGTGCGGCACCAAACCTTTTTGAAATCAGCCTCCACGTCCCAGTGCAAAACTGGTACACTGTCTACTCGCAATTATATGACGTGTCACAAATTATAAAAAACAGACAATGGGCTGACTGAAACTAACAAATACTGGCATACGGTGGGAAGTCTAGTGCAAAAACATAGTGATGACCATCAAAATAGGACCCATGATCATTAAACCAGGTACTGCTACTTTTGGCAATGTGGGCAGGTGCCAAGTCCTGGTGGAAAATGAAATCAGCATCTCCATAAAGCTTGTCAGCAGAGGGTGGAAGAACTGCTCTAAAATTTCCTGGTAGATGGCTGCACTGATTTTGGACTTGAAAAGACACAGTGAACAAACAGCAGCAGATGACATGGCTCCCCAAATCAGGTGCCAAGTCCTGTCATATAGAAATCAGTGTCCCAGAGTTTGGAGGAAGTCTGGAGAGGCACAAAATTCAAGTTGCTTGAGGTGCAGTGTGAAGTTTCCACAGTCAATGATGATATGGGGAGCCATGTTTTCTGCTGGTGTTGGTCCACTGTGTTTTATGAAGTCCAAAGTCAGTGCAGCCATCTACCAGGAAATTTTAGAGCACTTCATGCTTCCCTCTGCTGACAAACTTTATGGAGATGCTGATTTCATTTTCCAGCAGGACTTGGCACCTGCCCAGATTGCCAAAATTACCAGTGCCTGGTATAATGACCATGATGTCACTGTGCTTGACTGGCCAGCAAACTCTCCTGATCGAAACCCCATAGAGAATCTATGGAGTATTGTCAAGAGGAAGAGACACCAGATCCAACAATACAGATGAGCTGAAGGCCGCTATCAAAGCAACCTGGGCTTCCATAACACCTCAGCAGTGCCACAGGCTGATCACCTCCATGCCACGCCACACTGATGCAATAATTCATGCAAAAGGAGTCCCGACCAAGTATCGAGTGCTTACATGGACATACTTTTCAGTCGGCCAAAATTTATGTAGTATAATTTTTCTAGAAACTGAATTTTGGGTTTTCATTAGCTGTAAGCCATAATCATCAAAATTAAGTGAAATAAATACTTGAAATATATCACTCTGTGTGTGTAATGAATCTATATAATATATGAATTTCACTTTTTGAATTATATTAGTGAAATAAATTTACTTTTCGATGATATTCTAATGTATTGAGATGCACCTGTATTCATCAATACAGTACTCGCTGTCATGTAATATTGCTAATCTGCAATATGTACATATGTATGTATTAATTTATTGATTTATGTTGTGAAGGAGATGCTAAAGATTTTTATCAATATTTTAACTATAGGCCTACAGTATAGATGAACCTCAATTTATGTCATCTTCAGTTATAGCAAACATTTGCAAACTTGTCTCTTGATCTCATATATAGTATTTATATATATTTATATAATTATTTTGAAATGAAAAAGGCAACAAAACAGTCATTTTATTTGTATGAGAATCTGTCTGTGTGGGCAATGAAGTGATGTGTGAGAAGGGAAAAAAGGGGGTATTGGGTAGTAAGTCACCACATAAATAAGGTGGAGAGAGGGGTTGATAACAAGAACCAGCATCTGTCAGGCAGGCAGTATGTCTTCTCTCGCCATGGTGGACTCTTCGTCTCCTGTGATTTTCTCCAGCTGCTGGCCATGAATATTGGCCTATGCACTCCAGATTAAAGCACAACACATGTTTCTCTGTAGGCAAGACTATATATCATCCACTGATAACCAATGACAAACGTTCCTACATGTCTCAGAGAAAAGACAGAGTTGAGAAAAACTGTGTAAGGAAGTGAGTACTTGGAGATATTAGATATCTGTTACTCAGCAGTTAGACTGACTGGTCAAACTGCTGTGAATTTGAAAATATCAGTATTTATGTTTGTGTAATGTACATAATGAGTGGGTCCAATACAGAAGTTCTTCAAAGGCCTTCAATAGCAAATTAACCTATTATACAAGCACCTTTCCTCAGTGTACAAATTCAGATTTATTTATTTTTTACTGATTTCAAGGCTGCTCCTTCTGATTTTCACCACAGTGGTTAAGCCTCACCAGCAGTGGTTTATGTGTTTTGGCATTTAAGATGCAGCCACATGTGTCCTTCCATGGCTCCACAGTTGGTTTGTTAGGTTGGGTTTTCTTTTCAGTCATCTTGCCATCATGACAGTGAGAGTGAAGCAAAGTCTTGGCTGCTCTCAGGCCTACTCTTCTGTGCTTACATTAGACCGTTGTACCAATGACTCAGTAAAAATTATGCTCCTTTTCTGTCAGGGTGGCCTTTCTTTGTGTATATATATATATATATATATATATATATATATGAGACCCTCCTTGTTCATAAATCACACAGCCGAACACATGAGAGGTGTTTGACTGAACTTGTGAATTTCACCATGAGATGATTTGTGTTTTATCTCCTTTGTATTTAATCATGATGGTTTTTCTATCAAACATAATTTTGTGCTTTGGCCCTAAACCTTTCAGCAATTATGCTATCTTTCATTACATGTCTTTCTGTCTAATTTCTAAATTATGCATTTGATTGGAAGTAAATTGTTTTGATTTCTACTCACTCCTTTTCGGGCTCAGCTGTCATGTGAATTTGCATACCCTTAAAATAACTAAAGTGAAAAAAACAGATGTTTCACTGTGTCAAGCAAACATGCTTTTCACTTTTAAAGGTTTTCACAATATTTTACAATATTTAGATCCATATATGGAATATTATATTATGGGAATTAGATTAGGATTTAAGAATGCAACCCAAAACAAATGACAAAGCTTATGAGGAAAAAAAAAACCTGATGATCCTCTCTGAAACATTATTTGCTTTAATGGGAGGACCCACATCAGGCACGAGGTAAGTATCAGTGGAGCAGAGAAAACAAAGTCAGTAATAATTAACTTGGGTCATCTACTCATCTGCTATGGCTCATAAACCTTCGAGAAAATTTCCATTGCAACTTTTTCCAGAGCCTTGAAGTCTTCCACATGCCCACAAAAGATGCTATCGAACAAAATTCAGTCCATCACCCATTTTGGCCAAGCCAGATCTTTGTCAGTAACTAAGATATATTGTGTCTGATGTGTTCTGAACTCAGCAGTCTTGTCCTCGAGACCAAACACTGTTGTGAGATCTTTAAGTTTTGCATTTCATGAATAAATGCAGACTTTACTTTTACTCAAAGTGATTTTTTTTTTTTTAAATTTTACAAAAATTTTCCCCTTCAGATTTACCCTAAAACCCTACTTATACTTCTGGAGTTGGAGTTAAGACAACAGTTTTACTTCTCTGAGATATAACTGAGCAAAAACCATTAAGAACAACAAATATTGCACATTTATTTGGTTCTGGCCATGGGCGGCGCTAGGCCTTTTTTAGGGGTGCTGTAGCACCCTCAAATTTAAACTCAGCACCCCCTAAAAGTTGGAGTGAGAAAAGTTGTGATTATAAAATTTTAGATCATTTTTGAGAAGCTGAAATAACATCCAAAACATATTCAGTAGTTTGTTGTTTAAACTTTTTAAAAATGAAAACACCCCCCAACCCCCACCCCCTGCCACACAAATGGTATGATCCCTCCTCTCACACGTTCTCTCCCCTGTACCTGCAAGCGCTGCACTGGAGCCCTGGCGCGTGCACAGAGAGGTTCCTCCCTATCCCAACAGCGGGAAGCTGCTGCAGCTTTTCTACAGGAAACAAACTCAATGATGATGCCACTCTCAGCTGGAATATTCTGCAACATTATGAATAGTTTTTGAGCCTGTCTGAAATTATTCAGTAAGAGTAGATGCATACCTACAAAAATTGAATTTTCAGAATATGTGAGATTTTCTCCTGGGGTGAGGGGTGGAAAATAGGCTATTAATTGTCGTGGTGATCCTCGCGGACCACCAAGAGATGCCAAAGAGTCCACCAGTGAGTTTGGCAATGATGTTAATTTATTTACACACGTGACAAAACAAGACTATGAACCCCTCAGGGCAAAAACACACATTAAACGAGACTTGGGCTTGTAGGGCTACCCCAGCCACTATGAGCTAAACTGTGACATGAACAAAGATCACAAACCTGACATGAAGGTTTGACAAAGCGTTGACAACGTCTGGCAAGGAAGATTAGACGATACTCCTGCGTCATACCGTCGCTAGTGCCGGGTTTATAAAGGCGAAGCACTAACGAACGGCATCTGGCCAGCCTTGACAGGTGGAAGCCCCACCGAGCACCTTCACAATAAGAGCCCGGTGAGGCCAGAATACAGCCCGCAGCTGTCAAGGCCAGCAGCGAGTTGGACCTGGCCCGAGCGCTCGGGTCGTAACAGTATCGTCCCTCCACGGGCGGACTCCGAACGCCCCAAGGGACCACCCTGCCCCCACCCCCACCCCCCAGGGTGGGAGGCTGGGGGTAGGTGCGGAGGGAGAGAACCCCAAACCAGATACAAAAAAGTGACAAGAACAACTACATCCAGGACAAAGACAAGACTAACCACTCAGAGAAAAAAAAAAAACCTAAGAGAAAGCACATGGCAAAACCCAAAAAACAGCACTACTGGGTCAGAAAGACAAGATACAAGGCCTAAGACAAAATACCAAATATACAAATCAGATAAATCACACAGGGGAAAATAAGGCAACAGCAGAACATAACACAATTGCCCCAAAAATCCAACTAAGATACAGGAACCACAAGACAGCACGAGAAAAAATAAATCTTGGCCCACATGTTACACCAGAAAATGTCCCCCCCCCCGAGTGAATTCACATGAGTCTCCAAAAAAAAACCAAATACAGAAGCAGAACACTTACTGGCACATATCTGAGTATACACAACAAAAAAAAAAGGCTACTGCAAGACATAAAACACAAAAATACGCCGGACAGCAAGGAGAGAAAACCCCCCCAGAACAATCACAGACAGAACAACTCAGAAACATGACCACTACCCCCCACCCCCGACAGTTCATGCCGACCGGCGGAGACCAAGCGCCACAGAAACAGTTCAGGCGGCCTCCCCGCGTCCAACAGCCGGCGAGTGGTCATGTGAGGCGGAACATGACCAGGCGGCTCACCAGAGTCCCATGCCCGGCACGTCCACTCCTCCGGTGGTCGAACCAGGTCGCTCGATGACACGCACAGTAGGTCGGGTGGCCGAACCGAGGCACCGAACCGGCGAAACAGTCCCTCCGGCGGCCGACCCGTGTCCCTCAGCCACCAGTCCAGGGCAACAACAACCCGCGGCAGCCTCCCTAACGAGGACAAAGCTCGGGAGAGCCGGGGCGAGCGAACAGAAGCCCCCACGGCCCCCGGCGATGACGCACAGGGGCGGTGACCCAAAAGGAACAGACGAGCAGGGCGAGCCCGTAATCCGCTCGACGGAGAAAGTTCTGCAGCTCCTCCCCCGTCCGTGGACCACGCTAGTGCTGCACCGCCGTTGGACCCCGATTGGGTCCCAGCTGCACCCACGTTGGACCCCGACTGGGCCGGAACCGCACCTGCGGTGGACCCCGATTGGGCCTCCGACGTACCCATGTCGGACCCCGATTGGGCCAGAACCGCACCCGCGGTGGACCCCGATTGGGCCTCTGACGCACCCACGTCGGACCCCGATTGGGCCAGAACCGCACCCGCGGTGGACCCTGATTGGGCCTCCGGTGCACCCGCGGTGGACCCCGATTGGGTCAGTGCAGCTCCGCTGACGATCTCCACCCCCGAACCTGGGACCTCCAACTCGGTGACTCAGACCCGCTCCCCGCCGGTGTCCCTGCAATAAAGCTCAGAGACAGGAAAACCGGGATCAGAATCACCGGTAGCAGCGAAACCCAGCGAGACGAGCTCGGGCGCAGCAGGCGGCTGCTCCTCACTCGCCTCCCCGAGAGGCAGGCAAAAATGCTCCAAAACAGGGGACAGAGACACAAGAGGGAACACTTGCCTGCACTCGGATTCCGTTGCCACCCAGGACTCCGACGATCCAGGTTCAGGGCGACTCTCGTCAGCAGACTCACACTCAGCTGCGTCGGGCTCTGCAGCTGGGAAGATCTCATCTGCAGTCCGAGGTTCCCCCCACGCTGCTGTCCACGCCGATGACCCATATGGCGTGGGGGCAGGGGACCCTCGACCCACTGGCTCGGACCGCTCTGGCGAGGAGACCCGGGGACGCTTCTCCGTCGGCTCAGGCTCCGGGCCGCAGTCCGCTCCTCTCCTCCGTCCACGGCGTGGCTGCAGGGCCGGATCCAGGCTTTCTAGCACTGCGGAGGCTCTCTTCATCCGACGACGCTGGCCTGGCGTCGTGGACCGCTCGGCGGGGGAGAACACAGAGGCAGCAGGTTTAGTAATTTCATCCACAGCAGGTGGAGGGAGCTCGGGGGGCTGCAAACCCCGAACTCCACCCCCAGGAGTCAGACAAGGCAGAACAAAATCAAGGTGTAACAAATTATCATGCACTTGCCTTCCTCCCGGGGTTGAGATGGTTCCTGCTGTGGGGGACGTCGTTCCTCCTTCTCCCCGCTGGATGGCGACAGAGGGCCCCCTGAGAAGACAAGGTGGGGATGCTCTCAGAGGTTCGCTGATGGGCTCTGCCGGCAGCAAGTCCAGCCGGGGATTCTGCTGCAAATTGCCCACACCGTTGCGCCGACGTCGTCGTCGGCCCCCAGACGGTGCGCACTCCTGGACCAACTCCGGGACGGGGACGGAACTCCAACGCGGGGAGCGAGGATGCCTCCTCCTCTGCTTCCTGCTCTCTTCCTCCTCCAGCCCACGAAGTACCTCGCGCTCCACAGCGAGTTCCTCCCACCTCGTTATCACCTCCGGGTGATCGTCATAGTCGAGGGGGAGGTTGTCCAGAAACTCCACAGCGTAGTCCAAATGCCTGTGAATGTCGCTGGGAGCGACGCACAGCGTAGCGGTGAATAACATGCAGTCCACATACTCCAGAACCTCCGCTAGCTTCCTGTCCAGGTGCCGACTGCGGCCCCTGGAGGACGGCATTCTCCCAGCAAAAGACACTCAGACAGGGAAGAACAACAGTCTAGTTCAGGCACAAACTCACGGTGAAACGGAGTCTCAGTGTGGCGCCTCCGTTTAGACGTCCTGGCAGGAGTATACTGTCATGTGGTGATCCTCGCGGATCACCATGAGACGCCAAAGAGTCCACCAGTGAGTTTGGCAATGATGTTAATTTATTTACACACGTGACAAAACAAGACTATGAACCGCTTAGGGCAAAAACACACATTAAACGAGACTTGGGCTCGTAGGGCTACCCCAGCTACTACGAGCTAAACTGTGACATGAACAAAGATCACAAACCTGACATGATGGTTTGACGAAGCGTTGACAACGTCTGGCAAGGAAGATTAGATGATACTCCTGCGTCATACCGTCACTAGTGCCAGGTTTATAAAGGCGAAGCACTAACGAACGGCAATGACATACAGCTGGCCAGCCTTGACAGGCGGAAGCCCCACCGAGCACCTTCACAATAAGAGCCCGGTGAGGCCAGAATACAGCCCGCAGCTGTCAAGGCCGGCAGCGAGTTGGACCTGGCCCGAGCGCTATCAGAACCCAGCGCTCGGGTCGTAACATTAATAGGCTATAAATAGCCTATAATATAACAGAAAATGCTGCATCTTTGCCCATTTTACTTTTGATTTCTAATTTATGAGGAAAACCTCACAAATTTATGAGAGTAAAGTCTCAGATGCACAAGAAAAAAGCCCTAAATTAGCACTAAACAAATTATGAGAAAAGGCTGATTTAAGTGGGAAAAAATCTTTCAGATTTACAAGGAAAAAGTAGTAAATTTAGAATAAAACCGCCATAAATTCAGGAGAAAACCCTCAAACTGTCCAGACTAAAGTCACATCTTAGTAACTTCTTAACTAACATGACGTCAGGCGTCATGTTTGGAAGAAACCAGCCACCGCTCATCACCAGGCCAATACCATCCCCACAGTGAAACATGGTGGTGGCAGCATCATGCTGTGGGAAGTTTTTCAGCAGCAGGAACTGGGAGACTAGTCAGGATAGAGGGAAAGATGAATGCAACAATGTACAGAGACATCCTGGATGAAAACCTGCTCCAGAGCATGCTTGGGATCTCAGACTAGGGAAAAGGTTCATCTTTCAGCAGGACAATGACCCTAAGCACACAGCCAAAATATCAAAGGAGTGGCTTCAGGACAACTCTGTGAGTGTCCTTGAGTGGCCCAGCCATAGCCCAGACTTGAATCCAATTGAACACCTCTGGAGAGATCTGAAAATGGCTGTGCACTTACACTTCCCATCCAACCTGATGGAGCTTGAGAGGTGCTGCAAAGAGGAATGGGCAAAGCTGCCCAAAGATAGGTATGCCAAGCTTGTGGCATCATATTCAAAAAGACTTGAGGCTGTAATTGCTGCCAAAGGTGCATCAACAAAGTATTGAGCAAAGGCTGTGAATACTTATGTACATGCAGTTTCTCCTGAGTCCATAAGGATTGGTTTGATGAGAACAATGAGGACATTGGCAGGCTCTTGAAGGAGAAGCGCACTGTGTTCATTGAATGGCAAAGTGACATCAACTCCAGGTCAAAGAAAGATCACTTTAAACACCTGCAGAGTAAGGTGCAGAAAGAGCTACGCTTCATACAGAACAGCTGGTGGGACTGAAAGGCAGATGAGGTCCAGCATTACGCAGAGTCAAACAACTTGGAAGAGTTCTTCAGCTCACTGAAGACTGTATATGGACCACAGAAACCCAGCACGATCCCACTTCTTGCATCTATTTAAGCAGTACCCTGCTTAAAGACAAAGGAAGCATCACTGAACGCTGGAGAGAGCACTTATCTACACTCCTCAACCGACCTTACTCTGTGGATACCATATCTCTCAACAGGATTGACCAGAAGCCAGTAAAGGATGACCTCGACCTTCCTCCCTCTCTAGATGAGGTCAAGAAGGTGATCAAACAGACCAGCTCTGGCAAGGCACCAGGCATGGATGGCATTCCTGCTGAACTTTTCAAAGCAGCTAGTCCGGAGTCTCTTGACACATTCCACAGCATCCTTGTTTGCATCTGGGATGAAGAGATCATGCCAAATGATTTTAGAGATACTGTGGAGATGTGTGGAAAGGATGAGGCTGAGTTATTTCTCAAGTTCCATTTTATTCTCGACACACTCTCCAACATACAAATCAGAAAAGAGGCAGAACCCCCAAACTCTGCCAGTCTTATACCCCTGACATCAAAGCACAAAATCCCATTGTCTTTAAATCCCAAACACAATGCATCCCCCCTGCAGTTCCTATCTCTTTCACCCAAACCTCGGTGGTCAGGAAATCCTTCATGTCCATCTCTTTGCATATCCAAAGGTCAACACTCACATCCTCCTCATCTCCCTAGGAGGACCAGACCTTTTGTTCCTCTTCAGACGTGAAGCCAAAGTAAGCACACAGGAATATACATGAGAGCATATGAACAGTCATATACATGTGAGCCCGTGAAGCTACATATGTGCACCACAATGCCACTGTTGTCTCCCTCCTTAAGAACAAAGGCAACAAAGCTGACTGCGGCAACTACCGGGGTATATCCTTGTTGTCGACTGCAGGCAAGATCCTGGCGCATATTATCCTAAATCAACTGATCAACACCATCTCACATAATTTGCTACCAGAAGCTCAGTGCGGTTTTAGACCAAGCCGCAGCACTGTCAATATGGTCTTCATGGTGAGACAGGTCCAGGAAAAGTGCATAGAGCAGAACATGGACCTCTACACTGTTTTCATTGACCTGATGAAGGCCTTTGACACGGTGAACAGAGAAGCTTTCTGGACAATCCTTGCAAAACTTGGCTGTCCCAGAAAGTTTGTCCAGCTCATTCGTCTGTTCCACGATGGCATGAAGGGACTCGTTCTCTCAAACGGCAATGTCTCACAGCTCTTCAAAATCTCCAACAGCGTGAAACAGGGCTGGGTGCTCGCCCCTGTCCTGTTCAACCTTTTCTTCACGTGCATCCTGAACCATGCTGTACATGACCTAGAAACAGGGGTATACTTGAGATATAGACGGGATGGCTCGCTCTTTGATCTCTGCAGGCTGAATGCAAAGACCAAGACACTTGAACAACTTTTATTCGAAGCACTGTTTGCTAATGATTGTGCCCTCCTGGCCCATAGGGAGTCTGACCTCCAGGTCATTGTGAACAGATTTGCAGAAGCCTGTCGACTCTGGTCTGACTATCAGCCTCGGCAAAATTGAAGTCATGTGCCAACCTGCTCCAGGAACCACACCACCTCCCCCCACCATCTGCATAGAGGGTACCCAGCTGAAGATTGTCGATCAATTTAAGTACCTCAGGTGTATCATCTCATCTGATGGTTCTGTCGACAAGGAAATCGCTGCTTGCATTAGTAAAGCGAGTCAATCGCTGGGCCGCCTTCACTCTCATGTGTTCAACCACAAGAACATAAAGCTAGCAACCAAAATCGAGGTGTACAAAGCAGTTGTACTCACAAGCCTTTTGTATGGCTGTGAGACCTGGACGCTGTACAGGAAACACCTCAGGCAGCTTGAGAGCTTCCACATGAAAGCCCTGCGCTCACTTATAGGAATCAAATGGCAGGACAAAGTGACAAACTTGGAGGTTCTGGACAGGGCTGACCTTGTCAGCATTGAGGCCATGATCGTGAAGGCCCAGCTCTGCTGGACTGGACATGTGATTCGAATGGACAGCTTCCGACTGCCGCGCCAAATACTCTATGGAGTACTCTCCCAGGGTCATAGGAACACAGGTCAGCCAAAAAAGTGATACAAGGACTGTGTCAAAAACAACTTGAAATTCTGTGGAATACCAGCAGGGGAGCCATAATCCCTGGCCCAGGACAGAGTGAGCTGTTGTGCAGCAACACAAAAGGCCTTCACCTCCTGTGAGAACAGCTGGCGAGAGAGAATCACCTGCGCTAGAGCATGCCGAAAGGTCTCTTCCTCTGCACCAGCTACTGCATCATTCCAGTGCCCTTTCTGCTCCTGCATGTGCCCTTTCAGGATTGGACTTGTCAGCCACACTTGGGCCCACAATTGAAGACAGCTGCACAACTAGACAGCATCATTCTCAATGGTCTACCACCACCGCTCTTACACATAATAGTTTGTCATGTTATGTCAATGACAAAAATCTTTCTTTCTCAAATGCCCCTTTTATAAACTCAACCAACAAGGGCAGGCCTTAGTTAACCTTAGTTAAATTAACATAAAATGTTCTTTTCAGTATTCTGCATTACATTACTTTATGTGTCCAATTACATGATTGAATATATTTCTACAGTTTGGGCATTAATGTTATAAAAATAGCAAACTATATGTTCACTTTACCTGTACTCTATAGTACTGGATTTCTGACCAATGCAACATTTTCAAAAGGTCCAAAAACCAAGACAGATGCTCACATGAAAGCTGTTATTGCACTCTCTCTCTCTCTCTCTGTCTTAAGTAACAATAAATAGTATTTCACTTGAGTTTCCACTCACTGTCAATGCTGGGCACAGTAATTCTGAATTCTTAACTCCTCCTTAGCAAGGGTATGGTGAAATTTGTCTAACTTATACCATCAGAAATCTGACATCATATGGTGGGGCATTTAGCGACTTTAACTGACTGGGGCGGGCTACAAATTTGGTGAGCAATTTGTGCTTTTCAGTCCCTACTGATATGCCAGCATCACAGTTGCTGCAAATCTGTTGGCTGCACATCCTTGATGCTTCATGTATACATACATTCATTCATGTTTACAAAAAATTCTGACCCTACCATCCGAACGTCACAGTAAAAACTGAGGCTGAGACCAGACAACATTCTTCTAGTCTTCTATTTTCCAACTTTGGTGAGCCTGAGTGAACTGTAGCCTCTGTTTCCTATCCTTAGCTGACAGGAGATGCACCAGTTTAGGTCTTCAGTGGCTGTAACCCATCTGCTTAAACGATGCTCTTCTGTATAGTAGCTTAGTTGTAATGAGCTACTGTTGTCATTGGACCAGTATGGCCTCCTCTTCTGATCTCTGGTATCAACAAGGCATTTGGCCCCAGAGAACTGCTGCTCACTGGATAGTTTTTCTTTTTCAGACAATTCTCTCTAAGAGATCAGTATGCGTGAAAATTTCAATATATCAGAAGTTTCTGAAACACTCAGACCGGCCTGTCTGGTACCAACAACCCATATCACATTCAAAGTCACTTAAATCACCTTTCTTCCACATTATGATGCTCAGTTTAAACTTCAGTAGCTCGTCTTGACCATACCTACATGTCTAAATGCATTGAGTTGAATTGTGATTGGCTGATCAGATATTTGCATTATATTTTCAGTTAATTTCAAAGGGTCACAGCAGCATTTAAGGTAAAAGTGGAAAGTTTAGTAAAACTATAAAAACAGCCCATGAAATACTTTTACTGTGTACACTTACATGACACTGTACATGTCACATGACACCTCAGAGCACTTACAGTGAGTCCATTATTCATTCACTCCAGACAGACACTGATGGTAAGCTACCTCTGTAGCCACAGCTGCCTGGGGCAGACTGGCAGATTTAGTTTACTGTGCTGACATATGTGAATTTAATTTATGCGTACCTTACAAATCAGTGAAGTAAAGACAAATAAAAACATTGAAGATTTTTTTTAACTCTCTTTGGTCACTCTTTGGCTGTTGAAAAACTTTCGATTCTATAAACTCTCTTATTTTACATTTCTTTTACTATCTCTTACATTCACCCAGACAAAGTGTGGCCCTTCAGTGCACTGGCTTTGTTGTTGTGTGTCGTATAAACTGCCCTCTATGCCGGCTGTCAGCCGGCTGTGCAGCTAATATCAGGTCTGTTTCTCTGGCTGGCAGACCCAATCAGACTCTGGAAGCCGGGCTGATTGGACTGACATACTCCATCAAACCCAGCATCAAACCACCTCTGACCATACACTGGGGTCTGACTGCTTCGGACATCAAGGAGTAGGCTGGTGAAGGCCTTTTTAAACAATTCTAATATAGAACTCCACAGGTTTTTTCATCCTGTTTCTCCCAGTAAATTTGAAGGACTTTAATGCCTTTTCTGCAGTTAAGTTTATATAGTTTCAATAGAATATGATTATTGTTTCAGTTATATTATTTCAGTAAAATATCTTTGGTTTGAAATCCTCTCTTTGACTAACTTGCATAAAACAAGCAAAGAGTGTTTGCTGCTTGTTTTGCAATATTTCCATTACATGTGAGAAGTAAATAAGCTTCAAAGGATCCAGTCAAATGCTCCAGACTTTTGTACTGTGTTGTATTTAATATCAAAACATGTGGCATCAAGACTTGCATGCTTTGAACTGCTTTTAATCCAAGCATCTCAACTAACCATACCGCACTCCCCAAATAAAACTGACTAGTTTGACATAATTAAGTATTTCATAGAATTGGCTCGACTTTAATCATCTTTAATCGCCCAAATATATTCTAAAATTGAAATGTTTATGAGAACATGGGATTTTGTGGGAATGATCGCAGCCCTGAAAGCTTTGGACAAACATGTTGAACCTTGTAATTATCTAGTATAGTTAAGGAAGTACACTTGGCATATGTACGTGTATGTTTTATTTATTTCCGCCTGGAGGGGGAAAATGTTGTGAAAATTTGTCAGACTGCACTTTGAGGAGCTTTACAATGTCAACAACATTGTGAGTGTCTTTTGAAAAAGAAACTTGAAAGGAACTATTAGAGGACTCACTGCTTGTTTTCAGATTCTTAATAAGAATTGATTGCTTTTTAGAAGGAAAGGCAAAAAATACAATTTTAGTGCTCACTGCTGTTTATTACAGACGTCTTAATGGAGCATTTGTAAATTATTTAATTGACTGCTTCTAATAGCGAACGGTGAGGCCATTCAAATGCAGTCCTCTCCAAGGCTGAAGAGAAGTGCCAATCACGGCACTATTGTTTCCCAAACGACAGGAATATGGACTGAAATGCATGATTGCTGCTTCAGAAACATTTACACCTCGGCTTTGCATTCTGTATGTTGCTTTTTAAAACACAGTGGGTCTGAGTCAAAAAGGTAGTGGGCTTCATTTAAAAAAAGCTGAATTTCTGCATCTGAAACCTCACCAACTTATTCTTGCCACTGTACCACCCAGCAACGATGACCCCTAAACATTACCACATTATAAGGGAAGTATATCATGGAACAGCGAATGTTGACAAAGGTGTGATTTTTGGATTTGCAAACTTTTCTGATAAATATTGTCAAAAAAAATCAAGCTTGTAGTTCACCGGCAAATGCCGAGGAACTTTCACAAATGCTGTGCTTTTGAGGTTTCATCAGAGTTTGTAAAAGGTTGCAAAACAATTTGCACAGTTTTTAAGTTCACCAACTGTTGTTTATTCAGATCTCCATTAGTTGCTATGGTAGTAGCAACTATTCTTCCTGTGGTCCACACACACAAAGATCAAAAACAGTAAAACCATACATTAATACACTGATACAATGACGCTGTTTACAATTTAAAAGAAAAAATAGAATTATAAATTCAACAATACAGTCTAGAAATGTAATTTAAAAAAATACATTACAGAACTAATTAAGCTCTATGTCAAACCATAAAACCAACAATTCCAATAGACATGACCCATACACAATTAAAGTCATAATTCCTTCTTTAAAAGTAACACTTTTAATTCCTTTTTGAAACTTTCACCATTTCTGTTCTGAGTTTAAAAAGATGGAAGCTTGTTCCAGTGTGATACAGCCCTATACATCAGCTTTCTTTAAAGCATTTGTTTTTGGTAATGGTAGAGTAAATCGTTGCATTACACATTGTCTGGTATTATAATTATGTCTATCATATGTATAAATCAACTGTGAATACAGATATGAAGGTCTTCTAAAGACAACAATATTTCTTAAGAACTGAACCAAACTATATGTCAGCCTTTCATCCACAGTCAACCATGATAGTCAACATTATCTAGTAATGAGCAACTGAGAGCTAGGCAAGCAGCGTGGTTTTGAGTGAGCTGGATTTCATTAAGGTCTTGGCTTGAGGCACTAGGCCAAATGGCTGAACAATAGTCCTGATGGGAGAGAACCAGAGACCATAGTGCTTGTTTAATTGTTCTTTCTGTAAGTGCCATGATTTGAAGAACTGGACCCAAAAGCAATACGTGAAGTCGGTGATGATTTATTAAAGAGCTGGCCAACTGGTGCAGCTTGACGATGAAAACAACGTAATACAGCAGCTCAGGAGCTGTAACAAAAAACTCACTCTAAACTTTGCAGAATAACAGGCAAGGACAGGAGCATGTTGTTCACGCTGATATGAAGAGGACACCCATAAAGGACACAGATTGGGGCTGACAATATATCAACACAGGGGTAATCAACACAACAACAAACAGGTGGGCACAATCAGGGACAAATGGAGATGGCAGGGATTGATCACAGATGCAGGATAGGTGAGGCTGCACAGATGATCACAGACAGAGGGTGCACAAAACATGAACAGAGGAACCAGGGGAGACAAGACCATGGCAATAAAGATAATGATAATAGATAAACTTAGACAAAAAGGAAAACCCACAGAGAAATGAATGTACAAGACAGAATAATAAATAACAGCAATAATGGCAACCCAAGATAATGATAATAATGAAGGTGAAGTACAGAAAATCCTAAATGCAACTTAAAGTGAGGATGAGGGCTGGGGCCCACGGCCTGAAAACAAGATAACACAAATAATAAATGAGGATGAGGGCATGAGACCCAGCCCACACCTTGACAGTAAGCAGGTTAACACATCACCTAGTTATAGAAATCCCTCTACTCATTTTAGCAAGTGTTATTAATATGGGTCAACCATGACAATGTTTCACCAAATGTAACTCGTAGCAGTTTAATTTCTTTAACTTGTTTAATAAGTACTCCTAACGAAATACACAGCTCCTCATCTGCTCTAAGGGCATACCTGGAACCAAGCAAGAGGTTTTTTTTTTTTTTTCCAAATTCATGTCATGAATTACCATTCATGGTGGAAAGGTGAGACCCACGTGCTGAAGCTGTGAGTTTGTGAAATTTATTGACAAAACAACAAGCATGAAATGAAACACAGTGCTCTAAACACAAAATACAAACGAGACAGCAAACTTACTGAAACTGCACACCAGAGCAAGGACAGTGCTCTGGTGGAGGCAAAGAGAAGCTCAAACAAGACTGCAGCAGTGAGAAGGCAAAATAACAGTTTTTAAATAGTAGAGAACATAATTGATGGCAGGTGTGGATTCATATGAGCGGGCAGGTGAACTAATTACTAGACACAGAGCACACAGATGAGATAATGACAAGGTGGGAGTGCCTGCAACAGGTGCAGAGCTCATGCCACGAGGAACAAAATATAAACACTGAGAACAAAATAAAACAGGAATCTAAAAATACTGACAGAATCATTATCATAGTAACAAGGACATGAAAACATAGTTGATAGAAAAATTCCATGTTATCTACATTATTATTGATATTAATAATGTATTATTATATTTGAGAAGTATCATACCTTTCATATGCCATGTTTAATGTTTATATGTGCATTCCATGTGAAATAAGTTCATATATTCTTGGCATGTTTCTGTGAGTAATTTCAGAGTTCAGACTGAAGCTCAGGACAGGATCAGTACATAAGATAAGATAAGATAAGATAAGCCTTTATTAGTCCCACAATGGGGAAATTCCAGGATTGCAACAGCACAGGGATAGCAACACTCAGAGCAACAATCAGAAGGCAAGAAAAAACAAGAGCAGCTAGTATACATATGTACATATTACTATAAATATATATATATATAGACACACAGTGCGGAGCATTGTGGTTGGTGGATGTGCAGCAGAAAGTCTAAGCTCTTTCTCCGCGGATGTGGCGGGCCAGCTGGATGTCTTTGGGCATGATGGTGACCCTCTTGGCGTGGATGGCGCACAGGTTGGTGTCCTCGAAGAGCCCCACCAGGTAGGCCTCGCTGGCCTCCTGCAGAGCCATGACAGCGGAGCTCTGGAAGCGCAGGTTGGTCTTGAAGTCCTGAGCGATCTCCCTCACCAGGCACTGGAAGGGCAGCTTACGGATGAGCAGCTCCATGGATTTCTGGTAGCGACGGATCTCTCTCAGAGCCACGGTACCGGGCCTGTAACGGTGAGGCTTCTTCACTCCGCCGGTGGCTGGAGCGCTTTTTCGAGCAGCCTTGGTGGCCAGCTGCTTCCTGGGGGCTTTTCCTCCAGTAGATTTACGGGCGGTCTGCTTGGTTCTTGCCATCGCTCTTTATTATTCTGTCTTATATTTCTTGCACACCGCCTAAACTCCAGCCCGGCACCAGCGTCGTTTTCGCTTCAGTTCCCCAGTACGTCGAGTTTCTCTGTTAGCACCGGGTGGCGGTTGAGTGCTAGCTAGCTCTTCCCTGCTGTATCGTCTCCTGCTGTAAACAGTGGCTCCGTCCGCTGACTCGGGAGACCTTTGGGGCGATCTGTGTGTCCGTGATATATATAGAGTGAAAGGTGTGCCGGATCAGAAAGTTATCACTGGATCAGAAAGAAGAAGGAAGATAAAAAGACTCAGAATTGAGCTGCTGTTGCAAAAGGCAGCCAACTCGTGTGGCGCCGGAACCGGAAGCTTATATATAAACCAGAAGTTTATATATAAATATATAAACACACACAGTGCGGAGCATTGTAGCTAGATGGAATGAAACAGCATAACCATCTACTTAGTTATCCTACATGGTATGATTATGTACCCATACATATTGTCACCCTCCGTAGCTACCGGTATTTTACTAGTTGTATACCGGAGGGGACCATTGTGTAAGTCTATTGGGTCTTTTGCATTCAATACTATTAGGTTGTCACGTCTTTTTGCTATCTCGGCGAGCAGCCCTGCTTAGGTTATACAGTCTGACAGCCGTTGGTAGGAAGGACCTGCGAAACCTCTCAGTTGTGCACCTAGGATGATGTAGTCTGCTGCTAAATGAGCTCCTTAGTGCATTCAGTGTGTCCTGGATAGGGTGGAACTCGGACTCCAGCAGAGATGACAGTTTAGCCACCATCCTTCTCTCTCCCATCTCCTCCACTGGGTCAAGGCGCTGCCCCAGGACAGAGCTAGCTTTCTTGATCAGTTTCTTCAGTCTCTTCCTATCGGCTGCAGTAATGCCACTGCCCCAGCAGACCACTCCAAAAGTGATGGCTGATGCCACCACCGTGTCGTAGAATGTCTTCAGCAGCACCCCTTGTACACCAAAAGACCTGAGTCTCCTCAGTAGGAACAGCCTGCGCTGTCCCTTCTTGTAGAGTGCGTCAGTATTGTGTGACCAGTCTAGTTTATTGTTCAGATGAAAACCCAGGTACTTGTAGGATGTCACCATCTCAATGTCTGTTCCCTGGATGTTTACTGGTGCTGTGAGGGGTTGTCCTTGCCTGCGGCAGTCCACCACCAGCTCCTTAGTTTTCCTCGCGTTGATCTGGAGGCAGTTCCGATGGCACCAGTCCACAAAGTCCTGGATAAGCCCTCTGTACTCAGCTTCATCTCCATTGGCGATGAGGCCAACGATCGCAGAGTCGTCAGAGAACTTCTGTAGATGGCAGTGTGTTGTGTTGTGTGAGAAGTCCGCAGTATAAAGGGTGAACAGGAAGGGAGCCAAAACCGTTCCCTGGGGGGCCCCCATGCTACCGATGATCGTGTCGGACACACAGTCCCGGGTTCTCACAAACTGTGGCCGGTAAGGAATGATCTAAGCCACTCTTATAATCTCTTTGACATGTCCTGTTTCAGGTCACAGGAATGCACAGGAACTCCTCAGGCTGTATAGATCAGTTCTATAGATTAGGTATATAGACATTCTGTTAGTTTTATGGGCCTCATGTGCATGTCTCCAGGGTGTCTATGACGTTTCCCCGGATAAGCTTTGATTATCAGGACTGTCCCATTCTGTCCCTTCCCTTATCCTCATCCTCCCTCTCCTTTCTCCTACCTACATATATCAGACCTAAAGAAATGAATCCTGTAGAGATTCTAGGTGTGTGATGCCATGCTTTGTAATCTCTCCCCCAAGTGGCCATTGGGGTGACACTTTATATATTTTTGCAATAAATGTACATAAATCCAACTTTCCGCTTGATTTTTGACTTTGAATAATTTAAGCTCAAAATTATTCTAACAATAGTAAAACAACCGACAGCAAGGAACACATCTAAAAATCAACACACAGGAAAATAATACAACACTGGAAAAATACCAAAAATAATTAGATACAAATAAAGAGCCAGAGCCCGATGACACACCGCGCTCAGCCTCGTGGCAGAGCCCCCCCCCCCGCCTCCTTATTGGGTGGATTCCAGACACCCCAAGGTAACACAAAAAAGTCCCCCCCCCCGAAAAAAAGGTATAACAATAAACCACCCCGGGTGGGAGGTGGGGGGAACAGGCTAAGAGGGAACAAAAACACAAACCTCACTCAGGACCCGCACCCACGCAAAACCAGGCCTAGGCCAAAGAACTAAACAGTTCAGGTTGTTGGCCAAAGTCCCAGGCCTGACAGATGGCGGGGTGATACGAGCCGGGTGGCGTGCCGGAGAATATGGGCCACCCAATACAATGGCATGGTCCGTTAGGTGGTTGACCAGAGTTTTTCAGCCACCTAAACAGAAGGGGTGGCCCAGGAGGTGGCTCCTCCACTGGGAGGCCAATGAAAAAAAGGACAACAGAAGAGGGGGACCACGATGGCATCAGGCAGAAGAGGGGGAACCACAACGGCATCTGGCAGAGGAGGGGGAACCACGACGGCGTCAGGCAGAGGAGAGGGGACCATGATGGTGTCTGTCAAAGAAGAGGGGACTACGATGCCCTCGGACTGGCCAGCAGCACGCTCGGTGGCTCTGGACTGGAGCGAGGTGGCACCCGCCGTGGCTCCGGACTGGAGCAAGGTTGCACCCACGGAGGCTCCGGGATAGAGCAAGGCAGCACCTGCGGTGGTTCCGGGCTGGAGCAAGGCAGCACCTGCGATGGGCCTGGACTGGACCAAAGCTACACCCACGTTGGGCCTGGACTGGGCCACAGCTGTACCCATGGAAGACCCAAACTGGGCCAAAGCTGCACCCTCGGAGGCCCCGCGCTGGAATGATACACCCGTGATGACCTCCACTGGAAAGGAAGCAGCACCCTCGGCGGGCCCGGACTGGTCCATAGCTGCACCCACGGTGGCCCCCGGGCTGGAGCATAACACCCACGGTGGGCCCACACTGGAGCGCAGCACCCAAGTTGGTTTTAGGCTGGGGCACAGCACCCACGGTGGTCCCTGACTAGGACACAGCACCCATGGAGACCCGGACTGAGAAGGAGCTGCACCCACGGAGATCCCGGGCTAGGACGGATCACCCATGAAGACCTCATCCAGAGGGGAAGCAGCACCCACAGAGGTCCCGGGCTGGGACGGAATACCCACAACAACCTCAGTGGGAGGAGCTGGACCTATGGGGATCTCAGACAGTCAGCCAGAACCCACAGAGTCTTCTGGCTGAGCTGGACAACCCTCGGTGACCCTGGAGGAAAGCTCAGGCAAGAGAGACAGAAAAACGGGGCCAGGGTCACCTGCAGTAGTGGAGCCCAGTGAGGTGAGCTCAGGTGCAGCTGACGGCTGCACTTGGGTCTCCCCACCAAGAGCCCAACAATGTCTCCAATACTGAGATGATGAAACACAAAGGAGAGCACTTGCCTGAGCTTGAGCTCCACCGCCGTCCAGAACTCCATGGATCCAGGCGACAATGTTTCGGGTCCGGTCCACTGGTGGTCCAGCTCAAACTCTGCTGTGGCAACCCCAGCAGCAGGCATGATGGTCGATACAGTCCCGGAACCCCCCAATGATGTGGCCCATGCAGGTGGCTCGCCCGGCGTGGTGACAGGAGGTCGATTTTCTGCCGGCACTGGATCCCGCTTAGCTGAGGCCCAGGGACACTTCATTGTCGGCACAGATGTCAGCTCGGTACCAGCGCTTTCCCTTCATCCAGACGGTGGCTGTGGGGCTGGGACTAGGTCCTCCAGGATCACAGGCTCCTCCATCGTCCGCCGGCTCAACCCTGTAGTCGGCGGACACTCGAGAAGAATAGGAGGAGACATGGAGAGAGCAGGTGAGAAATTGCTTGCTGCAGCAGGCGGTGAAGGCTCAGGGGACTGTAAACACTGAGCCTCACTACTGGGAATCAGGCAAGGCATATCATCATAAAATGAGGGAGAATGAAATGACACTTGCCTGTTTTCCCAGGGCTCGATGTTTCCTGCTGCAGCAGATGACGAGTCATCCTTCTCCATTGCTACAGTGGATATGGGCCCCTCAGAGGATCGTGGAGGAGCTGCTCCTTTGAGTATGGAGATGGGCGGAGCCAGAGGGAAAACAAACAACCTTTCAGTAGTGGGAGAGGGCATCGAGGAAAACCAGGGAACAGCAGCTGCGGAGAGGGAAGGGGCTGACGATACAGCTGGAGAAGAAAAACGCTGAGGGTGCACTGCTGAGGGAGGCTTCTGTCTTGACAAAGGGAAGATTGCTGCCTAACAGGTGGGACTGTTCCTCCAGCTGTCCGGAGCAGGATGACGGTGTCGCCATGGAGCTGATGAAGCGGGAGCAGGAGTGGGCGCATTGGAGGTGAAGCAGTGTGTTTTCTACGGAGCACGTCTCCGTGTAAGCTCCGGGGTCGCTGGAGGCAGCCCCCACGTGAGCCCGAGGAAAGACTGCTGCAGCACGGAGAGCATGGCCAATAAGTCCGCGAATGGGACATGCCTCCATAACCCTGGGTGTACCTCGACAATGGCGGTTGCCTAATCCACCTTCTCCCAGATCTTTTTTGGGCTGCGGGAAGCAAGGGCTTCATCCACAAAGTCCTGGATGAATTTGGCAGCCCATTCCTCCTCCATGCTCGGGGAACCCACTGCCGATTTCCCTTTGATCACCGGAAGTCGGCGTGCTAGGGGCATGACAAGCTCCACAGAATACAGGTGAGTAACACAAAAAATCCCAAAAAAATCCCAAACTCACAGCAGCTGGGTCTCTAACTAGCCGCAGTCTTCTGTCATGAGTTGCTCTTCGGAGCAGAAAGGTGAGACCCACACTCTGAACTGTGAGTTTGTGAAATTTATTGAATAAACAACAACCATAAAGTGCAAAACAGTGCTCTAAACACAAAATACAAATGAGAGAGCAAACTTATTGAAACTGCACAAAAGAGCGAGGACAGGGCTCTGATGGAGGTGAAGAGAAGCTCAAACAAGACTGCGGCAGTGAGAAGGCAAACAACAGTCTTTAAATAGCAGAGAACATAATTGATGGCAGGTGCAGATTCACATGAGCGGGCAGGTGACCTAATTACTAGACAGAGCACACAAATGAGATAATGACAAGGTGGGAGTGCCTGGAACAGGTGCAGAGCTCATGCCATGAGGAACAAAATATAAACACTGAGAGCAAAATAAAACAGGAATCTAAAAATATTGACAGAATCATTATCATAGTAATAAGGTCATGAAAACATAGTAAAACAACTGACAGCAAGGAACACATCTACAATCAACACACAGGAAAATAATACAACACTGGAAAAATACAGAAAATACTTAGATATAAATAAAGAGCCTGAGCCCGATGATGCACCGCGCTTGGCCTCGTGACAATTCAGTTTTAGTTTGTTCTCAACAACTCAGTGAGAAATCAACATCAACTCTTCCTGAAGCAATTTTTGCATTTCTTTAATATTGTTTGCAGGTATGTAAATAGTGGTATCATCTGAGTACATAACAATGGATGAACTTTTTAACATACATGGTAAATCATTTGTAAATATAGAATATAATAAGGGCCCCAAACAGCTACCCTGTGGTACACCACACTGTGTTAATACAAGGCACCATTAAACAGGACACATTGTTTTCTGTTAGATAAGTAACTTCTCATCCATTCAATGGCTGCCATTTTAAAATCATAAGCAGCTAATTTAATTAACAGATGTTCATGATCAATGAGATCAAAATCAGCATTAAAGTTGAGCAGTATAGTGCGCATGATTAATTAGTTATCAATTTGCTTTAACCAGGCATCAGTTAATTGTGCCAAAGCTGTTCATGTTGAATAGCCCACTCTAAATGCATGTTGGAATTCAGAGTTGATGTTCTCAGAAAAGTAGCACTGAATCAGTTTAAAACAACGCTCTCCATAAGTTTGCTCAGAACAGATAAAATGCTAATGGGACGACTATTTGGCCCTGTAAATGATGCTTTGGTACTTTTTGGTAATGGAGTTACTCATGCTGTTTTCCATATTTGAGGAAAAACACCTTCATTCAAACATACAGTCAAGTGAAAAAAATTAGGACATCCTATGAAAGCCTTCTGTTTTTTTAAACATACTTGGACATATGGATATTTAATATCAATTTTAACAATACTGGGATATTCAAGTAATATAACTAAACAATTAAAACTGAAGAAAAGACTTTCTAATTTTTTTTGAAAAATGTAATTCTAAAAACATGCAATTTCTGGTGAGGAATAAATTAGGACACCTCCACATTTATTCCCACTTAAAATGGCTAAAATCACCCACAGGTGTATCACATCAGGTGCACATGATTAGAACATTGTTACTCAGCATTTTGAAGGAGGCTTGTCTTATTTAAACTTCAGACATTTAATTTGGTGTGCTCTTGACTGCTGAAGTAAGAGTGAACATCATGGTGAGATTGAAAACTGTCTGAGGCCTTCAGAAAGAGGATTGTAGCAGCTTATGAGTCTGGTAAGGGATTTAAAAAAGATCTCAAAAGAATATGAAATCAGCCATTCCACTGTTCGGAAAATAGTCTGTGGAGGACATTCAAAACAACTTCCAACATGCCCAGGTCTAGCCGTCCAAGCATGTTCACCCTGAGAGCAGACCACAAGATGTTAAAAGAAGTCTCCAAAAACCCTAAAATGTCATCACGGGACCTACAGCAGGCTCTTGCTACTGTTGATGTGAAAATGCATGCCTCTACAATCAGAATGAGACTGCACAAGTTTAACTTGCATGGGAGGCGTGCAAGGAGGAAACCTTTGCTCTCTAAGAGAAACATGAAAGCCAGACTGAAGTTTGCCAGAGAGGACATAGACAAAGACCAGGACTTGTGGAGTAATGTTCTTTGGACAGATGAATCTAAAATTGAATTATTTGGACACCAGAACAGAGGCCGTATTTGGTGTAGACCAAATACAACATTCCAGGAAAAGAACCTCATATCAACTGTGAAGCATGGATGTGGAAGTGTCATGGTTTAGTGGATGCTTTCCTGTAGCAGCATCTGGCCAGCTTACCATCATAGAATCCACCATGAATTCTACCATCGATCAGAGGGTGGTTGAGGACCACATGAGACCAAGCCGAACTGGAGCCTGCAACATGACAATGACCCAAAACATACCAGTAATTCCATCAAGGACTGGATAAAAACTAAGAAATTATTGTGGCGTGTGGCGCCACAAGAGTCGGCTGCCTTTTTGCAACAGCGACTCAATTCTGAGTTTTTTCTTCCTATTTCTTTTTTTACTATCTGTCCTCTCTGGACAAACTTCTGATCCAGCGACACCTTACCCATCACGGACACACAGATCGCCCCAGATGTCTCCCAATCCGGTGGATAGAGTCATTGTTTATAAGATAAGATAAGATAAGATAAGCCTTTATTAGTCCCACAACGGGGAAATTCCAGGATTGCAACAGCACAGGGATAGCAACACTCAGAGCAACAATCAGAAGGCAAGAAAAAAAAACAAGCAAGCAAGAGCAGCTAATATACATATGTACGTATTACTATAAAATATATATATATACACACACACACAGACACACAGTGCAGAGCATTGTAGCTGGATGGAATAAATATATGAATATATGAACACACAGTGCAGAGCATTGTAGCTAGATGGAATAAATATGTAAATATATAAACACCCACAGTACGGAGCATTGCAGCTAGGTGGAATAAATATGCAAGTATATAAACACACACAGTGCGGAGCAATGTAGCTAGATGGAATAATATGTAGATATATAAATATATAAACACACCCAGTGCTGAGCATTGTAGCTAGATGGAATAAATATGTAAATATATAAACACACACAGTGCAGAGCATTGTTGCTAGATGGAATGAAACAGCATAACCGTCTACTTAGTTATCCTACATGGTATGATTATGTGCCCATACATATTCTCACCCTCCATAGCGACCGGTATGTTCCTAGTTGTATGCCGGAGGGGACCATTGTGTAAGTCTATTGCATCTTTTGCATTCAAAAAACTATTAGTTTGTTACGTCTTTTTGCTATCTCTGCGAGCAGCCCTGCTTAGGTTGTACAGTCTGACAGCCGTTGGTAGGAAGGACCTACGAAACCTCTCGGTTGTGCACCTGGGATGATGTAGTCTGCTGCTAAATGAGCTCCTCAGTGCATTCAGTATGTCCTGCATAGGGTGGAACTCGGACTCCAGCAGAGATGACAGTTTAGCCACCGTCCTTCTCTCTCCTATCTCCTCCATCGGATCAAGGCGCTGCCCCAGGACAGAGCTAGCTTTCTTAATCAGTTTGTTCAGTCTCTTCCTATCGGCTGCAGTAATGCCACTGCCCCAGCAGACCACTCCAAAAGTGATGGCTGATGCCACCACCGTGTCATAGAATGACTTCAGCAGCGCCCCTTGTACACCAAAAGACCTGAGTCTCCTCAGCAGGAACAGCCTGCGCTGTCCCTTCTTGTGGAGTGCATCAGTATTGTGTGACCAGTCTAGTTTATTGTTCAGATGAATACCCAGGTACTTATAGGATGTCACCATCTCGATGTCTGTTCCCTGTATATTTACTGGTACTGTGAGGGGCTGCCCATGCCTGCGGCAGTCCACCACCAGCTCCTTAGTTTTCCTCGCGTTGATCTGGAGGCAGTTCCGATGGCACCAGTCCACGAAGTCCTGGATAAGCCCTCTGTACTCAGCTTCATCTCCATTGGAGATGAGGCCAACGATCGCAGAGTCATCAGAGAACTTCTGTAGATGGCAGTGTGTTGTGTTGTGTGAGAAGTCCGCAGTATAAAGAGTGAACAGGAAGGGAGCCAGCACCGTTCCCTGGGGGGGCCCCGTGCTACTGATGATCGTGTCGGACACACAGTCCCGGGTTCTCACAAACTGAGGCCGGTTCGTGAGGTAGTCCAGGATCCATGATGACAGGTGCTGGTCCACCCCTGCGCGCAGCAGCTTGTCCTTCAGGATCATCGGTTGGATGGTGTTGAAAGCACTGGAGAAGTCAAAGAACATGATCCTCACCATATTCCCGGGCTTCTCCAGGTGGGACAGAGAACGGTGAAGGAGGAAGATCACCGCATCCTCCACCCCAATGCCATGCTGGTAGGCGAACTGGAGTGGATCCATCGCTGGTTCCACCAGGGGGCGGAGGTGAGCAAGGAGCAGTCTCTCCAGGGTCTTCATCAAGTGGGACGTCAAGGCCACCGGTCTGTAGCTGTTCAGGTCTTTGGGGTGGGAAGTTTTTGGTACAGGTACCACACAAGATGTTTTCCACAGCTGTGGTACCCTCCCCAGTTTCAGGCTCATGTTGAAGATATACGTCACAATCCCACACAGCTGGTCTGCACAGGACTTGAGGAGCTTTGCGCTGATGCCGTCCGGTCCCGGCGCCTTCCTCGCCTTGATCTTCCTCAGCTCCGTCCTCACCTGGGTCCTGGTCAGGGTCAGGATGGGGGGCTGTGTGTTGGGAGTGGGGGGGTGTTGGTGGAGTGGGGAGTGGGCAGCAGGACTTGATTTCTTTAGAGGCAGCAGTGGTTGTTGTGCAGTCAGGGGGGAGGGCGGTTGGTCAAATCTATTGAAAAACAGATTCAGGTTGTTCGCCCACTCCCTGCCCCCTGTGGCCTGGGGGGAGGTATTCTGGAGCCCCGAGATGGTTTTGAGGTTTCTCCAGACCCCGCTGATGTCGCTCTGTTGCAGCTTGTCCTCCATCTTCTTCCTGAAGCTGTCCTTGCCTTCTCTGATCTTTCTCCTCAGCTCCCTCTGTATGGACTTCAGCATCTCCCTGTTCCCTGACCTGAAGATCCTCTTCTTCTCTCTCAGAAGTGTTTTTATCTCAGGGTTGATCCAGGGTTTGTTGTTTGAGTGACGCCGTATGGTCTTGGTAGGAACGGATTTGTCCACACAGAAGCTGAGGTAGCCCGTGAAGGTGTGAATGAGGCCATCGATGTCCTCACCATGTGGATCGCAGAGCTGCTTCCAGGCGGTGGCTTCAAAACAGCCCTTTAGGGTGTCCATTGTCTCCTCAGACCATAACTCCACAGTGTGCATGGCCGGAGGTTGTCTGTGCACTAGGGGTTTGTACACCGGCCGGAGATGAACCAAGTTGTGATCCGATCTCCCGAGTGGGGGGAGTTGTGATGAGGTGTACGCCTCCTTAGTGTTTGCGTAGAATAAATCCAGTGTTTTATTGTCTCTAGTGTGGCATGTGACATACTGGGTGAACGTGGGTAGAATGGGAGACAGTGAAACATGGTTGAAATCGCCTGAGATGAGGAGAAGAGCATCTGGGTGTTCTGTCTGCAGCCTGCTGGTTACTGAATGGATGACGTCACGTGCTGTCCCAGCGTTCGCCGTCGGATTTGCATAAACAACAATGCAGATCACGTGTGAGTGTTCTCTCGGGAGATATGTAGGCCTCATGCTAACAGCTAGCAACTCAATGTCTTTGCTGCAGTGTCGTTGTTTAACAGTGATATGTCCCGGTCTGCACCAGTTGTTGTTAACATACATTATCACTCCACCGCCCCTAGCCTTGCCACTGTCTGGTGTTCGGTCAGCTCGTATCATGTGAAAACCCTCCAGCTCAATGTTAGCATCTGCTGCTAGTTCAGTTAGCCACGTCTCAGTAAACAAAAGGAGAGAGCACTCCCGGTATGTGCTATCATAACGGGAGATAGCCGCTAGCTCATCTAACTTTCCCAGTATCGACCGTACATTTCCCATGACAACAGATGGAAGGGAGGGTCTGTACCTTATATTTTTTGTCCTCCGCCTTACTCCAGCCCGGCAGCCGCGGCGTTTTCGCCTCAGTTCTCTCGGTATGTCGAGTTTTTCCAATGGGACCGGGTGGCGGTTGAATGCTAGCAGCTGTTCCCTGCTGTATTGTATCCTGCTATAGACAGTGGCTCCGTCCACTGGCTCAGGAGACATTTAGGACGATCTGTGTGTCCGTGATATAAGTGGGGTGAAAAAAAAAGACGGATCAAAAGAGAGAGGAAGGGAAAAAGACTCGGAATCGAGCCGCTGTTGCAAAAGGCAGCCTACTCGTGTGGCGCCGAGAGAAAAAAGCAGGAGACGGTACAACAGGGACCAGCAGTTAACACTTAACCGCCCCACGGTGCTAACGCAAAAACTCAACATACTGGGAGAAATCACTTGGAAACAGCATGGATGTCGGGCTGGAGTGAGACGGCAAGCGAGGAACATCAGGTACAGACCTGTCCTCCCATCCATTATCATGGGGAATGTACAATCACTACACAATAAGACAGACGAGCTAGCGGCCATGTCCCGCTACGAGAGCACCTTCAGAGAGATTAGCATGATGTTGTTTACGGAGACGTGGCTAACAGAACTAGCAACAGATGCTAACATCGAACTGGAGGGCTTCCATGCAATACAGGCAGACTGGACACCAGACAGTGGGAAGGCAAGGCGGAGGAGTGATAATGTATGTCAATAACAGATGGTGTAAACCGAGACATATCATGGTTAAAGAGCAACACTGCAACAAAGACATTGAGTTGCTAGCTGTCAGCATGTGGCCTATTTACCTCCCTAGGAAATACCCACAGGTGATCTGCATTGGTGTTTATGCAAATGCGTCGGCCAAACGCTGGGGCAGCACGTGAAATCATCCACTCAGTCACTTGCAGGCTTCTGACAGAACACCCAGATGATCTCCTCCTTATCTTGGGTGATTTTAACCATATTTCATTGTCCTTCATTCTGCCCATGTTCACCCAGTATGTCACGTGCCACACCAGAGACAATAAAACACTGGACTTATTTTATGCAAATACTAAGGAGGCGTACACCTCATCGCCACTCTCCCCACTTGGGAGATCGGATCACAATTTGGTTCACCTCCTGCCTGTGTACAAACCCCTAGTACACAGACAACCTCCAGTTATGTGCACGGTGAAGGTATGGTCTGAGGAGGCAATGGACGCTCTAAAGGACTGTTTTGAAATCACTGCCTGGGAGCAGCTCTGCGATCCACATGGTGAGGATATCGACGGCCTCACTCACACCATCACGGACTATATCAACTTCTGTATGGACAACACCATACCCACTAAGACCATACGGTGCTGCTCAAACAACAAACCCTGGATCAACCCCGAGATAAAGTCCCTGCTGAGAGAAAAGAAAAGGATCTTCAGTTCGGGAAACAGGGAGGAACTGAAGTCCATACAGAGGGAGCTAAGGAGGAAGATCAGAGAGGGTAAGGACAGCTACAGGAAGAAGATAGAGGACAAGCTGCAACAGAGCGACATCAGCGGGGTCTGGAGAAGCCTCAAAACATCTCTGGGCTCCAGAATACCTCCTCCCAGGACACGGGAGGCAGAGAGTGGGTGAACAACCTGATCCTGTTTTTAACAGGTTTGACCAACCACCCTCCCCTCCGCTTGCACACCAACCACTGCTGCCTCTACCGTCATCTAATCCTGCTGTCCACCCCCCTCCCCTGCACCAACACCCCCTCACTCCCAGCACACAGCCCCCCAGCCCCAACCTGATCCTTACTTGTCTTAAAAAAATACAACCTATTGAGTTTTGAGAGTTTCATTGACCTCTGTTTTCTGAAATTAATGTTCAAATGTCTCCATAAATCAGCACCCGAGCCACTTGCTGGTTTCATCCAAAGACAGGACAGCAGCAGAGCCACCAGGAGTTCTGTTAACAATAACTGTAAAATATTCCACTGCAGAACCACATTTGGACAAACAGCATTCTCTATAAAGGGCAGTCACATCTGGAACACAATGCCAAATGAAATTAAAATAATAACGGACTTTAAAACATTCACTAAAAAGGTTAAAAACTGGCTGAAAAATAAACAAGAATGTACTCATGTATGAATTGATTGTCTACAAGGTGAGAGTGAATGAAGGGAAGGAATGAATGTGTTTGTTTATAGTGAGTGACGAAGGGAGGGAGGCCTGAAATAGGCAAATGTGAGTCAGGTTGTTATATTTGTGTGTTTATAATATTTATAATATTTATAATACTTATAATTGTGTATTTATAGTATTTATAATATTTATAATTGTATATTTATAATCTTTTTGCATTGATGTATGTGGTTATTGTGTATTTTCTTTATTTCTTTTCTTTCTTTACTTGATTCTCTTTTCTAAAGCCCATCCAGGGACAAGAGTTGCAAATTAGCTAATAGCTATACACTCCATGTGCAACACATCAGATTGATTGTCATTGATTAATTGTCTATGTTTATTGCACTGTTCCTGTCAAATAAACTAATCTATCTATCTACTAAGACCCAGATGAAGGCAGAGCTTGGGAAGATCAAGGCAAGGAAGGCCTCGGGTCCAGACTGCATCAGCGCGAAGCTCCTCAAGTCCTGTGCAGACCAGCTGTGTGGGATTGTGGAGCACATCTTCAACCTGAGCCTGAAGCTAGGGAGGGTACCACAGCTGTGGAAAACATCTTGTGTGGTACCCGTACCAAAGACTTCCCACTCCGGAGACCTGAACAGCTACAGACAAGTGTCCCTGACTTCTCACCTGATGAAGACCCTGGAGAGACTGCTCCTTGCTCACCTCTGCCTCCTGGTGGGACCAGCAATGGATCCACTCCAGTTCACCTACCAGCACAGCATCGGGGTGGAGGATGCAGTGATTCTCCTCCTACACTGTTCCCAGTCACACCTGGAGAAGCCTGGAAACATGGTGAGGATCATGTTCTTTGAATTCTCCAGTGCTTTCAACACCATCCAACCAGTGATCTTGAGGGACAAGCTGCTGTGCGCAGGGGTGGACCAGCACCTGTCATTGTGGATCCTGGACTACCTCACAAACCAGCCACAGTTTGTGAGAACCCAGGATTGTGTATCCGACACGATCATCTGCAGTACAGGGGCCGCCCAGGGAACAGTTCTGGCTCCCTTCCTGTTCACCCTTTATAATGGGGACTTTTCACACAACACAACACACTGCCATCTACAGAAGCTCTCTGATGACTCCGCAATCGTCGGCCTCATCTCTGACGGAGATGATGCTGAATACAGAGGACTTATTCAGGACTTCGTGGACTGGTACCATCGTTACTGCCTCCAGATCAATGTGAGGAAAACTAAGGAGCTGGTGGTGGACTGCCACAGGCGAGGACAACTCCTCACAGCACCAGTAAACATCCAGGGAACAGACATTGAGATGGTGACATCCTACAAGTACCTGGGTGTTCATTTGAACAATAAACTGGACTGGTCACACAATACTGACACACTCTACAAGAAGGGACAGCGCAGGCTGTTTCTACTGAGGAGGCTCTGGTCTTTTGGTGTACAAGGGGTGCTCCTGAAGACCTACGATTCGATGGTGGATCAGCCATCATATTTGGAGTGGTCTGCTGGGGCAACGGCATCACGGCAGTTGACAGGAAGAGACTGGACAGACTGATTAAGAAGGCTAGCTCTGTCCTGGGGCAGCGCCTCGACCCAGTGTAGGAGACAGGAGAGAGGAGGATGGTGGCTAAGCTGTCATCTCTGCTGAAGTCCGAGTCCCACCCCATGCAGGATACACTGGACGCACTGAGGAGCTCATTTAGCTGTAGGTGTGTGACCATCCTAGGTGTGCGACCGAGAGGTTTCGCAGGTCCTTCCTACCTACGGCTGGCAGACTTTATTACCTAAACAGGGCTGCTCGTCGTCGGCCTCCGTCGGTCTATGATGACCATGGAAGAGAATCCTAAAGGTCTACTCTGCTGGAACAGCACCGCCTGTGGCTGAACAGGCCGATGCGCGAATGGCAGTCCCTGTCACACAGGTCACACTTGTGGGTGGTCTCCGTGCTGCTGGGTCTGTGGCAGTGCTTCCTGCGGGCCCTTTTTTCATCTGCTGCAGCAGTCAGTCTCTCTTCACCCGCCTTGAGCTGTCTGGTCAGGGTGCCCCTCCATTTGGAGCGGTCTGTTGCAAGGTCCTCCCAGCGCTTTGTGTTGATCTCCAGGGCCTTCATGTCTCTCTTGCAGACGTCTCTAAAGCGTAGCTGTGGGCGGCCAACGTCTCTCCTGCCAGTTGCCAGTTCTCCGTAGAGGACGTCTTTGGGGATTCTGCCATCCTCCATACGGTGAACGTGGCCTAGCCAGCGGGGCCTGCGCTGCCTGAGTAGAGTGAACATGGAGGGAAGGCCGGCGCGGGACAGAACTTCTGTGTTGGGCACTTTGTCCTGCCAGGATATGTCCAGGATGTGGCGAATGCAGCGCAAGTGGAAGGAGTTCAGTCTCTTTTCCTGCCGGGCGTATGTTGTCCACGTCTCACTCCCATAGAGCAGTGTGCTGATGACGCAGGCGTTGTACACTGCCATCTTCGTCTTGACAGTTTGGGATTCTCCCACACTCGTGTGGTGAGGCGAGCGAGTGTGAAGGCTGATTTTCCAATCCTCTTGTTGATCTCTGTATCAAGGGAGAGGTTGTTGCTGATCGTGGACCCCAGGTACGTGAACTGATTCACGACCTCCAGCTCATAGTCGTCGATGGTGATGGTTAGTGGTGCTTCCGTGCCTTGCGCCAAGACGTTAGTCTTCTTCAGGCTGATGGTAAGCCCGAAGTCCTTGCATGCCTGGGAGAAGCGGTCCATCAGGGTCTGAAGCTCCTGCTGTGTGTGGGTTGCAACTGCAGCGTCGTCTGCGAACAGCATGTCTCTGATTAGAGCCTCACGTACTTTGGTTCTGGCTTTCAGGCGGGCGAGGTTGAAAAGCCTGCCATCAGATCTTGTGTGCAGGTAGATTCCCTCTGTTCCTGTGCTGAAGGCATGCCTCAGGAGCATAGCAAAGAAAATCCCAAAGAGGTTTTGCGCAAGTACACAGCCCTGTTTCACTCCGCTGCGTATGTTGAATGGCTCTGAGACGTTGCCATCGTGCTGCACTATTCCCTGCATGGGCTGCTCGTAGAGGTTGTAAAAAAAAAAAAAAAAACCTTTATGACCTAATAAGCATTGAATGCATAAGTCGCAACAAACTTGCACAATAATGGTCCCCTCCATTACACAACTAGGACAATATCAATAGCTACAGAGGGCGACAACTAGGCTGACTCAATTATGAAATATGCTGTATGGGTACATATTCATACTAGGTGGGGTAACTGAATAGACCATTATGCTGTTTATTCCATCTAGCTACAATGCTCCACACTGTGTATATAGTGTATATATATATATATATACAGTATATATATATATATATATATATATATATATATATGTGTGTGTGTGTGTACATACTATATTCACTGCTCTTTTTATCTTATCTGCTAAATTATTGCTCTGAGTGTTACTATCCCTGTGCTGTTACAATCCCGGAATTTCCCCACTGTGGGACTAATAAAGGCTTATCTTATCTTATCTTATCTTAAATGGAGAGTCCTGGAATGGCTGAGTCAAAGCCCAGATTTTAATCCTATTGCAATGCTATGGGGTGACTTGAAATGGGCTGTGCATGCAAGAAACCCCTCAAACATCTCACAGCTGAAAGAATTCTGCTTTGAGAAGTGGGACAAACTTTCCTCAGACCAATGTCAGAGACTGGTAGATGGCTACAAGAAGCATCTTACTGAAGTTATTTTAGCCAAAGGAGGTAATATTAGCTATTAGGTGGTAGGGTGTCCTAACTTTTTCCTCAGAATATGCATTTTTGGTGATATCGTTTGTTTAATGAGTAAAACAAGGTTCATTTTTGTTATTTACCTCCAATTAAACCACCTTCTTTTCCAGAGATAAATAAAAACACAATTAAACATCAATATGTGAACATTTCTTAATAAAGAACTGAACATTTGATGGGGTGTCCTAATTATGCCTTGGTGAAACTGAGAGGCATACAGTAATCAGTTGCGTCTGTGCCTCTGTTTATGTATCTGTCCGTCTGTCTGTCTGTCCACCTCTCTGATTCAGCTTGCCCGGTCATTAGAGCTTATAGGACTTGATGGTATAATCCCTTAACATTACAGCATTACTTCTTGCCTGGTGTCTTGAGTGGGAGAGGGGTAAATTGCTTCATTGGGGTCATCAGGTGGGCACCCTCCATCCTCAGTGTTTCGCTGATTTATGCGGACAACACCTCCAGAGGGCTCAGCAGCAACAACCTGGCGTCCCAGGTGTGCCCCCCTCTGCTATTATTCCTCTGGTCATCTTGCAGCCCAGTTGGAGTCTTTCCTTTTGATCCACAACCAACTGCTGCTTTGCTCGGCAGCCTCAAATAGTGATTTTATTGCATGCCGGAAGGCCTCTCCTCGCACTCCCATCCTCTTCAGCAGTCTAGATGTAGTCATGGCAAAAAACCCTCACACCCAACCTCCACCGGGAACACCTTGGTACGCCAATTATGTTGTTTGACCTGGGCTGCTATGTCAGCGTATTTTAGGCTTTTCTGTTCGTACGCCTCTCCCACTGCAGCTTCCCAAGGTACTGTTAGTTCCAGGATGTATAGTAACTTCTGCAATGATGACCACAAGATGAGGTCTGGTCTGAGATTAGTTGTTATTATCTCTGTTGGAAAGACCAGTTTATGATCAAGGTCAACCTGTCACGACCTGAACGCTATCTTTCTCTGCGTTCAGGTTGTCCAGTGTCGCTCCTGCTCCGTGGTAGTCCGTGCCGGGTCTTCCAAGGCCCGTTCTTTGACAGCGCCCAGCTGATTGCCAGCTGTCTAGTTCAGCTGCGCTGGGACAGCTGTCTCCTATCATCAATCATCTCCCCCACTTAAGCGAGCAGCCGAGAGTTACTCGTCGCTTGCTATGGAAAGACGTGTCTTGTGTTTCCACGACTGTTAGCTCCTCCGTCTAGCTACAGTTCGCCGTTACCTCGGCGCTTCCCCCAAAGTAAGTGCTGCGACTCGGCGAGTGTTTTTTCCCTCGCCGCCTCTCTAGCCTTCCTCCCTGGGTTGTATGTTTTCTTTAGTTCTGTGTGTATTTTAGCCCCACGTGGCTCTTTACTTTGCTGTTCGTTATCTAGTGTAGTGTGTGTGTTTTAGCCCCACGCGGCTCTTTACTTTGTCTTTTGTACGTTGTGTGTTCATGTTAATAAATTACGCTAACTCACTGGTCGCCCTCGCATCTCCTTTCTGGCTCGTGAGAGCCAGAGTCCTGACAGTAGGTTGCAGCCAGACTGAGATGTCTGCGACCGTGAGTTTGCTGTGGGACTCGACGTTTTTTTTCCTTCCTCTGGGTGCAGGCAGGCCTGTATCATGTCTCCATCCAGGAGACGCATGCGGCACCCAGGCCACGATCTCTCGGAGGTTCTGGACCTTGTGGACGGAACGCTGTTCACCACGGACCTCTACGATTCCCCCAGCGAGATACGCTGGTGCTTGGAGCTCGCCGAGAGTATGATTAATAACTTTTCTCGCTACTTCCTTCTCCCCGAGGTTAAGGCGAGGAGGGCAGACATCTCTGTGGCCTGGGAGAGACTCCGTAGGCTGGAGGAGAACCCCGGCAGGAAGCCGAAGACAGGACACCATCGCCCCTCGCTTCGGAATCCCGCTCCTGCCGCCGATCCAGTCCAGGAGTTCGCCTCACCCAGGGGTGATCCCCAAGATAGAGTGACGTCAACCGGGTTTCCCCCGGAGAAGATGAGAGTGACAGCGATTCGCATTGCGGACCGAGTGGCAGCCGCTTGTTCCGCCGCCGTTCCCCCCGTAGCCATGAAGAACGTGATTGCGGTGGTCAGGCTGGTCGAGAAGAATCCAGAGCTGAACGATTATCCGGAATACGCTGACCTGTTGGCTTCGCTCTCCGCAGAGGAGCGGCGTTTCCCCGATCTCACATTCAGAAGACGTCGCTCCCAAATTCCCCGCTCATCTCAGCGAGAGCCCCGTCCGGATCCCGCTCCAGGAAACCACATGAATTCCGCCTCCCAGCCTGCTGTAGCTCCCGTGTCTTGCCGAAGAAGCGAATCAGCTGCTCCCGCTCCTGGGCCCGCTCTCCCCGCTGTCCCGTCAGCTTTGGGCCCCCGGCTCTCCTCAGCTGTTTCTCCCCCCTCTTCGTCATTCACTCCGGCTGCTGGGAATGGCGCAAATTCATCTCTAGGTGTTCCCGGTCCCGATCCGGTGCGAGTAGCACCACCTCGTCTGTCCGGGGGGTCCTCCTCTTCTATCCGGCTGGGAGAGGAAAGACTCAAGTCCCTTGTAGCGGATTCCACCGGCCCTCCGGGAATCAGGCAAGTGTCCTTTCATTCTCCCCCCATTATGAGTGGATTGCCTTGTTTGATTCCTGGGGGAGGAGTTCAGGGTTCACAGTCCCCTGAGCTCTCTCATCCCGCTGCAAAAATTGAATATGAACCTGCGTCCTCTGTGTCTCTTCCCCCTGAGTGTGCCCCGGTGCCAGGTGTGCACCGCCGTACGAGGAGGAGGCGGCCTGCGGCCGTGGAAGGTTTTGCCCCAGCCCCGCAGCCATGTCATGGGCAGAGGAGGAGGTCGAACTGCCTGTTGGAGCCAGCGTCGACGATTAAGCGTCCCCGGGTCTCCACGGAGGAATGGTTCGGCCCAGCAGAGTCCAGATCTCCTGCCTCCACGCCAGGCGGGTTGTTGACGCGGTCTTCGGCGCTTGGAGGTCGTTTGACTGTGGAAACCATCATGCCGGCTGCGGAGCCATTCGCAGTCGAGTTGGAGCCGGAGGATGGAGTCCTGCACGCTGAACCCGGAGCATCGAAGTCCTGGATGGCGGTAGAACCCGAGATCAGGCGAGTGCTCTATTTTCCTTCTTTCATTCATTTTCTGGAGCATTGTTGCCTGTCTCTCGGGGGGGCGGGCCAGGTTCAGCCGTCTGCTGCGCTCGAGCCTGTCTCGCCGGGCTCTGCCGCTGCCGGTGATCCTGATCCCGGTTCCTTTTTTCTCTCTGAGCCTCTCCCCAGGGTCACCGGAGACGAACCGGCTCTGGGTGCCATCTCGGAGGTTCTGGTTCTCTGCACGGTGTTCGCCTCAGATGCTGCGCCTGGGAGTGCTGTTCCGGTCCAGCTGGGGTCCACCGGGAGTGCTGTTCCGGCCCGGTCGGGGTCCGCCAGGAGTGCTGTTCCGGCCTGGTCGGGGTCCACCGGGAGTGTTTCGCCGGCCCGGTCGGGGTCCACCGGGAGTGTTTCGCCGGCCCGATCGGGGTCCACCGGGGGTGCTGCGCCGGTCCGGGTAAAGGTCAGTGAGGGAGCTGGAGGATTGTGTTCGCCTGACATCAGGCTGACTTCGTCCCTTGCCTCCATCATCTCTCCTCCTGCCGCTGTTGGGGTTCCTCTCACCCGGGCCAGTTTCCCCCTGCCCTTGTTATCATTAGATGTCAGGCTGACTTTGCCCCTTGCCTCCATCTCCTCTCCCCCTACTACTGTTGGGGTATTTCTCACCTGGGTCAGTTTCCTCCTGCCGTTTCCCTCAGGGAGGAAGCTACACCAAGACTTCTCCCTCAGCTCTCCATGGTCTGAGGTCACGGGACGACCGCCTGGGGAGCCATCTGGCTGGTTCGGTGATCTGGGTCGGCCTCCGGAGGAACTGTGTCTCCTAGCCTGGGACTCGGGTAGGCCACCCGAACTGGTGTTGTGGTTCCTGGCTTGGTGGAGTTCGGGCCACCCGCCGGACAAGCGGTCATCGCCTGCTCCACCTGCTGTCGTTCCTGAAGGGTTGACTGACTGTACATAGCCTTGTATTTTGTATGCCCTCCATTATTTAATTTCATTCAGGACATCGAGGAACTTTCTGTGCTAGAGTCCTTATTGTGGTGTCATTCCAACCAAAGATTTTCCTTAGACTATTTTCTATGTCTTACGATCCCTGTATGTGTTCTTATTCTAATTTGTCCTTCAAGTAGCTTTCGCCTCACATTGCCTGGCCTTATTCAGAATAGTTTTTGTTCTTCTGCATTTATATCCTCCTCCAGACTGTTTGATTTTCTGTGTTGCGCTAATTCATGTTTGAGGAGTTGATTTTTTTTTTTTTTGTATCCTTATACCAGTTAGCGGCCTCAGGCTTTATTTTTAGGTCTTGTGCCCGGTTTGTTCCTTTATCCTTTCTGTTTTTGGCCGGGGTTACATGTGTAGTCTTCTGCAACCTTATGTTCACTGAGCTTTGTAGTCTTTTTTGGTCGTCGGGACATGAGTTTTGCATTGTCCTCGCCCTAAGTTATTGTGAACCTTTTTTTTTTCTCCATGACTGTCGCTATTTTTCTGCAGTTTGTTCTCCCCACCTCCTGTGGTCATCTGCATAGACCGTCTGGTCTCTGCAGAGGAGGGGGTGATGGTTTTTTTTCCCCCTGTTTTTGAAATTATTATTATGGCATCCAATCCTATACTGTACCTAGGTTTTTTTTCTTCCCTGCCTCCTTTTCCTGGTCCCTCCCTTTCTCCCAGATCTGGCCCCCACCGCCCTCCCTGGTCTTCCCTCGGGGGGGGGGGGGGGGGGGGGGGTTAGCCTGCTCCAGGAGGCGCGGCTCGGGGGAGGAGTACTGTCACGACCTGAACGCTATCGTTCTCTGCGTTCAGGTTGTCCAGTGTCGCTCCTGCTCCGTGGTAGTCCGTGCCGGGTCTTCCAAGGCCCGTTCTTTGACAGCGCCCAGCTGATTGCCAGCTGTCTAGTTTAGCTGCGCTGGGACAGCTGTCTCCTATCATCAATCATCTCCCCCACTTAAGCGAGCAGCCGAGAGTTACTCGTCGCTGCGACCTCGCTATGGAAAGACGTGTCTTGTGTTTCCACGACTGTTAGCTCCTCCGTCTAGCTACAGTTCGCCGTTACCTCGGCGCTTCCCCCAAAGTAAGTGCTGCGACTCAGCGAGTGTTTTTTCCCTCGCCGCCTCTCTAGCCTTCCTCCCTGGGTTGTATGTTTTCTTTAGTTCTGTGTGTATTTTAGCCCCACGTGGCTCTTTACTTTGCTGTTCGTTATCTAGTGTAGTGTGTGTGTTTTAGCCCCACGCGGCTCTTTACTTTGTCTTTTGTACGTTGTGTGTTCATGTTAATAAATTACGCTAACTCACTGGTCGCCCTCGCATCTCCTTTCTGGCTCGTGAGAGCCAGAGTTCTGACACAACCTGCATCTTCCAGTCACGGGCCAGGTCAAGAAGGGTCGGGTTCACTCTTGCTGATGAGTTCACTACACATTCGCCTGCTCTTACAAAAGGAATGTTGCTTGGTAGTCCAATCACTGGGGGAGCAAGGGCATTGGTGGTAGTTCTCCTTCCTCCTTAAATGATTGCCAGTTGTCACAAGACCTGGTTGTACCTCCAAGTGTAGTAGCCTTGAGACAAGCAGTCAGGATGTGCTTCAGAGTTGCTGAACTTTGGCATAGAGTGCATGTAGGATCTTCTCCCACCCACTGCTGTAGATTTAGGGGTGTAGGAAGAACATCATAGATGGCACTTATGATGAAACTGAGTCTGCTTCCTTCCATTTCCCAGAGATCCCTCCAGGTAAGCTTGCGACATTCTAGGTTTTCCCAGTTAGTCCACTATCCCTGCTTAGACTGCGAGATTGCCTTTGTGCACCTTTCTACCTCCTCATGCTGAACTTGCTCAATTACCATTTTTTCTTCTCTGAATGGATGAAGCCTTAAGCCACGTTGGTCGACTTGGCCCAAATCCAAGTCCTGTTCTTCCCTGCTGAATGTGACCAATTATATTTGCATGCTGGAGAACAGATTTTGCCTTCTGTACAGCCTCTGATGGAGTCCGTTTCCTCCTAGTATTCAATCGGGGAGCAGCTGCTCATACTGCTGCATCTTGAGACTCACTAAAGTTCATGTCTATTCTCACTTTGGTGCACTTATACTCTTCCATGAGGCTAGAAACAGGCAATTCCAGAGCTCCTTGTCCATACCATGCACTACTGCTGAGGCAACGCGGAAGTCCCAGCCACCTCCTAATATAGAAACTGACTGTCTTCTCCAGTTTCTCAACTTTGGTGATTAGGACCTCATTGATCATTAGAGGCCACATCAAATGGGGGAGTAGTCCAAACCGCAGACAACACAGTTTCAGTTTACAAGGAAGAGAGGTCTTATCTATGGTGGTAAGCCCTTTGATGGTTTCTTCCCTCAACTGTTTACTCTGCTCAGAGTCTTTGAGGTTTTCATTGTACCACCATCCCAAACTTTTTATCGGCTGCTCTGACACCAGTGGAATAGGTGTTTTGTCAATGTAGAATTTCTGGTCATTAATTTTTCCTCTGATGATGAATATGCTCCTGGATTTGCTGGGCTTCAAGCTCATCCGAGCCCATGTTATGTTATGGTGAAGTTTTTCCAGCAGGTGCTTGGTGCATGGGATGGTGGTAGTCAGGATGGTCAAGTCATCCATGTAAGCACGAATAGGAGGTAATTGCTGATCCTCTTGCAGACGTTGTGCTCCTACAACCCACTTGGAAGCTTGAATAATCACTTCCATTGCTATTGTGATGGCCAATGGAGAGATGGTACATCCTGCCATTATACCCACTTCCAGTGATTGCCATGATGTATATTCTGATGTTGCTACACAAAACTGCAAATCTTGGAAATAGTTTTTGACCAGGTGCGTGATGTTCTTTGGCACAAGAAAGAAATCAAACGCTGTCCAAATGAGACAATGGGGGACAGAACCAAAAGTGTTTGCTAGATCCTGAAATAAGACATGCAGGTTTCTTCCTTCCCTTTTTGCAAACTGTAGTTGATGCCATATGACACTTGTATGTTCTAAGCTCCCCAGAAGACCTGGTATACCCACCATCTGCACTGATGTGTCAATCAAACCATTCTCTTTCAGGTAGGCTGTTATTCTTTGAGCTACAGTGCTAAAGAATATTTTACCTTCAACATTCAGGAGATTGATCTGCCGGAATTGATTGATGTTAGACGCATCTCTTTCCTTAGGTACCATGATCCCCCCGCCCTTCGCCATACTTTTGGGATTGTTTGCTTTGTCCACATCACTTTCATTTGCTTCCAGAGGAACCGTAATATATCAGGCGCATTTTTGTACAGTCGATATGGAATTCCATTAGGTCCAGGAGCTGAAGCTGACCTTGCCTTCTTTACTGTCTGTCACGATCTGAGCAAGGGGGGGGGATTCTACCGGACTCAGTCTTTTTGCCTTTTTTCATATTTGTATAGTGTTGTAGTTTTGAGTTGCAATTCCTGTTATTTTATTCTTGGTTAATTTTATTCTTGGTTAATTTTAAAACCACCAGGCAGCACGGTGGTGCAGTGGTTAGCACTGTTGCCTTACAGCTAGAAAGTTCCAGGTTCGAATCCCCAGGCTGGCAGGGGTAGGAACCTTTCTGTGAGGAGTTTGCATGTTCTCCCTGTGCTGCGTGGGTTTACTCCGGGGGCTCCGGTTTCCTCCTACAATCCAAAGACACGCATGTTAGGTTCATTGGTTGTTCTAAAGTGTCCCTAGATATCTGTCTCCTATAGGCCCTTAGAGTAGAGGGTTAGTGCTAGTGAAGCGCTTTGAGTGGTCTTTGAGACTAGAAAAGCGCTATATAAGTACAGGACCTTAATTTGTCACATTCTGTATCGTTTCTTAGTATGATTTATTTTCCTGTTTACATTCATTATAGTTTTGTTATTTACATTTTAGAGGTTACTTGTATTTATTTGCCATCTTATAATATTTTTATTCTGTTGTGTTCTCCCTCTGGGTTGACAGCTGTCAGTGGCACTTCCGGGTTTTTGCTCCGTGTGGGCGGTGTCCCTGTCAGCTGTCAGCCCGCTCTCTCCCCTCTCATTGCTCCCAGCTGGTCCAAATTGTAATCTTTGTTATCTCCTGCCTGCTCATGTGACCCACACCTGTTATCATTTGTTTCATTTGTGTCTAGCCTTATTTAAGAGCCGTTATGTTCATTCGTCTTTGCCGGAGTCTTGAGTTTCACTTTCCCTGTCTCCACAAGAACACAGCCCTCGTTCTGGTGCACTTAACCTGTAAGTTTGCTTGCTTGTTTGAATTTTGTGTTGGAGCACTGTTTTGGATTTTTGTTTTGTTGTTTTCAATAAAACTCATAAACTGCAGTCCAGTGCATGGGTCTCTCCTCTCTGCCCCAGAGGGACAATTTATGACCGTTTATGACAGAAGACTCTGGCCAATTAGAGACCCAGCTGCTGCAGTTTGGAGTTCTTTTTTTTTCACATGGGGTTTGCCATGTCTGTCACCCTGGATTTTTTGAACCTTGGACTAAGTGAAGCAGAGCGGTGGTCTATGTGCATATTGGAGGACATCGTCACGCAGGCTCATGCATCCCGTACCCCCGAGGCAGCCCGAGAATTTCTGGAGGGCACAGCGCAGGTACTCGAGGTACGCCCCAGGTTGTGGGGCCACCCAGAGCTCGCTGACTTACTCCTCTCCATAATCGCCCCACCATCTATGAGTCAGGGGCTGGGGGAATCTATTCTAATGTCCGTGCCTGCGCCGACGAAGAGCAAGCACCCATGTACATAGAAGCCTCCAGCCTCTCGCTACTCTCTGGCGGCAGTTCCACCTCCTCCTACCGAACACTGGCCTGCTCCATCGGCCGAGGAGCTGGAGGAGCGCAGGCAGGTCATATTAGTAAAGACAGAGCTCCTTCTAGAATATAAGCCATGGCTCCTCCTGGATCTCACCCAGGAACTGAAGGAGATTCCAACGGGCCATCTTCCACTTCTCCAGGAGCTGACGTCTCTGCCTTCGCTCCCTGTCGTCGCCCAGGGAAATCTTGTCGGAGGAAAACCTCCACCTCTCAGACAGCAGTTTCTCCCTTGCCGAGGCAGAAGACTCCCGCAGCAGTGCCCTTTGTGTTTTCCTCTCCAGCTGTTCTGCCAGCTTCCTCTCTCGCCGCAGCTGCTGTTTTCCGCTTTTCCTCGACATTCCCTCCCGCTGCTGAGGGGTCGGATGTTTCCTTCTTGGCTCCACCCATCACCATGTCTGCAGAGGCAGCTCCTCCATATTTCACTGAGGGGCCCACAACCACTGAAGTCACGGAGAGGGCTGATTTCCACCCAGCTGCAGCAGAAGACATCACACCCTGGGAACTCAGGCAAGTTTTTTTCAACTCTCATTCAATTAAACATGAATTATCTTGCCTGACGCCTGGCAGTGAGGCTCAGATTAAGCAGTCCACTGAGTCCTCACCATCTGCTGCAGCAATAGACTGTTCACCTGCTCTCTCAGTGTCTCCTCCTTTCCCCCTTGAGTGTCCGCTGGCCCCAGGACTGAGCCACCGGGCTATGGAGGAGCCTGCAGCCCTGGAAGACTTGATTCCAGCCCTGCAGCCACGGTTTGGATGGAGGGAGAGCACTGAGACCAAACTGATGCCTGCACCGATGAGTGAGCATCCCTGTGCTTCAACTATACCGGATCTAGCACCAGCAGAGAACCGAACTCCTGTTGCCATGTCGGGCGAGCCACTTGCATGGGTCATGTCACTGGGGGGTCCCAGGACTTCATCGACCACAATGCCTGCTGCTGGGGCTGCCACAGCAGAGTTTGAGCTGGACCTCCAGAGGGCCGGGCCCGAGAAACCATCGTCTGGATCGATGGAGTCCTGGACAGTGGTGGAGCTTGAGATCAGGCAAGTGCTCTCCTTTGTCTTTGTTGTATCTAATTTGGAGAGATCTCCCCTGGCTCTTGGTGGGGAGAGCCAGGTGCAGTTGTTGGCTGTGCCTGAGCTCACCTTGCCGGGCTCTACTTCCGCCGGTGACCCTGACCCTGTTTCTTTGCCTGTCCTGTCTGAGCTTTTCCCCACGGTCACCAAGGATCATCCAGTTTTGCCAGAGGTCTCTGTGGGTTTGGGCTCGCCGCCTGAGGTCTTCGTGGGTCCAGCTTCTCCTGCTGAGGTCATTGCAGGTGCTCTGTCCCAGCCCGGGGCCTCCGTGGGTGCTGTTTCCCCTTCAGCTGAGGTCGTCGCGGGTGCTCCGTCCCAGCCTGGGACCTCTGAGGGTGCTGCTTCCCCATCAGCTGAGGTCGTTGCGGGTGCTCTCTCCCAGCCTGAAACCACCGAGGGTGCAACTCTGACCCAGTCCGGGTCCACTGAGGGTGCACCTCTGACCCGCTCTGGGTCCACCAAGGGTGCAAACTCGCTGCAGCCCAGAGCCTTCGTGGGTGCAGCTTTGCTCCAGCCTGGAGTCACCATGGGTGCAGCTTCTCTCCACCCCGGAGCCACCACGGGTGCAGCTTCGCTCCAGCCCGGAGCCACCGTGGGTGCAGCTTCGCTCCAGCCCAAGGACACCACAGGTGCAGTTTTGCTCCAGCCCAGAGCCAATGCGGGTGCAGCTTTGCTTCAGCCCGGGCCACCGTGGGTGCAGCTTCACTCCAGCCCGAAGCCATTGTGGGTGCAGCTTTACTCCAGTCCAGAGCCACCATGGGTGCAGCTTCGCTCCAGCCCGGAGCCCCCACGGATGCTACTTTGCTCCAGGCCGGAGCCACCGTGGGTGCTGCCATGTCCCAGTCCGGGACCACCGAGGGTGTGGCAGAGCAGTCCAAAGGTGTTGGGGTTCTCTCTCCTCTGCCTGACATTGTCGGGGTTCCCTCTCCTCTTTCTGATGCCATCGTGGTCCCCCCTCCTCTGCCTAACGCCGTTGGGGTCCCCTCTCCTCTTCCTGATGCCGTCGGGGTCCCCTCTCCTCTGCCCAAGGCCATCATGGTTCCCCCTTCTCTGCCAGATGCCATCGTGGTTCCCCCTCCTCCGCCTAACGTCGTCATGTTCCCCCTATTCCTCCATCCTCCACATCTCTGGTCATCCCGGTTGGGCGGCCGCCCCCTGGACCACCTTTTCTGTGTTGGTAGTTAAAGAACTCTGGCCGACCACCTGACAGACTGCCGTTGGGATGGGTGGCTCAGGCCACTCGACTCTTACCACCTCGCTGTCTGCCAGGCCGCCGCCGGAACAGTCTAGCTCAGGGGTCGGCAACCCGCGGCTCCAGAGCCGCATGCGGCTCTTTCATCCCTCTGCTGCGGCTCCCTGTGGCTTTGGAAAATAAATAATGATTATTTAATTAAAATGTATTTTATTTTAGTTCATTAGTTTTTAAAATGTAATTTTAAATTTGAAGATTATGGTGCTCTTGTAAAATCTAAAAAAAAACGTGTTTAAGTTTAATCACCGTCAGCGAAACTCAACACGAAGTCGCAAGTCGTCTCCCGCGATAACCCGGATGTGTTGTGTTCAAGCTACTGCTGTATTGTAAACAGCCCTGCGATTGGATAGTTGCAAACGATTGGACCAATCAAATGGCTCGTTGTATGCTTTTTCAAAGATTCATGGCGGCGTGTTCTCAGGGATGTGATTTTCTGTTAATTCGCCGAATTCCGCTTTATTTTATCTTCCAGGAAGATAAAGTACGTTAATCTCTTGCGCTCCGTTGTTCCGCGGGCGGGCAAGTCTCTGCGTCCTAGGACGCACGAGGGCGCACAAGAGCGCACTCGTGCGCGCTCGGACGCATGACGCATGATATACTGATGATGGTACAGATGGAGATGGTGCTGGCCTCCAAGCGCCACTGGGAAAACAAAGCTGCAGACACAGAACAGATTAGTTCATCTGATTGACCTGTCATTCGACTAATAAAAGCCTTGAATTGGGTTTCTGAAACCATGAAGAGCCAATGAATGAAAATCTAGCCAGAAGGACCCGCCTCCCAACGGCTGCGAGCCAATTGAAGCACAGAAGTTAGCTGAGCTGTTGTCTAAAGCTGGGTGAAGAGAGACTTTCAGCAGCCACAGGCAGTGGTTTATTTATTTATTTTATTTAATTCCAGCAGAGTGTTTAGGATTCTCTTCCGTCATCATTGACCGACGACGAAGGTCGTAAATCATTCACCAAAACCGCAATAATGGAATTATGTTTTGATCGGGATCCACGAGCGGAGCAGCGTCACGTTCGTCTGACAATGGGGAAGAGAAGTTCGCCAAGTCTCTGCTGCTGTGAAGAGGTAAGGTGTTATAAGCTAAATTATTATTTCTCCCTGAAAACTGTAATCCAAAAATGACTTTTGACTGATCGGTAAATTACAACTGTACGGCGCACGCACTTCGTACTTCGTGCGCTGCAATAAACGGTTCATTTGCCATGTTCGGACCGTGAACGCCCCCCCCCCCCCGCTGCAGAAGAGGAGCGGGGAGGGCGTTCATGGTCTGAACGCCCCCGGTCCGCGAGGGGAAGCCACGCTGACTGCGCAGCGGTCATCACATAGACATATGACTCTATTCCTTCATGTAGCGATGGCCGTCCTCTGTAGCGGGGGGGGGACAACCCCCCCACACACACACAGTAGTGAGGGGGGGGAAGCCGCTGTGACAGCGTTGCTGTGGAAACATGCAACGAGTGTAATCCGTCATGTAGCGAGGGCCAAACTCCGTCCTTGGTAGCGGGGGGGGGGGGACCCCCCCACACACACACACAGACACAGCCCTCAGTGTGACCTTTCCTTTGAGCCTAAAATGAAGATTCTACATTGAATTATTCAAAAGTTACAGATGTTTTTCCAAACTGTGCCATTTGGCACAATTTGGCACAGTTCCAAAACGCCTGGGAACAAAGCTGTGTAAAATATTCATTTTTTGTGGTATTGTTACCAAATTTGGATATTAGCTGGATAACACTTGGTTCTACATTTCTGTTGCATTTTCCAGCCGGATCGGACAGCTGTGTGTTATTTGCAAGCATTTGTATCCAAAAAAACATCGTGTCCAAATTTATTTTCTTCAAGTTCAGTATGTTTAGATGACTGTAACTCAGTGGCCGGAGCACGTAGAGAGATCATGTTTTTTTTGCCAAAAAATTCAAAGTGTTTTCTTTTAAATGAGACCAACCCCATGAAGATGCTGCAAAGGGTTGAATAACAGCTTTCGATTTACTTTGGGCACGTTATTTTTTGGCATTTTTAGGAAAATTGCCCGGAGTGCAAGGGGTTAAGTACGTTAGCGGCTTGTGGTCCACGAACGCAGTGAAGCTGCGCCCTTTCAGGCAGGAGTGGAAGTGGCGTATGGCCACTGGTAATCGATATGGCCAGGTGGAGAGTCATTAACTCTACAACGGCTGTATGAGCTGGGCTGGCGCGAGGGATTAAACGGTAATAGAAGTTAACCATCCCCTTTTATGATTCCAAACAGTTTGAAATTGACAGTGCACAGTGGACATTGACTCATAACTTTTGAATATTTCTAACACTTGGCTGCATCAGTGATTGTGCAAAATGAACTGCTCAAGACTCAATAGAGATTGAAACTGGTGATCTGAAATGAATGCTGAAATTATAAAAAGTAATGGTATGTTGGAATTTTATTTCTATTATGGAACAGATAAAATTAACTGATTTCGATTTGATCAAGTGTTAAAGCATGTGATGGATAATGCTTGTTGGAATATTTTAGGAATGCTATCTTCTTGGAACAAAAGTCAATATTATATATTAATAAGTGTCATTTAGCTGTTTGTTTTATGTCATTTAAGCACAGTTCTGGTACTTAAAAATCATAAAAACCCAGGAGCTTCGGGGGGCTTTGCCCCACTTGCCCCCCATCCCACCCCGGACCCCGCTGGGGGACTATGTCCCCCAGACCCCCTGCTGAATTTTCAGATAATTTCCCCAACCCCAAATCACACCGCTGGTTCGTGTTGGAATTCTGAGCTTTCGGTATTGTTTTCAGCGGAATTATGAGATTTTTATCGAAGGATCAGGAGTCATCAGTGCTAGAAATAGCACTCTCCTTTCAACCCAATGTCAACCTTCAACCCAATGTCTTTTTTTTTTTCGGAGTTCAAAATGTTTTTGTTGCATGCAGAAATGTAATTTTGTTTTCTCTGCAGGAGTTCCCTGATTTCATAAATGTAACACATTATAGTTTGTTTATACATAGCATAAAGGGAAAAAAAAGTTATATGCAGTGTTATTTCATTTTAAGTGTCAAAAGGGTTTTTGTGGCTCCCAGTGTTTTCTTTTCTGTGGGAAACGGGTCCAAATGGCTCTGAGCGGTAAAGGTTGCTGACCCCTGCCCTGGACAGATCGCCAGTCCATCGCAGGGCCAACACAGAGAGACAGACAACCATTCACTCTCACAGTCATACCTAAGGACAATTTAGAATCCCCAGTTGATGCCAATTAACCTAACTTGCATGTTTTTGGCATGTGGGAGGAAACTGGAGAAATCCCGGAGTAAACCCACGCAGACACGGGGAGAACATGCAAACTCCACACAGATCACTGTTGGTCGGGGGCTGGGATCGAACCCAGGATCCCCCGGCCGAGGGTGAGTTGCTGTGCTGCCGCAGTGCTAACCACTTCTCCACCGCGCCGCTCACAACCAATCCACTAGTTGTCAAATTGAGAGTCTGGAGAACAAGTGAAGGATACAGATTTATATTATATTAATACATTTGAACAAGGAGCATTATGAGGAAACAGGATGAAAAGTAGCTTCTTCGAAAAAAACTTTCATCTCTAATTTATGAAAATATCAGGAACTAAAGCTGTGTGATCACTGTTGAAAGTAGGAGATGGGTGATATTTTTCAGATTTAAACAATTTATGAATGTGCTGATAATTAAAACTATGCAAAAATTATGGTCAGATATTCAGAAATTTATTTTTCAGCACAGAACAATTTATAATATATATCTAACATTTATTTCATGAATGAAGCTATATAAATGAAGCTATAAGCAGTTTTTTCCCATTGCTGTAGTAGGAATTCATTAATGCCACATAATATTCAGAGCTATGTACAGTATATAAAAAACTTTATAAGCAGCATAATCTTTATTTTAAAGGTCAAATTGTCGTTGCGGCTCTCAGCCACGTCTGTTTTAGTCGGAGATGGGCAAAACGGCTCTTCGGCTGGCAAAGGTTGCAGACCCCTGGTCTAGCTCCTTGGTCTAGGGGTCCTAGGTGCCCGGTTCTGTGTGGGTCCTGAGCAGGGCTTTTGTTTTCTTTTTGTTATTTCCTCTTAGTCTGGGTTTTGCTGGGATGCTAATTCTGAGAGTTTTTCTTATTTTCTCTGGTTTGTTTCAGTCCCTCCGTGCCACAGTCTCCCTCCTCCCACCTGGGGTGGGGTTGTTTTCTTGCTGGGGTGGGTTTTTTGTGTGTGAGGGTTCTTTTCTTTCGATGTTGCCAGGGTGTCTGGTGTCCACTTTGTATAGTGTTGTAGTTTTGAGTTGCAGTTCCTGTTATTTTATTCTTGGTTGATTTGTCACATTCTGTATTGTTTCTTAGTATGATTTATTTTCCTGTTTATATTCATTATAGTTTTGTTATTTACATTTTTGAGGTTTTTTGTCTGCATTTGCCATCTCATTATATTTTTATTCTGTTGTGTTCTCCCTCTGGGTTGACAGCTGTCAGTGGCGCTTCTGGGTTTTTGCTCCGTGTGGGCAGTGTCCCTGTCAGCTGTCAGCCGTTCTCTCCCCTCTCACTGCTCCCAGCTGGTCCAAATTGTAATCTTTGTTATCTCCTGCCTGCTCATGTGACCCACACCTGTTATCATATGTTTCATTTGTGTCTAGCCTTATTTAACCTGTTGAACTCTGTGAATTCGGCGGGCGGCCACGTCTCTGCATCTTAGTGCGTCTCAGTGCGCACTGAAAAATAAAGGTGTATTTCCGGTCTTCCAGTACAGACACAGCCTTGTTACAACCTGAGAAAAAAGCTGTGTAATATATTCATTTTTTGTGGTATTTTTTACAAAATTTTGACTTGAGCTTGAAAACACTTGGTTCTACATTTCTGTTGTGTTTTCCAGCCAGTACCTGACAGCTGTATGTTATTTGCAAGCATTTGTATCTAAAAAAAACACCCAGGCAAACTTTCTTGTTACTCAGTGGCAGGAGCACTTAGAGAGATTATGACTGTTTTGCCAAAAAATTCAGAGGGTTTTCTTTTAAATGAGACCAACCCCATGAAGATGCTGCAAAGGGTTGAAGAACAGCTTTTGATTTACTTTGGGCATGTTATTTTTAGGCATTTTTAGGGAAGTTGAACAGAGTTCAACAGGTTGAACTGGTTTCCATCACGCACCAGGGTGAGTTACTCTAATGACAAACCCTGGTTCACAGCTAAGCTCAGACAGATCAGGAAGGAGAAGGAAGCAGCGCTGAAAAGTGGAGACAGGGACTGCTACAGGGAGGTTAAATACCGGTTTAACAGAGAGCTGAAGAGGGCTAAATCTGTGTACTCAGAGAGACTCCAGCAGCAGTTCACTGCTAATGATTCGGCTTCCGTGTGGAGAGGACTGAGGCAGATCACCAACTATCGGCCTCAGGCTCCTAAAGGTCAGGATGACAAAGCCCTTTGTCAGAGACTGTCCCAACACTATGCCCGTTTTGACACCTCGTCATCTGTGTCCAACTCCCCCCCTCCCTCCAGCTCCACAGCCTCCACATTCCCTACTTCATTTAAGGCACCCCCCCCCTCCCCCCCCCCCCTTATCATCAGTGAGCAGGATGTGCTCAAACAGTTCTCCAGACTGAACCCGCGCAAGGCCCCCGGCCCAGACGGCGTGTCTCCCTCCACCCTGAGACTCTGTGCGAAACAGCTGGCTCCTGTATTCACAGACATTTTTAACACCTCCCTTAAGTTATGCCACGTGCCATCCTGCCTCAAATCCTCCACCATCATCCCTGTCCCCAAGAAGCCACGGATCACTGGACTTAATGACTACAGACCTGTAGCGCTCACCTCTGTAGTCATGAAGTCCTTTGAGCGCCTGGTCCTGTCCCACCTCAAGTCCATCACCACCCCTCTCCTGGACCCGCTGCAGTTTGCCTACCGAGCCAACAGGTCTGTAGACGATGCAGTCAACCTGGCCCTCCACTCCATCCTGCAGCACCTGGACTCCCCGGGAACCTACGCCAGGATCCTGTTTGTGGACTTCAGCTCCGCATTCAACACCATCCGCCCCGCTCTGCTCCGGGACAAGCTGTCCCTGCTCAACGTGCCTGACTCCCTCTGCAGGTGGATCATCGACTTCCTGACGGACCGGAGGCAGCATGTGCGGCTGGGAAAGACTGTCTCAGACTATACTAGCATCAGCACCGGATCACCCCAGGGCTGTGTACTTTCCCCCCTACTCTTCTCCCTTTACACCAACTCCTGCACCTCCAGCCACCAGTCTGTCAAGTTGATCAAGTTTGCGGACGACACCACCCTCATCGGGCTCATCTCCAACGGCGACGAGTCCGCCTACAGGAGAGAGGTGGCCCAGCTGGCGTCCTGGTGCAGCAATAACAACCTGCAGCTGAACGCTCTGAAGACAGTGGAGATGATTGTAGACTTCAGGAAAGTCACTACTCCTCTGCCCCCCCTCACCCTCTCAGGCTCTCCCATCACCACTGCTGATTCCTTCCGCTTCCTAGGCACTACCATCACCAGGGACCTCAAATGGGAGCTGACCATCAGCTCACTCATCAAAAAAGCCCAGCAGAGGATGTTCTTCCTGCGGCAGCTGAGGAAGCTCAAGCTACCCACCAAGATGTTAGTGCAGTTCTACACAGCCATCATCGAGTCCATCCTCACCACCTCCATAACCGTGTGGTACGCAGGAGCCACTGCCAGGGACAGACTAAGGCTGCAGCGCGTCGTGCGCACTGCTGAGAAGGTGATCGGCTGCAAGCTCCCATCTCTCCAGGATCTGTACATCTCCAGGACCCGGAGGCGTGCTGGCCGGATCATAGCCGATCCCTCACACCCTGGTCACGTACTGTTTGCCCCCCTCCCCTCTGGTAGAAGACTTCGGTCCATCCAGACTAAAACCTCCCGTCACATGAACAGCTTCTTCCCCTCTGCCATTAGACTGCTGAACACTAAGTGACTCTCGTGCACCATGTACAGCAGCTCAACCAGACTCATGTCAATCATCACTGTTTTCTTCCTGCATTACCGACTGCACTATATAGTTCTCCACAGTATCTGCTGCTGGCTAATATATATTTTAACTGTTGACCAGTATCACTTAATCTTATCCTACACTTTATTACATGTATAGTTTATTTCTCTTATCTTATCATGTTTAATGTTGCAGCATTGTACCGAGACAAATTCCTAGTTTGTGTACTACATGAACAATGGCAATAAACCTGATTCTGATTCTGATTCTGATTCTGAGGTTAAGCGCCGTTATGTCCGTTCGTCTTTGCCGGAGTCTAGAGTTTCTCTTTCCCTGTTTCCACCAGAATGCAGCTCTCGTTCTGGTGCGCTTAACCTGTAAGTTTGCTTGCTTGTTTGAATTTTGTGTTGGAGCACTGTTTTGAATTTTGTGTTTTGTTATTTTCAATAAATCTCACAAACTGCAGTCCAGCGCATGGGTTTCTCCTCTCTGCCCCGGAGAGGTAATTTATGTCAATTTATGACACTGTCCCCTCAACCTCACTCCATCGCTCATCAGCATGCCGGGGGCTAAGTATTGCCAAGAGTAGCAAAGGCATGAAAATTTCCTCAAAAAATAAAACAATATTTTTATGAAAACAAGTACTCACACTGTACAAATATGTTAACCTTACCTTTTAAAAAAACCTAAGTGAAACAGAAATTGAATTTCACAAATAAGCATTTTTTGTACAACACAGAATTTGTTGTTTTCTATTTGTTCTTTTTTTTAAACAATCAAGTAAGGTTAACTAATTGGATTTTAGAGTGCAGAAATCAAATGCTATCATCATAGAAAATGGTCTGTCAGGATAATGCCAAAAACAGTGGACAAATTTCCTTAATAATGGTTTTATATTTAAATTTATATTTAATCCTCAGCAGTATATGTGCCCAGGCTTATTAATCAGTACACCTGGGGTCCACACAGATGTACTATATATTTGTGTACTTTATATACAGTGAAAAACAACTACAACATTTGTTGAATTATATCAGACCCTCCAGGATTTCGCGAAGTTGCGATTCTAACAATTCAGCAGGTCCTGCATACTTTGAATTTTGTCCAATCACCGCAACTTTACCGCAATTTTGGCCAATTGTTGTCAACTTTCGCCAGTTTTGCCAATCAAATTTGTCTCTCAGTAGCGCGCAGATGTGCACGTCATCAGTCTGACCAATCAAATGCGACGCTGCACCGCAGTCACTTCTGTGTTTACATTGAGTATATACCGAACACATCAGCAAAAAACAGTGTGTGATTTAAAAAAAAAACACACTCACCTGCGAGTTTTCCCACATCGTTCATCTATCTCCCCTGGCCCACCGGTGAACGTCTTCTTGAGTTTCCGTGATGACCGCGTGTATGAAGTGCTGGGTTTGTGTTGAAAAACGTCTGCCTGCCTGAAAGCACCTCTGTCTCGGGAGCGCGTGCACCCAGACACGTCGTAAAACCACACAAAAAACAAGTGAATCTAATATTACAGTAAGTGTTGTAACAGTTTACAGTATACGTCTTTAGAGGTAAAAGTCACTACTACATCTTGTCAGTGAGTTTTAAAGTTGGGACCTTCCAGGCTGGACATGAGCCAATACACGATTCAGGCAATCCCCAAGGAAAGGCCCGCAACTTACCGCAATAATAGAAAAAAAAAATCCTGGAGGGACTGATTATATGTTTGAACCTGTACATCCATAGCAAAAACAGAAAAATAAAATTGTATTGGGTATAGTTGTTTTAGTCAGAGAAAACTGAATGAGATATTTTCACATTGTGTGGGCACATATGTGGTTTCCATATGCTTCACATGCTTGTTACTGTATGCTTATTGTTTACTGCACGTCTCAGAGGAACAAAAGGTCTGAACCTCCTAGGGGTAGCAGGAGGATGTGAAGTCTGGCCTTTTGTATGTAGAGAGATGGCCATGAAGGATTTCCTGACCACCGGGACTTCAGGTGGAGTCAGAAGACCTGAAGGGGGGTGCATTGTGATTTGGGATGTAAAGACAATGCGACTGGAGACAGAAGACCTGAAGGGGGGTGCATTGTGATTTGGGATGTAAAGACAATGCGACTGTTTGCTTTGATGTCCTGGGGTATAAAAGGACAGCTGTGGGGGCATGCCTCCTCCTTGTCTGTTTTTGGATGTTGGAGAATGTGGTTGTGAATAAAACTGATTTTGAGTAATAAACTCAGCCTCGTCTTTCCACACAATCTCCACACTGGTGACCCTACGACGTATCATGAGCGGAGACAAATCTCCCGAGCTAGACTCGCCAGGAGCAAGCCAAACGAGTGCAGCCACAGTCCACCTACAGGACTTCTGGCCGAACAATCCGCGCTCCTGGTTTAGCGCAGTCGAGGCACAGTTCCACCTCCGGAGGATTTCGGTGGACGACACAAAGTTCTACCATGTGGTTGCAAAGCTGGACAACCATACAGCCCAGCGGGTGGCGAACCTGATCAACCTCCCGCCAGACAGCAACAAGTACAGCACGTTGAAGGCTGCACTCATCCGTTACTTCACCCCCTCGGTGCAGGAGCGAGCAGAGAGGCTCCTAGCGCTGACTGAATTTGAGGGCGGCAGACCTGCAGACCTGATGGGGAAGATGTTGAGTTTTAGAGACTCCAAAGATGATAACTTCATCTTCACCCACCTCTTCCTCAGAACCCTACCGTCAGAGGTGAGAGTGACCCTGGCCAGTTCACCACTGCTGGCCCGATGAGACTACCACGAGCTGGGCCAGGAGGAGCAGCGACTCGTTGATGCCAGTAAACGACGCGCGGCTGCGGAGCCAGGCGCGACAGCCGGAGATGGCAGGGAGCCAGAGGCTGCAGCACCAGACTCACTGACGGCAAGGGCCGGGAAACACGGAGCAGACGACGTCCTTTGCTTCTACCATCGCCGTTTCGCAGAGTGCATTCCACCTTGCCACTTCAAGCGCTCGGGAAACGCCAAGACTGGGGGTCGGTAGCGGCTGCGGCCCTCGGAGAGGAGAATAAGCTGCTCTACTTGAAGGATGCGCACTCGGGGAGGCACTTCCTTGTGGACACGGGCTCTCAGCTGAGTTTCATCACACCTTCCTACGCTGACCGACTGGCGCCTTCCAGCGGTCCCCGGGTGTCAGCAGCGAACGGCTCGGCGATTAAGACCTTCGGTGAGAGGACTCTGCTTCTGTCTTTACACGGCCGCACTTTCGAATGGACTTTCGTCATAGCGGCAGTCAATTTCAACATGTTAGGGGCTGATTTTTTGTGTTCACATAGTTTGTTGGTCGATCTTGCTAACAGACGCCTGGTTAATGCACTCTCTTTTTCTTCTATTCCCTGCACAGCTCGAGTGGCCCTGCCAACAGCACAAGCCAACGTCACAGCTGCGGGTGGTAAGTTCCACACACTCCTCACTCAGTTCCCAGCACTCACGGTCCCAACATTTTCGGTGACAGTGGCTAAACACGGGGGGGAGCATTTTATTACTACCACCGGACCGCCCATTTTCGCAAAAGCTTGGCATTTGGATTCAGCTAAACTGATCATAGCGCGCGAGGAGTTTGCCAACCTGGAGAGGTTGGGCATCATCAGGCGTTCGAAGAGCCCATGGGCTTCACCGCTTCACATGGTCCCGAAAGCTGATGGCTCGTGGCGGCTTTGTGGTGATTTCCGCAGGCTGAACAACGCTACAGCGCACGACCGCTACCCGATCCGGCACATCCAAGATTTTTCAGTTCATTTGGCGGGGGCGCGCGTTTTTTCTAAAATAGACTAAAATAGACTTGGTACGCGGTTACCACCAGGTCCCAGTGCGCGCGGAGGACATACCCAAAACAGTGGTAATAACTCCTTTCGGGCTTTTCGAGTTTTTGCGCATGCCGTTTGGGCTTAAGGGCGCTGCGCAGACGTTCCAACGCATGATGGACGCGGTTCTGCGCGATCTCCCTTTCGTGTTCGTCTACCTGGACGACATACTGGTAGCCAGTGTGTCCGAAGTTGAACACGAAAACCACCTCACGGCAGTTTTTAATAATTAATCCGGCGAAGTGTCAGTTCGGGGTGACGCAGATTGATTTTTTGGGCCATCGCGTCTCCCCAGAGGGAGCGGTCCCTCTGCCTGACAAAGTGCGAGCAGTAACAAATTTTCCCCAGCCACAAACAGTCAAAGCGTTACAGGAGTTTTTGGGAATGGTAAATTTTTATAATCGTTTCCTCCCCCGTGCAGCGCAGCTCATGCAACCATTGTATGCTGCACTAAAAAAACAAAAACCCACAAATAAAGTCGAATGGTCTCCGGAGCGAGAGCGCGCATTTTCCGAAGTCAAAACAGCTCTGGCAAACGCTGCGCTGTTAGCACATCCAGTCCCAGAGGCCCGCATGGCGCTCACTACTGACGCGTCAGATGTGGCCATAGGGGCGGTCGTGGAACAGTTTGTAGCGGGAGCCTGGCAACCACTTGCCTTTTTCAGTAGGACCCTGCGCGACAGCGAACGAAAATACAGCGCATTCGACAGGGAGTTGTTAGCTCTCCACTTGGCCATTCGCCACTTCCAGTTCTGGCTGGAAGGATGCCGTTTCACCGCGTTTGTTGACCACAAGCCGGGTCAACCTTGGTCGGGCCGGCAGCAGAGACAGCTGGCCGCGATTTCGGAGTTTACTACCGATATCCAGCATGTGGCGGGTAAACTTAATGTAGTGGCAGACTGCTTCTCGCGCGCCGTGGGGGCTCCCGCCCGCGCGGCGGTAGATCCTGCAGCCATGGCCACAGAGCAGGTTAGCGACGCGGAAGTGCACGCGACCCCAGTCCGCGTGGGGATAGATTATGCAGCCATGGCCGTGGAGCAGGGTAGTGACGCGGATGTGCACGCGCTCCGCTCCAGTCTGGACCAACAGGGTTAAGGCTGGAGAGCAGGGTGCTGCAAGACGGTATGCCCCCCCTAATCTGCGATGTCTCCACTGGGCGGCTGCGTCCGGTGGTTCCACCTGCCGCGTTTTTGACTCGATCCATTCTCTGGCGCACCCGGGAGCGCGCGCGTCGGTCAAAATGGTAGGAGAGAAATTTGTGTGGCCGAGCCTGCGCAAACAAGTTAGAGAGTGGGCGGCAGCCTGCACAGCCTGCCAGCGGGCCAAGGTTCATAGACACACGAGAGCTCCTTTGGAGCCATTTCACATCCCGGCTAAAAGGTTTGATCATGTCCACGTGGACCTCGTAGGCCCCCTCCCGCCATCACAAGGGTGCACACATCTTCTGACAATGGTTGACCGCACCACGCGCTGGCCAGAAGTGGTCCCGCTGTCGTCAACCACAGCTGAGGAGGTGGCGTGCGCGTTTTTGATGGCATGGGTAGCACGTTTTGGAGTCCCGTCGGACATTACGTCTGACAGAGGCCCGCAGTTTGTTTCCGAACTTTGGTCAGCGATGTCCCGCAGCCTGGGGGCAACGATCCACCGCACGACTGCGTACAACCCGCAGGCTAACGGGTTGTGCGAACGTTTTCACAGGTCATTGAAGGCGGCCCTCAGAGCGTTGCTTACGGATACAAATTGGGTGGACAAGCTACCATGGGTTTTATTGGGGTTGCGTTCCGCACCTAAAGAGGATTTAGAAGCCTTCCCAGCTGAGCTAGTTTTTGCACAGCCGCTTCGGCTGCCCGGAGGATTTCTCCCGGATAATCCTGCGCCAGAGCGCTCCCCGGTTCAGCGGTTACAGAATAGCACGGGCACGGGCACGCTACCTGACCCCGTTCACCACAGTTTTCCGCGTGTTTTTGTGCCTAAGTCTTTGAAAAATGCGGAGTTTGTTTTTGTCAGACATGATGCTCATCGTCCGCCCTTGCGCCCACCTTATGACAGACCATACAGAGTGTTGGAAACAGGGGATAAGCATTTTTTGCTAGATTTGGGGGGCAGAAAAGAAAGGATTGGCATTAACAGGCTCAAACCCTCTTTTGTGTTAGCTGACGAAGTTGTACAGTTGGCGAAGGCTCCTCGGCATGGCAGGCCCCCTAGAGAGCATTCCCCAGAACACCCACAGAGGTTGACTAACAGTTCTCATCCCCAGGCAGCAGATCCACAGCGGGAAGACGCCGTGGAAGTGATACAGCCTGCTTTCAGCAGATATGGGAGAAGGTTGAGACCTAAGCGGCATTTTTTTTTTTTTGTTACTTATTTGTACCCATAGGTAGATTTGGTTTGCAGTCTGGTGACAAGCCACCGGCTGCCGGTCGCTGCATGCGCGAGCGCCCTAAACCTACATGTTTTTGGTAGGTTTAGGACTGATATTTGGACTGATATATAGTGATTTTATTATGACATGCAATCTGTGGTGATGTTGTTCCATCTTAGACGTTTGGGGGGGGGGGGGGGTCATGTGGGCACATATGTGGTTCCCATATGCTTCACATGCTTGTTACTGTATGCTTATTGTTTACTGCACGTCTCAGAGGAACAAAAGGTCTGAACCTCCTAGGGGTAGCAGGAGGATGCGAAGTCCGGCCTTTTGTATGTAGAGAGATGGCCATGAAGGATTTCCTGACCACCGGGACTTCAGGTGGAGTCAGAAGACCTGAAGGGGGGTGCATTGTGATTTGGGATGTAAAGACAATGCGACTGGAGACAGAAGACCTGAAGGGGGGTGCGTTGTGATTTGGGATGTAAAGACAATGCGACTGTTTGCTTTGATGTCCTGGGGTATAAAAGGACAGCTGTGGAGGCATGCCTCCTCCTTGTCTGTTTTTGGATGTTGGAGAATGTGATTGTGAATAAAACTGACTTTGAGTAATAAACTCAGCCTCGTCTTTCCACACAATCTCCACAATTGTTTACTTTTTCACAAATTCTTCTTCTTCTTTCGGCTGCTTCCTTCAGGGGTCGCCACAGCGGATCATCTGCCTCCATCTCACCCTATCCCTTGCATCTTCCTCTGTAACACCAACCCTCTCCATGTCCTCCTTCACTACATCCATTAGTCTCGACCGATCCAGTATGAAAGTCTCATTCATCATGATCCGCATGTTTGATTTGGCAAAGGTTTTAAATCAGATGCCCTTTCTGACACAACTCTCCACACTTACCTGGGCTTGGGACCGGCACTAGGAGTACACTGGCTTATACACCCCCTGTGGCTGGGTTTTTACTTTTCTTTTAACTTTTTCACAAATTATTGTGCGATATTGACTTTACAGAAGTACAGAAGTCCTGAAAATATAGCAGCGTATTGCTACATCCTAGCGTGACTATGATTATAAGATAGAAGAAAATATAATTAAGATGTACAGGCAATAATAATAATAAATAAATAAATAAATAAAACATATGTACAGGCAAAGCTGCTACCTTATTACAGTGGAGGGGTTTGCATGCCCTAATGATCCCAGGAACTATGTTGTTGTGGGAAACTTGCCCTGGTACGGGCAACGACAAGAGTGGTCCAGTGGATCTCTATGAGAAAAGTTACCTCAAGCACCCAGTGTACCCAAAGAAGACACATGGATCTGACCTCCAGTGGACTCACCACCTGCATTAGGGATCATGAGGATCATGGTGCTATGTGAACTGGGCAACAGTCTGGGCTCCTCTACTTGGATTGCTGTCCCATGCCCTGGACCTCTAGATAAGTGGTAGAAAATGGATGCATGGATGGATGGATGGATGGATGGATGAACAGGCAAAGCATATGAAGAGTTTGTTTGCAAAAAACGATAAATGCCACTTCCGTGAAAATTTCACTCTTTATATCAAACAACTGTTAACATTACCTACTTGTAGAAGTTCAAATCATTTTGTCTCAAAAGCCGATATGTCTTATGTTATAGACACTACAAATTCATGTTTTTTTTTGTTTTTGTTTTTTTTTTCAAAAGCCGACAAACACCAGGAGTGCTTTTTTTTTCACAAAACCAGATAACTCCACAGGGCAAATCAGCGCTTGGTATTTGGGTCACGTGACTCATCTTGGCTGCCTTCCCGGTCTGCTCGCTCTGACTGATTTCCCTGGCTGTATTTGAAATGTTCACTCACTCACTTACTCCCTACTCGCTATATAGTGAATTTAGATATAGAGGATGACACAGTAAACTCAATATAACAATAAAATTAACCGCTTTCAGACACTACTGGGCTTGTTTTCGCGGCATGGTTAATGACGTCATCACGTGAGACAGTAAAATGTAACAGACTAACGGTGGTAAAAAAATGAATACCTGCATGTAATTTGTAGTAAATATGTATTAAATCAAATCGTTTTTGCTGACTTATTAAATATAAATACCTTTAGGTAGTGTATGCTGTGATGTGAAGCTCTTCTCTCACTGCTCCGTTGGCTGCGCATTCACTCTATAGTACACTATATGGCGAAGGAGTTTCTTTTTTTCCAGCCTTATTCCTTTTCTTTTTATACTGTGCACACCAAAGAAGAGAGAGAGAAACGCCATATCAATTCTCCTGTGTGTCCTGTACCTATAGTAGTATTGATAATAAAATCTTTGAATCTGGAATCTTGAATTATAGCTCTATTATAGCTATATTATACCATTCTACTGAGTGGATATGCCTAAATCAGTGTGTCAAACATACTACATTGATGCTTATAGACATTCAAGTATGTTCCAGACAAAATAGCATGGCTTTTGGGACATCTGTTTTTGCAAAAACAAAAAAAAAATGGCTTGTGGACATACCTGTTTTTGCAAAAAAACTTACTAATAAATTGCCAAAAAGTAACAATGAGTTGATGTTTGATTTTTTTTGCTTTATTATGTCTGAGATACTCATATTTCAAGTGACCATGTCTTAGAAGCTGATTTGGAAATACTAACACCTATAAACTTACAGATGAAAAAGTGTTTTTTTCTCATTTTGAACTCAACTGGACTTATCTGTTTTTGCAAAAGAACTCTTCATATATTTGGCTGATTAATCAAAATTAATTGAACACTGGGGTCCAATTGGACCAATTGTCTTCCCTTTCTTCTTGGTCCTCTTCTTCCTCTTCCTCTGCCAGTTTCCACACCTCTTCCTCTCCCTCTGTTGCTCTATGTGTAATATTCTCTTTCCTCTTTATCTTTCTGGTGTATCACATGCTACCTGTTGTTCAATACCCTCCTATCTGCATTTTGTTCATCAAGCTGACCTCCGGCATCATCTGAATTACTTGCATCTGTCACGTTCACCTCTGGCAGGCAGGTAAAGAGGACTCGAAATGCTGGAAGAACTCCAGCATAACATGATTTTATTAACAACCAAAGCAAAGAAACAAAATAGCAGCACATGGGCTGGAAAAACAACTCAGGACATGATGGATAAATAAACTTACTGAAACACACAGGGCACAGGCAGGGAAAAACTCGCACAAATGTTAATGACGCCACATGAGACTGATACTGACACGGACATATATACACTGGGTAATCAATAGGACACATGACAAGTGGGAACAATCAAGGGCAGCAGGGAAGTGGCTGCAGGTGCGGAGAACAGGATGGGCGGGGATACACGGACCATCACAGACAGGGTATGCACATGAAGCATGACAATGAACATCGTTTTGCTCTCACAAGCGAATAATTCAGACAGAGCAAGCACAAATCAGCAGAGTTGGCTAGCTAACTAGCTAGCTACTAGCTAGCTAGTGCTCTTGGCTAATACTCATGAGCCAGGAGAGAACAGCGTTGTTATTGCTTAAAAAAGTGAGAGTGGCACCAATAGGCTGGATAGAGCAAAAAGATGCATAATATCACAAAACACTCACCATCCATGGTTTGTAACAATAACGTGACCAGGTCGACTCCAATTTCCCTGCCATTACTAGCCAGCCCATGACCATAAACGGCGTACATTTGGTCAAAGCACTTCCACTGCTTTCTGCTCACCCCACTTTGACCGTTGTGGTCCTTGATAGCCCAGTAATTGATTTCATTTTCTTGAGCTTCTCCCTACATTGTTTTACTGTCTGGTTGTATCCACGGGCGGACAACTGCTCCACGACCTCATGGAAAACTTACTCATTGCGGTGCGCTCCATCTAACTCTCTCTGGATTCTATCATCGGCCACTATGCCCAGAAAAGTCTGCACCTCCTTGTTGGACCACGGTGTAGATTTCTGTGAAGCCGAAACCATCTCTACCATTTACAGTGATTACTCTCTGAAGAATTTTTGCAAATGGCGGTTGCAGTAGTAGATTCAGCAGAAGAACGGTGCTCTCATGACGTTACGCCCGGACCATTCAGTGGCCTGCAGTCTTTTGACGTTACATTTTCAAGTCGGAATGGCACGCTTAGAATCAGTCTGGAATAGGTCTGATTTTTTGGGACCGAAACCGTGCAGTTCCTAATGGAAAAGCCTACAAAGCGTACCGAACCGAACCGAACCGAACAGGGCCAAACAGGAACTAGTGGAAAAGCCCCTTATAGGGCAGGACGAGGGAGAGCTAAGGCAAAAACTGAGACCATAATGATAATCATGATAATCTTTTTTTTTTTCCCCAAGTATGTCTCAGGGATGTGTGAATGGATGGGGGGGGGGGTGAAGCTATATGTGAGTGTGTCTTAAATCATGCTGCTTCTATTTATATGGATGCCGAGAGAAACGCAATTTCATCTTGCCTGCAGTACAGTTGTATGTACAGCAATATGACAATAAAGTTTGATTTGATTTGATTTTGATGATAAACAAGGAATCAAGGTAAAACAAAACTCAAAGTGAGAATGTGGCTATGAGCATGGGAAACATGAGGGCCTGGGAACAACAGGTAAACAAATACAGGGGATACACATAAGACTTACATAGAAGACCAAAGGGGAACACAGAGAACAATCACAACCAGGATGATGGAAACAACACGACAGACTAAGGACAGAAGAGCACAACAACAATCACAGGGGACCCAGGGGAAGCACAGGAGAGAAATAATGTGACTAATTATCATAGGTAATCACAAAGAAAACAACAAAAAGAACATAAAGTGTGGGCATGATCCTACAATCATACAAAGATTATGACAGAGTGCCCCCCCCACCCCACTTCAAGGGTGGATTCCAAATGCCCTCCAAACTAAACAAAGAGCATCTCAATCAGGAGGGAGGAGAGGGACCGAGGCACGGCGGGACAAAACAAGAACATAAACAAGGAAAAAATGTTCATCCGGTGGTCAAACAAAGTCCTTGGACCACCAGACTGATGGACATGGTGCACCGGGTGGCCTGCCAGAGTCCAAGGGCCACCAGATGGAGGAACCTGGTGCATCGGCTGACCGGCCAGAGTCCAAGCGCCACTAGATGGATGAACCTGCTGCGTTGGGTTCCTGGCCAGAGTCGATGGGCCACCAGATGGAAGAACGTGGTGCATCAGGTGGTCAGCCAATGTCCCAAACCCACCAGACTGAAGGACATGGCACGACTGGTTGCCTGTCAGAGTCCAAGGGCCACCAGACAGATGAAACTGGTGTGTCGTGTAGCTGGGCAGAGTTCATGGGCCACCAGACAGATGAACAAGGTGCGTCGTATGGCTCACCAGAGTCCATGGACCACCAGATGAGGAAACATGGTGCGTCGGGAGCACAGAGCTTGGGTGACGGCAGCTGAAGTGCAGCGACCTTGAGCAGCGAAGGTGGAACAGACTACTTGGACAGCAACCAGGATGGAGCGGACTGCTCGGATGGCCCAAATGGAGTGGACTCCTCAGATGGCCCAGGTGGAGCGTGGTCCTCCGGCTGCTCCATCCTCGACATGGCCACCTTGGACGAGGGAGGAGAGCAGGTGGTCAGAGAGGTGACACCACAGTCATTAGCAGCAGAGACTGATAGGAAGGACCCAAAAGCTGGTGGAATCGGCGCTTAGGTATCCCCATCAGGAACAAGGCAAGTCTTTTCTAAAATAGTTTAAAATAGTCTAAAATGTTAAAAATAAGAGGAAAAGTTCTTGCCTCAACTCCTGGTCTCCTGCTGCCGGAGTGATGACCTCAGGATAAGCTGCAGGTGTGACGGCCTCTGAATGGGCTGCAGAAGTGACAGCCTCTGGATGAGCAGCAAGTGGAGGCGCACCAGCCTCTGGGACACAGGGAGGAGGCTTGCTGGCCCCTGGAACACATGGAGGAGGCTCACTGGCCTCTGGAACACACAGAGGAGGCTCACTGGCCTCTGGAACACATGGAGAAGGCTCACTGGCCTCTAGAACACATGAAGGGGGCTCACTGACCACTGGGATGGACTGAACACATGGAGGAGGCTCACTGGCCTCTGAAACACATGGAGGAGGCTTACCAGCCTCTGTGACAGACAGAGGAGTCTGACTGGCCCCTGGAAAACACGGAGGAGGTTCACCAGCCTCTGGAGCACACGAAGGAGGCGCACCAGCCACTAAAACATCAGGTGGAGGCGCAACAGCCTCTGAAACGACAGGTGGAGGTGCATCGGCCTCTGAAACAACAGGTGGAGGTGCACTGGCCTCTGGAATGACAGGTAGAGGCACACCAGTCTCTGGAATGATGGGTAGAGGCACACCGGCCTCTGAAATGACAGATGGCCATGGTGGAGCATGCAGCTCAGGCGATGGGAAAGATGTAGTGTGCACCTCGCACGTGGAAGAAGAGATAGAGGACAGGTCAGTACAGGAACAAGCAGTGGAGCTTGGTGGAGGGAGGACAGAAGCATATGGGAGCTGCAACTGAGGTTCCGCAGCAGGAGTAAGGCAAGACTTTTTAAGTACTGATGTTAAAAATACTAAATAACGTACTTTCCTTAATTCCTGCTCCACTGCTAGCGAGGACCTTGGGGACTCTGCTGCTGGAGAGGTGATGACAATCTCTGGAGACACTGCTGGAACAAGCCACGCCCCTGGAGACACTGGTGGAACAGTGGGCGAAGCGATCTGGGACACAGCAGCAGTGGGCGAGGGCACCAGTGTAACAGATGTGGGAGCTGGCACTGCAGGCATGATGATGAGCGGAACCGCAGGCATGACGACAAGCAAAATTGCAGGCATGATGACCGGTGCTGCAGCTGCTGTGGAGTTCAATGTTGGAGAGCTCTCCGAGGCTGGAACACTTAGTGGGACTGAAGCAGAGGCAGATGAGTGGCAAGGAGGTGAAAAAACTGGAGCTTGGTTTGAGGAGGGAGGCGCCAAGGCCAGGGAACGTTTCTTCGTCGGCTCAGGCTTCATTGTTGACAGTGAGGCTGGCGTTGGAGCTGGGAAGAGGCACTCTGGAGCTGGTGCTGGAACTGATGAGTGGCAAGAAGAGGTATTGGGGGTTGAGGAAGATGGGGGATGTTTCACTGTTGGTTCAGGCTTCCATGATGCCGGGACAGATGAGCGGTGAGGAGCTGAGACTGGAACGGAGCGAGGAGGTGTGGATGACAAAGTCAGGGGATGTTTCATCATTGGTGCAGGCTCCAGCGTAAACAGAGAGCTCTCCTCCCATCCATGAAGTAGTTGCAGATTCCCCATCACAACATCAGACTGAGGTGCTGGCTGCCAAAACTCAGGGCCGAGTACAAAGTCTCTAAGTTTCTTCAGCAGCCAGTCCACAAAGCCCAGGGTCTGACCGGCTATTTTCTTTGCCTCCCTCAGAGCCCATAGTGCCTCAGTTGGGTTTGAGTCCCTCTCCTCAAACAGAGAAAGTCGGGAGGCTATTCCCTGGAGGAACTCGTGATAAGCCTCCTCAATGGCCACAGGGCTCATAGTGTGCTGAGGATGGGAATGCTGTCCCCAGTGCTTTCCTCTCCTGGAGCCCTTGCCTGCTGAGTCCTGATGTGGTGGTGTCATTCTGTCACATTCACCTCCGGCAGGCAGGTAAGTAGGACTTGAAATGCTGGCAGAACTCCAGCGTAACATGATTTTCTTAACAACCAAAGCAAAGAAACAAAATCACAGCACGTGGGCTGAAAAAAAAAAAAACTGAGGACACAATGGATAAATAAACTTACTGAGACACAGAGGGCACAGGTTACCGGCAGGGAAAAACTAAAACACAAACGTTAATGACGCCACATGAGACTGATACTGACACAGGACCGGCGGGAACAATTAAGGGCAGCAGAGAAGTGGCTGCAGGTGCGAAGAAGAGGATGGGCGGGGATGCACGGACTATCACAGACAGGGGATGCGCAAGAAACATGACAATGAACATACAGGGCAACAGTACAGGAGCAATGTAGAGAGGACCGGAATAACCATGACTGTAAAGATAACAATAACACTAAAGGGAAGGAACAGGGAGAGCTAAGGCAAAAACTGAGACTATAATGATAATCATGATAAACAAGGAATCAAGGTAAATCAAAACTCAAAGTGAGAATGTGGTTATGAGCACGGGAAACATGAGGGCCTGGGAACAATAAGTAAATAAATACAGGAGATACACATGAGACTTACACAGAAGACCAAGGGGGGACACAGAGAACAATCACAACCAGGATGACAGGGACGACACGACAGACTAAGGACCAGGGAGCACAACAACAATCACAGGGGACCCAGGGGAAGCACAGAAGGGAAATAATGTGAGTAATTATCATACATAATCATAAGGAAAACAAAAATGAACATAAAGCATAGGCATGATCCTATGATCATGCCCAGATTATGACAGCATCAGATTGTGATCCAGACCCATGGTCTTCAGTTTCATAATTCTTATCACAACAAAGTGTATACAAGGTGTGTCAGAAAAGTAACAGGACGTAAGCTATGATTGGGGTAGGGATTAACGTGTTGTGTCAGCATGTTAAGAAGTATTAGGGGAGTATTTAAAGAGATCCCGTGGCGTTTGTTTTGTTCAGTGTGCAAGAAGAGGAGAGAGATGTGGCAAAACCACTCATACTGCTTCAACATGACAGTGCACCAGCTCACAGTGCCCTGAGCATTTCCTGTCATTTGCTGGCTGAGGAAAACATCCCCATGCCAGAGCAACCTCCCTACTCACCTGACCTGGCTACATGTGATTTTTTTTACTTTTCCCCAAGCTCAAAAAGGTCATCAAGGGGACATGTTTTCCAAATGTGGAAGCCATCAAGAGGGTTGTGACAATGGAGCTGTGGAGAATCCAAGGAGGATCCTTCCAGCAATGCATAAAGGCATGGTGGAGAAGGATGGTAAAGTGTGCTAGACTCAAGTGGGATTATTTTGAACTGGAAAACTTGTAGTTTACATGTGAAATATTTTTTTTTGTGACCCCAGTCCTGTTACTTTTCTGACACACTACATAGTTATTACCACTTTCAATATCAGAATGACCCAAATCTGAACGGCCAGAGCTGCACAGTATTTTATATATATATATATATATATATATATATATATATATATATATATATATATATATATATATATATATAGAGAGAGAGAGAGAGAGAGAGAGAGAGAGAGAGAGAGAGAGAGAGAGAGAGAGAGAGAGAATAGCTGAAAATAATAATGAGGTAAGTACCACAACATAAATACAGTAAATCAACATGCATTAGAAGACCTGACTGGGTTCCACATGGACCATACAGGGAAATCTATATAGAAACTGTATAAAGGCACAAGGCAAAAAAAAATTGGGGTGTGTGGAATGACAACTTGGTGGATGACAACAACCTAAAACAGCAGAAGAAATAATCATTTATATTAAAAAAAAAAAATTAAAAACAAATAGTGTTGTAGTCTGTGTGGACCCCAAGTGTACTGGCTAGAGTTAAATCTGTCTGAATGGTATGGCGAATTCATCTTACAGAGTGTGTGTAACACATGTTTTAGCAATGACCCAAGTGCACAGGCTGGGTTTGAGTCTACCTATATAGTCCTTGGTAGAGGTATATATTCTCTAAGCATTTTGATGTTGGTTATAGCAAATGTAATTGCTATAACAATTTTTACTCATAGACAATTCAAGTCACTTTTGTAAAGATTTTCAAAGTCAAAGGGTTTTAATTATGGCTATGAACAACATAATTATAATAGTATTGTCAAGGGAAAAAAAGAAAGTCATCAGCTACATTTCCAAAGCAAGCAAAAAAGTAAATGTCATATAGTCAATAGGCTCAATGCAATCATTACATGAAGAGAAGATAACTATAATCCAATTATATAAAAGCACATACAGTGTCCATCCACCCATCCATCCCCGAGGTTCAATGATACCTCCTTTTTAATTCTTTTCATATCTAAAAAGCTGCATGATGACCTGTTGTATTGCCTTTTGTCATTCCCTGCAAAGCGTGAAACTGAAAAGAGCCGAGGACACAATCATTGCTTTCTTTCCTCCTCATGGCAACATTCAATGAATTCACCAAAGGCCACTTTGAATTGGTTGTGATACATTTATTCATTATCATTTTAATATAGCCACAATGCACAATCAGCTGCAATACAGCGATGCTGAGCTGAAAAAACAAATTAGCGGAAAGCCTAAGGATTTTTTTTTTTAGCCTCTGTTCTGCATCCTTGTGGCATATGGCTACCTATTTGCAACAAGAGTTCATTTGCAGATATATAAAGAAATCAGTGCAGGGACAAATAAAATTATGTAATAAAACTCAACCAAGAAGAAATATTGCCTCTGAAACATATGGCACTGTCAAAAATTATCACTAGAGATGCTAAACACAAATACTGGGGAGTACAATTGCAACACGTTCCAGCTTAAATGAATTAATTCACTTCATTATAGAGTAGAAAGGTAGGAGTTATAATCGCCTCAATTAGAGTGAAGCTATAAAGCGAAGATAATGTATATGTAATTTCTTTTAATTTAGCTGCCATCTGTTTGTTGCAATTGAACGCACTGTAATATTTAGCTTTTCATTAGTTTGTTTTTCTCTCGGCGAGACAGATTATTGTGTATGACCATGAGACTTTTTTAAGTCCAATAAAAACAGGATGATTGAATTTGTTGCATTAGAGTCGCTGTTCCATTAAAAAGAAAAGCATGTGTGGACAAAATGAAGAGTGTGTTATCATTTATTTTGAGTTTCACCTCTGCAATTTCTCCAACCTCAGTTAAGGTACTGTCACACGGTTACTGTATGCAGCGGTATAAACACGACAGGGCTACAGACCTCGTTTAATCTGGTGCGACTACTAAAACTCTCTCAATAGTTCTCCAGAAGCCTCTCAAGCATATGTCTCCTCATCTGCTTATCTTGGCAAACACTTGGCTTGCTAGATGAAGAGCGGATGGAGGAAAGTAAGAGTTGAGTTGACTCCTATCCCTGATGGCCTCGCAGGCCCTGCTGCCTGGCTCGGCTGCTTCACACAGCGCGAGCGCTCTCCACAACCTGCCATATGGGAGCCATAGCGCTTTCCTTTATCATCTATTCTTTTATGCCTACTGGTTGTGTTGGCTCCCTTTGTTGTTCAGGAATAATCAAATGTTGATAGCATAGTTCAAATGGACCATTAAGTATGTGAGAATGCTCTATGGAGATGGAGCAGATAAGAGAGCGGGAGCCAGGCAGTCTGCCACGTTCAATAGCCAGCCTAGTGGTGGTGCTAATTTGATTATAATATAGTCATCTCCGAAGATTAGAGCTATTCAATTAAATATTCTAATTAACCTGAAGTATTAGGCAAATGATGCTAATTACAAATATCCTCAAGAGAGCCGGCTGGATGAAAGGCTCGGCTTTGCGACTGATACTTCAGACCACTGTCTCGTAACAAGATGTCCTATATCATAGACTCCGTGAATATTAAATTCCTGGCTAATTTGCCTCAGCCCCATTTGTTTAATGGCATTTGCATTTTGTTTGAAATTGTAATAAACATGTGTACCCGGCTCTTAACTTCACAGAGAAAGTGCACTCTTGGGGTAGCTTAGTATTTGTGTTTACACAGCTCCCCAGAACATTCTCCCTCTCTCACACACAGACACACATATATGTGCACACAAACAAACATCCAGCCTGCCCCATTAAACTCAAAGTGGTTGCACTGACTGCAAAGTAGTAGAATTATTTTGTGGTCCCTCTCAATAAGATTTTTGTTAAAGTGGGTGTCTGATAATTAGGAATATATTTATTTACGAAAGGTGTGCTGAATAAGTTTATAATTTTCATCAATTCCAAACACTATTGAAGCCAGAAAATGGAGTGTGTGAGTGTGTTTAAAAGAGGGGCGAAAGAGAGGGAGGAAAAGAGAACTTGAAATTTGTTGGGGAGCCGTCAGCCCAGGCTCAAACACTTTGTCCAAAATCATGGAAATCATCATATTTGACAAAGGTGTGAGAAAATGCAAAGCTATTGCGGTAGAGAAACATGTAGGTGCCCTCGGTGATTACTTTATATTCATGGTTTTTCCACTCCCAGGTCCTGAATATGTCATGTGCATAATGCCGGCCTTCAGTGTGGCATTATAGTCACTTCAAGCAACGTGTTTCAATAAGGCAATTTTCTCTCTGCCTAAGAACATCAGCGGGGCGCCATTCTCAACAAAGACAGAGTATGACATGTTATCCAAGCATACATCTGCAGGACAGAACTATACTTTATTAAAGGAAAATAGGATTTCACAAATGTTTTGACAAGCCCAAGGGGAGGGGGGGTATTGGAGGATGGGTTCACAGAGGGTCTGGGCGGTGGAGTGTGGGCTTTTTGAACCTAGATTCATGGCCTCTGGTTCATGGAAAAAAAAACAAAACAAACTCATGCCTGGAAGGTATGGGAACACCATAAAAATTGTGACTTAAATTAACTGTTTTATATGCTTTAACCTTTATAAAGAAAATTAATATTGGCTTGTTCTGTCTACATTCTGGTAAGTTTGCTAGAGGAGACACAAATTTTTGCACAGATAAAAGTATTACTACCTTAAAGTAATAATTACTCAATTATACGAGAGAAAGAGCACTCACCAGTGACATGGTTCAGGTGACCAACAGAACAGACATGACTCAGGGTTCACACAATTAACGTACTTTATTTGTTAACGTGAGCGATTGGGTGCGTGAATGTGATTATATGGTGTAATGTTGTGTAGGGCAATCCGTGTATTCCAGCTGGGCCGGCAGAGCACCGTACAGACTGGCAACCCTGTAAAGAGACAAGGGCCGTTAGCTTACAGTATACCTATGCAGCACGTCAGATGTTATAGTGCTTACTGTCAACAGATGTTGAAGCGTCTTCAGGTGGCACCGAAGCTGCAGCCAGGGAGACAGTGTCTGCGGGCAGGTTAGCTGGAGGTGGAATAAAAGTCCGCCGCCTGGAGGGAGAAGGAGGTCCACCTTTGCGGGCTCTGCCTGTGCACAGGGGAATGGACAGGTTTAGAAGCAATAACGCTTACTTGGTTGTTGGTCCGGGCAAAACCGACCCGGACGTTGTACCGCTGGGCTTGGAAGCCAATGGCAGGAGAATTCAGTGCAGGGAAGCACAGAGGCAGGGTGTGGCGTGATTCACGGAATGAATCAGACGACTCCGCGCCCAGCACTGGTCCTGATGGGAATAAATAGGGCCGCAGGAGATGACAGGCAGGTGCGTACACAGGTGCCGTGATTGGCGGCCATGACAGTACTCCCCCCTATGGCACGCTTCTCGGTGTGCGTTCCAACTTACCCGGGTGCGTCCGATGGAAGTCCCTGATGAGCTGCTTGACAAGCACGAGGGCGGGACGCACCCAGGACCTCCACTCCAGCCCGTAGCCCTCCCAGTCCACCAGGTACTGTAGGCCAGGCCCCCGGCGGCGGACGTCCAAGATGGAAGAGACGGGCCACGCTGGGTTGCCGTCGATCACCCTCGGTGGAGGTGGAGACCTGGGAGGGGGACACAACGGGCTGGAGGAGACAGGCGTAACCTGAGAGACATGAAAAGTTGGACAGATGCGGAGGGAGGGGGGGAGAGTTAGACGCACAGCCACTAGGTTAATAATTCAACCTATAGGGTACGGGCCAATGAACCACTGGGCGGTCTTCTTGCGTTCCGCCTTCAGGTTGATGCTTTTAGTAGAGAGCCATACCTGCTGACCCACCTGATAAGCCGGGCCCGGAACCCTGCATCGATTCACCACCGCAGTGTTGCGTTCCGCCGTCCGTTGCAGTGCCGTTCTGGCTGCCTTCCAAATCCGCCGACAACGTCTTAGTTGGGCCTGAACCGATGGAACAGCAATGTCCCCCTCCTCTTCAGGGAACAGCGGGGGGTTGTAACCCAACGACGCCTCGAAGGGGGACATGCCGGTGGCCGAGGACACCGCTGTGTTATGGGCGTATTCAATCCAAGGGAGGTGTGTGCTCCATGATGATGGGTTGGTGGCAGTGACACACCGCAGTGCTGCTTCCACCTCCTGGTTGGCTCGTTCACATTGCCCGTTGGATTGCGGGTGATAGCCGTAGAACAAGCTTGCCGTAGCCCCTAAGGCGGTGCAAAAGGCCTTCCAGACCTTGGAGATAAACTGGGGCCCTCGGTCCGATACTATGTCCTGAGGGATGCCATGCAGCCGAATTACATGCTGAACCAGCAGATCAGCTGTCTCTTTGGCAGACGGTAACCCCCACAGAGGGACGAAATGAGCCGCCTTGGAAAATCTGTCCACCAGCGTGAGGATGGTGGTGAAGTTACTGGACGTGGGGAGGCCTGTGACAAAATCCAGCACCACGTGGGACCATGGTCTACCCAGGACGGGGAGGGGGTGGAGCAGCCCGGCCGGCGGCGATGAGGATGTCTTCCCAGTAGCACACTCAGGACAGGCGCGGATGTACTCCCACACGTCCTTCTGGAGGGATGGCCACCAAAACGACCTTTGTAGGAGTGCCACCGTGCATGCCCTACCCGAATGGCAGGAGAATTTGGAGGTATGCCCCCACTGGATGACCTCCCCTCGGACTGCTGTGGGAACAAATAATTTGCCCGCTGGACCCCCTCCCTGGGTCAGCTTCATCAGACTGCGCCCTTATAACCTTATCCTGAATGCCCCAAGCGAGGGCGCCCATGACACATGCTGGAGGGAGGATGGGGTGCTCGGCCTTCTCTGCTGTCTCTGGGGCGAACTGACGAGACGGGGCGTCGGGCTTGGTGTTCTTTGACCCAGGGCGGTAGGTGATGTAAAGTTGAACCGTCCAAAAAACAGCGACCAGCGGGCCTGTCGGGCGTTCAGCCTCTTGGCGGTCCGAAGGTACTCCAGGTTCTTGTGGTCGGTCCAGACAATGAATGGCTGTGACGCTCCTTCCAACCAGTGCCGCCACTCCTCCAGGGCCAGTTTCACTGCCAACAGTTCCCTATCCCCGATGTCGTAATTTCATTCTGCTGGGGACAGGCGGCGAGAAAAGTAGGTGCAGGGGCGGATCTTACCGTCTGCCGGAGAACGCTGGGACAGCACAGCCCCCACCCCAGAATCAGAGGCGTCCACCTCCACCAGGCACTGAAGGGTGGGATCCACCTGCGTCAGGATAGGCGATGATGAAAATCTAACCTTCAACACTGAGAACGCAGCGTCCGCCTCTTCCGTCCAGCGAAAGGGAACCTTGGTGGAGGTCAGGTTGGTGAGGGGGAGGGCGATACGGCTGTAGTCCTTAATGAACCGGCGATTAAAGTTAGCAAAGCCCAGGTACTGCAGCAACTGTTTCCTCGATGCGGGGGTGGGCCAGTCCACCACCGCCTTCACCTTTACTGGGTCCGGGATGATCTCCTTCGGGGCAATAATGAAGCCGAGGAAAGAGGTCCTGGAGACGTGGAACTCACACTTTTCTGCCTTGACGTAGAGCTTATTCTCCAGCAGCCGCTGCAAGACTCGCCTGACGTGCACGCAATGCTCCTCCATGGACTGAAAAAAGATAAGAATGTCGTCGAGGTAGACAAACACGAAGGTACCCAGAAAATCTCTCAAAACATTGTTAATAAGCCGCTGGAAGACGGCCGGGGCATTGGTCAGCCCGAACGGCATGACCAGATATTCAAAATGCCCACTAGGGGTCCTAAAGGCCGTCTTCCACTCATCCCCCTCATGTATCCGCACCAGGTGATAGGCATTTTCGCAGGTCTAATTTGGTAAAGCAGCAAGCCCCCCGGAGGGAATCGAATGCAGAGTTAAGGAGGGGGAGAGTATACTTATCCTTTTTAGTGATGTTGTTAAGTTCCCGGAAGTCGATGCGGGGCCGGAGGGAGCCGTCCTTCTTCCCCACAAAGAAAAACCCCGCCCCCATCGCCGAAGATGAAGGTCTAATGATACCTGAACTAAGGGACTCCTTAATATATGAGTCCATGGCCGCGCGCTCCGGAGCAGACAGGTTGTAGAGTCTGCTAGATGGCAGAGGAGCGCCAGCCCGCAGGTTAATAGCGCAATCATAAGGCCAGTGAGGGGGAAGGGAAAGGGCTTGGGATATACTGAAGACGGCCCCAAGGTCATGGTATTCCGGTGGCACTTTTGACAGATCCGGGGGGGGGGGAGGCTGGGACCTCCAAAGGCGTAGAAGGCGAGCATGCAGCAGACTGCAGACAGGCACTCAGGCAGAAAGGGCTCCATGACGCGATACTTCCCGAACGCCAGTCAATTGAAGGGTTGTGCAGATGCAGCCAAGGGTAGCCCAGAATAACCATGGACGATAACACCGGTAGGACAAACAGATTCAACTCCTCCCGATGGTTGCCCGAAATGATGACTGGCACCGAGGCGACCCGATGAGTGACAGTGGCCAACGCCGCCTTCGACAGGGCAATAATCTTAAGGGGAGTTCTTAACGGCTGCATAGGTAGACCCAGACGGGTTGCCAGACTCCTAGAAATTAAGCTCTGCTCAGCCCCTGAGTCAATGAGTGCATGTGTCTTATGTTCTTTGTGACCAAAGCAAAACCGAATAGGAATGAGGAAGCGGGTGAGGGGATTGTTATCTTTTACGTCCGTGAGGCCCCCTACTTCGACGCACGGACTCCCCCTTTTTGGCCGCCTAGGACAGGAATTCAGGTCATGCTCCTCGCTCCTGCAATAGACACACAACCCCAACTCACGGCGGCGCTGTCTCTCTTCCGCAGGAAGTTTCGACCCCCTCACTATCATTGGTTCTTGGTCCTCAGAGAGGTCAGTAGACGGGAGGGCCAGTAGGGGGGGGGGCTGGAGAGCACGGCATGGCCTACTCTCCGCGCGGCCAGAAGTCTTACGCTCCGCAGCTCGTTCCCTCAGACGGTTGTCAAGGTTAATGGCCAGGGAGATACACTCATGCAGCGTGGAGGGTTTCTCCAGGGGGGCCAGCTCGTTCTGCAGGCTAGGGCTCAAACTCCTCACGAATATACTACTCAGGGACGCATCTTCCCACCCGACCTCCATAGCTACGACCCAGAAGTCAACAGCGTAATCGGCGACTGCCCTCGACCCCTGCCAAAGGTTTAACAGGCGAGAGGTGAGTACATCTTCCCAGTTCGGGTGACTAAATACTTCCTGAAATTCCTGGGTGAATTGAACATATGTCATAGAAGCATAATTGGCCCTAGCCATAACCGCATAAGCCCATGCTAAAACCCGCCCCTGTAACAGATTGATCAGAATCAGAATCAGAATCAGAATCAGGTTTATTGCCATTGTTCATGTAGTACACAACCTAGGAATTTGTCTCGGTACAATGCTGCAACATTAAACATGATAGGATAAGAGAAATAAACTATACATGTAATAAAGTGTAGGATAAGATTAAGTGATACTGGTCAACAGTTAAAATATATATTAGCCAGCAACAGATACTGTGGAGAACTATATAGTGCAGTCGGTAATGCAGGAAGAAAAACAGTGATGATTGACATGAGTCTGGTTGAGCTGCTGTACATGGTGCACGAGAGTCAATAAGTCACTTAGTGTTCAGCAGTCTAATGGCAGAGGGGAAGAAGCTGTTCATGTGACGGGAGGTTTTAGTCTGGATGGACCGAAGTCTTCTACCTGAGGGGAGGGGGGCAAACAGTACGTGACCAGGGTGTGAGGGATCGGCTATGATCCGGCCAGCACGCCTCCGGGTCCTGGAGATGTACAGATCCTGGAGAGATGGGAGCTTGCAGCCGATCACCTTCTCAGCAGTGCGCACGACGCGCTGCAGCCTTAGTCTGTCCCTGGCAGTGGCTCCTGCGTACCACACGGTTATGGAGGTGGTGAGGATGGACTCGATGATGGCTGTGTAGAACTGCACTAACATCTTGGTGGGTAGCTTGAGCTTCCTCAGCTGCCGCAGGAAGAACATCCTCTGCTGGGCTTTTTTGATGAGTGAGCTGATGGTCAGCTCCCATTTGAGGTCCCTGGTGATGGTAGTGCCTAGGAAGCGGAAGGAATCAGCAGTGGTGATGGGAGAGCCTGAGAGGGTGAAGGGGGGCAGAGGAGTAGTGACTTTCCTGAAGTCTACAATCATCTCCACTGTCTTCAGAGCGTTCAGCTGCAGGTTGTTATTGCTGCACCAGGACGCCAGCTGGGCCACCTCTCTCCTGTAGGCGGACTCGTCGCCGTTGGAGATGAGCCCGATGAGGGTGGTGTCGTCCGCAAACTTGATCAACTTGACAGACTGGTGGCTGGAGGTGCAGGAGTTGGTGTAAAGGGAGAAGAGTAGGGGGGAAAGTACACAGCCCTGGGGTGATCCGGTGCTGATGCTAGTATAGTCTGAGACAGTCTTTCCCAGCCGCACATGCTGCCTCCGGTCCGTCAGGAAGTCGATGATCCACCTGCAGAGGGAGTCAGGCACGTTGAGCAGGGACAGCTTGTCCCGGAGCAGAGCGGGGCGGATGGTGTTGAATGCGGAGCTGAAGTCCACAAACAGGATCCTGGCGTAGGTTCCCGGGGAGTCCAGGTGCTGCAGGATGGAGTGGAGGGCCAGGTTGACTGCATCGTCTACAGACCTGTTGGCTCGGTAGGCAAACTGCAGCGGGTCCAGGAGAGGGGTGGTGATGGACTTGAGGTGGGACAGGACCAGGCGCTCAAAGGACTTCATGACTACAGAGGTGAGCGCTACAGGTCTGTAGTCATTAAGTCCAGTGATCCGTGGCTTCTTGGGGACAGGGATGATGGTGGAGGATTTGAGGCAGGACGGCACGTGGCATAACTTAAGGGAGGTGTTAAAAATGTCTGTGAAGACAGGAGCCAGCTGTTTCGCACAGAGTCTCAGGGTGGAGGGAGACACGCCGTCTGGGCCGGGGGCCTTGCGCGGGTTCAGTCTGGAGAACTGTTTGAGCACATCCTGCTCACTGATGATAAGGGGAGGGGGGGAGGAGGGGGGGGTGCCTTAAATGAAATAGCTAATGCGGCTCTGGTCAGTGGGAAAATCTCCGGGAACCTGTTGGAACACGATTTCGCACTGCATGAGCAACCCCCTGGCTTCTCCCAACACCCCTTCAAAACGGGCGGGAGTAGGAACGGGAGTGAGCCGACTAGTGGAACCTGTAGAGTGAGGGCTAAGCGAAGAGCTAGTGGTGAAGCTAGCTGTAGAATTAGCGGGAGCTGAGGAGCTAGCTGGTGCTGTGGGCAACCCCTGTAGGCTAGCTAAGTGATCTAACCTATCGGTGATGTGGGTTAGCTGAGTTAGCATCACCTGTTGTTGGTATGCTAATTGGTCTACCCGAGCCTCAAGATGGTTAATACGGCGCACGAGTGCGCTGTCTGCCAGGTCACTTTGGCGGAGTCGCACTGACATGGTTCAGGTGACCCACAGAACAGACACGACTCAGGGTTAACACAATTAACGTACTTTATTTGTTAACGTGAGTGATTGGGTGCGTGAATGCGATTATATGGTGTAATGTTGTGTAGTGCAATCCGTGTATTCCAGCTGGGCCGGCAGAGCACCGTACAGACTGGCAACCCTGTAAAGAGACAAGGGCCGTTAGCTTACAGTACACCTATGCAGCACATCAGATGTTATAGTGCTTACTGTCAACAGATGTTGAAGCGTCTTAGATTATTTGTTTATTTGACAGGGACAGTGCAATAAACATAGACAATTAATCAATGACAATCAATCTGATGTGTTGCACAAAGAGTGTATAGCTATTAGCTAATTTGCAACTCTTGTCCCTGCCACCCTTCAGGTGGCACCGAAGCTGCAGCCAGTGAGACAGTGTCTGCGGGCAGGTTAGCTGGAGGTGGAATAAAAGTCCGCCGCCTGGAGGGAGAAGGAGGTCCGCCGTTACGGGTTCCACCTGTGCACAGGGGAATGGACAGGTTTAGAAGCAATAACGCTTACTTGGTTGTTGGTCCGGGCAAAACTGACTCGGACATCGTACCGCTGGGCTTGGAAGCTGATGGCAGGAGAATTCAGTGCAGGGAAGCACAGAGGCAGGGTGTGGTGTGATTCACGGAAAGAATCAGACGACTCTGCGCCCAGCACTGGTCCTGATGGGAATAAATAGGGCCGCAGAAGATGACAGGCAGGTGCGTACACAGGTGCCGTGATTGGTGGCCATGACAACCAGAAAAAAAAATACTAAAGTGTAACATTTATCAGGTGTATTTGTTTGAATGATGTATTTCCTGTCAAGTCCATAGTTACGGGCGAAAAGATGAAATGTACTCTCTAATGTACAGTGGATATAAAACGTCTGCACACCCCTGTTCAAAGGCCAGGTTTTTGTGATGTAAAAAATGAGACCAAGATAATCATTTCAAAACTTTTTCCACCATTAATGTGACCTATAATCTGTGCAACCCAATTGAAAAACAAGCTGAAATCTTCTAAGGGGAAAAATTAAAAACTTACAATAACCTGTTTCCATAAATATGCACACCCTTAAACTAATACTTTGTTGCAGCACCTTTGGCTTTTATTACAGCACTCAGTCTTTTGGGGCAGGAGTCTATCAGCATGGCACATCTTGATGTGCCAATATTTGCCCACTCTTCTTTGCAAAAACGCTCACAATCTGTCAGATTGTGAGGGCATCTCCTGTGCACAGCCCTCTTCAGATCACCCCACAGATGTTCGATCGGATTCAGGTCTGGACTGTGGCTGGGCCATTCCAAAACCTTAATCTTCTTCTGGTGAAGCCATTGTTTTGTTTATTTGGATGTCTGGTTTGGGTCATTGTCGGGCTGAAAGATGCAGTTCCTCTTTTCTTGAGCTTTCTAGCAAAAGCCTGAACGTTTTGTGCCAACACTGGTATTTGGAACTGTTCATAATTCCCTCCACCTTGACTAAGGCGCAGATCCAGCTGAAAAAAAACAGCCCCAATGCATGATGCTGCCACCACCATGCTTCACTTTAGGTATGGTATTCTTTTGGTGATGAGCAGTGTTGTGTTTGCGCCAAATATACCTTTTGGAATTATGGCCAAAAAGTTCAACCTTGTTTTCATCGGACCATAACACATTTTCCCACATGCGTTTGGGAGATTTCAAATGTGTTTTTGCAAAATGTAGCCGGGATTGGATGTTTTTCTTCGTAAGATAAGGCTTCCGTCTTGCCACCCTACCCCATAGCCCAGACATATGAAGAAGACGGGAGATTGTTGTCACGTACTAAACAGCCAGTACTTGCCAGATATTCCTGCAGCTTCTTCAATGTTGCTATCGGCCTCTTGAAGCCTCCCAGTTTTCTTCTCGTCTTTTCATCAGTTTTGGAGGGATGTCCAGTTCTTGGTAATGTCACTGTTGTGCCATATTTTCTCTACTTGACGATGATTGTCTTCACTGTGTTCCATGGTATATTTAATGCCTTGGAAATTCTTTTGTACCCTTCTCCTGACTGATGCCTTTGAACAATGAGATCCCTCTGATGCTTTGGAAGCTCTCTGCGGACCATGGCTTGTGCTGTAAGATGTGACTACAAAAATGTCAGGAAAAGCCTACTAGCACAGCTGAACTTTATTTGGGGTTAATCAGAGGCACTTTAAATGGTGGCAGGTGTGTGATGACTCCCATTTAACATGAGTTTGAATGTGAATGATTAATTCTGAACACAGCCACATCCCCAGTTATAACAGGTTGTGCATGTTTATGCAATCAGGTTATTGTAAGTGTTTTATTTTTCCCCTTAAAAGATTTCAGTTTGCTTTTCAATTGGGTTGTTCAGGTTATAGGTCACATTAATGGTGGAAAAAGTTTTGAAATGATTTATGTTGGTCCCATTTTTTTTTATATCACAGAAACCTGGCATTTGAACAGGGGTGTCTAGACTTTCTATATCCACTACAATCCAAATCCTATCATATGAAGAAATAGAAACTAACAACTATTTACTGAACCAGAATAGAAGAGCAGTAACTCCAATACTGCTTTATATGAAATAAATTTATACATTAACTCATTATTAAGAAGGACCAGTTTTCTCTCTTTGTAAGCACTTTCATTATGTTTTCTCTTGGCCACAATCAAATTCTAGTATTTTTTTTTGTATTATTAGCGAAAACAAGTCACAGGCATGTAAAAAATACTGTGTGGTATGCATGCATATTATATAATAATATAGTGTATTGACTGTATGACAACACTCTACTGATGTGTCAATATTTAAGCAATATTAAACAAGAGGAAGGGTGGTAGAGTGAAGGAACAGTGTAATATTGGTTTTTATATAACAGTGCCAAAAACACTAATTATTGACAATTAAACATGACAAAAGATTATGATTTTGTTTATTTATTTAACCAGTTTTTTTGCTCTGTCAAGAAAGCTAGTCCATCCCAAATGTACCCACAGTTAACTGTTGCTAAGCACCTCCATTAGCTTAATATAGAATAGGCTTATTGTTATTTTACACCATGTACAATGTAATGAGATGTTGCACTTTGCAGAAGTCATTGATTATATACATACCCAGTTCTCGTAAGCCAGTTTTGTGGCTCATGTGACTCCTGCAGGCTGCTCGTTGGTCTGTTAGCTAAGTAGGGGCAGCAGTGACTCAGAAGGTAGAGCAGGTCGTCTAAAAACCGGATGGTTGGCGGTTCGAATCCCGCTCTCCCCAGATATCCTGCCGGCAAGACACCTGACCCACCTTTCCTCCAGTGTTCATAACACTGGGTATGAATGTGTATAAATGTTCGGTGGTAGCCAGAGAGGCCATTGGCACAGATTGGCAGCCACGTTTCCATCAGCCTGCCCCAGGGCAGCTGTGGCTACAGAAGTAGCTTGCCACTACCATTGTCTGTCTGGAGTGAACTACTTCCGGCGCCACACGAGTCGGCTGCCTTTTTGCAACAGCGGCTCAATTCTAAGTTTTTTCTTCCTATTTCTTATTTACTATCTGGCTTCTCTCGCTAAATTTTCTGATCCGGCAACACCTTTATCCATCACGGACACACAGATCGCCCCAAATGTCTCCTGAGCTGGCGGACGGAGCCACTGTTTATAGCAGGAGACAGTACAACAGGGACCAGCTGTTAGCACTTAACCGCCCCACAGTGCAAACACAAAAACTCGACATACCAGGAGAAATAAGATGGAAACGGCATGGATGTCGAGCTGGAGTAAGACGGCGGGCGAGGAATATAAGGTACAGACCCGTCCTCCCATCCGTTATTATGGGGAACGTTCGATCGCTACTCAATAAGACAGATGAACTGGCGGCTATGTCCTGCTATGAGAGTGTCTTCAGAGAGATTAGCATGATGTTGTTTACTGAGACGTGGCTAACAGAACTAGCAACAGATGCTAACATTGAACTGGAGGGTTTCCACGCAAAACGGGAAGACCGGACACCAGACAGTGAGAAGGCAAGGGGCGCAGGAGTGATGTATGTTAATAACAGCTAGTGTAAACCAGGACACATCACGGTTAAAGAGCAACACTGCAGCAAAGACATGGAGTTGCTAGCTGTTAGCATGCGGCCTATTTACCTCCCAAGGGAATACTCACATGTGATTTGCATTGTTATTTATGCAAATCCGACGGCTAACGCTGGGGCAGCACGTGATATCATCCACTCAGTAACTGGCAGGCTTCTGACAGAACACCCAAATGCTCTACTCCTCATCTCCGGTGATTTTAACAATATCTCACTATCCCCCATTCTGTCCACATTCACTCAGTATGTCACATGCCACACCAGAGACAATAAAACACTGGTCTTATTCTATGCAAACACTAAGGAGGCATACACCTCATCACCACTCCCCCCAATCGGGAGATAGGATCACAACTTGGTTCATCTCCTGCCGGTGTACAAACCCCTAGTACACAGAAAACCTCCGGTTAGGCGCACAGTGAAGATTTAGTCTGAGGAGGCAATGGACACTCTAAAGGACTGTTTTGAAATCACTGCCTGGGAGCAGTTCTGCATTCCACACGGTGAGGACATCGACGGCCTCACTCACACCATCACGGACTACATCAACATCTGTGTGGACAACACCGTACCCACCAAGATCATACGGCATTGCTTGAACAACAAACCCTGGATCAACCCTGAGATAAAATCACTACTGAGAGAGAAGAAGAGGATCTTCAAGTTGGGCAACAGGGAGATGCTGAAGTCCATACAGAGGGAGCTAAGGAGGAAGATCAGAAAAGGCAAGGACAGCTTCAGGAAGAAGATGGAGGACAAGCTGCAACAGAGCGACATCGGCGGGGTCTGGAGAAACTTCAAAACCATCTCTGGGCTCCAGAATACCTCCTCCCATGCCACGGGGGGCAGGGAGTGGGTGAATAATCTGAACCTGTTTTTAATAGGTTTGACCAACCGCCCTCCCCTCCACCTGCACAACAACCACTGCTGCCTCTACCATCATCGGGACCTGCTGTACACCCCCCCTGCACCAACACCCCCCCACTCCCAGAACACAGCCCCCCAACCTGACCCTCACTAAGACCCAGGTGTGGGCGGAGCTGAGGAAGAGCAAGGTGAGGAAGGCCTCGGGTCCGGACTGCATCAGCGCGAAGCTCCTCAAGTCCTGCACAGACCAGTTGTGTGGGATTGTGGAGCACATCTTCAACCTGAGCCTGAAACTGGGGAGGGTACCACAGTTTTGGAAAACATCTTGTGTGGTACCCGTACCAAAGACTTCCCACCCTAGAAACCTGAACAGCTACAGACCAGTGGCCCTGACGTCTCTCCTGATGAAGGCCTTGGAGAGACTGCTCCTTGCTCACCTCCGCCCCCTGGTGGGACCAGCGATGGATCCACTCCAGTTCGCCTACCAGCATGGCATCGGGGTGGAGGATGCAGTGATCTTCCTCCTTCACTGTTCCCTGTTCCACCTGGAGAAGCCTGGGAATGCAGTGAGGATCATGTTCTTTGACTTCTCCAGTGCTTTCAACACCATCCAACCGATGATCCTGAGGGACAAGCTGCTGTGTGCAGGGGTGGACCAGCACCTGTCATCGTGGATCCTGGACTACCTCACAAACCGGCCACAGTTTGTGAGAACCCGGGATTGTGTGTCCGACACGATTATCGGCAGCACGGGGGGCCCTCCCTTCCTGTTCACCCTTTATACTGCGGACTTCTCACACAACACAACACACTACCATTTACAAAAGTTCTCTGACGACTCTGCGATCGTTGGCCTCATCTTCAATGGAGAAGAAATTGATTACAGAGGACTTATCCAGGACTTCATGGACTGGTGCCATCGGAACTGCCTCCAGATCAACACAAGAAATACTAAGGAGCTGGTGGTGGACTGCCACAGGCAAGGACAACCCCTCACAGCACCAGTAAACATCCAGGGAACAGACATTGAGATGGTGACATCCTACAAGTACCTGGGTGTTCATCTGAACAATAAACTAGACTGGTCACACAATATCGACGCACTCTACAAGAAGGGACAGCGCAGGCTGTTCCTACTGAGGAGGCTCAGGTTTTTTGGTGTACAAGGGGTGCTCCTGAAGACCTTCTACGATTCGGTGGTGGCATCAGCCATCACTTTTGGAGTGGTCTGCTGGGGCAGTGGCGTTACAGCAGCCGATAGGAAGAGACTGAACAAACTGATCAAGAAAGCTAGCTCTGTCCTGGGGCAGCGCCTTGACCCAGTGGAGGAGATAGGAGAGAGAAGGATGGTGGCTAAGCTGTCATCTCTGCTGGAGTCTGAGTCCCACCCTATGCAGGACATACTGAATGCACTGAGGAGCTCATTTAGCAGTAGGCTACATCATCCTAGGTGCGTGACCGAGAGGTTTCGCAGGTCCTTCCTACCTACGACTGCAGAGATAGAAACAAAACTTGACGACCTAATAGTATTGAAGTACTGAATGCAAAAAATGCAACAGACTTACACAAAATGGTCACCTCCAGTATACAACTAGGACAGTATATTGTAAATTGCAACAGAGGGTGACAATATGTATGGGTACATATTCATGCTATGTGGGGTAACTAAATAGACTGTTATGCTGTTTATTCCATCTAGCTACAATGCTCCGCACTGTGTATATATTCATTCATTCATTCATCTTCTTCCACTTAATCCTTTTTCGGGTCGTGGGGGGGCTGGATCCTATCCCAGCATCTTTTGGGCGAGAGGCAGGGTACACCCTGGACAGATCGCCAGTCCATCGCAGGGCCAGCACAGAGAGACAGACAACCTTTCACTCTCACAGTCATACCTAAGGACAATTTAGAATCCCCAGTTTTGATGCCAATTAACCTAACTTGCATGTTTTTGGCATGTGGGAGGAAACCGGAGAAATCCCGGAGTAAACCCACGCAGATACGGGGAGAACATGCAAATTCCACACATCACTGTTGGTCGGGGGCTGGGATCGAACCCAGGATCCCCTGGCCAAGGGTGAGTTGCTGTGCTGCCACAGTGCTAACCACTCCGCCACCGCGCCGCCCCACTGTGTATATATATAATTTATATATTTATGTGTACATATACGTATATATTCACTGCTCTTATTTTTCTCATCTTCTAAATTATTGCTCTGAGTGTTGCCATCCCTGTGCTGTTGCAATCCTGGAATTTCCCCGTTGTGGGACTAATAAAGGCTTATCTTATCTTATCTTATCTTATCTTATAATGTATCTATTTGTAAAGCGCTGTATAAATCTGATGCATTATTATTATTACAAGTGGATGATTGAAAATCCAACTTTACCTCATCCATTTGTTGTCTTCTTATCTGTAGTTAGCAGATGAGTTTATGGAGTAAGCAGTTACTAGCTAACCATAATTTAGTTTCTGCCATAGAAATTTTTTCTTCTTCTAGGCATGTTCATATGAAATAAAGACTCTATGATATCTTCTTCTAGGCATGTTCATATGAAATAAAGACTCTATGATATGTGCTATTGTTGGCTAACCAGGTTGATAAATTCAACTTCATTTTGTTTGGAACAGATGTGACATTTGTTAATATGGAGCTGACGTGATGGCTTTTTTCCCCTGGATGTTTACAAGATGTCAGGTAGCACATCCAGGTCGTGGAGGTTTGGATTTTGAGGACTATGTCTTTTCAAAGAGTGCCCCGCTGTGGAAATTACAGTATACAACACAGCATTACAATTCTCTCATACTATGAGAAGCCACTAACAGCTACTGAGATTTGAATATTATTAGAACACCTCTGAGGCAGAGTGTTGTATCTGTGAAACATCTGGGGGCAGTTATTACGGACTTGTAACTCTTGGAATCCTTATTGTCCAATCAAATTACTCAATCGGAGCTGCTGTATAATTATTTAATAATATAATCATTAGGTGGCAGTTACCTGTTTAGTAATTATTAATGAAGCTTACAGACACATTTCTCCATGTCTGAAATTAAGTTCTTGCCTAGTGAAATATCCAATTTTTTAAGCTGGCGTAGTTAGCAAAAATTGTGTGGCCACTGTTTCTGGGCAACACCATGAAAAGAGAGGGTGGGAATATACCTCGGAGCTGAACCAGCCAATGCCTGGTAATGAAAGAAAGAACATACAAGTGAATTCAAATCCGTGAACTGAAATGTAACTCAAACAGTACAACCAAATGCAAAGTACCTTTTTGTAAATTTATCCAAGTAAGAGTGAAATTACTTGAGCAAAAACCACTTTGATAAAGTACATTTTTGTGAAGAAGTCATAAATCACCCTTCAGGGCAGAGAGGAGAGATCCATGCACTGGACATCAGTCTGTGACATTTATTAACAAGAACAAGATCATGCTAGATCGTGACAGTTACTTGAGTACCTGTAAGAGTAAATGGAAGTAGTTACTATATGCCTCTGATTCTATTAGAGTGCTAAGAAAACGACAGTCGACAGTCGACAGACAGAAAACGACAGTCTTTAAACATGATTTGTATATATTGTAACACTGGCAAAAATAAAGTGGAAACAAATAAGGACAAATAAACCCAAATATGTAACTAGCAAAACTACACTTGAATGAAAACAGGAAAATAAATCATACAAAGAAACAATTGTGAAAACAAACTAGAAATAACATCACAGACAAAGAACTCCAAAATACAATATTATACAAATAAGGAAAAACAAAAAGGCAAAGAGACAAAGCACGGTGAAATCCCCCCATGCTAGATCGTAACAGAGCCCCCCCCTTCCCCAAGGGGTGGATACCAGACACCCCGGGCAACATCAAAAGATGACAAGAACCCACCCACACTAAGAACCCACCCCACCAAAAGACAAGAAAACAACCCCACCCTGGGCGGGAGGTGGGGGACCCAGGCATGGAGGGACCGAAAGAAACCAGAGAAAAAAATAAGAACTCCCATGACTCAAACCCCAGCAAAACCCAGGCTAGGAGAAAAGAAAAAACCCTGCTCAGGATTCACACCAGACAAAACCAGGGACTTAGCCCCCCTAGACCAAAGAGCTAGACTGTTCCGGTGGCCGTCCGACACTGGGCAAAGGAGAAGGGACCACAACATCCTCAGGCAGAGGAGAGGGAACCACGACGGCATCTGGCAAAGAAGGAGGAACCACAACGGTGTCTGGAAAAGGAGGGGGAACCACAACGGCATCTGGAAAAGGAGGAGGAACCACAACGGTGTCAGGCTAAAGAGGGGGAACCACGGAACCACAACTCCCTCGGACTGGCCTGTAGCACCCTCGGTGGTTGCGGACTGGGACACCTCAGCACCTGCGGTGGTCCTGGACTGGGACATACAGTAGCAGCACCCGTGGTGGCTCCAGGCTGGAGCAAAGCTGCACCCGCGGTGGCTCCAGGCTGGAGCCAAGCTTCACCCGCGGTGGCTCCAGGCTGGAGCCAAGCTGCACCTGCGGTGGCGCCGGGCTGTAGCAAAACAGCACCAGTGGAGGCTCCGGACTGGAGCATAGCAGCACCCGCGTTGGCACCGGGCTGGAGCCACCGGGGGTGCAGCTCTGCTCCAGGCCCCAGATTGGGCCAGAGCTGCACCCTCGGAGGTCCCGGACTGGAACTGAGCACCTGTGACAACCTCAGCATGAAGAGTTTGACCCATGGTGATCTTTGGCGGCGAGCCTAGACCCACGGAGACTTCTGGCAAAGCTGAGTGATCCTTAGTGACCATGGAGAAAAGCTCAGACGGGAGAGGCGGAGAAACAGGGTCAGGGTCACTGGCGGCAGTGGAGCCTGACAAGGTGAGCTCAGGTGCAGCTGATGACTGCACCTGGCTCTCTCCACCAAGATCCAGACAAGATCTCTCTAACACAGAAACAATGAAAACAAAGGTGAGCACTTGCCTGAGCTCGAGCTCCACCGCCGTCCAGGACTTCATCGATCCAGACAACAACTCCTCGGGCCCGGCCCTCTGGAGTTCCAACTCAAACTCTGCTGTGGCAGCCCCAGCAGCAGGCATGGTGGTGGATGCAGTCCTGAGACCCCCCCATCGAAGTGGCCCATGAAGGTGGCTTGCCCAGCGTGGACACGGGAGGTCGACTTCTTGCTGGCGCTGGATCCTGTTCTGCTGAGGCCAGGGGATGCTCCATCTTCGCCACAGGCTTCGGCTCAATCGCAGCGCTCTCCCTCCATCTAGACTGTGGCTGCAAGGTTGTGATCAGCTCCTCCAGAGCCACAGGCTCCTCCATCATCCGGCGGCTCAAACCCAGGGGCCAGTGGACACTCAGGGGAAAAAGTAGGAGACACGAAGAGAGCAGGTGAACAGTCTAAAGCTTCAGCAGGCAGTGAGGACTCAGAGGACTGCCTAGTCTGAGCCTCACCACCAGGAATCAGGCAAGATAATTCATGTCTAGATAAATGAGAGTGAAAACACACGTGCCGGAGTTCCTGGGAAGCGATGTATTCTCCTGTAGCTGTTTGAGAATCAGCCATCTCCGTGACTTCAGTGGTTGTGGGTCCCTCAGTGGAACATGGAGGAGCCGCCCCTGCCAACACGGTGATGGGCGGAGCCTGGGAGGAAACGTCCGACCCCTCAGCAGCCTGAATGTCGAGGAGAAGCAGGAAACAGCAGCTGTGGACAAAGAGGAAGCTGGCGGAACAGCCGGAGAGGAAAAACACAAAGACGGTACTGCTGTGGGAGTCTTCTGCCTCGGAGAGAGAAAAACTGCTGCCTGAGAGGTGGAGGTGTTCCTCCGGCAAGATCTCCCTGGGCGACGGCGGGGAAAGGGAGGCAGAGAAGTCAGCTCCTGGAGAGGTGGAAGAGGTCCTGGGGAGACCTCCTTCAGCTCCTGGGCGAGATCTGGGAGGAGCCATGGTTTATATTCTCGTAGGAGCTCTGTCTCTGCTAATTCGACCCGCCTGTGCTCCTCCAGCTCCTCGGCTGATAGTGTGGGCCACAGTTCAGGAGCAGAAGGCGGGGCTGCTGTGTCAGGGCAAGATGGTGTTTATTCAGGACCTCCGAGGACTGTCTGGTGGATGGGCGAGGGTTCAGGTTCCGGACAGGATGAGCTGGTCTTCCACCCCCGGGTGCACTTCTTCTTGAGCCCCGGTGGCGCTGAAGAGAAGTCCCTCGCCTGGGCACAGAGTTTGTGGTGTGTGTTGACAACCGAGATGAGGAAAAGTGTGAGGCCCGGGTAGCTCCAGAGACTGGGATGAGCCTCTATCACCTGGGCCATGCCATCCACGAACCTCCAAACCTCCACACCTCCACGGAGGAGTGGGAGGCTACAGCCCCTGAGGCAAAATGGGCGATGAGTGTAGCCGCCACACACGCCTCCTCGCTCAGCCCCAGCACTGAAAAATCCAAGGCAGCAGACATAACCAAACTCCAGGTAAAAAAACAAAAACTGGAGGAAGTAGAAGGAAAAGGCTACCTTCGCTGCCGCTAGTGAATTAAGTTGGCTGGGTTAGTTTCTGACCATGTCAGCTACCAGAAATCGCCAAAACCCCAGTGAGAGAAACAAAAAAAACACAAACTGCAGCAGCTGAATCTCTAACTGGCCGGAGTTTTCTGTCATAAATCACCCTTCAGGGCAGAGAGGAGAGATCCACGTGCTGGAATGCAGTTTGTGATATTTATTAACAAGAACACAAAATCCCCAAACAGTGCATCAACAGAAAATCCAAAGTGAAATACAAAGCAAACTTACAGCACACCAGAAAAGAGCCAGGATTCTGGTGGAGACAATAACTGAGACTCCGGCAAAGAGAAATGAAAATAACAGCCCTTAAATAAGGCTAGAAACAATCAAACACAAATAGTAACTGGTGTGAATCACAGGAGTGGACTGGGGAGAAAATGACAATCAGCTGTGAGTCATGAGGAGAGGAGATGGGGCTGACAGTTTGACAGGAGAACCGCCCTCAACCAGGGAAAAGACCCGGAAGTGCCCCTGACCACTGCAACGCCTGAGAGAGAAAGAAAGAGAAGACACTGGCAAAAATAAAGTGGAAACAAATAAGGACAAATAAACCCAAATATGTAAATAGCAAACTACACTGAATGAAAACAGGAAAATAAATCATACAAAGAAACAATTGTGAAAACAAACTAGAAATAACATCACAGACAAAGAACTCCAAAATACAATATTATACAAATAAGGAAAAACAAAAAGGCAAAGAGACAAAGCACGGTGAAATCCCCTCATGCTAGATCGTGACAGTTTCTTGAGTACATGTAACAGAGTAAATGGAAGTAGTTACTATATGCCTCTGATTCTATTCGAGTGCTAAGAAAATGACAGTCTTTAAACATGATTTGTATATATTGTAACACAAAATCAAACTTTTAAAATTTCTACAGTGGTGTGAAAAAGTGTTTTCCCCCTTCCTGTTTTGTTTTGTTTTTTTGTATGTTTGTCACCTTTACATGTTTCAGATCCATTCATTCATTCATTCATCTTCTTCCGCTTAATCCTTTTCGGGTCGCGGGGGGGCTGGAGCCTATCCCAGCATCTTTGGGCAAGAGGCAGGGTACACCCTGGACAGATCGCCAGTCCATCGCAGATGTTTCAGATCATCAAACAAATTTAAATATTAGACAAAGATGACACAAGTAAACACAAAATGCAGTTTTTAAATGGAGGGGTTTATTATTAAAGGGAAAAAATCCATACCTACATGGCTCTGTGTGAAAAAGTGATTGCCTCATAAACCTAATAACTGGTTGGGCCTGTCATGAATGAGGATGATGGTCAGCCCCGTTCTTTGACTTGTGGCTGCAGTTTTCATTGTTTGGTAGTGTTTCTAGCTGGCAGATCTTTGGAGCCCCTGTCCTGGGCTCTCTGCCACTCTGCCTCTCCCACTCCTGGCATCCACCTGTGCCTGTCATCATTGTTTTTATTATTTATTCTTTCTACATTTATTCTTTCTACAGTGCCAAAGATCTACATCTTTGGCACTGATCGAACTTATAGAAGAAATTACTAGTTGTATAGACAAAAAAAAGGTTGCTGTAGGAGTATTTATAGACTTAAAGAAAGCTTTTGACACCATTGACCACAGAATACTTCTAAGGAAACTGGAAAGGTATGGGATAAGAGGGGTAGGACTGAGTTGGGTGGAAAGTTATTTAAGTAACAGACAACAATTTGTACAAATTGGAGAGCACAAATCACCCTGCATGGACATCACTTGTGGTGTGCCCCAGGAGTCAGTTTTGGGACCCAAACTCTTTATCTTGCATATAAATGACATATGCCAAGTATCAAAAATTCTGAAATTTATTTTGTTTGCGGATGACACAAATATCCTTTGCACTGGTATTTAAGTGATTTCTTGATTGAGAACAGGTGTGGCAGCAATCAGACCTGGGTGTGGCTAGAGAAATTGAACTCAGTGTTCCAAAGATGTGATAAGCCACAGTTAATTTATGGTTTAACGGGGGGGGGGGGGGGGTCACTTTTTCACACAGGACCATGGATTTTTTTTACCCTTACTAAGAAACACCTTCATTTAAAAACTGCATTTTGTGTTTACTTGTCTTATTTTGTCTAATATTTAAATTTGTTTGATGATTGCAAACATTTAAGTGTGACAAACATACAAAAAAAATGAGAACCCAGGAAGGGGACAAACACTTTTTTACACCACTGTATATTCATAACTTGAACAATCATCTGGGGAAGGTAAGATTATATTATACACTATACTATACTGGGAAATACTAAACTACCCTTACAAATTACTTGAAAAGAATTGAGTTAATGTATTGTGCAAGAGGGATAATTCAGTACTACTGCGTATTCATATATTGTTCTGAGGTAACTCATCCTACATCCGAGGCAGACTGATTTCCTTCCACTGGGCATTAAAAAAAAAAGAGTTCTTTTTTTTAAATCCTACAATGTTTTATTTTTTTCATTTAAATGAAAATGCGTTGCAATAAAAATCTCTTCGCTATCTGTGAGGCTGAATCACCTCCCTGCTTGTTGGGCATCTGCATTAAGGTTGATACAGCGACTGTATTTACTACTGGGGGATATCATATGAGTCGGGTAAGCCGGGAGGGATGATATCAGCTTTTGCTTGAGCCTCCACTACGTGGGGAGACAGTTGTAAGAACTGTACACCTGTCTCATTAGGAGAACCATGCTGTTGACCCAGTGTATTAGCCTGGGCCCAATCCTGGCAGATCTGAACAGGCTTCCCTAAGCCTCTCATATGGATAAATCTTCCCCTGAGCCACCATGACAAGGATGTAGCACAATGGAAAACCAGGCCATGCTAACACATCATTATGCTCTCCCAAACAGATACAGATTATGACTGAAGCTGGGTTTTGTTTGTTTATTGGCAACATTACTGTCAAATTATTGCCTTTACTGGCAGGCACTACAAGAAGCTATTCACACACACATACACATATAAAAGCTTGCTTGCTTACACAGACACTGTACAAACACAGTTGCAGTGCTGTGAAAAAAATATTTGTCCCCTTCCTGATTTCTTATATTTTTGCATATTTGTCACACTTAAATGTTTCAGATCATCAAACAAATTTTAATATTAGACAATGATAACCCAAGTAAATATGAAATACAGGTTTGTTTGTTTTTTTTAAATGGTGAGTTAATTTATTAAGGGAAAAAAGCTATCCAAACCTACCTGGCCCAATGTGAAAAAGTAATTGTCCCCCTCCTTGTTACATCATGAATAAACAATGAATAACCACATTTTTTGGAAAGCTGAGTTCAATTTCACTAACCACACCCAGGCCTGATTACTGCCAGACCTGTTGAGCCAAGAGATCATTTAAATAGAACCTGCCTGACAAAGTGAGGTAGGCTAAAATATCTCAAAAAGCAACTCATCATGCCTCGATCTAAAGAAATGCAAGAACAGATGAGAAGCAGAAACCCAGAACAACATCTAAAGAACTGCAGGCCTCACTTGCCTCAGTTTGGACACTGGTCCATGATTCAACAATAAGAAGGAGAATGGGTAAAAATGGCATGCATGAGTAAGTTCCAAGGTAAAAACCACTGCTGACCTAGAAGAACACAAAGGCTCATCTCACATTCTGTCAAAAAATATCTTGATGATCCCCACAACATTTGGAAAATGATTGACAAGACAAAAATCAAACTTTCTGGAAGGGGTGCGTCCCATTAAAATAATTCAATTCAATTCAATTCAATTCAACTTTATTTATATAGCGCCATTTCACAACAACAGTCATCTCATAGCACTATCAACTGTAGGGGGGAACCCCCACAGTTGCAGAAAGACCTCAGCAATCGGGTGATCCCCTGTGAGCAAGCACTTGGCGACGGTGGAGAGGAAAAACTCCCTTTTAACAGGAAGAAACCTCCAGCAGAACCAGGCTCAGGGAGGGGCAGTCATCTGCTGCGACTGGCTGGGGGGTGAGGGGACAGAGAAGATGAAAAGAACAGACATGTAGAGAGCAAACAGCACGATGGGGACTCAATCTATGGGAGAGAACAAACAAATGTTAATGACCAGCAAAAAAAAATATTTCATAGAGAGTGAGGAAAGGAGTGAGGCCCAGTGCATTACTGGAGGTCCCCCGGCTGACTAAACCTATTAGCAGCATAACTAAGGGAGGGTTCAGAAACACATGATCCCTCCCTAATTGTAGGCTATATCAAAAAGGTAGGTTTTAACCCTAATCTTAAAAACAGAGATCGAGTCTGACTCCCGAATCCAGATTGGCAGCTGATTCCACAGGAGAGGAGCTTGATAACTGAAGGCTCTGCCTCCCATTGTACTTTTGGAGATTCTAGATATTACAAGTAGTCCTGCATTTTGGGAGCGTAGTGCTCTGTTAGGATAATACGGTAGTATCAGATCTTTTAAATAAAGAGGAGCCTGATTGTTTAGAGCTTTGTAAGTAAGAAGAATGATTTTAAACTTAATTCTAAACTCTATGGGAAGCCAGTGAAGGGAGGCCAGAACCGGAGAGATATGATCTCTCTTTCTAGTACCTGTTAAAACTCTTGCTGCAGCTGAAGACTTTTTAAAGATGTTTTAGGACAACCTGATAATAAAGAATTACAATAATCTAATCTCGAGCTAACAAAAGCGTGGATCAGCTTCTCAGCATCACTCTGAGACAAGATGCTCCTAATCTTGGCAATATTACGCAAATGATAGAAGGCAGTCTTAGAAACAAATTTAATATGTGAATTGAAGGACAAATCCTGATCAAAAATAACTCCAAGGTTCCTCACAGAGCTATTAAGAGAAAGAGTAACTGCATCCAAACTGAAAGTTTGATTTGGAAAGGTATTTCTAAGGTTTTTTGGACCAACAAGAATGACTTCAGTCTTATCTGAATTTAATAGCAGGAAATTACAAGTCATCCAAGCTTTGATTTCCTTAAGACAGGCTTCTAACTTGGCTAATTGATTACTATCATCTGGCTTCATTGACAGGTATAATTGTGTGTCATCTGCATAACAATGAAAATGTATACAGTGCTTTCTAATAATGTTGCCTAACGGAAGCATATATAAACTAAAAAGAGTAGGGCCTAGCACAGATCCCTGTGGAACTCCATGACTAAGCTTTGAGTTGAAAGAAAACTCATTATTTACATGAACAAACTGGAACCTATCAGATAAATAAGATCTAAACCACTGCAATGAAGTTCCATTAAGTCCAACATAGTGTTCTAATCTATCAAGTAGAATATTATGATCGATAGTATCAAAAGCTGCACTAAGGTCTAAAAGGACAAGTACAGAAACTAGTCCATTATCAGATGCAATGAGGAGGTCGTTAGTGACCTTCGCTAAGGCTGTTTCAGTACTATGATGGATTCTAAACCCAGATTGAAACTCTTCAAGTAAACCATTTCCCTGCAGGTGGTCGAATAATTGCGTAGCAACAACTCTTTCTAAGATTTTTGAAATGAAAGGGAGATTAGAGATTGGTCTATAGTTAGCTAAAGCTCCTGGATCTAGCGTTGGCTTTTTGAGTAAGGGTTTAATTACAGCTGTTTTAAAAGCCTGCGGTACATGGCCTAAAGTTAATGAAGAATGGATTATATGAAGAATAAAGCTACCAATAAGTGGGAAGACTTCTTTAAATAACCTAGTAGGAATAGGGTCTAAAAGACGAGTTGAAGGTTTGGATGAGGAAACTATTTTGTCTAACTCACAAAGGTCGATTGGAGTAAACTCATCAAGACAGACATCAAAAGAAGGAGTTGTAGTAGTTACAGTATTTAAGTTAACTGTGGGAAGAATCTGATTGATTTTCTCTCTGATGGATGAAATTTTATTATTGAAAAAGTTCATAAAGTCCTGACTAGTAAGCTCTAAGGGAATGCTAGGATTGACAGAGTCCTGACTCTTTGTCAACCTGGCTACAGTACTGAAAAGAAACCTGGGATTATTCTTGTTCTCTTCTATTAATACAGAGTAATAACTTGTTCTAGCTTTTCTAAGAGATTTTTTATAAATTAAAAGATGATTTCTCCAAGCTAAATAGATTTCATCTAAATTAGTAGAGCGCCATTTTCTTTCTAATTGACGAGTCTTCTGTTTTAAGCTACGAGTTTCTGTGTTGAACCAAGGAGTTAGAAATCTCTGATTAGACTTTTTCTTTTTTAAGGGGGCCACCAAGTCTAGAGCCTGATGCAGAGAAGCTGAAACACTATCCACCATGTTATCAATTACAGAAGGAGCAAGCTGTCTATAGCTTATTTCCGTTGTGTTGACACATGGCATAGAGGAAACAATCTGCATAAATTTGGAAACAGCATCATCTGAGAGGCATCTACTGTAATAATATTTTTCTTTAGGAGCCAAATAGTCAGAAATGGTAAAATCAAAGGTTAACAGACAATGGTCTGACAGTACAGGGTTATGAGGAGACACTACAAGATTTTCTATTTCTATGCCATATGTCAGAACAAGGTCCAATGTATGGTGGAGGTAATGAGTAGAATTTCCTACTTTCTGAGAAAACCCAATCGAGTCTAATATTGAATTAAATGCCACATTAAGGCAGTCACTATCTACATCCACATGTATATTAAAGTCCCCTACTATAATTATTCTATCAGATTTCAGCACTAAATCAGCTAAGAAATCAGCAAATTCGGATAAAAATTCTGAGTAGGTTGATGGGGGACGATAAACTATGGCAAATAAAATTGGGTTTAACCTAAAATTGCTAAAGTGCCCAATACTGAGGACCAGGCCCTCAAAGGAATTATAACATGTTTTTTGCTTTACATTAACTAGTAATTTGGAATGGTAAATTGTTGCTACTCCTCCTCCACGACCAGAACTTCTGGGATTTTGACAGTTTAAATAACCAGAGGGAGTTGATTCATTTAAACCAACATAATCCTCTTGCCCTAACCAAGTCTCTGTAAGGGAAATTAAATCAATCTGATGATCAATTAACAGATCATGGACTAACAGAGACTTCGGAGTTAGAGACCTAATATTTAGTAAACCACATTTAATTTTTAAATTATGAGGAGGAACAGAGGCCAAATCATTCAATTTAGAGGCTTTATGTTTAATTTGAGTTTTACCAATGTTTTGCTTTATCACTTTGGGATGCTTATGCATGATATTTTTATTTACTTTGGAGGGAGCAGACAACGATTCTCTGATGGGGAAGACAGGGGCTAAGCTGAGGGGTGGCGGATGAAGAGGAGCTGCAGAGAGGCGTGTAAGACTGCGACTCTGCTTCCTGGTCCCAACTCTGAGTAGTCATGGTTTTGGAAATTTGGATAAAAAAGATGCCAGATTGATAACACTTGAAGAGTTCGTTTGCAAAAACTGATAAGTTCAGTTGTGTTCAAAATGAGAAAAACCACTTTTTCATCTGTAGGTGTTAGTATTTCCAAATCAGTTTCTAAGGCATGGTCACTTGAAATATGAGTATCTCAGATATAATAAATAAAAATCAAACATCAACTCATTGTTGCTTTTTGGCAATTTATTAGTACTTTTTTTTTTTCAAAAACAGATAAGTCCACAAGCCATTCTTTAGCAAAAACAGACAGGTTCCGAAAACCATGCTATTTTGTCTGGAACATACTTGAATGTCTATAAGCATCAATGTAGTATGACTGACACACTGATTTAGGCATATCCACTCAGTAAAATGGTTTAATATAGCTATAATAAAGCTATAATTCAAGATTCAAAGATTTTATTGTCAATACTACTATACGTACAGGACATACAGGAGAATTGAAATGGCGTTTCTCTCTCTCTCTTCATTGGTGTGCACAGTATAAAAAGAAAAGGAATAAAGCTGGAAAAAAGAAACTCCTTCCCCACATAATGTACTATATAGTGAATGCACAGCCAATGGAGCAGTGAGAGAAGAGCTTCACATCACAACATAAACTACCTAAAGGTATTTATATATAATAATTAAGCAAAAATGATTTGATTTAATACATATTAACTACAAATTACATGCAGGTATTCATTTTTTTTAATTTTTTTTTTTACCACTGTTAGTCTGTTACATTTTACTCTCATGTGATGACGTCATTAACCGTGCTGCGAAAACAAGCCCAGTAGTGTCCGAAAGCAGTTAATTTTATTGTTATATTGAGTTTACTGTATTGTCCACTATATCTAAATTCACTATATAGCGAGAAGGCAGTGAGTAGTATGAATCAAAAAATCAACAAACAGGAACAACAGGAACTGAAAGTTTTTGAATACACAGAGCACAACCCACAGGACGTAGAATATGACATAGACCCTGATAATAATCTTTTTAACTCAATCAATAATGACTGTAATTATTACACAGATGAACAGTTTAACACAATGGTCACATCTGATTTCAATATTTCTATGATCCACTTCAACAGCAGAAGTCTCTATGCAAACCTTAATAACATTAAAGATTATTTAAATCAGTTTAAAGAGCCCTTCAATATTGTGGCAATATCAGAGACGTGGCTCAGTGAAGAGAAAGGAGTGGATTTTACCATGGATGGCTATGAATTAAATTATATAAATAGAAAAGTGAAAAAAGGAGGAGGAGTTGCAATTTATGTTGACAAGAGCTTGCAATACAAGGTTGTTGAAAATCTGTCAGTAACTGTGGATGATTTATTTGAATGTATTACAATAGAAATCTGTCTGGACAATGTGAAGAATGTAGTAGTGAGCTGTGTATATAGAACACCTGGATCAAACATTGACTTATTTAAGGACTGGATGGAAAAAATGTACGCAAAACTAACTCATAAAGTTATGTTCATCTGTGGTGATTTAAATATAGATCTGATGAATTCAAAACAACATAGTTTGACAGAAGAATTTATCAACACAATGTACAGTATGGGCTTACATCCAACAATTACAGGACCTAGCAGAATCACGTCGCACAGTGCCACACTAATAGATAACATATTCACAAACATTATGGAAAATAATATCAGGAGTGGGCTTTTATTGAATGATATCAGCGACCACCTGCCGATTTTTGTTGTCTATCAATGTGATTATAGGAAGAAAAAGTATACCAAAAATATTAAATATAAAAGAATAAGAACCGAAGAATCAATGTATTTACTGACAAAGGAATTATTAATACAAGATTGGAAGATAGTTTATGATGAAAATGACATAAATGGAGCATATGATAAATTTTTACAAATATTTCAATCATTGTACAATAAATACTGTCCTATAAAACAATACAGTGACAGACAACAACAAAAAAATATTCCTTGGATCACCAAGGGGTTAATAAATGCATGTAAAAAGAAGAATACATTATATAAACAATTCATAAAATGCAGAACTGTGGAAGCTGAGATCAAATATAAAAGATATAAAAATAAGCTTACCACTATAATGAGGACCTGTAAGAAAGAATATTACAACAGAATACTAGAGGATAACAAAAATAACATAAGAGGAATATGGCAAGTACTCAAGGGGATTATTAGTAATCGTCCTAAGTATGCAAATTATCCAGAATATTTTATCGAAAACGACAGTTTGATTAATAATATGGAAGATGTGGTCAGTGGTTTCAATAAATTTTTTGTAAACGTTGGTCCTGAATTAGCAAAATCAATAGTGACTCCAGAAACAAACCACAGTGGGTCTGTGAATGAAATAGAGGATAGAAACCCAAACACAATCTTTTTGGGTGCAGTTACTGAAAAGGAAATTATTGAGACTGTGAGTAAATTTAAGAACAAAAAATCAACGGACTGGAATGAAATTGACATGACAATAGTGAAAAAAGTAATTGAGGGAATTGTTAAGCCACTCACCCACATCTGTAACCTATCATTTCAAACTGGTACATTTCCAGACAAAATGAAAATAGCAAAAGTAACACCTCTTTACAAAACAGGAGACAGTCATTGTTTCACAAATTACAGGCCAGTCTCTTTACTCTCACAATTCTCCAAAATACTTGAAAAAATATTCACTAAGAGACTGGATGATTTCATTGAAAAACACAACCTCCTTACAGATAGCCAGTATGGTTTTAGAGCAGATAAATCTACATCTTTGGCACTGATCGAACTTATAGAAGAAATTACTAGTTGTATAGACAAAAAAAAGGTTGCTGTAGGAGTATTTATAGACTTAAAGAAAGCTTTTGACACCATTGACCACAGAATACTTCTAAGGAAACTGGAAAGGTATGGGATAAGAGGGGTAGGACTGAGTTGGGTGGAAAGTTATTTAAGTAACAGACAACAATTTGTACAAATTGGAGAGCACAAATCACCCTGCATGGACATCACTTGTGGTGTGCCCCAGGAGTCAGTTTTGGGACCCAAACTCTTTATCTTGCATATAAATGACATATGCCAAGTATCAAAATTTCTGAAATTTATTTTGTTTGCGGATGACACAAATATCCTTTGCACTGGTGAGAATTTGCAGCAGGTTTTAGAGGTGGTCACAACTGAAATGGAAAAATTAACGCAGTGGTTCAACAAAAATAAATTATCTCTAAATCTAAAAAAAACAAAGATTATGTTGTTTGGAAATTATAAAATAAATCATGAAATAATGATAACGATAGATGATACCAGAATACAAACAGTACAGGAAAATAAGTTTCTGGGGGTGACGCTAGACAGTAAAATCTGCTGGAAACCTCACATCAGTCACATCCGGGCTAAATTAGCAAAATGTATAGGCATACTGGGGAAGACAAGACACATCGTGGACTATAAATCATTGGTCTTATTGTACAATTCACTGTTTTTACCTTATCTTAACTACTGTGTAGAAGTCTGGGGAAACACCTACAAGACCAACCTACAAGCAATATGCACATTACAAAAAAGAGCTATAAGGATAATAAACAATGCAGGATATAGAGACCATACCAATTCGTTGTTTTTGAAGTCACATGTCATAAAGTTCATCGATTTAGTTAAATTTAAGACAGCACAAGTAATGTACAGGGCAATTAACAATCAACTCCCAACTAATATACAAAAAATATTTTAAAAAAAGAGACAATGATCATAATTTGAGAGGAGACTTAAACTTCACAAAACCCAAGATACGTACAACCAAGAAAAGTATGTGCATATCTGTCTGTGGGGTGGATTTGTGGAACAGTCTGGAGCCGGAACTGAAACTATGTACAAACAGAAATCAATTTAAAAAGAGGTATAAGCACCATTTGTTGAAAGGATATATGTTAGAAGGGTAGAATTTATATGTACGATTCATTATGTTCACTCTGGGACATTATGGGACACTAAGGAATGGTGGGTGGGACAGCACTGTGTGTATCTGTGTCGTTTGAGACTGGTTTTGAAATATAGACTTCATTGTATGTTAGAATGGACAGGTGTTAATGTTGATCTGTAAAAAATACAGTAAATTGTTTACTTGGGGTATTAAAGGTAGTAATTTGTATAAAATTCACATGGGTGTATCGATGGAAAAGAGGAGATGGAATTAATAAGTATTCACTTCTTCCTTCTCCCTTTCGAACAGTGTATACTGTAACTTTATTGCATTTGCTATTTGCTTGTTTTTTGTTATTTTTTTGTGTTCGAAATAAACTATCTATCTATCTATCTAGTAAATGAGTGAACATTCTGAACACAGCTAGGGAAATCAGTCAGAGCGAGCAGATCAGGAAGGCAGCCAAGATGAGTCACATGACCCAAATACCAAGCGCTGATTTGCCCTGTGGAGTTATCTGCTTTTGTAAAAAAAAAACAAAAAAAAAAACCGCACCCGGCGTTTATCGGCTTTTGAAAAAAAAAAAAACATTAATTTGTAGCGTCTATAACATAGGACATATCAGCTTTTGAGACAAAATGATTTGAGCTTCTATAAGTAGGTAATGTTAACAGTTGTTTGATGAAAAGAGTAAGATGTTCATGGAAGAGGCATTTATCGGTTTTTGCAAACAAACTCTTCACTTTTTGTCATAAAAAGAACATCATGCCAACAGTCAAACATGGTGGTGGTAGTGTAATGGTCTAGGGCTGCTTTGCTGCTTCAGGACTTGGACAACTTGCTGTAGTTGATGGAATTATAAATTCTGCTCTCTACCATAAAATCCTGATGAAAAATGTCTGGCCATCAGTTCGTGACTTCAAGCTCAAGCCCTCCAATGTGGCTGAATCAAAAATAGTTCTGCAAAGACGAGTGGGCCAAAATTCCTCAACAGTGACATACAAGACTCATTGCCAGTTGATTGCAGTTGTTGTAGCCAAGGGTGGCACAACCAGTTATTCTGTTTAGGGGGTGATTACTTTTTCACTGAGGGCCAGGTAGGTTTGGATGGCTTTTTCCCTTGATAAATGGAATCATCATTTAAAAACTGTATTTTTATCTTTGTCTAATATTATAATTTGTTTGATGATCTGAAATATTTAAGTGTGACAAATATGCAAAAATATAAGAAATCAGGAATGGAGCAAATACAATTTCACAGCACTGTAATGTATGGATGTATGATTAGCATGCTATTGGTATCAGCCAATAAAGCATTGAAAATTATCTATTGGCCATCAGCAATAATTAACATTTACAGCAGATAGACTATTACAGTAGACAGTCTCAAGTGACACTCTGATGCTTTTTCCTCAGCATGGGGGACTGATGTTATTACATCAAGCGAACATGTCTCAGCTAACATGGCTGCCCCCACAAACCTGGCATGCTACACATCTGTACTCACTCATACAATGCTGTGTGTGGTTGTTTTTTGTCTTACTTTTTATGATTAAGCACTGTTGAAGTATATTTTATTTTTTTTATTTAACCTTTGTACAGGGAAGTTCCATTGAGAGGCAGCCTCTCTTTTTCAAGGATACTGTCATGGTCTGAGCGCCGATCTCGTCCACGCTCGGGTCATGCAGGGTTTTCCTCCCATTCTGTATTTAGTCCTGATGGGCTCTCAGAGCTCTTATTCTGGCAGTGTCACTGTGGGGCTTCCGGCTGTCAGAGCCAAGCAGTACAGTTGGTTTTGATTCAGCTGATGACACCCTCATCAGCTGATTAATTATCGTGCCCTGTTTAAGGGAGCAGCTCCTGTCACTCGGGGCTACGACCTCACCTTATCCAGACTGGGTTCCCTATGTCCGAAGCCAGCTCCTTTCGGTGTTAGTTTCCACCCTTGCTCTTGGTATGTAAGTGTTGTATCCTTGTCTCCCATCAGTCTTTCTAGTCCTCAGTTTATCGTCAGTGTCTAGTGAAGCCTTTATTTGTGTTTTGCCCCACGAGGCTCATTATTTTGTAGTGTATGTCTTCTTTTAATAAATGTGCAAACTCTACAGCTGCCTATAGCGTCTCATTAGTGGTCCGCGAGGACTGCACCATGACAGCAGGTCGCAGCCAAGCGAGACGCTGGTGACTGTGAGTTTGCTTAGTTGGGCTTGTAGTTTTCCCCCCTTTTCTCATGTCGTTGTGCTGGGAGATGGCGCCACCCAAGGCCTATGCAATGAGCTTGGGCTATGAGCTGGTTATGGCTCTCATTGACATTGATGGTATCCTCTCCACCACTCAGCGTTACGACACTCCCAACAATGCACGCTGGTACCTGGTTCTCGCTGAGGTGACTATTAGCCGCCATCCTCACTACGCGGACCACCCTGAAATCATGACGAGGATGGCGGACATCTCTGCTCACCGGGAGAAGCTCCGTGGGCTGGAGGGAGACTCCGGCAGGAAGCCGGAGAGGAGACATCCTTGCTCCTCGTCTCGGGATCCCATTCCTGTCCCCTGTCCAGTCCAGGAGTTCGCACCACCCAGGGGTCATCCCCAGCGGAGAAAGACGTCAGCCGGGATTCCCTCAGCAAAGCCTCAGCGAGAACCCCGTCCGGATCCAGTTCTGGGTCGCCGAAGGAACTCTGGCTCCCAGCCAGCTGTTACTCCTGCGTCATGACAGGAGGAAAACCCGGCAGCCTCCCCCTCCGGGTCTCCTGTCCCTGCTGTTCCATCAGCTCCTCGTTCCAGGATTGCCTCGGCTGTTCCTCCCTCCTCCTCGACGCTCTCCCCAGCTGTTGTGAGCTCCACGAGTCCTGCTCCGGCAATGCCCGTCATCGATCCTGTGCGAACGGTTCCTCCTCGTCTTCCTGGGGGGCCCTTCGTCACCATCCAGTGGGGAAAGGGAAGAACAAAGCCCACTGCAGCAGCTTCCACCGGCTCTCAGCTGAGCAGGCAAGTGCCTTTTCATTCTTTTCCTTCACTGGGTGAATTGCCTTGTCTGACCCCTGGGGGTGGAGTTCAGGGTTCACAGTCCCCTGAGCTCCCTCCACTTGCTGCAGTGATTAATTATGAACCTGCTACCTTTGTGTCTCCTTCCCCTGAGTGTTCCTCGGCGCCAGGTCTATGCCGCCGGACGAGGAGGGAGCCTGCGGGCCTGGAGAGCCTGGTTCCGACCCCGCAGCCATGACACGGGCAGAGGAGGAGGGCGGACTGCAAATTGGATCCTGCACCGACGAGCAAGCATTCCCGGGTCTCCACGGAGGGACAGTCCGACCCGGCAGGTCACAGATCCCCTGCCACCACGCCGTGTGGGCTCTCGGCGTGGATGTCAGCATCAGGGACTCCCCGGACTGTGGACAATCAGTATGCTGGCTGCGGAGCCTGCCGTAGCCGAGTGGGAACCAGAGGAGGACCTTCTACTTGCTGAACCCGGATCGCCAAAGTCCTGGACAGCGGCAGAACTCGATATCAGGCAAGTGCTCTATTTTGTCTTTCTCCTGTCTATTCTGGAGCATTTTTGCCTGTCTCTCGGGGAGACGAGTCGGGTGCAGCTGTCCGCTGCATCCGAGCTTGTCTTGCTGGGCTCTGTCACTGCCGGTGATCATGATCCCGGTTCTCTTTCTTCTCTTGGGCCTTCTCCCAGGGTCACCGGTGTTGAGTCGATGCCGGTCGCTGTTCTTGAGGTTCCGGGTTCGGATTTGGAGGCCGTCCCTGGTGCTGCGCCGGCCCAGTCGGGGTCCGTCGTGGGTGCAGCTCCGACCCAATAGGGGTCCGTCGTGGGTGTGGTTCCGGCCCAGTCGGGGTCTGTCGCGGGTGCTACATTGACCCAATCGGGGTCCGTCATGGGTGTGGTTCCGGCCCAGTCGGGGTCCGTCGTGGGTGCAGCACAGTCCCGCTTGGGATCCAACGAAAGCGCAGCACCAGTCCATGTGGAGTTCGGAGAAGGAGCTGCAGATCCTCCGCCGATCGACGCCGGACTGGTCCCTCATTGTTTCCCCAATCCCTTTTCTCCTCCACCTGGTGCCGTTGGGATTTCCCTTACTCGATCCAGCTCTCCCTTGTTATTCCTTTCGGTAGGGAAGCCGCCTCTAAGCTCTTCCCTTCGGTCCTGGTGGCCTTTTGACACGGGTTAGGCTGCCTGAAATCATCCTTGTTCCCCTGCCTGTGATCTGGACGCTAGGTGCGGGTAGACCGCCTGAACGATTGTTTTTCTTTGTTCCATTGTGCTCTGCCTGCCGTCATCCCTGTGTTTTGTTTTTTTTCTCCTCTTCCCTCTCCCTTGAAATATTTGGGATGTGCTTGTGTTTTGGTATATGAACTTTATTGAACTTTGTATTTCGCCGCCTTGTAGCGTGTGTTTCTTTTTTCTTCCTCCTCCTTTGTATTTGGTGATTGGGACTTTTGAATGTATGTATATTGCCGCTATTTAGCGTGATTTTGTGTTTTCCCTTCCTCTGGTTGAGAGACGCCTGTGTAATCTGTTATTTGCATTCATTGTTCTGTTTTTTACCTGTGCATTATGAAGTCTATTTGTGGGTTTTGTTTCCTTGCTCTGTTGTGCACCATGCTTATATTTGTTCTGTACTGGCCCTTGTCATTGTTTTGTTTTTTTCCCCCCGGTCCCATTCCTTGGTGTGTTTTTTTTTCTTTCTTTTTGACTCTTGCCCTCCGAGCCTTTATCCCCCTCCTCCTGCCCTGGGTGGGATTTCGTAGCCTTCTGGGTGGGGGTGGGGGTGGGGGGCTTGGATGTTACGTTTACGCCCAGAGTGCGTCCTGCGGGGGGGAGTACTGTCATGGTCTGAGTGCTGATCTCATCCACGCTCGGGTCATGCAGTATTTTCCTCCCATTCTGTATTTAGTCCTGGTGGGCTCTCAGAGCTCTTATTCTGACAGCGTCGCTGCGGGGCTTCCGGCTGTCAGAGCCAAGCAGTACAGCTGATTTTGATTCAGCTGATGACACCCTCATCAGCTGATTAATTATCGTGCCCTATTTAAGGGAGCAGCTCCTATCACTCGGGGCTGCGACCTCACTTTATTCAGACTGGGTTCCCTACATCCGAAGCCAGTTCCTTTCGGCGTTAGATTCCGCCCTTGCTCTTGGTATGTAAGTGTTGTATCCTTGTCTCCCATCAGTCTTCCTAGTCTTCAGTTTATCGTCAGTGTCTAGTGAAGCCTTTATTTGTGTTTTGCCCCACGAGGCTCATTATTTTGTAGTGCATGTCTTCTTTTAATAAATGTGCAAACTCTACGGCTGCCTATAGTGTCTCATTAGTGGTCCGCGAGGACCGCACCATGACAGATACCCTGTTCACATTCACACAGTTACACGTTCACACCTGGAAGCTGCCCAGTACAACCACAGGCTGACCTGTGGCCACTGAACAGTTCCACTGGAGCAGTTGGGGTTAAGCACCTTGCTCAAGGGCACCACAATGGGGTTTAGGTGGGTGGGGCAAACACTGCTACGCTATCTGTCCCATCCAGATCTGATCCTGCTTGTCCAGGGATTGAACCAGCGACCCTCCATGCACCAGTCCACATCCCTAACCATTAGGCCACCACTGCCGCAGTATATCAAACATCTTCTACAGCAGAGAGGAATTACTGCACATTGGGAGAATATGCCAAGTTCCCATAACGGCACCGGTGTTTATGCTCTCCGGAGACAGAAAGAGAGGTGGAGGCAGAGGCAACAATGTAAATAGAAGCAGGGTTGCCAGTCTGGCTACTTGACTAGGCTAAGAGGGCTCTGACTAGACAAACACTGCCTAGCCTTTTTGCCACAAATGCTCAGTTCCTTAGAATCAAGCGTGATGAACTAAAACTGGATATGTAACCCGATCAACCATAGGAGACAGGTCTGTGATGATGATCATTAAGCTGGCTACACCCCAAGATCACAGACACTGCGGTTGTGCTAACGTGCTACTAACTACACTGAAGGTAAGAATTGTGGAAGCTGAATTTGTATACAGTCATGTGAAAAAATTAGGATATCCCATTAAATATTCAGTTATTTATTAAGAAATGTTCACATATCTATGTCTAACCTTGTTTTTGTTTTTATTTGCATTTTTTAACATTTATTTTAGCCATTTTAAGTGGGAATGAATGTGGGGGTGTCCTAAAAAAGATGGGGGGTATCCTAACATATTCCTCACTATTTGTTTAGAATCATATTTTACAGAAAGTTTGAAAAAAGTCTTCAATTCATTTTTAATTGTTTAGTTGTATTACATGAATCTCCCAGTATTTTAAACACAGATATTAAATATCCATATGTTCAAATATGGAAAAAAAAACACACACACATAGGCTTATACAGGGTATCCTAATTTTTTCGCATGACTGTATATAGCGGGGAAAATAACTATTGAACACGTCAACATTTTTCGTAAACATATTTCTGATGGAGACATTGACCTGAGATTTTCACCGGATACTGTATCAGTAACAACCCAAGTAATCCATACATACAAAGAAATCAACCCAACTGTGTTCACAAAGCAAGTTATATTTAATAAAGTGGATTGACACAGTACATTACTTATTGTTTTCTTTGAAACAGCAGTACCTGCTCACTCCAGATCTTTCTGGAGTGCTCCACGAGTGGTCTTTGGCTCTTGGATAACTCTTCTGATAATTCTTTTGACTCCTCTGTCAGAAATCTTGCGAGGAGTTCCTGGTCGTGGCTGGTTTATGGTAAAATGATGTTCTTTCCACTTTCGGATGATGGCTCCAACAGTGCTCAGTGGAGCATTCAACAGTTTAGAAATGCACCTGCAACCAATGCCATCATTATGTTTTGCAACAATAAATGGTAAATGGCATTCACTTATACAGCACTTTTTCTCACCTCTGGATGACCAAAGCGCTTTACAGATCCTGCTATCCACCCATTCAGGCACACATTCACATACTGATGGTGGCAGAGCTGCCATGACACACAGGCGCTAGCCTGGCCACCAGGAGCAACTGGGGGTTCAGTGTCTTGCTCAAGGACACTTCCACATGCAGACTGCAGACAGAGTGGGAATCAAACCCATGACCCTCCGATCAGTAGTTGGTCACACTACACCTGCGCCCAATAAGGTTGCGAAGGTCTACAAAGAGCTCTTGGCTTCTACCTATTATGAGTTCTTTGTGGTGTGACAATCTGATATTCATAGACCTTTTTAAAGGCTATCAGTCAGAACTTAACGGGCTGAAATTAATTTGCACTGATGGGGGACGGCTTCCTAAATTCTGATGGATTTCAGCTGGGTTCTTGGATTTCTATGCCTTTTTGTTCCTTTTTTTCTTCATGTGTTCCATCCTTATTCCCTGTGTCATTCCACTTTATTAAATATAACTTGTTTTGTGAACACAGTTTCCTTGATTTCTTTGTATGTATGCATTACTTGGGTTGTTACTGATATCTGGTGAAAATCTCAGGTCAACTGCTCCATCAGAAATATCTTTAATAAGAAAAATGTTGAAGTGTTCAATACTTACTTTCCCCACTGTATGTGAATAAGGACTTGTTTACAAACTCTGTGGTCATCGATAAGTACTGCTCACTGGACCTGGAGCTACTGGCAGCTAGCTTTCTGTCTTCCACGAGAGTTTTCTGTTGCCGTGGTAACATCAGTCCAGATGCTAATGCTAATTTAGCATTTGGCTATCTGCTAGAAGCCATTGACAAACAGCAGGCCCGGTTTTGACCAACATATTAAGCGCACAACACAAGGAGAAAACATACTGGACTGTGTATATTCTAATATTATAAAGGGATACAGTGCCTCCCTCCCCTCGTACATACATTTGTCTGAAAATACCTAACATGTAGTTATTTTCATATTAAGTTGAGGTAGTTGTCTTATTTTCCTTGGGGAATGTGACTTTATTTGCCAGATAATCATTACTGTAAGACAAAGGAGATGTAAATAGGTGGGGAAAAAATTATGTGCAAATATCAATATTGGCATCGGCAAAAACTAGTTTTAAACTATTGGCATATCAGCAAAAATTCTATTGTGAATCCCTAGTATAATGTAATCGCATTTGTTGTCTACATGTACTTTTACATGCATTTTGCCATGTAAAATGTTTTTCTGTAAAAGAAAACATTTAACATACTACTAAACGAGTTAGATGTCTGTATGATATATGCATGTAAAGAGAACCAAATCCACGTTATGTTACCATGATAAACAGAGAAATAAACAGCTAATTTAGCCACCGTATAGCTTAAACAGACCTAACAAGCATCATCTAAAATGTTCTAGGGTATTTTAGAGTATTATAGGTTATATACAAACAATAGCTCATTTCTGCTGTTTGTCTGAAAAACAGTGATAATGCTGATGTATCTAGAAAAACAGGGACAGCGAAAGCAGTGGCTGTGCTGAACGGTGGTTTTATTAGACAGTGGCTAATAGCACGTGTACAGTACAACTAGCTACTAAGCTAACTATACAGGAGTGTGAGCTGGTGTTGCAGTAACGGCAGAGCACCAAAGAGGGTAGACTGCCGCCAACAGTCCCCTAATATAGGCACGGCGTGACGACGTCATCCGTGCCTGCGCCATCTTGTTTGTTGTAATATGGAAATATACAACATTCACCTCCCCCCTGGGAAAAACCAAAACCATTATTAATGTCAAGGCAGGCATGGGAACTCACAACAATTCAAACCTGAACCTGGGCCACCAGGTGGACTGCTGGTAGACCTTGTATGGTTGGGTGGGTTATTCTGTCACTGTAGTCAACTGTGCTCTGTCTAAACATTGTAAAACAGAGTCATTGTTGAAGTTTGACTTCAGGGGCCTCTGGTGAGCTTGCAGTGGGCGCAGCCCTGGAGGCGCTAGCTGCGGCAGACCTGGGTGCCCCCTTGCTGGAATCGCTCTTTCGTCAGCAAAGTCCTAGTCTGGGTCCCATGCTGGCTGGGTCAGTTCCAGCATTGCATCTTGATCTGGAGCATCTGCTCTCACCCTTCGCAGACAGCTGGCATGCCATCTCAAGCCATCGGCTATCTGGAAGGTGGCTGGGCCCAACTGCGCGGTGATCATCATCGGCAGTGACTGGAGCGTTTGTGGGTCTAGGCATTCAGATTGGTGGACCCGAACCTAATCAAGCACTGCAAGCGGCGATCTGTTCAGCTGCACTCGCCGCTGCTGTTCTCTCATCCCGGATGCTGGTTGCTGCTGGGGTGGCATGCCGTTCACGCCGGTGGCAGGACATGCTCTGGCGGCTCCCTGAGGCTTATGCCGGGTGAGGATCGGAGACAAGTCCGGATTACGCCTGCTCTCTCCTGGTGCTGGTTGTGGTCGTGGCAGTGTGTTCCTCTTGCCAGTGACAGGACACGCGTCGGGTTGCCATTGTTCACCGGGGTCCCTCTTTGCCACAACCTCCCTGTCTTGCAGCTCTGCAGCGGCTCCCTGTGGCTTATGCTGAACAAGGATCGGAGGCGAGTCCGGTTTGTGCCCTCTCTCTGTGGTCCGTTCTCCTAGCCATGTCAAGCTTGGGACAGCTGTACTCATGTCCGGGTGTGATGCGCTCCGGTGGTCAGTGGTCAAACAAAGTACCTGGTTGTCGTAAATGGTGAAGCCTAATTTATGAAAAAGGTTGCACTCCAGGATGTTGTCTCCATGTGTGGCTACCTGGAAGGTGAATGCTGGGAAGGACTCTTGACCCGTAGCGAACTGTCAGTGTTATGTTCCTACTAAGCTGATACGAGTGTGCCCATACCTGTAAAGCTCCGCTGCATTCTTCCCGATTGGATGACAGGGAAATAATCTCTTAACCATGATCCAGTTCATCATTGATCTCATAGCGGCAGTGTTCAATAGTAGCGGCAGGCTGATATCGTCAAGCCTCACCATGCACCATTTGTACGCTGCTCCACTGGAATCCACAGTATGGATGGTGGTTGTTAGTGGTGGTTCAAGTGAACTGGGTGGCGAGCTTGTTGTTGAACGTGTTGAGAGACACACTTTGGTGAAATGATAAAGCTTGCTGCATTGTTGGCATTGCTGCCCCCTGGCTGGGCAGGAGTGTGCTCTGGCTCGGTGCGTCGGAGAACCACAGTTACTGCACGTTTGGTGTCTCATGATGCTCTCTTGTCCCACGGTGTTCACCTCAGCGTCCTCTGAGAAGGTTGCGGTGTAACCGGGTTCTTCTGCTGGGGTAACTGCTTGTGCTAGCGGGGTCCATTGTTGTGGGTCACCTAGCTGCAATGTTAGCCTGTCGACGGCCTCCAGCTGAAATGCTAACTCCACTGCCTTTGCCAGTGGCAGGCCGTCTGGCACCATCAGCAGTTTCGCCCACAGTCACAGGTTGTTGGTGTGCTCCGCTAGCTGGTCTGGCACAATCCTCTAGTTGCCCAAACCTGCACGTGCTCGCCAGACAGCAGAGGTCCATAACATACTGCTGGGCTGTCTCTCCCACTCTCTGTCGGCGCTGGCGGAACCTTATCCTCCTCGCCAGCACGCTTTTGGGCATCATGAAATGTCCGGCCAACAGCGTGATGCACTCCCCGTATGTGTCCACTTGTCCCAATGTACTAAACACCTGCTAAACATCAGTGAGGCCATGGGATGGGCAGCTCACCTGGGGACGCAAGGAACGGAGGCAGGAGTGCCAAGCATGCCTCCATGTCGATGTTGATAAAGTTTCTCCTCATCACTAGTGTTGTGTCCAAAGAAACAGGGACAGCGGACGTGGTGGCTGTGCTGAACAGTGGTTTTATTAAACAGTGGCTAATAGCGCATGTACAGCACAACTAGCTAGTAAGATAACTACACAGGAGTACAGGCTGGTGTTGCACTAGAGGCGGAGCACCAATGAGGGTAGGTTTCCGCCAACAGTCCTCTTATTATAGGCTCGGCATGATGACGTCATCCATGCCTGCGGCATCACGTCTGTGCTGTTTGTGATAATATGGGAATATACAACAAATGCAAGTTTAGTAAATCAATGTACTTGAATAAGAAGTTAAAAAGAAAAGGTTTTTTTACATTTTAACTGTTACAACTTGCCGCTCATTAGCAGCGCCAGCTGCGCGCACACCTGCGCCTCGTCAGCAGCGTGGGATATAAGCCACCCTGCCCTGGGCTTCGGCCTGAAGCCGTCTGATCCCTTCGGCCAACTTGCTGCAGAGGAACCCCCTCATCTACCAGCAAGATCTACAGCGTAAGCATACCTTCTCTTGTCGTTCTAGTCTCTCCCCTGTGCACAGGTGGATTTCCGGCGGTGGTCCTCACCTCTACATCGCCGTCTGCCTGCTGCTATCACAGGTGGTCTTCCCGGCGGCGGACTTCGCCTTTGCATCGCCATCTCCTCGCTGCTGTCAGGTGCATCATCAGGTCACTGTCTCCCGGGCTCGCCCTTGTACACGCCTGCCACCTGCCCTGCCAAGTAAGCCAACAAACTCCTTTAATCTGTTGTACTGGTTTGGTGCCCGTTACTTTCTCACTGTGCTCTCTCTCCAGGGTTGTCCGGCTGCATGGTTTCCTGCCTCTGTGCCTGACGCAGACGTCCGCCACCAGTACATCCACATATCACAGACACGCAACCACACATCCCTGTTGTTGAATAAAACTGTTAAATTCACTCTGAGCCTGCGTGTGTGTCTCCTGAGCCGTGCGTTATGTCAGTACAGCTTCAGCAGAGCGGCTCGGCGGACAGCAGGCTCACACGCCGATTTTCCACCCTCGAGGCTTGGGTGGATTTAATAGCTCATCAGCAACAGGTGATTCTTAATCAGTTAACCTTGATAACTGACTGGTTAGACCACCTGGACCCCCGGCAGCCGTTCCCCCCGGCTCGTCAGGGAGGCGCAGCTTCCGCTGCTTCTGTGGCCATCCAGCCTGCTCTGGGTGTCCCAGCCCGACTCACACCTATCCCGACCCCCGCCCGCTTTAGCAGTAAGCTCGGTGGAGCGCGGGGGTTCATTATGCAGTGTGAGTCGGTGTTCCTGCGTGTCCCCGGAGATTTTCCCTCAGACCACAGTCGAATTGGCTATATAGGCAATCTCCTGGAGTGTTGTGCGCTCACCTGGGCTTATGCCGTAATGGCAAGGCCCAGTTATGCCACCCTCACCTATGGCCAGTTCGTTAACCAGTTCCTGGAAGTCTTTGATCACTCTCGTTTTGAGAGTGTCCAGGTCGATCACCTCCTTAGCCTTCAGCAGGGGAGCTGATCGGCCGCGGATTACGCCATTGACTTCCGGGTTACAGCGGAGGAGGTTGGCTGGGAGGAACACGCCCTCTGTGGCATCTTCCTCCGCAGTTTAAACTCTGGTCTGAGGGATGAACTGGCTGGTCGGGATATCCCTGAAACATTTGCGGAGCTAATCTCTCTCACCATCAGCTTGGATAACCGGCTGCGCGAGCGCGCCTCGGAGCGGAAGTTGTCTTCTCGCTCGCGGGGTGCCTCGTCACACCAGTCCCAAGCTTGCCCCCTGGCGTTACCGCCACCAGAGGTTTCCGAGGAGTCGGAACCCATGGTGACGGGCCGGGCAAAGCTCCCCCTTGCGGAGAAACAACGCCGCCGTGAGTTGGGTCTCTGCATGTATTGCGGAGACCAGCACACTGTGGAGCGTTGCCCGGGGAAGCCAAACGGGGAGGTCCGCGAGTAACTGTAGGGGCCCTCGCGGATGCTAACCAGTCAATTCCCCTCACACATTTGTCGCTGCCCATCCGTTTTTGCCATAACACCACAGGGCACCTCACCCACGCATTGGTGGACTCAGACGCGGAAGGCAGCTTTATTTCACAAAGCCTGGCAACCCGGTTGGGCATCCGTTGCCAGCCGCTTAAGACTCCTCTCGCCCTCATCAACCTCTCCCGTGCGTCCCTGGGGAAAGTGACTCATCGGACGAACCCCGTCTCAGTCATTGTCTCTGGAAACCACCGGGAGGATATACCCTTTTACATCCTGCCATCCTCTGTGTCTCCGGTGATTCTGGGTTACCCATGGCTCCGTCTCCACAACCCCGTCCTGGATTGGAAGACCGGTAGGGTGACAGCCTTGAGTACTTTCTGCATGAGCACCTGCCTCCAATCCGCTGCCTTCTCTCCATCCTCTCCTCCCGTGGTCAAGGATGCCGCGCCTCCAGACCTCTCCTTGGTGCCCACGGAGTTCCGCGACCTGGGCGCAGTCTTCAGTAAGTCCAAGGCGATGTCTCTTCCCCCACACCGGCCTTACGACTGCGCCATAAATCTCCGCCAGGGGGCGCCCCTTCCCTTGGGACGTCTTTACAGCCTGTCAGCGCCGGAGAAGGAGGCCATGAATACCTATCTTAAGGAGTTACTCAGTGCAGGTATAATCCGCCCATCTTCGTCTCCATTAGGTGCAGGGTTCTTCTTCGTGGGCAAGAAGGATGGCTCCCTTCGTCCATGCATCGACTTCCGTGCCCTCAATGACATCACGGAGAAGGACCGTTACACCCTGCCCCTGATGGACACTGCCTTCCACTCCCTCCAGGGGGTGACCTGGTTTACCAAGCTGGATCTCCGCAGCGCGTACCACCTCGTCCGGATCCGGGAGGGAGATGAATGGAAGACTGCCTTCCATACCCCGAACGGCCACTTTGAATACCTGGTCATGCCGTTCGGGTTGACCAACGCTCCAGCCGTCTTTCAGCACCTGATCAATGACGTTCTCCGGGACTTCATCGGTCTATTTGTGTTCGTCTACCTGGATGACATTCTCATCTTCTCCAAATCCAGGGACGAGCACCGGGTGCATGTGAGACGGGTCCTCCAGAGGCTGCTGGAGAACCGGTTGTATGTGAAGGCGGAGAAGTGCGAGTTCTATGCCAAGACAACGTCATTTCTCGGGTTTGTCATCTCCCACGACCAGGTGCTTCCAGACCCAGCCAAAGTTAAAGCGGTGGTAGATTGGCCCACTCCCACATCTAGGAAGCAGATGCAGCAATTCATCGGCTTCACCAATTTCTACCACCGCTTCGTACCCAATTTTGGAGCCATCGTCGGCCCTCTGACCCGCCTCACCTCCCTTAAAACCCGGTTCCAGTGGACTGAAGAGGCCGCGGCGGCCTTCCAGGCACTGAAGGCGGAGTTTTCCTCCTCCCGGGTCCTCAGCCAGGTCAACCCCTCTCTTCAGTGCATTGTGGAGTTCGATGCCTCGGATACGAGGGTGGGGGCGGTGTTATCTCAATGGTCACCTGCTGGTCAAACGGCCCTGCGCCTTCTTCTCCCGGCGCTTGTCCCCAGCGGAGTGAAACTATGGCGTGGGGGACAGAGAGCTCCTCGCCATCAAGCTCGCGCTCCAGGAGTGGCGTCACTGGTTGGAGGGGGCCGCCCTACCATTCGTGGTATTAACAGATCACAAAAACTTGGAATACTTAAGAACTGCCAAGCGTCTGAATGCCCGCCAGGCCCGTTGGTCCCTGTTTTTTGCTAGATTCTGTTTTACCATTACATTCAGGCTGGGCTCCAAGAACGGTCTCCCTGACGCCCTCTCCAGGCAATTCGCTCCTGAGGAATCGGAGGATGCCGTACACACCATCCTGCCCAGGTCGTGCGTCGTGGGGGCCGTTTCCTGGGAGATCGAGGATAAGGTCCGGAGGGCGCAGGAATCGGAGCCGGACCCTGGCGGCGGACCGGAGGGGAGGCTCTTCGTTCCGTCTTCCGTCCGGGGGGAGGTCATCCATTGGCTCCATACGTCCAAACTCGCCTGCCATCCTGGGACCTCTCGGATGATTGACCTGCTCCATCGTTCCTTCTGGTGGCCAGGACTGCGCAAGGACGCTGCCCGCTATGCCCGGGCCTTCCCCATCTGCGCCACCAGCAAATCTGGCAACTCCCCCCCCCGCGGGTCTGCTCCAGCCCCTACCCATCCCTGGTAGGCCCTGGTCGCACATCGCGTTAGACTTCGTCACCGGTCTCCCCATCTCTAACAACCTCGACACTGTCCTGACCATCGTCGACCGCTTCTCCAAGGCCGCCCACTTCGTGCCATTACGGGGGCTCCTCTCTGCCTTGGAGATGGCAGATCTTCTCATCCAACACATGGTCAGGCTGCACGGGATACCGGTTGACGTGGTCTCTGACCGGGGTCCCCAATTCACCTCGGACGTCTGGCGCAGTTTCTGTAAAGCATTAGGAACCCAGGTAAGCCTCTCCTCCGGCCATCACCCCCAATCTAACGGGCAGTGTGAGCGGACCAACCAGGAGCTGGAGGCTGCTCTCCACTGCGTCACCGCCTCCAAGCCTGCGTCATGGAGCAAACACCTTGCCTGGGTGGAGTACGCCCACAACACCGCTCGCTCCTCCGCCACAGGGATGTCCCCCTTTAAGGCGTCCCTGGGTTATGACCCCCCTCTGTTTCCCTCGCTGGAGAATGAGTCGGCAGTCCCTACAGTCCAGGCTCACCTCAGGCGGTGCCGCTCCATCTGGACCACTACGCGCAATGCGCTTTTACGCACGGCAGAGCGCAATAAGACCACGGCGGACCGGCATAGGAGGCCTGCCAGTCTGGGTGTCCATGCAGGATGTGAACCTGAAGGGTGAGAGGAGAAAATTGGCGAAGCGTTTCATGGGCCCATACCCCGTCACCAAAATTATCAACCCGGTGGCTGTGCGTGTTGCTACTCCCCCCTCCCTCTGCATCCATCCCACCTTCCACGTCTCCAAGGTGAAGCCGGTGGTGTCTGATCCCATCTGCCCTCCTCCTGCTGCGCCGCCCGCGCCCTGAATGATAGATGGCCATCCGGCTTGGACAGTCTCCACCATCTTGGACTCCCGGCGCCGGGGCCGTGGGCTACAGTACTTGGTGGACTGGGAGGTCTATGGTCCTGAATGGAGACAGTGGGTGCGTCCCTCGTTCGTGTTGGATCGTTCTCTCATCACCGAGTTTCACCGGGCGCACCCTGAAAAACCATCGCCAGGAGGCGCTGCTAGAGGGGGGAGTACTGTTACAACTCACCGCTCATTAGCGGCGCCAGCTGCGCGCACACCTGCGCCTCGTCAGCAGCGTGGGATATAAGCCACCCTGCCCTGGGCTTCGGCCTGAAGCCGTCTGATCCCTTCGGCCAACTTGCTGCAGAGGAACCCCCTCACCTACCAGCAAGATCTACAGCGTAAGCATACCTTCTCTTGTCGTTCTAGTCTCTCCCCTGTACACAGGTGGATTTCCGGCGGCGGTCCTCACCTCTACATCGCCGTCTGCCTGCTGCTATCACAGGTGGTCTTCCCGGCGGCGGACTTCGCCTCTGCATCGCCATCTCCTCGCTGCTGTCAGGTGCATCATCAGGTCACTGTCTCCCGGGCTTGCCCTTGTACACGCCTGCCACCTGCCCTGCCAAGTAAGCCAACAGACTCCTTTAATCTGTTGTACTGGTTTGGTGCCCGTTACCTTCTCCCTGTGCTCTCTCCCCAGGGTTGTCCGGCTGCATGGTTTCCTGCCTCCGTGCCTGACGCAGACGTCTGCCACCAGTACATCCACATATCACAGACACGCAACCACACATCCCTGTTGTTGAATAAAACTGTTAAATTCACTCTGAGCCTGCGTGTGTGTCTCCTGAGCCGTGCGTTATGTCATTAACTATTATTTAAACTAAGACAAATCAGAGATGTTTATGTTTAACATGCAAATTTGTCAAAGCAAAGCTAGCTGTGACTTTGCACTAGTTTTCATGAAGAGAGTCTTAGCAAATGACAATTTCAAACTCAGATCCTTTTCAGTCATCTTAATAGAAGGCTATTTTCTTCATTCCAGCTGACCCTACAGTGGATATAAAATGTCTACACACCCCTCTTCAAATGCCAGGTTTTTGTGATGTAAAAAAATGAGACCAAGATAAATTATTTCAAAACCTTTTTCCAACATTAATGTGACCTATAACCTGTACAGCCCAATTGAAAAGCAAACTGAAATCTTTTAAGGGGAAAAATAAAAAATAAAAATCTTACAATAACCTAGTTGCATAAATATACACACTCTATTATAATGGATGTGGTTGTGTTCAACTAATCACATTCAAACTCATGATAAATGGGAGTCAGCACACACCTGCCATCATTTAAAGTGCCTCTGATTAACCCCAAATAAAGTTCAGCTGTCCTAGTAGGCTTTTCCTAACATTTTTGTAGTCACATCTTACACCACAAGCCATGGTCTGCAGAAAGCTCCCAAAGAATCAGAGGGATCTCATTGTTCAAAGGTATCAGTCAGGAGAAGGGTACAAAACGATTTCCAAGGCATTAAATACACCATGGAACACAGTGAAGACAGTCATCATCAAGTGGAGAAAATATGGCACAACAGTGACATTGCTAAGAACTGGATGTCCCTCCAAAATTAATGAAAAGACGAGAAGAAAACTGGTCAGGGAGGCTGCCAAGAGGCTGACAGCAACACTGAAGGAGATTTTTTTTTTTTTTTTTTTGATTTTGTATACTTTATTGATCCCCAGAGGGGAAATTGAGGTGCAGGAATTTCTGGCAAGTACTGGCTGTTTAGTTCATGTGACAACAATCTCCTGTCTTCTTCATATGTCTGGGTTATGGGATAGGGTGGCAAGACGGAAGCCTTATCTTACAAAGAAAAACACCCAAGCCTCGCTACATTTTGCCAAAACACATTTGAAATCTCTCAAACGCATGTGGGAAAATGTGTTATGGCCCAGTGAAACCAAGGTTGAACTTTTTGGCCATAATTCCAAAAGGTACATTTGGTGCAAACACAACACTGCTCTTCAGCAAAAGAACACCATACCTACAGTGAAGCATGGTGGTGGCAGAATCATGCTTCACATGCTTCACATGCTTCAATCATGCTTTGGGGCTGTTTTTCTTCAGCTTGAACTGGGGCCTTAGTCAAGGTGGAGGGAGTTATGAACAGTTCCAAATATGAACCAGTGTTGGCACAAAACCTTCAGGCTTTTGCTAGAAGGCTGAAGATGAAGAGGAACTTCATATTTCAGCACGACAATGACCCAAAGCAGACATCCAAATAAACAAAAGAATGGCTTCGCCAGAAGAAGATTAAGGCTTTGGAATGGCCCAGCCAGAGTCCAGACCTCAATCCGATTGAACATCTGTGTGGTGATCTAAAGAGGGCTGTGCACAGGAGATGCCCTCGCAATCTGAGAGATTTGGAGCTTTTTTGCAAAGAAGAGTGGACAAATATTGCCATATCAAGATGTGCTACGCTGGTAGACTCCTACCCAAAAAGACTGAGTGCTGTAAGAAAAGCCAAATGTGCTGCAACAAAGTATTAGTTTAAGGGTGTGTATATTTATGCATCCAGGTTATTGTTTTTATTTTTTTTATTTTTCCCCTCAAAAGATTTCAGTTTGTTTTCCAATTGGGTTGTATAGGTTATAGGTTATAGGTTATATTAATGGGGGGAAAGGTTTTGAAATGATTTATCTTGATCTCATCTTTTTATATCACAAAAACCTGGCATTTGAACACGGGTGTGTAGACTTTTTATATCTACTGTAAATAGAAGGCAGAGTTAATGGGCTTTTGTTGATGGAGTGCCTTGTTGTCACTATCAAAGACACAACTAACTGATGCAAAATTACCAAATTAAGTTCCGCTGTTGGGTATGGACACATTTTGCTTTAAGATTCCATTTCTCCACTCTTAAATTTCTCTTTTTTGCATGTTATAGATGTCTTTGATCCAAGTTACTTTGGCCTTACACAACTTGCAGGTGGCTGAGATTTCAGCTTCCAACTTCCTAACTTTTGTGACACCAACACCCTTTCCAGTCCTCAGGTAGTTGTATGTGGTTTTCTGTAAAAGTTAAGTATTCGATGTGTGTAAAGGAATGCATTTGTCTGTTCTCTCAGTCTGGATGGCCTTTCTTCACATCTACTGTCATCAATGTCATATCGAAAGTAAGACAGCGACTGAGATAAAGACAATAATGTCTGATTTGGACTGGGGGTAGAAATCAAAGCCAATCACAAAGCTCCCTCTCCACTTATTGACTCTTTTTTGTAAACATCCAGATGAGGAGATTGATTATTGAGAAAAGTTAAAGGAGTGTCGACTGCTTCTTTTCTCATGTCCTTGTCATTTCTCTCTGTTGTGCTTCACATTTTTGGTTGTTGCAGACAGAAGTTGGTCTTTAATGGAACCTATGAATGTAATATACAAATATAGCTGCAATCAGGGATAATCAGGTTCCAAGCAGCTGTAGACTTCAAAATTTTGTGCTGTTTACCAACAGCATTTAAAACCTAAGGTCATCAGGTTTTAAAATGCACAGTAGAATCATGTTGTACTTCAGCTGTTCAGAAGAATAAGACTTCCCTGTGAAGATTCACACCTGGCTCTTCCAGCATATAAGATTAACACCTTAACTGACTACACCATAGGACTGCTTAAGTTCACATTCTCAAATCTTATTAAAACAAAATGCTGCATTGATAAGACACAAAAGCTAATAGACATTCAATAAAGATAATTTTTGATAATAAACAGAATTGTGTGAAATTCGATGTGATTCTAAATAATGCACCTGTGATTGTGAGTGTGAAGTTTCATTAAGTTTGGATCATCACATTAGAAGATAAATCAGAAAATATGGAGTGAAAGAAAACTGGACAAATTTATTGGCCCATAAAAGCAAAACGGATTGACATTTTAAAATAATTTTAACAGATTTTTATTATTAGTACCTGTAGATGAACCAGAGTGGTGCCCTAGTGATAGAGTATCCACCCTGCAGCTAGGAAGTTGTGGTTTCGTGCCCCAGTCGGGTCATATCAGAGACCATATAAAAATTATACTTTTTACCTTTTAGCTTAGTGTTCAGCACAACTGTAGCTTTCACTACTTACAGCAGCTGTGTGGCCTAGGGTTATAGGAATGGAGCTAGGCACTGCCCCACAATGCTGTGGAATGGAATTAACTTTATCTGTTAGAAAGCCCAGTCTCACCTAAAAAACGTAAAATTGCATATTTCTTCACTTTGAGAAACGTGCATAGACACAGAAAAAAATTTTTTTTTCATGTGCAGTGGATATGTGGCATTTACATCTTTAAGAAGCATGTCAACTGGCAGCATAATGTTTGCTACTCCTCGCTTCCTTTCATTTTCCTTTTCTTTCACCATTAGAGGTGTCACTTAACTCAAACATTTTTTCCTAATCCTAACGATTAGAGGAGGTGACACCTAAACCTAACTGTTTATTAACCTTTACCATTAGTGGAGTTAAAAACAAACAAACAAACAAAGATTTAAAAAAAAGTCACTCACAGTTCAGCATGGGACGCAAGCTCGCATCTCGTTGGCTGAAACCGCTTGTAACTAACCATCCGCCATCCCCCACCCACCAACCACCAACCAATGAGTGCTGGAAGCTTGGATAAAACAGGTGTTGTTTTGCTGATGTGCAGTGAGTATGGCATGTTCTTTCCTTCAATGCATTTGCACATGTTTTTTGAGGGGTAGAAAACATTCATTAGGTATGTTTTTAGTGAGATAGGACTGCTGTATTTGATCTTTGTTTAACTTCAAGCAATTTGGATGAATGACCTTTGAGAGGTTCACTTTACCTGTACTTGCACATTTTAAAAAATATGGTGCAGAAAACTTTATTTTACAGTACAAGACCAATGGAGAAAAGTTGGTAAATATTTCAGAGATTAGCATGATGAAAGACTTTGGAGTAAAGGCCCAACAAAAATGTAAAACTGATTATTAGAGTTCCACCCACAGCACCCGATGATATAAAAAGAAATTTCTTCAATGACTTAGTCACCTCCATTCTGTTATATGGATGCACGTACCACATGGATGCTTACATCGAAACTGAGAGGAAATTATATGGGTCTTAAACACGAATGCTGACAGCTGCCCTGAATAAATCATGGAGGCAATAACTGACCAATGAACAACTACAGATGCATCTCAATAAATTAGAATGTCATTGAAAAGTTGATTTATTTCAGTAATTGAATTAAAAAAAAATAAACTCCTATATTGTGTAGATTCATTACACACGGAGTGATATATTTCAAGTGTTCTTTTAATTTTGATGGTTATGGCTTATAGCTTAAAAAATTAGAATATAACATAAAATAGATTTTTTTTTAAATTTATTTTTAATAGAAATGTTGGCTGATTGAAAAGTATGTCCATGTACAAACTAAACAGGTTGGGGTTCCTTTTGCATCAATTACTGCATCAGTGTGGTGCAGAATGTGTCATGGCGGCCTCTGGGCCGTCATTAGTGTCATTAGCCCCAGCTGCGCACAGACCAACAGGTGTGAATCAACGGCTGTTAAAAGCCAGTGTCGCTGACAGCCCGGCACGGAGTCGTCTGTCTTCCTCAACGGAGAATGAACCTGCACTCCGCTCTCTGGTCTCGTCAAGAATATCTCTTGTCTCGTCTGGAACTTTGTCTGTCTCGTCAAGAACTTTGTCTGTCTCGTCTGGAACCTCGTTTGTCTCGTCAAGAGCTTCACTTGCTGCATCCAGGAACTCTTCCCAGCGTCAAGCAAGTAAGCACACCATTTGCTACTCAACGCCAAACCTTTACCCCTGTGCACAGGTGGACCACCTTGGCGGCGGACCTGCGTCCCCAGCTGACGGGGTAACGCCATCACGTCTTCGTAGCGGCTCGCTACCACCACGCCTACCGGTACGTCTTGCTCCTCAATTGCCAGAACTATTATTGTATCAATTACAGGAGCATTGGCCAACGTTATCGGTGGAATCACTGTCATCAGCATCAGCTGTGTCGTCATTGCCACTGTGTGTGGAGTCACTAACCTCGTCTTTGTCTGCATCATCTGTGTCATCGTCATCTCGGTCTGTGGAGTCACAGCCGGCGTCATCGTCAGGATCATCGTCATCCCGGTCTGTGGAGTCACAGCCGGTGTCATCGTCAAGGCTGTCATTGTCACAGCCACGGGGAGTAACCCCAGCACGGTCACGGACGCCTTCACCTCCACGCTGCCCGGCCGCTGGAACTCAGCAGAGCGAGGCCAGTGCTGCTCTCAAGTAAGCCTTGTTATCTGCAGCTCTTTGCTAGTGTGGAGCATTAGTAATTTGTCTCTGCTTATCTGTTCCAGGGTTGCCGGGTCTCCGTCCAGGTCGCTCAGCTCCAGTGACCAGAACGATATCCTCGCACTTACACTCGCATTACACTCACTCATAATTAAATAAAGATTATTGTCACTATCTGCTCGTGTCAGTGTCTGTCTCCTGGGTCCTGAAACATGTCAGAATGAAGACAATCAGCCTTTGGCACTGCTGAGGTGTTATGGAAGCCCAGGTTGCTTTGATAGCGGCCTTCAGCTCATCTGAATTGTTGGATCTGGTGTCTCTCATCTTCCTATTGACATTAATCCATAGATTCTCTTTGGGCTTTAGGTCAGGAGAGTTTGCTTGCTAATCAAGCACAGTAATACCATGGTCATTAAACCAGGTTTTGGTACTTTTGGCAGTGTGGATAGGTGTCAAGTCCAGCTGGAAAATGAAATCAGCATCTCCATAAAGTTTGTTAGCAGAGGGAAGCATGAAGTGCTCTAAAATGTCCTGGTAGATGGGTGCACTAACTGTGGACTTGATAAAACACAGTAGACAAACACCACCAGATGACATGGCTTCCCACATCAATGACTGTGGAAACTTCACACTGGACCTCAAGCAACTTGGATTCTGTGCCTCGAGATTCTGAGACCTTGATTTCCAAATGAAAGGCAAACTTTACTCTCATCTGAAAAGAGATCATCTGATGCTGTTGGTCCACTGTGTTTTATCAAGTTCAAAGTCAGCATTGTCATCTACCAGGAAATTTTAGAGCACTTCATGCTTCCTTCTGCTGACAAGCTTTATGGAGAGGCTGATTTCATTTTCCAACAGGACTTGGCACCTGTCCACACTGCCAAAAGTACTAAAACCTGGTTTAATGACCATATCACTGTGTTTTATTGACCAACAAACTCTCCTGACCTAAACCCCACAGAGAATCTATGGAGTATTGTCAAGAGGGAGATGAAAGACACCAGATCCAACAATGAAGATGAGCTGAAGGCCTCTATCAAAGTAACCTAGATCTTCATAACACGTCAGCAGTGCCACAGGCTGATCATCTTCATGCTATGCCGCACTGATGCAAAAGGATCCCCGACCAAGTACTGAGTGTGTACATCAACATAGTTTTCCATCAGCCAACACTTCTATTAAAAATCCGTCATTCATCTTCAACAGCTTAATCCTTTTTGGGTCATGGGGGGCTGGAACTTATCACAACATTTTTGGGTGAGAGGCAGGGTACACCCTGGACAGATCGCCAGTCCATTGCAGGGCCAACACAGAGAGACAGAGAACTTTTCACTCTCACATTATAAACCTCAGATGATGCCAGTTAACCTAATCTGCATGTCTTTGGTCTGTGGGAGGAAACCAGAGTACCCAGAGAAAGCCCACCCAGACACAGGCAGAACATGAAAGCTCCAACACAGAAGGGTCGGGGGGGTGGGATCAAACCCACAACCTTCTTGTTTTGCTGCTGCAGTGCTAACCACTGCTCAACCTTAATTATTTTTTCCACTAAAAATCATTTTTTTAATTAATTTTATATAATATTTTAATTGTTTGAGAAACTAAATTTGGGCTTTTCATGAGCTATAAGCCATAACCATCAAAATTAAAAGAAATAAACACTTGAAACAAATCATTCTGTGTGTAATGAATCTATATAATGAGTTTAATTTTTTGAACTGAATTACTGAAATAAGAACTTTTAAATGGAATTCTAATTTACTGAGATGCACCTGTATATGGCCACCTGCAACTTCTACTTCTACTTCAATTAACTAGAAAGAGGAGAATAAGTTTTGCTGGACATTGTTGGAGGGCAAACGATTAAATCATTCTGATGTCAGTTGTGGTCGTGCAAGCATGGGAAGACCATCAAAGACATACATAGAACAGCCCTGTGAAGACCTGCAGCAATGATGAGCGATAGACATGGATGGAGGAGAAGAGTCCTGGAAGTCTGTTCAATTTAACAAATCATGATGATGATGAGTGCAGTGCCTTGATTTTGGGTCTTTGAGTAAAGGGGAGAATTTCTGACCAGACTGCAAAATTTTATGTTTCTACACCTTACGGTTTTTGCTAAATGTTCACTTTTAGTAAAGAAAAAGAAGAAGAAGATTAGGATCCCTGCAGTTGCACTGTTTGGAAGCCTAAATATTAATTTGTTTCAAAAGTTTGAAATATTTCAACGACAACTGGCAACCCACAGAAGTATATACAGTACCAAATCTCACAATGGCCACTCTGCTATTAGCACTCTGTGAAAGATGAGAGCTGTGATTGAACAAAGAGGTCTGTGGAAGGGAGCTGCCAAACCCCTGAGTGCTGTGTGCATTGCGGCTCTGCCTGGGAAAATGCAAATGTCAAGTGACACTCGACAAGTCTGTGATTAAGATTTAATAGAGAAAAATGTGAGGCAAGGATATTAGCCTAACTAAGACACATCAGATGGCTCTCCTCAGGATGCCCTACCCTATCTCCTCACATCCGCTTGTTACAGCAGGGGAGCATAATAGCCAGGACACAAAACAGTGCAGGCAGCAAATAAATTAAAGCCATTATGTGCAAGAAGCATTTATACAACTTATTTTCATATGGTGATTGAGGTACTCATTGGGTTCTTTTGAGTGAGTGTTAATGAGTATTGTCCAAATTGAAAGCTCACAGACTTTCTAGAATTGTATGCGATTGTTCTAAAAAAATGTTACCACCTAGTTTCAGGAGCCTATTTCTAGACTGTTCTTCACCCATACATAACCTTATAACTGAAAGCTCTTGATTTGTCACTCGCAACTGCTTAAGAACATCACAAGGGGAGACCAGGCCAAGGAATCCCTTGTGTATGCTCATGGACGAAGGTCAATGCTGCTAGCACTTAGCAAGCCGTCGCCATCGCCAACCAATCTCTCTGGTGCAAATGTCCGCCGAAATTTAAAAAATTTAATTTGTCAACATGTTTCTATCATATGCTCCATCACTATCCGAGTCAGTGGCAGGGGCCAGAGGCCCAAGGGGGAGGGAGGTGATGGAGGGGGGAGGTGACGTGCTGCAAGGCCAAGGCAGCTGCTCTCAGATGGGAAGACGGCGGTGTGATTAGGCCCTCACACTGGCTGGAATTGTCCTGGACAGCCTAGAAATCAGATTATTAACTCTGATACCAGACACTCTGTCTCCTGGCTGGGATTAGCATGAAAATTTTGATATGGATCGATAAGCAATCTTTCCCCTTCTTCACAATCTCCCAAGGCTTCATTAATCTGTGTGTATGTTTATGTCAAGGAATTAAGACATCCCTGTTACCCCGTCATCCCCTTCACCAACACACACATATATACTCACGCCCCTCCTGCACACCCCAGCTCTGTTCTCTCAGGGTGCTGGATGGGAGCATCTCATACAGATGTATTAAATCAAGCACTGACTCTACTTACCTAAAAGAATTGCATCCAGTTCCTCTATCTGGCTTCTTAGGTTTCTATGCCTGAAAATTACATTACAACGCTTAGAAAATGCCAGAGTTGTATTGTCACATGACTATATTCAGTTATATTAAATGGTCAATGTATAACTGTCATCCTGTTGCACAAAAAGTGCATTTTTCATGTATAACTTTGAGATGTCTTGATCCATTTTTTAAAATAAGTTCCAGTAAGATTGGAAGCCTTGTAAACCAAGAACCAAGATGTATTTTATTTTTTAAATTTTTTCCCCTTGTCCTGCCAGGCAGCTAGGTGAGCAGAACAGAAATTTGCTACCCTTATTGTGCCTAAAGGAGTTTTATACAGTGCCTATGTACTGCATATTGCTGTAAACTCCTCCTGTAATAACTTTTAATATTTAATTTAAATTATTTGACCCATGAAGGACCCGACAGGATGGAGAATGGGGAAAGGAAGTGTGGGGAGGGGAAAAGAAAAGGGAGAGGGACAGACAAAAAAAGACAAAAAAAAACCCCAACAACTAAAACAAACAGAAGACAGACTGATTCTTCCACCGAAGAGGTCTCAACACGAGTGTGGTACGAAGAGGGCAGCCAGTCGCAGCAACTACAACCCCCCGGAAACCCCGAGCCGGCAAGGCAGTGCCACCAACCCCCACAGGGCACCAATGTCCGAGGTCAACAATCCCCAGGAAAGCCAGACACCTGCCCCAGGAGGGACGGCCGAAGGTGGCCAGGCCACCAGGTGGCCAGCGTGGCGGGCTCATGTCCCCGGGCCCGCCACCAGGCTGTCAGAGAGTTGCTGATATTAATGCTTTTAAAACAGTCATGGTGTTTAATACAGGGACTCATAAAAGGTAAGTCAGAGGTATTTAGCGACCCACAGAGAGCCTGTTCAGCATCTAACCATGGGTTTCCGAGGGGGTTGATTTTGTCCACTTAGAAACAAACTGCAGTCTATTGCCTAAGAAGTAATTAAAAAAAACTGGTGAATCTAAACCTCCGCACTCTTTTGCTTTCTGAAGAGTTTTTAAACTGATCCATGATGGTTTATCCTTCCATAAAAAGTTACTTATATTTGAGTCTGGAGACTTAAACCAGGCCATAAATGGTTGGGTAGGAATCATTGAGAATGAATAGTTGATTTTAGGAAGGACCGTTCTTTTAACGGTTGCAACTCTTCCCATTAGTGATGTAGGTAGTGTCCTCCAGCACGTAAGGTCATCTTGTATTGTTTTTAAAAGGGGAATGTGATTTAGTCACAATAACTCTGAGAGACTGGGGGAAATATCTTTTCCTAAATATTTAATATTACCTGATTGTAATGGACTCATGGATACATTTGAAAAACTACAATTTATAGGTAAGACTGTTGATTTACCCCAGTTAACAGAGTATTCTGATGATGAAAATTTATCAAAGAGTGCCACTGTCTGAAGAAGAGATCTTTATAAGTTTTCAAGGAAAATCAAGACATCATCAATACGTCATAAAGACTTATCTTGTGTTCTTTTTCTCCAATTTGGATACTTCTGATATCAACATTTTGTCATATGGCTGCTGCTAATGCTTTGATAAAGATGGTAAAAAGTGAGGGAGAGAGTTGACAACTCTGCCTAGTACCTAAATAACTAAATAGACGGTTATGCTGTTTCATCCCACCTAGCAACAATGCTCTGCACTGTGTGTGTTTATATATTTACATATTTATTCCATCTAGCTACAATGCTCTGCACTGGGTGTGTTTATATTTATATATCTATATATTTATTCCATCTAGCTACAATGCTCAGCACTGGGTGTGTTTATATTTATATATCTATATATTTATTCCATCTAGCTACAATGCTCCGCACTGTGTTTTTATATATCTACATATTATTCCATCTAGCTACATTGCTCCGCACTGTGTGTGTTTATATACTTGCATATTTATTCCACCTAGCTGCAATGCTCCGTACTGTGGGTGTTTATATATTTACATATTTATTCCATCTAGCTACAATGCTCTGCACTGTGTGTTCATATATTCATATATTTATTCCATCCAGCTACAATGCTCTGCACTGTGTGTCTGTGTGTGTGTGTGTGTGTGTGTATATATATATTTTATAGTAATATGTACATATGTATATTAGCTGCTCTTGCTTGCTTGTTTTTTTTTTTTTTTTGCCTTCTGATTGTTGCTCTGAGTGTTGCTATCCCTGTGCTGATGCAATCCTGGAATTTCCCCGTTGTGGGACTAATAAAGGCTTATCTTATCTTATCTTATCTTATCTTACCTCTCTGGAGATTAAAGCTACGACAAGTTTGATCATTTATTCAGACAGATGTAGTTGGACAGCTATATAGTGTTTTAATCTAGTTTATGAAAGATGAACCAAACCCAAACTTATTTAACACTATAAAAAGAAATTTCCAATTAAAACAGTCAAAGGCTTTCTCTGCATCCAGAGATAAAATTGTATGTTTCTAAGTTATTAATCTTACAGTAGTCTATTAAATTAAATAGACTGCGTGTATTATTAGCCGAGTGCCTACCCTTGATGAAACCTGTTTGATCAGGGTGTATAATAAGTAGAATTATCCTTTCCAGTCTTTTGGTGAGAGCTGTGCAAATTATTTTAAGATCAACATTCATAAGTGAGATGGGACAGTAGCTGGATGGAAGCGTAGGTTCTTTTCCGGGTTTAAGGAGCAGGATAATACTAGCCAAGTTCATATTTGGAGGGATTACATTATCTTCTTTAATTTGGTTCACCATTTTAAAGAAAATAGGTGCCATCACAGGCCAAAATTCTTTATAAAATTCTACTGGAAAACAATCTGTGTGCTTAAGTGCCTCCTGGAGCCTGGACACCAGAAGAGGTGCATCCAGAGCTGCAATCTGTTCATTACTTAATCGTGGTAAGGAAACAGTGTCCAGAAATTTATTTATCTCTGAGTCAGATGTTCTAATCTGAGATGAAAAGAGGTTTTCATAAAACTTTCTGAAGGAGTTATTTATTTGTTCAGGCTCATGGATAATATTTCCAGTCATATCCTTAATAGAGTGGATAGTTGTTTTTTCTTTATTCAACGTCAGCTGGTTAGAAAGATATCTCCCCAATTTAATACTATGTTCAAACATCTCAAGACGCAGTCTTTGTATTAAAAACTGTCCCTTTGTAATTTCTTTTAATTCCAGCTTTAATTTTCTCAGATTGTTAAGTGCCTGTTCCTATGGAGAAACGGAACAGGTCATCTCCAGTGATTTAATTTTCTGTTCTAACTCCAGTACCAGTGCATTTTCTTTTTTATTCTTATACGAACAGTAAGAGATTATTTTACCTCACATGACCACTTTTGCTGATTCCCAAAGAACACATGGGAATATTCCTGCCACATCATTATATTCCAGATATGATTCCCACTCTTTATTAAAGTAATTAATAAAGGCTTTGTCTTTTAGTAGTGATGTATTAAATTTCCAGCTCCTAGTTTTCCTTATAGCTTTTCTATTTACTATTGTAAGAGATACTGGATAGTGATCACAAATAGCTTGATTTGAACAAATTTCAGTGTCTGTGATATCCCTCACAATAGAGTTACTGGCTAAGAAGAAGTCTAAATGGGAATGTGAACTATGAACTGATGAAAAAAGTGTATTCCCTAAGAGTTGGGTGAAGAGAATGCCATTCATTGCAAAGACCAAAATCATTCATGTATTGTTTGAGAGTGTCCGTAGCCTGCCATTTTCAAAATTCCTCGATATACTGAGCCTGTCGATTGCAGGGTTTAATACCGGGTTGAAGTCTCCTCCTATTATGAGTGTAGTGTCCAAGTGCTCAGAAAAAGAAGTGAAGAAGATGTGAAAATAGGATGGGTCGTCAACATTTGGGCCATAAATGCTTGCAATACATAGATCCAAATTTTGAAGTGAGATTTTTAATATTATAAATCTACCTTCTGGATCTGCTATGGTATTATTCACAACAAAGCATATTCTTCTGTTTACCAATATAGCTACCCCCCCTTGTTTGGAATTAAAGCAGGCTGAGTACACATGGGGAAATTCCAGGGAGGTGAGAACATCTCCAGATGACTTAGAAACATGCGTTTCCTGTAATAAGAAAAAGTCTGCCTGTAGACCCTTCAGTTGATTAAAAATGTTTAAATTAAAATTAAATCACCCTTATTGTCATTCAACTGTACATCCAATCATGTACAGCAGAACGAGATTGTGTTTTACCTATCTACTGTGTTAATCACACACACCCCAAGTGTAGAATCAGAGGGCCGCTGCCATGCAAGGCGCCACCACAAATTTCCCTCCTCTATTCCATTATTGCTGAGCACCAAGCTGGATGGCAGGAAGTTCCACTTTTATATGGTCTTCGGCATGACCCGGCCGGGATTTGAACCCCTGCCTCCCGGGTGTGGGGCGGATGCTCTACCAACTGAGCCACCTCTTCTCCCTGGTACCAATTCCACATATGTTCCACATGACAAACTTTAATGTGGACATGTTTTCACTACATGTTTTCACTACTACTACTACTACTTTCAACTGTTTTTTGTGCTAAAGGCTAACTAAATGTGCTGTGATTATATGTCCGTATTGTATGTGTGTGTGTGTGTTGTGCGTAAAATATATACCTATGTACGGTATGTATGCTTGTGTGTGCGCACATGATTTCTCTGTTCCATTTGCTTTCATATGCAAGCAAATGGGGTGCATGTACTTAATACTCATGTACAGTGGGGCAAAAAAGTATTTAGTCAGCCACCAATTGTGCAAGTTTTCCCACTTAAAAGACGAGAGAGATCTCTAATTTTCATCATAGGTATACCTCAACTATGAGAGACAAAATAAGAAAAAAAATTTCAAAAAATCACATTGAAGGATTTTTAATGAATTAATTGGTAAATTCCTCAGTAAAATAAGTATTTGGTCACCTACAAACAAGCAAGATTTCTGGCTCTCACAGACCTGTAACTTCTTCTTTAAGAGGCTCCTCTGTCCTTCACTCGTTACCTGCATTAATGGCACCTGTTTGAACTCGTTATCAGTATAAAAGACACCTGTCCACAACCTCAAACAGTCAGACTTCAAACTCCACTATGACCAAGACCAAAGAGCTGTCAAAGGACACCAGAAACAAAATTGTAGACCTGCACCAGGCTGGGAAGACTGAATCAGAATCAGAATCAGAATCAGAATCAGATTTATTGCCATTGTTCATGTAGTACACAAACTAGGAATTTGTCTCGGTGCAATGCTGCAACATTAAACAAGATAAAATAAAAGAAATAAACTATACATGCAATAAAGTGTAGAATAAGAGTGAGTAATACTAGTCAGCAGTTAAAATATATTAGCGAGCAGCAGATAATGTGGAGAACCATATAGTGCAGTCGGTAATGCAGGAAGAAAACAGTGATGATTGACATGAGTCTGGTTGAGCTGCTGTACATAGTGCACGAGAGACAATAAGTCACTTAGTGTTCAGCAGTCTGATGGCAGAGGGGAAGAAGCTGTTCATGTGACGGGAGGTTTTAGTCTGGATGGACCGAAGTCTTCTACCTGAGGGGAGGGGGGCAAACAGTACGTGACCAGGGTGTGAGGGATCGGCTATGATCCGGCCAGCACGCCTCCGGGTCCTGGAGATGTACAGATCCTGGAGAGATGGGAGCTTGCAGCCGATCACCTTCTCAGCAGTGCGCACGACGCGCTGCAGCCTTAGTCTGTCCCTGGCAGTGGCTCCTGCGTACCACACGGTTATGGAGGAGGTGAGGATGGACTCGATGATGGCTATGTAGAACTGCACTAACATCTTGGTGGGTAGCTTGAGCTTCCTCAGCTGCCGCAGGAAGAACATCCTCTGCTGGGCCTTTTTGATGAGGGAGCTGATGGTCGGCTCCCACTTGAGGTCCCTGGTGATGGCGGTGCCTAGGAAGTGGAAGGAATCAGCAGTGGTGATGGGAGAGCCTGTGAGGGTGAGGGGGGGCAGAGGGGTTGTGACTTTCCTGAAGTCCACAATCATCTCTACTGTCTTCAGAGCGTTCAGCTGCAGGTTGTTGTTGTTGCACCAGGACGCCAGCTGGGCCACCTCTCTCCTGTAGGCGGACTCGTCGCCGTTGGAGATGAGCCCGATGAGGGTTGTGTCGTCCGCAAACTTGATCAACTTGACAGACTGGTGGCTGGAGGTGCAGGAGTTGGTATAAAGGGAGAAGAGTAGGGGGGGGAGTACACAGCCCTGGGGTGATCCGGTGCTGATGCTAGCAGAGTCTGAGACAGTCTTACCCAGCCGCACATGCTGCCTCCGGTCCGTCAGGAAGTCGGTGATCCACCTGCAGAGGGAGTCAGGCACGCCGAGCAGGGACAGCTTGTCCTGGAGCAGAGCGGGGCGGATGGTGTTGAATGCGGAGCTGAAGTCCACAAACAGGATCCTGGCGTAGGCTCCCGGGGAGTCCAGGTGCTGCAGGATGGAGTGGAGGGCCAGGTTGACTGCGTCGTCTACAGACCTGTTGGCTCGGTAGGCAAACTGCAGCGGGTCCAGGAGGGGGGTGGTGATGGACTTGAGGTGGGGCAGGACCAGGCGCTCAAAGGACTTAATCACTCCAGAGGTGAGCGCTACAGGTCTATAGTCGTTAAGTCCAGTGATCCTTGGCTTCTTGGGGACAGGGATGATGGTGGAGGATTTGAGGCAGGACGGCACGTGGCATAGCTTAAGGGAGGTGTTAAAAATGTCTGTGAAGACAGGAGCCAGCTCTTTCGCACAGTGTCTCAGGGTGGAGGGAGACACGCCGTCCGGACCGGGGGCCTTGCGCGGGTTTAGTCTGGAGAACTGTTTGAGCACGTCCTGCTCACTGATGACAAGGGCAGGGGGGGAGGAGGGGGGGCGCCTTTGATGAAGTAGGGATGGTGGAGGCTGTGGAGCTGGAGGGAGGGGGGGAGTTGGACACAGATGACGAGGTGTCAAAACGGGCATAGTGTTGGGACAGTCTTTGACAAAGGGCTTTGTCATCCTGACCTTTAGGAGCCTGAGGCCGATAATTGGTGATTTGCCTCAGTCCTCTCGACACAGAAGCCGAGTCATTAGCAGTGAACTGCTGCTGGAGTCTCTCAGAATACACAGATTTAGCTCTCCTCAGCCCTCTGTTAAACCGATATTTAACCTCCCTGTAGCAGCCCCTGTCTCCACTTTTCAGCGCTGCTTCCTTCTCCTTCCTGATCTGTCTGAGCTTAGCAGTGAACCAGGGCTTATCATTAGAGTACCTCACCCTGGTGCGCGATGGAAGAATGCTCTCCTCACAAAAGTGGATATAAGAGTTCACAGTGTCCGTGTATTCATCCAGATCATGCATGGCTCCTTTAAACATGCCCCAATCAGTTATTTCCATGCACGTTTCCAGCTTCTCCTCAGCTTCACTGGTCCATTTCTTCGTAGTGCTCACAACAGGTTTAGTGAGCTTCAATCTCTGTCTGTATGTGGGAATGAGGTGGACCATCACGTGATCAGATAGTCCGAGCGCAGTGCGGGGAACAGCGCGATATGCGTCTTTCACTGTGGTGTAACAGTGATCCAGCGTGTTTATTCCTCTGGTGGGGCATTTAATAAACTGTTTGTAGCGGGGGAGATCGTGGCTCAGATTGCTCTGGTTAAAGTCGCCAACCACAATAACCAGAGAGTCTGGAAAAATCCGCTCCGTGTGTTGGATGTGATCCGCGAGCACGCGCTGAGCTTCGCGCGTGTCCGCGTCGGGAGGGACGTACACAGCGACGAGGATGAATGAGGCGAACTCCCGCGGGGAATAAAATGGCTTGCAGTTAATAAAAAGAAATTCCAGGGTGGGAGAACAGTGTTTGGAAATTACCGTTACATCAGAGCACCAGCTGCTGTTGATGTAGAAGCAGACTCCGCCTCCTGAGGATTTACCGGAGAGCTCTGTGTCACGATCAGCACAAAACAGCTGAAATCCCTCGAGGCGCAGCGCGCTGTCCGGTGTATTTTCCCTGAGCCAAGTTTCGGTAAAACAGAGGGCAGCCGAGGAAGAGAGGTAATCTGCAATAGGTAAGCAGCTTGGTGTGAAGAAATCAACTGTGGGAGCAATTATTAGAAAATGGAAGACATACAAGACCACTGATAATCTCCCTCAGTCTGGGGCTCCACGCAAGATCTCACTCCATGGGGTCAAAATTATCACGAGAACGGTGAGCAAAAATCCCAGAACCACATGGGGGGACCTAGTGAATGACCTGCAGAGAGCAGGGACCAAAGCAACAAAGGCTACATCAGAAACACACTACGCCGCCAGGGACTCAAATCCTGCAGTGCCAGACGTGTCCCTCTTCTTAAGCCAGTACATGTCCAGGCCCATCTGAAGTTTGCTAGAGAGCATTTGGATGATCCAGAAGAGGATTGGGAGAATGACATATGGTCAGATGAAACCAAAATAGAACTTTTTGGTAAAAACTCAACTTGTTGTGTTTGGAGGAGAAAGAACACCATACCTACTGTGAAGCATGGGGGTGGAAACATCATACTTTGGGGCTGTTTTTCTGCAAAGGGACCAGGACGACTGATCCGTGTAAAGGAAAGAATAAATGGGGCCATGTTTCGTGAGATTTTGAGTGAAAACCTCCTTCCACCAGCAAGAGCATTGAAGAAGAAACATGGCTGGGTCTTTCAGCATGACAATGATCCCAAACACACCGCCCGGGCAACAAAGGAGTGGCTTCGTAAGAAGCATTTCAAGGTCCTGGAGTGGCCTAACCAGTCTCCAGATCTCAACCCCATAGAAAATCTTTGGAGGGAGTTGAAAGTCTGTGTTGCCCAGCGACAGCCCCAAAACATCATTGCTCTAGAGGAGATCTGCATGGAGGAATGGGCCAAAATACCAGCAACAGTGTGTGAAAACCTTGTGAAATCTTAGAGAAAACGTTTGACCTCTGTCGTTGCCAACAAAGGGTATATAACAAAGTTTTGAGATGAACTTTTGTTATTGACCAAATACTTATTTTACCGAGGAATTTACCAATTAATTCATTAAAAATCCTTCAATGGGATTTTCTGGATTTTTTTTTTTTCTTATTTTGTCTCTCATAGTTGAGGTATACCTATGATGAAAATTGGAGACCTCTCTCATCTTTTAAGTGGGAGAACTTGCACAATTGGTGGCTGAATAAATACTTTTTTACCCCACCGTACTTAAGGTTATTTCCTATAAACCACATGTATGAGAGAGAACAGACATAAAGGTCAGTAAATGGTGAAGAGATACAGATAACATACAACAACCTAACAACTTAAACAAAATTAGCTACAACAGACAAACAAGCAAACAACAACCTCAGCAAAAAAGAAAAAAAAAACTAGACAAATGTTAACAAACTAAACCGAGATCGAATAACAGACTTGCACACAATCACACTCTTTTTCCACATGTAGCTAAGGAAACAAAGGGGGCTCTAGAATAACCAGGGGGTTATGGTTTCATCCATAAACAGCTTGCCATCTATAAACAATCTATTCACAGAGACAATAGCTCATTTACCTACTTAGATTTTTTGTTTCCTAATGGGAAAAAGCTTCGTTCTCCTTTCCATGATTTCCTGTGGAAATTGATCATTTAGACCATAGCTGGTGTTTTTAAGCTGCCTGCCCTGCCTCTGTACCAGAATTTTTTGCTTGAAATGTTCAAATTTGGCAACAATAGGTCTGGGACGTTTATTTGGGGGATTTTTTTGCCCAAAGCAGTGGACTAGGTGAAAGGTAATTGATTTTGTTACTTCGGAGGACAGTTTCAGCTGCGTGGATATGAATTCACGGCCCAGCTGCTCTGGATTTTCAGTATTTTTTTCAGCAATTCTGGAAAAAACAAGGTTATCTCCCATGCTGCATGATTGCAAACTGAGAACTGTTTCCTTCATTTTCCGGTTCTGTCTTTCAACAACGCGAAGTTGTCATGAACCTGGGTTTGGCGGTTCCAAACCCAGTTCTGACTTATGGTTATTTTGCCCTATTTTCCATCAGGCGTGCCAGGGAGCTATTTGGGTCTTTCACTCCCTGACAGCCTGGGCACGCCTCCTCCTCTTGTCAGTGCCATCAGCTGTTTCTCATTATGGGTGTTTTCACTCACACACACACACACACACACACACACACACACACACACACACACACACACACACACACACACACACACACACACTCCATTCATTCCTATTCACACGTTCTGACACTCACTCATGCACACCAGGGATTAATTATGTTCAGCCCACACTCCCTCACACCGGCGGTCTCTTCCCTCGTTAGTATCATTATTACAAATACGCTACATTAGTAGGAAGAGACCGTTGGAGCATTCAGCCCCATACATGACACCATGTTCCTTCATGTATGTGTGTTCACTACCTACGTGTTTTTTCAGCCTGACATTTCAAGACGGTTAATCCTTTGGTGTTAGCGGCTGACCCTGCCTCACTCCCTCATCCACCAGACTGCATGGACAGCCCCGGATCGTTCTAGCCATAATTAAATGTTTGCTTTTCTCCTTGTGCCCACCGTTACAACGGCACGAGGCATTCCCCCTCCCAGGCTGTGGAATATCCGGGTGGCACCCCTGTATGTCTGGTGGCCTTTAACTCATCATTCCAACCCACTGTATTAGCGTGGTCAATACTGGAGTTGTTATTTTTGTTGTTTATGTTAATAAAGTGCACGCTGTACTCCAGTGATTGGGTTTTTCATTCCTTCCTCTGTGCGCCACGTAATGGCACACGGGGATTCATAACAGAATGCTCCAACCAATCAGAAAAAACCCAGCAGAGTAGACGTGCGTTTTTTGTTTTTCTTTCACCCTCTTTTTCCCCTCCTCCCCAAGTAACGACATGATGAATTGGACGGACGAGGAGCAGAAAGCCCAGGATCTTCTGGAAGAAGTGTTCTTTTCTGCTCAGTGGCCACAGTTCCCTGAGGACGTTCAGTGGGCATGACTCGTCGCAGAAGACATCGAGCGGCGCCATCCTAACCTCCAGATCATTCCGAGAGTGGACGCCATCCTCTCCATCATTCGCTCCTCGCCAGACGTGGAGCCGGAGGGGGCCTCTCCAACATCGGAGCCAGCCATCCATCAGAAGAGATGTTCCCGGCGGAAGACCTCCTCTCCTCGTGGTTCTCTGGCCCCTGCATCATCTCCTGGGCCGGCGCCTGCCCAATCCTCAGATGTTATGACGGAGGATGAGAGACTAGGGCGGCTGGCCATGATAGGCCATCATATCAAGGAGGAGTGCCGCTAGAGAGAGGCCCAAGGACGCGCTTCCCTGGCTGTGAAGGTTCCACCCTCCCCTCGCCTGTTCAATCCACGGGCTTGATGGCAGAGGAGGAGTGGTTGAACCTGCTTACCGTGATCAACCGGTGGGTCGAGGAGAAGCGCCGTGAGGAGGAGGAGCAGAAACTGGCCCTGCTTGCCCAGCTCGACCAACAGGTTAAGGAGAAGCGCCGAGTGTAGGAGGAGCAGAGCCTCACCCTGCCCGACCGCCGGATTGAGGAGGAGCACCGTGAGGGGAGCTGGATAAGAATCTCCCAGCGCTCGAGCTCCTCACGGCCACTCTACCCCCTTCTCCGGAGAATACAGAGCTTCTCGGCACAGGTGACTTCCTGCCCAGTGCGGCACTTCTTATCCCGGAGTATCTGGTTCCTGAGCCGTCCGGAGGAAGCAGAGGAGGAACTCTCGCCAGAAGAAGCTTCTGGCCTCGCCGGCGCAGCCATAGGAGGAACGTCAGCAGTGGAGAGGAGATGCTTCAGAGGCTGCTGGGGACGTCCAGTGCCAGGAGAGCAGGCAGGTTTTTCCTCATTTAACTTTCTTTTTTGATGAACAATTTTGCCTGCCTCCTGGCGAGGAGACTTGGGGTGTGCAGTCCCCTGAGTGCTCCGCCCCAGCGGCATATCGTGTTCACTCACCTGACCATACCGAGCCTTTTTTTGTGTGCCCCAATGAGCTTGCCTGTGCTGGAACCAGGTCACTTAAGGGGGGAGGGACCGGAGGCCCAGGAGGGTCCAGCTCATGGGCCAGCAGTGAGGCCATCCTCATCCACCATGCCAGAGGAGCCGGTGGCATGAAAGACGGCGCACAGGAGCACTGAGACTGCAACCACCATCACGCCTGCTGTGGGGGCTGCTGCAGCAGAGCCATCCCCCGGACTAGACCTCCAGCCAACAGGGCCCCAAACATCATCGTCGGCATCGCTGGAGTCCTGGATGGTGGTAGAGCTCGAGCACAGGCAAGTAATCTCTCCTGCAGTTCACTTGTTAATTATTGAGAGATCTTGTCTGGCTCTTGGGCAGGGGAATTGGGTGCAGCCCCCAGCTGCACCTGGACTTCCCTTGCTGGGTTCTGCCGCTGCCAGCGACCATAACCGTTCCTCCTCTCCTATCCCCTTTGAGCTCCTTCCTAGGGTCCTTCTCTTCCTAGAGTGGAGCTGCCACGACCTGGGTTGCCCACAAATGATGACGCAGGGCTAGCTGTCCCAGAGGAGGTTGACGGGGGTACAGCACCTGGTGAACCGACGGCACCCACACACCCCAAGTTGCCAGAGTCCTGGACAGCAGTGGAGCCCGAGTACAGGTAAGTGTGCCCCATAATGGCTGTCATGTCGATGTCAGTGTCACACTGCCTGACTCATGGTGAGGGGGGCCCGGGGCTGTTTGCAATAGCCCTTGGGGCCACCTCACCGGGCTCTGCCGCTGCCGGCGACCATAGTTTGGTCTCTTTTTCTTTCCCTCCAGGTTTGGAGCCCCCTGCCAGGGTCGCCAGAGAGCAGCGGATCATGCCAGAGGCCACTGATGATCTGGGTCCAGCATCAGGAGTCGTGGAAAGCCCTACCTCCTTCGCTGGGGAGGCTGCCACGGGAGCAATGAGGCCCCTGATGGGGACCACCGCAGGTGCAACTGAGCCCCAGCCGGAGTCCACTGCCGGTGCAGCAGGGTTCCAGCTGAAGTCCACCACCGGTGCAGCAGAGCTCCAGCCGGAGTCCGCCGCCGGTGCAGCAGAGCTCCAGCCGGAGCCCACCGCTGGTGCAGCAGAGCTCCAGCCGAAATCCACCACCAGTGCAGCCACATCCCAGACCGGGACCATCGCGGGTGCAGCCACGTCCCAGACCAGGACCATCATGGGTGCTACGGTTCCCCTGCTCCAAGCTTCAGAGGGCAGGGGGGCTCCAGTCCCTTGGTTTGGCCGCTGAGGTTCCTGGGTGGGTAGGCTGCCTCTCTGCCTTCCCCTCCGGTTCTGGTGCCTCCACCACGCTGGTCAGCCACCCAAAAGATTTGGCCTTTGGGTTGGGTGGTCCATTGGCCCGGGCAGGCTGCCGGACACTATTCTGCGGGCCGCCTGCTGGACATGGGACTGGGGCAGGCCACCCGATCAGTCACCCCTTGCCATGCTGGGGGCCTGGGACTCTGGTCGACCCCCTGAACTTTGGACTTCTGGGGAGGGGGGTTAGTGTCCTAGGTGGGGGCTGTTAGGAGGGTCACTGCTCCTTATTTGCATATTATTTGTTGTATTTTTCACTGGTTGCTTCCCTCCTAACCGGTTTCCCCCACCTCCCACCCTGGCTAATTGTTGATTCGGGGAGGGGGGGGGTCCCCTTGGGGTGTGTTTTTGTTTTCGGCTGAAGGTACTGTTTCTGGAATCCACCCCTGGGGGGGGGGGGCTGTCATGAACCTGGGTTTGGCGGTTCCAAACCCAGTTCTGACTTTATGGTTATTTTGCCCTATTTTCCATCAGGCGTGCCTTGGAGCTATTTAGGTCTTTCGCTCCCTAACAGCCTGGCCACGTCTTCGCCTCTTGCCAGTGCCATCAGCTGTTTCTCATTACGGGTGTTTTCACACACATACACACACACACACACACTCCATTCATTCCTATAGATGATTTGCTGTGATGTCACATCCTACACGCAGTTTTGTTTACGCCGCCATATTGGACGGCAAAAGCGAGTGGACGGCACATTCAGCAGCTGTTCAGCGGTGTACCAGATCTCGATATATTTACCTGATTTCAACCTACATCTTTGTTTTATTTTATGTTGGCATTGAATTAGACTATGGTGTTTCACTGCTGTGCCTTTGGGTGTACAAATCGCCAGAAAAAGGGATCCAACTTGAAGTTTTACCGGTTCCCAGCTGACGAAGACAGGCGCAGGAGGTGGGTGGCAGCGCTGAAGAGGAAAGATTGGTCCCCGTCGCCTTACTCGCGGCTATGCAATCAACATTTTATATCGGGTATGTCTGATGTATCAGTGTCTATAGATGTAATGTTATATCATTGTAAACACTGGTAAATGTTAAAGCATGAGTCTGAATGACTCCATGTTTTAATCCTGTACTCCTGGTTATAAATCAGGTTATCGGGTATGTCCCTCCCTGTGTTGGGAGTTGTTTATCCAGTATTCTATTGATACGACAAATATTTATAAATCCTTTCACAGAATATATAGATCTATAAAAATATTTAATTATTTTTAATTAATTTAATTGAGATATTATATATGCTAATAATAATAATAATAATAATAATAATAATAATAATAATAATAATAATAATAATAATAATAATAATAATAATAACTGAATATTTTCTAAAATTTTAATAATTTATCACTTAATAGATTCTATATAACATGACAAATCTATACAGTAGGGGTATATAGAGACTAGAATCTGAATTTGGGAAAAAATAAAATAAAAATACCTGAGCCTTCACGACATAGTGGACTGTTGAAGTGATGACTGGGGATATCAGCACATTTCTCACAAGCCCAGCAACAAAATAACTATAAGTGTCCAAACTTTTGTAGGCTTTCAGAGACTCTCCAGTGTACCTAGACGGTGTGTTGACCAGGTAGTTGTAGATGTCCATATAGCGTACGTCAGGTTTGGGGCAAAAATCTATGAAACTGGTGAATTTTTCAAGCGACAAGTTGTAAGGGTCCACGCCGATAACACTGATCTTTTCCGTGTACCTGTCACGATGTTTTTTATCTAGTAGTTGCGCAACATCGGACAAAGCCGGCACATCTGACTGAGCGGACGCCATGCTGAAACACACTGACATAGCGCCCGAGTTGCCGTCCAATATGGCGGTATCAACAAAAATCACGTGACGCGTGACGTCACTTGCAAAACATCAATTCACATGATCTGACACTCACTCATGCACACCGGGGATTAATTATGTTCAGCCCACACTCCCTCACACCGGCGGTCTCTTCCCTCATTAGTATCATTATTACGCTTATGCTATGTTAGCAGGAAGAGACCATTGGAGCATTCAGCCCCATACATGACAGTGTGTTCCTTCATGTACTGTATGTGTGTTCACTTCCTACGTGTTTATTTAGTCTGACATTTCAAGACGGTTAATCCCTTGGTGTTAACGGCTGACCCTGCCTCACTCCCTCATCCACCAGACTGCACGGACAGCCCTGGATCGTTCCAGTTGTAAGTAAATGTTTGCCTTTCTCCTTGTGCCCACCATTACAGCGGCACGAGGCCCCTCCCAGGCTGTGGAACATCCGGGTGGTATCCCTGTATGTCTGGTGGCCTTTAACTCATCATTCCAACCCACTGTATTAGCGTGGTCAGTACCGGACTTGTTACTTTTGTTGTTTATGTTAATAAAGTGCACGCTGTACTCCAGCGATTGGGTTTTTCATTCCTTCCCTCGTGCGCCGCATAATGACGCATGGGGATTCAAAACACAAGTTGCGTGGTTGGCGTGTTTACTGACTTTTTCAAGGTATTGTTTTCTTCTAAGAGTGAAACAAGCTGCGCCTGGCTGTATTCCAAACTCTCCCGTACGCTCTGGAATTCTTTATGGAGCAGCTTGGCCAACGCTACTCTACCATTCATGTTGGTAAGTTTATTCTCAATACAGAAATGGATGTCACTAACCTCTGAGCCTACCGTGATTTTTCGGGTGTTATTTTCGGTGACTCTACAGCTCTGAGTCGCTTAAGCCTCTTTTCCACTAGTACCCACTTAGCCCTACTCACTTTGACTCAGTGCGTTTTGTAGGCTTTTCCATTAGTACCTGGCACCTGGTACCAGGTACTTTTTAGTACCTATTCCACTGGGGTTCTAACCGTGCTGAGTCGGGCTGAAAATGTGACGTCAACAGACTGCAGGCCACTGATTGGTCAGGGCGTAATGTCATGAGAGCGACGTTTGAAGGCTGAACTCAGAATCTCGAGACGCCATTTGCAAAGATTTGTCCGTGAGCCGGCAAGCAAGTGTCAGTATAAACAATGATAGAATGGCTTCACAGAAATCAGATCCACAGAAATCAATACCATGGTCCAGCAGTTTTCCGTGCCTTTCAGCTGATGAGAGAATCCAGAGGGGAGTAGACGGAGGTTAGACGGAGCCACCCAAAATGTGTTTACGGCCGCGGGAGCACCCAACTTCAGCAGTTGAAAGCCGTGATATTCGGATAGAGAGGATGGTGAGTGATGTGATATGATGTGATATTATGCATCTTTTACGTTATTTATCCCAGCAGTGGAAAGTTCACTTTGAACAGACCACAACAATGTTGCTTGTGTGCAGATAATGAGCTAGCTACAGTAGTTAGTCATCAATGCAAACTCCGTGCTCCATGCTCTCCTTGTATTCTGATGAAATAAGGCAGTTGTAATCCTGGTGAAAAAGGTGTTTTTTTTTACATGTTGCACTTTCGTGCTGTGCATGTACATAAGTTGTGTGTATTTGCGTTCTAGAGTCCGTCCAGCATCTGCTTTGACACCGGCAATGCAGCAAGACACAGCAATAATGTGTTCTGAGTGGTAAGCCATATTAAAGTTGAACACCCCATAGGGGTAGACAAAGTACTCAAATCCTTTTGCATTTGAAGTTAAAATATAGATAAAGTGCCAGTGCTAAAACTAAAGTAGCACAATTTCCACTTAATATGAAAGGAACTGAACTGGGATTTATTTGATTGTGTGAATATTAATTACAGAATAATTGAAAATGAATGGCACATCCACTGTAAAATAAACCACTTGTTTATTTATTTATTTATTTATTGTCAGATCTCTTGTGTGATCCTTTGTGATAAGAGTGTATGTTGCACTTTGGGGAATGGGAGTTGTTCAGTAATTATTATAATTTAGTTTATATGTGTAGTTTATAGTCTATCATCAATAAACACATGCAGTACTATAATAACAGGACACATTACAAATATTTGAGAACCATTGTAATGCTTCCTCTTATATTTTAGCAATACAAGTACAAAACACTGCCCACACTTGAAGCCAGGGACACACCGGTGACAGAGTGGTGGCTAAACTTTTATTGATATAAATTACATATTTTGACTGAGCGACTCCATACTCAGGGATGCACACCCTCAGTTAAAGTACTTGATTCCATTCAACTGGAGGTACCAACTCATTCTGATTGCTGAGGCCACAGTAAAAACAAATGATTTTAAACATAACCCAGCCCTTGTAAAATCTACTTTACAGAAGTGCAGCTACATGAAAATTGTGGTTATATACAACAACAAAGTACTTTATTGTCACATTCCACCACTGGCTTTTAGCAACAAGTGTTTTCCCAAATATGTTTTAAACCTGCTTTAATTAACCATCACCCACTTCTGTCTTTCGCCTAGGCAAGAGGAAAACAATCCACTGCAAACTGGACCTTGCGTCACTATTTACAGAGATGCAGGCTGAAAATCTGCTGAACCGGGACCAGCTGGAGCGGCACATCCAGTTGCTTCTCAGTGAGGCAGCGTGGCCGGCGTATGTGACCCATTCTATTTTTTTATTTTTTTTTTACAGTTTGAATTTTGCACATTCTAAATAATTTGGAATTTGCTGCTGATTGTAATAAACAATTTAGTGACTTATGTGTTTGCATCATGATTTTCTATTTTGTCTGTTAAGACACCAGTGGAAAAAGAGTCAACAGTACAAACCATTTATCAGTGACTTTGAAAATAATGGCTCATTTTTAAGAAAAAGTAACCAAAAACAATTATTTTATTTACTGAAGACTGTATTGTTGGATGTGCCAGTGCAGAAGACACTGCACACTTTAGTGATAGTACCAGTATATGGAGGAATTCTGGGCCATATTAGCATCTGTATTTTCTAATAATGGATTAGGGCAGGGGTGTCCAATCATGTGCCATGGAGGGCCAAGACCCTGCAGGCTTTACCTCCAACCAGTGTCTTCATCAGCAGAGTCCACTGAATTTCTTCCATTGACTGCTGATCAGTGAGAACACCTGCCGAAGAGACTGGGTAGAAGAGAGAACTTGCAGGGTCTTGGTCCTCTATGGCACATGATTGGACACCCCTGGGTTAGGGTTTAATGGGATTTAATATTTGAACACAAACTGCTTTATGGTTCATAATTCTGTTGACAGACTTACACCAAACCAAAAGTGATTTCTCAAACTGCTGGATTGTTCTTAGACAGCTTTTCCATTCTTTTAGTATTTAATTTATGTCACTTGGTGGTAACCTTCACATATAAAACAAAAGTGGAGACAGATTTGCAAGAAGTACAAAGGTTTATTGTCAAAATTCCCAGTGCAATACTACATGAATACATGTATAGTACATTGTTGATGCAGAGAATATATATTTATACAGTATGTACCTGTATCTATCCAGTAAATCAAGTATTTTCCATGTATCCTTGTGACTGCATTATTTTAATTGCTTTTAATCCTAGATCAAGTTTGTTTGGCTTAAAATGCATCATAATTGTCCAATATATATTATTATACGTAACTCAGTACTGTTTACCTGTTGAAATATATATTTTACAGCTAACATAATCCCATAAATACAATATGGCACCTGGCGATCAAGTTTTGGCAGCTAATCACTTTTTGCCATGACACCACCACAGACTCAGTGCTGCTGGAGCAGATACATCCCATGATGTCTCAACAATCTCTCCATGATTTTCACACAGACCAGAGGAATTTGTTGCACAGGAAGCTAAACATTTCTACAGACATTCTTAAGTTCTATAACCACTGAGCATTTGTGAAGCTGGAGTGGCATCAGTGAGAGGCTGTGTTGAACGCCAGACCCATGGTTGAAGTGGTAATTTTGCCACAAGAGAGCCATCTGAAACAGACACACAGCATACATATTTTAGTATCTAATAGCGACAACTTGCAGACATTACAATGTAGTACGGTGGACTTAAAGCAAACTAGCATTAGAAATCATTAGTTTACCTTCATGTGTGATCTGGTTTGTATCCTCACGTCTTCAGCTCTATGGCTTCCTAAACACTCCAGTACTTTTCCAGAGTGTTTCATCTCGCTGCCTGTCCCCTTCTCTGGCTGTTCTTTCTGGCCTTTACTCTGACAAAAAGCCAGAGACTGAGGAGTCACCTTGTACAGCCACCATGTTATGTTTTTCTTGTTTCACCTCTTTTTTTCATTCACGGGAGTATGGCGCCACCTTGCTGGAAAAAAATCCCACCCACCCCAGGCGGTACTCAGCTGTAATGGAAACAAAAGTGAATTGAGTTGAGTAAAGCCAAATTGAAGTGAATAGGGCCAAACAGGTACTAGTGGAAAAGGGCCATTAGACAAGGAAACAGGAACGGGAGATATATTCGTCTGTAGGCGGCGTGGTGGAATAGTGGTTAGCACTGCGGCAGCACAGCAACTCATCCTTGGCCGGGGGATCCTGGGTTCGATCCCAGCCCCCAACCAACAGTGATCTGTGTGGAGTTTGCATGTTCTCCCCGTGTCTGCGTGGGTTTACTCCGGGATTTCTCCGGTTTCCAACCACACGCCAAAAAAAACATGCAGGTTAGGTTAATTGGCATCAAACTGGGGATTCTAAATTGTCCTTAGGTATGACTGTGAGAGTGAATGGTTGTCTGTCTCTCTGTGTTGGCCCTGCGATGGACTGGCGATCTGTCCAGGGTGTACCCTGCTTCTCGCCCAAAGATGCTGGGATAGGCTCCAGCCCCCCCGTGACCCGAAAAGGATTAAGCGGAAGAAAATGAATGAATGACTGAATGAATGAATGTTCCATTTCATGGCAGTGGTAATAGTACTTGTCAATATATTTCTCAAGTTTTTCCAGCTCCGTATGAAAAGAGAGAGATATAAACAGACAATCAGTTAATAGATTAATTACAGAAAAAAGCTACCTGTGGAAAACTTTGTTTATGCTCAGTCGACGGGAGTCACCATTTTGGATAATTGCGCAACAGTCTTGAAACTTCTCGCAATCACAGCATCAGCACCATATATTTTTATTTTGAATAATAAGATTACTTTTTTCAGTAATGATTTTGTTTAGGGATTATCCAAAATTAGATGAATACCATACATAGGAATGTATAAAAAAGTTTAATTACTGAAACGTTTACAATAACTTGGAAATTAGAAATTAAAAGTGCCATGTGGGAAAAGAAAAAAGTCTGAGAAAAACTGAATGGATTACAAAATAAACATTTTGCTCAATGAATTTTGTGCTTTTATTCTTTTAATGAGATATTTTTGTTGTAGCTCTGATGTTGAAATTTCCAACTATAGTATATTCATCCCTGCTGCCAAGAAGGCTGGACTGAGTTGCAGATGAACATATATTTGTCAACCTATGTTTGGAGAGTCATGGAGAAGGAGTGGTGACCGGAGGCCATTTGAGATCACTGTGATCTCCAGCTAAAATGTTAAACACTGTACCTTTAAGTCTTCTTCTTACGGCTGCTCCCTTTAGGGGTCGCCACAGCAGATCATCTGCCTCCATCTCACCCTATCCCTTGCATCTTCCTCTGTAACACCAACCCTCTCCATGTCCCACTTTACTACATCCATGAATCTTCTCTGTGGTCTTCCTCTTTTCCTCCTGCCTGGCAGCTCCATCTTCAACATCCTTTGTCCAATATATCCACTATCCCTCCTCTGCACATGTCCAAACCATCTCAGCCTTGCCTCTCTTACTTTGTCTCCAAACCGCTCAACATGAGCTGTCCCTCTGATCTACTCATTTCTAATATTGTCCCTCCTAGTCACTCCCAATGAAAATCTTAGCATCTTCAACTCTGCCACCTCCAGCTCCACCTCCTGTCTTTTTGTCAGTGCCATCTAGGGCTGTGCAATATGACGATATATATTGGTGACATGATAAGAAACGTCAACCGTTTCATATAAAACTGTGTCATTTATGTCAGGATTTAAGAGACATACCCGTTTCTACTTGTCACCAGCCTGCCTCTCCCCTGCAGTGCACCAGGGGCAACACCGCAGCTAACTGAAAGCTAAAGTTTTGCTGCTACTTCTGTGGAGCCGCTACTTCTGTGCCAGCCAAGGATGCTGGACTTTTCCCACCATGCTGTGTCAGAGAAGATAGTCCTCTAACCTCATTTTAATTGGCAGTAAGTCACATTAACACCATCTCTCTAATTATAATTTAGTTGTTTACACTTCTAACACATGACTGTGTATCCAGACACGAGGGGAACCAGATTATTAAGTTTGCAGACGACACCACGGTGGTGGGACTTATTCAGAGCGATGAGGAATCAATGTACAGGGAAGAAGTGAGAGACCTGGAGGGCTGGTGCAGGGAGAACAATCTGGTGCTCAACGTGGACAAAACGAAGGAGATGATTATCGACTTCCGGCGGTCACAGCCTGAGCACGTCCCCCTCAGCATCGGCGGCCGTTTAGTGGAGAGAGTAGAGAACATCAAGTTCCTCGGAGTGCAGATCTTGCAGGACCTGACCTGGAGCAAGAATTCCTTGGAGATCAGGAAGCGGGCTCAGCAGAGACTGCGCTTCTTGAGGAAACTCAGACAGGCCTCTCTCCCCATCTGCATCCTCAGGACCTTCTACAGAGGTGTGGTGGAGAGTGTTCTGACGTACTGCATTGCTACATGGTACTCCAGCTGCAGTATGTCAGACAAAAAAGCCCTGCAGAGGGTAGTCAAGGGGGCTGAGAGGGTAATTGGAGTCTCCCTCCCCTCTGTCCAAGAACTTTTTCAGAACCGTTGTAGGAGCAGGGCACTGAACATTGTCAAGGACCGTTCTCACCCTCTGCATAAACACTTTGAACATCTTCCATCTGGTAAACGATTCCGGAGCATCAGAGGCAGAACCACCAGACTGATCAACAGCTTCCTTCCACAAGCTGTCAGGATGCTGAACAGTTGACCCCGAATCTCTCATACACACTACTGCACCTATGGACATTTTGTATATTATTTGTATATTATAGTTAGTTAGTTTTTTTTCCCCAAGTATGTCTCAGGGATGTGTGAATGGATGGGGGGGTGGGGGTGGGGGGTGGAGCTATGTGGGAGTGTGTCTTAAATCATGCTGCTTCTATTTATATGGATGCCGAGAGAAACGCAATTTCATCTTGCCTGCACTACAGTTGTATGTACAGCAATATGACAATAAAGTTTGATTTGATTTGATAAGACGGCAAATGCTAAATGACAATGCTAACTTATTGCTAACAGGAAACATTATAGTGTATTAGACCACCGTTCTGGTTTCATCATCATCTGGTTTCTATCACTGCAGAGTTTCTTAAATTTGTCTGAAAAACCATTACTAAACCTGCAAAAGTGCATGACAGCAGCCACATACACACTAAATAAATAATAAATAAGTTAAATCGTGTCAGAGGAACAATCTTGCTCTTTATGTAACTTAATTTCTAATCATTTTTAATTAGTCCAGCAGGGATAAAGTTGAAGTAATAAAGTTGAAGTAATCTCAAATGCATATTAAAAACAATTTTATAACAACACTGCAAAATTAAGAGGTAAAAAAGTGCATAAAATTAATGACAGATGAATTTGTACAATTGATTTTTTTTTCAGTATGTTGTTTAAAATGTAGAAAGAGATTGCCCTTTTTATTGGTTATCATATACAAACTATAGAATTTACAGAAGATATACTGTATATCATGATATACAGTGTTATCATCAAATAAGATTACTTATATCATAATATGAAATTTTGCTCATATTGCACAGCCCTAGCGCCACCCTCTCCAAACCATGTATCGTAGCAGGTCTCACTATCCATCCATCCATCCATCATCCATCCATCCATCTTCTACCGCTTCTCCAGAGGTTCAGGTCACGGAGGCAGCAGTTCAAGCAGAGAAGCCCAGACTTCCCTCTCCCCAGCCACCTGCTCCAGCTCTTCAGAGAGGATTCCAAGGCGTCCCCAGACCAGCTGGGAGACATAGTTTCTTCAGCGAGTCCTGGGTCTGCCCCAGGGTCAGATGCCCATACTACCTCAACTGGCTCCTTTCAATGAGGAGCAGCGGTTCTACCCTGAGTCTCTCCTGGATGACTGTGCTCCTCACCATATCTCTGAGAGGGTGAGTCCAACAATCCTACGAAGAAAGCTCATTTCAGCCGCTTGTATCCGCGATCTCGTTCTTTCGGTCATTACCCAAAGCTCATGACCATAGGTGAGGGTAGGAACGTAGACTGACTGGTAAATCGACAGCTTTGCCTTAGAGCTTAGCTCCCTCTTCACCACAACAGACCGGTACAATCCGCATCACTGCAGACGCCGCTCTGATCCGTCTTTCAATCTCTCGCTCCATTCTCCCCTTACTTGTGAATGAGACCCCAAGATACTTAAACTCCTCCACTTGGGGCAGGAGCTTGTCCCCAACCCAGAGAAGGCAATCCTCCTTTTTCCGGCTGAGGACCATGGACTCGGACTTGGAGGTACTGATTCTCATCCCAGCCGCTTCACACTCAGCGGCAAACCGTCCCAGTAAGACCTGTAGGTCATTGGAGGATGAAGCCAGCAGGACAACATCATCTGCAAACAACAGAGATGAGATCCTGTGGTCACCAAGCACGACACCCTCCATTCCCTGGCTGCGCCTAGAAATCCTGTCAATAAAAATTATGAACAGGATCAGTGACAAAGGGCAGCCCTGGCAAAGTCCAACTCTCACTGGGAATGAGCCCGACCAAGTGTTGGCAATACGAACCAAGCTGTCACAATGGTCATACAGAGACCAAGTAGCTCGTAACAACAAGCCCGATACCACATACTCCCAAAGCACCCCCCCCCCCACACAAAAAACCACGAGGGATGTGGTCGAATGCCTTCTCCAAGTCCACAAAACACATGTAAACTGGTTGGGCAAACTCCCACGAACCCTCAAGGATTCTCGAGAGGTTAAAGAGCTGGTCCGATGTGCCACAACCAGGACAAAAACCACATTGCTCCTCCTGAATTCAGTGTTCAACCAACGGCCGGACTCTCCTCTCCAGTACCTTGGCATAGACCTTCCCAGGGAGGCTGATTTGTGTGATCCCTATAAAGTTGGAGCAGACCCTCCAGTCCCCTTTTTTGAAGAGAGGAACCACCACCCCGGTTTGCCATGCCAAAGGCACTGCCCCCGACCGCCACACAATGTTGCAGTAGTGTGTCACCATGACAGCCCTACAACATCCACGGCCTTGAGGTACTCAGGGCCAATGTTGTCCACCCCCAGGGCCCAGCCACCAAAGAGATTTTTAACAACCTTGGCGACCTCAGCCCCTGTAATAGGAGAGTCGTCCCCCTTGTCCACAAGCCCTGCTTCCCCTGTGGAAGGCGTATCAGTGGGATTGAAGAGATCTTCAAAGTATTCCTTCCACCGCCCGATGATATCCCCAGTCGAAGTCAGCAGCACCCCATCCGCACCATACACAGTGTGGACAGGGAGCTGCTTCCCTCTCCTGAGCCACCGGACAGTTTGCCAGAATGTCTTTGAGGCCAACCAAAAGTCTTGTTCCATGGCCTCACCGAACTCCTGCCATACCCGAGTTTTTGCTTCAGCAACCACCCAAGCTGCACTCCACTTGGCCTGCCAGTACACCTCAGCTGCTTCGGGTGTCCCACAAGCCAACAAAGCTTGAAAGGACTCCTTCTTCAGCTTAATGGCCCCCCTCACCACCGGTGTTCACCACTTGGTTCGGGGGCTGCCACAACAAGATGCCCCAACAGCCTTGTGGCCGCAGCTCTGGCCAGCCGCTTCAACAATGGAGGTGGAGAACATAGCCCATTCAGACTCCATGTCTCCAAACTCCCTCGGAATGAGGTTGAGGTTCTTCCGGAGGTGTGAGTTGAAGACCTCCCGGACAGGGGCCTGAGCCAGACGTTCCCAGCACACCCTCACTATACGTTTGGGTCTACCAGGTCTGAATGGCATCCTCCCCTGCCATCGGATCCAACTCACCACCAGGTGGTGATCAGTTGACAGCTCTGCATCTCTCTTTACCTGAGTGTCCAAGACATACGGTCGCAGGTCTGATGACACAATAACAAAATCGATCATCGACCTGCGACCTAGGGTGTCCTGGTACCAGGTGCACATATGGACACTCTTATGCTTGAACATGGTGTTCATTATAGTGGTTAGCACAGAAGTCCAATAACTGAATACCACTCGGGTTCAGATCGGGCAGGCCACTCCCCCCAATCACCCCCCTCCAGATTTCACTGTCATTGCCCACATGCGCATTGAAATCCCCCAGAAAGACAATGGAGTCTCCAAGAGGAGCACCCTCCAGCACCCCAGTCAGAGACTCCAAAAAGGGTAGGTACTCTAAAACATCATTTGGTGCATAGGCACAAATGATGGTCAGGACCCGTTTCCCAACCCGAAGGCCAAAGGAAACAACCCTTTCGTCCACCGGGGAAAACTCCAATATAGAGGCAGCAAGGTGGGGGGATATAAGAATACCCACTCCTGCTCGTCGCCTCTTGCCCGGGGTAACTCCAGAGTAGGACAAGCTCCAGCCCCTCTCCAGGAGCCTGGTTCTGGAACTGTGTGTTGAGGTGAGGCCAACTATATCTAACCGGTATCTCTCAACCTCATGCATCAGTTCAGGCTCCTTCCCCACCAGAGAGGTGACATTCCACATCCCAAAAGCCAGTTTAGGAAGCCTGAGATCAGATTGCCAAGGTCTCTGCCTTTGACCGCCACCTGATCCACACAGCACCGGGCCCCCATGATCCCTCCTGCAGGTGGTGAGCCCACTGGAGTGCGGACCCATGTAACTCTTCGGGCTGAGCACGGCCGGCTCCCATGGGTGGAAACCCGGCCACCACACACTAGCCATCGAGCCCCTCCCCCAGGCCTGGCTCCAGGGTGGGGCCCCAGTAACCCCATACCGGGTGGGGTACACTGGATCCCTGTTCTAGCATTCATCATGAGAGACTATTGGATTGTTCTTAGTCTGGCCCTTCACCCAGGACCAGTTTGTCTTAGGTGACCTTACCAGAGGCAAATTGCCCCAGACAACATAGCTCCTGGGATCACTAGGACACGCAAACCCCCACCACGATAAGGTGACAATCCATGAGGGGATAAGGTGACGATCCCCCCTCATGGCTCATCAAGGTCTCACTACCGTCTTGTAAATCTTCCCTTTCACTCTTGCTGCTACCTTTCTGTCACAAATGACCCCTGACACTCATCTCCACCCACTCCACCCTGCCTGCACTGTCTTCTTCACCTCTCCTGTGCATTTTCCATTGCTTTGGATGGTTGATTCCAGGTATTTAAACTCATCTACTTTCACTATGGCGACTCCTTCCATCTTCACCGGTGCACCTGCCTCCCTTTCGTTCACACTAATGCATTCTACCTTGGATCTACTGACTTTCATTCCTTTTCTCTCCAGAGCATACTGCTCCACCGTGTTTCAAGCATGAACCACCATTTTAAGGTCATGCCACAGCATCTTAATAGGATTCAGGTCAGGACTTTTACTAGGCCGCTCCACAGTCTTCATTTTGTTTTCCTTAAGCCATTCAGAGGAGGACTTGCTGGTGTGTTTTGGATCATTGTCCTGCTGCAGAACCCAAGTGTGCTTCAGCTTGAGGTCACAAACAGATGGCCGGACATTCTCCTTCAGGATTTTTTGGTAGACAGCAGAATTCATGGTTCCATTTACCACAGCAAGTCTTCCAGGTGCTGAAGCAGCAAAACAGCCCCAGACCATTACACTACCACCACCATATTTTACTGTTGGTATGATGTTCCTTTTCTGAAATGCTGTGTTACTTTTACACCAGATGTAATGGGACACACTTCTTCCAAAAAGTTCAACTTTTGTCTCGTCAGTCCACAGACTATTTTTCCAAAAGTCTTGGGGATCATCAGGATATTTTCTGGCAAAACTGAGATGAGCCTTTATGTTCCTTTTGCTCAGCAGTGGTTTTCATCTTGGAACTCTGCCATTTTTACTCACTCTCTTTCTTATGGTGGAGTCATGAACACTGACCTTAACTGAGGCAAGTGAGGCCTGCAGTTCTTTGGATGTTGTTGTGGGGTCTTTTGTGACCTCTTGGATGAATCGTCGCTGCGCTCTTGGGATAATTTTGGTCAGCTGGCCACTCCTGGGAAGGTTCACCACTGTTCCATGTTTTTGCCATTTGTGGATAATGACTCTCAGTGTGGTTCTCTGGAGTCACAAAGCTTTAGAAATGGCTTTATAACCTTTTCCACACAGATAGAGCTCAATTACTTTGTTTATCATTTGTTCCTGAATTTCTTTGGATTGCAGCATGATGTCTAGCTTTTGAGGATCTTTTGGTCTACTTGACTTTGTCAGGCACATCCTATTTAAGTGATTTCTTGATTGAGGACAGGTGTGGCAGCAATCAGGCCTGGGTGTGGCTAGAGAAATTGAACTCAGCGTTCCAAAGATGTGATAAGCCACAGTTAATTTATGGTTTAACGGGGGGGGGGGGGTCACTTTTTCACACAGGACCATGTCGGTTTGGATTTTTTTCCCCCTTAATAATCAACACCTTCATTTAAAAACTGCATTTTGAGTTTACTTGTGTTGTCTTTGTCTAATATTTAAATTTGTTTGATGACCAGAAACATTTAAGCGTGACAAACATACAAAAAAAAAGACAAATCAGGAAGGGGGCAAACACTTTTTCACACCACTGTATTTGGTAAATTGCAAATGGCATTCACTTATATAGTGCTTTTTGTCATCTCTAGATGACGAAAGTGCTTTACAAATCCTGCTATTCACCCATTCACACAAACATTCACACACTGATGGTGGCAGAGCTGCCATATACAGGCGCTGGCTTGACCCACCAGGAGCAACTGGGGGTTCCGTGTCTTGTTCAAAGACACTTCAACATGCAGACTGCAGCCAGAGCGGGAATCGAACCCCTGACCCTCCGGTCAGTAGTCGGCCACACTACACCCACTTCTCTTCCACTCCTGACTTTCTCATACAGTACCACACTTCCTCTCTTGGCACCTTATCATTTGCTTTCCCATTGATCCACAGAGACACAGTGCAACTCCTTCTGACCTTTTCTATACCTCTCCATCAGTACTCTTAGAGGAAACAATACATCTGTAGTACTCTTTCTTGGCATGACATCGTACTGCTGCTCCCTGATTGCCACCTCTCCTCTTAACCTGGCTTCAACATCTCTTTCCCATAGTGTGGCTGATCAGCTTTATGCCTCTGTAGTTACTACAGCTCTGAGCATCACCTTTGTTCTTGAAAATTGGTACCAAAACACTTCTTCTCCATTCCTCAGGCATCCTCTGACTCTCCAAGATTGTGTTAAGCAATCTGGTTAAAAAGTCCACTGCTATCTCTCCTAAACATCTCCATACCTCCACAGGTATGTCATCTGCATCAACCGCCCTTCCATTGTTCATTGTATTCAAAGCTACCCTCACTTCCGCCTTACTAATCCTTGGGACTTCCTTGTTCACTATCTTTCCTTCATCCATCCTCCTCTCTCTCATTTTCTTTATTCATTAGCTCTTCAAACTACTCCTTCCACTTGCTCAACACACTAGTCATTTGTTTGTACATTACCATTTCTGTCCTTAATGAACCTAGCCTGCTGTAGAACCTTTCCAGCTTGATCTCTCTAACTAGCCAGTCGATACAACTCCTTTTCTCCTTCCTTAGTGTCCAGCCTCTCATACAACTCACGATATGCCTTATCCTTTGCCACCTCTCTCTTTGCCATGCACCTAGATTCCAAATACTCTTGCCTACTTTCCTCATCTACCTGACTATCCTACTTTTTCATTGCTAATCTCTTCCTTTGGATAGTTTCCTGTACCTCCTCATTCCACCACAGAGTCTGTTTGTCTTCCTTCCTCGGTCCACTGGATACACCACATACCTTTCTACCTGTTTCCCTCAATACTTTTGCTGCACTTTCCGAGTCATCTGGAAATTCTTCCCTACAACCCAGAGCCTGTATCAACTCCTTCCTGAACTCTGTGTGACCTTCTTCCTTCTGTAACTTCCCCCACTTAATCTTTGGCTTTGCCTTCACTGTTTTCCTCTTCTTGCTTTGTGAAGTCATCCTACAGTCTACCATCCAATACCACCTAGCTACATTCTTCCCTGCCACCACCTTGCAGTCTCCTATCTCTTTCAGATTTCTCCTTCTGCAAAAGATGTTGTCCACCTGTGTACACCTTCCTCCACTCTTGTAAGTCACCCTATGTTCCTCTCTCTTCTTAAAGTACGTGTTCACCGCATCCATTTCCATCCTTTTAGGAAAATCTACAACCATCTGTCCTTCCACATTTCTCTCCTTAAGACCATACCTACCCAGGACCTCCTCATCACGTCTGTTCCCTTCACCAACATGTCAATTAAAGTCCACTCCAATCACCACTCTCTCCCCCCGGGAACACTCTCTACCACTTCATCCAACTTACTGCAGAATTCCTCTTTCTCTTCTACTTGAAAAAGAAGTCACAAAACTTAACGTGGAATCGGTGTGTGACTTTGCCAAAACTATGTCTGCCTCTGTAGTATTCTCTGGGCCCCTCCCCAATCTGACCAGTGATGAACTGTTTAGCCGCTTGTCATCCTTCAACCGCTGGCTGTCTGTGTGGTGTCCTGCAAACAATGTGGGCTACATAGACAATTGGAACTCATTGTGGGGAAAACCAGGTCTTATTAGACGAGACGCCATCCATCCCACTTTGGATGGTGTGTCTCATTTATCTAACAATCTGGCATCATTTTTATCCAAATTTTCAAAACCTTGACAACTCAGAGCTGGGACCAGGAAGAAGAGTTTCAGTCTTACACGCCTCTCTGCAGCTCCTCTTCATCCGCCACCCCTCAACTTAGCCCCTGTCTTCCCCATCAGAGAATCATTGTCTGCTCCCTCCAAAGTAAATAAAAATATAAGGTATAAGCATTCCAAAGTGATTAAACAAAAAGTTGGTAAAACTCAAATTAAACATGAAGCCTCTAAATTTAATGATTTGGCCTCTGTTCCTCCTCATAATTTAAAAATTAAATGCGGTTTGTCAAATATTAAGTCTCTAACCCCCAAGTCTCTGTTAGTCCATGATCTGTTAATTGATCATCAGATTGATTTAATATCCCTTACAGAGACTTGATTGGGACAAGAGGATTATGTTGGTTTAAATAAATCAACATCCTCTGGTTATTTAAACTGTCAAAATCCCAGAAGTTCTGGTCGTGGAGGAGGAGTAGCAACAATTTATGTTCTGCTGGAGGTTTCTTCCTGTTAAAAGGGAGTTTTTCCTCTCCACCGTCGCCAAGTGCTTGCTCACAGGGGATCGCCTGATTGCTGGGGTCTTTCTACAACTGTGGGGGTCCCCCCTTCAGTTGATAGTGCTATGAGATGACTGTTGTTGTGAAATCGCGCTATATAAATAAAGTTGAATTGAATTGAATTTACCATTCCAAATTTCTAGTTAATGTAAAGCAAAAAAACACATTATAATTCCTTTGAGGACCTGGTCCTCAGTATTGGGCATTTTAGCAATTTTAGGCTAAACCCAATTTTATTTGCCATAGTTTATCGTCCCCCATCGACCTACTCAGAGTTTTTATCCGAATTTGCTGAATTCTTAGCTGATTTAGTGGTGAAATCAAATAGAATAATTATAGTAGGGGACTTTAATATACATGTAGATGTAGATAGTGATTGCCTTAATATGGCATTTAATTCAATATTAGACATGATGGGGTTTTCTCAGAAAGTAAGAAATTCTACCCATTATCTCCACCATACGTTGGACCTTGTTCTGACATATGGCATAGAAATAGAATAGCTGGTAGTGTCTCCTCATAACCCTGTACTGTCAGACCATTGTCTGTTAACCTTTGATTTTACTATTTCTGACTAGTTGGCTCCTAAGGAAAAATATTACTACAGTAGATGCCTCTCAGATATTAGATTTTAGATTTAGATTTAGTATACTTTATTGATCCCCAGAGGGGAAATTGAGGGCATCCACCACCTGGATGGATGAAGCAGCCACGATACGGTGCTATCCCTTAACCATTCACACACACATTCACACCTAGGGCCACTTTAGAGTCTCCAATTAACCCAACCTGCATGTTTTTGGCATGTGGGAGGAAACCGGAGAAATCCCGGAGTAAACCCACGCAAACACGGGGAGAACATGCAAACTCCATACAGATCACTGTTGGTTGGGGGCTGGGATCGAACCCACGATCCCACGGCCAAGGGTAAACTGTGTTGCCGCAGTGCTAACCACTGTGCCACCGTGCAGCCCCAATGCAGCCCCGATGATGTTGTTACCAAATTTATGCAGATTGTTTCCTCTATGCCATGTGTCAACACAATGGAAATAAGCTATAGACAGCTTACTCCTTCTGTAATTGATAGCATGGTAGATAGTGTTACAGCTTCTCTGCATCAGACTCTAGACATGGTGGCCCCTTTAAAAAAGAAAAAGTCTAATCAGAGGTTTCTAACTCCTTGGTTCAACACGGAAACTTGTAGCTTAAAACAGAAGACTCGTCAATTAGAAAGAAAATGGCACTCCACTAATTTAGATGAAATCTATTTAGCTTGGAGAAATCATCTTTTAATTTATAAAAAAATCTCTGAGAAAAGCTAGAACGAGTCATTATTCTGCATTAATAGAAGAGAACAAGAATAATCCCAGGTTTCTTTTCAGCACTGTAGCCAGGCTGACAAAGAGTCAGGACTCTGTCAATCCTAGCATTCCCTTAGAGCTTACTAGTCAGGACTTTATGAACTTTTTCAATAATAAAATTTCATCTATCAGAGATAAAATCAGTCAGATTCTTCCCACCGTTAAATACACTAACTACTACAACTCCTTCAATTGACATCTGTTTGGATCAGTTTTCTCCAATTGACCTTTTAGAGTTAGACAAAATAGTTTCCTCATCCAAGCCTTCAACTTGTCTTTTAGACCCTGTTCCTACCAGGTTATTTAAAGAAGTCTTCCCATTTATTGGTAGCTTTATTCTTCAAATAATCAATTCTTCATTTACTTTAGGCCATGTACCGCAGGCTTTTAAAACGGCTGTAATTAAACCCTTACTCAAAAACCCTTACTCAAAAACCCTTACCCTTACACTGGATCCAGGAGTTTTAGCTAACTATTGACCAATCTCTAATCTCCCTTTCATTTCAAAAATCAAAAAAAGAGTTGTTGCTACGCAATTATTTGACCACTTGCAGGGAAATGGTTTATTTGAAGAGTTTCAATCTGGGTTTAGAATCCATCATAGTACTGAAACAGCCTTAGTGAAGGTCACTAATGACCTCCTGATTGCCTGTGATAATGGACTTGTTCCTGTACTTGTCCTTTTAGACCTTAGTGCAGTTTTTGATACTACTGATCATAATATTCTACTTGATAGATTAGAACACTATGTTGGACTTTATGGAACTTTGTTGCAGTGGTTTAGATCTTATTTATCTGATCATTCTTTCAACTCAAAGCTCAGTCATGGAGTTCCACAGGGATCTGTGCAAGGCCCTACTCTTTTTAGTTTATATATACTTCCGTTAGGCAACATTATTAGGAAGCACTGTATACATTTTCATTGTTTTGCAGATGACACACAATTATACCTGTCAGTGAAGCCAGATGATAGTAATCAATTAGCCAAGTTAGAAGCCTGTCTTAAGGAAATCAAAGCTTGGGTGACTTGTAATTTTCTGCTATTAAATTCAGATTAGACTGAAGTCATTCTTGTTGGTCAAAAAAACCTTAGAAATACCTTTCCAAATCAAACTTTTAGTTTGGATGCAGTTACTCTTTCTCTTAATAGCTCTGTGAGGAACCTTGGAGTTATTTTTGATCAAGATCTGTTTTTCAATACACATATTAATTTGTTTCTAAGACTGCCTTCTGTCATTTGCCTAATATTGCCAAGATTAGGAGCATCTTGTCTCAGAGTGATGGTGAGAAACTGATCCACGCTTTTGTTAGCTCTAGATTAGATTATTGTAACTCTTTATTATCAGGTTGTCCTAAAACATCTCTAAAAAGTCTTCAGTTGATCCAAAATGCTGCTGCAACAGTTTTAACAGGTATTAGAAAGAGAGATCATATCTCTCCGGTTCTGGCCTCCCTTCAATGGCTTCCCATAGAGTTTAGAATTAAGTTTAAAATCCTTCTTCTCACTTTTAAAGCTCTAAACAATCAGGCCCCCTTTTTATTTAAAAGATCTGATATTACCCTATTATCCTAACAGAGCACTATGTTCCCAAAATGCTGGATTACTTGTAATACCTAGAATCTCGAAAAGTACAATGGGGGGCAGAGCCTTCAGTTATCAAGCTCCTCTCGTGTGGAACCAGCTGCTAATCTGGATTCGGGAGTCAGACTCGATCTCTGTTTTTAAGAATAGGGTTAAAACCTTCCTTTTTGATATAGCCTACAATTAGGGAGGGATCATGTGTTTCTGAACCCTCCCTTAGTTATGCTGCTACTAGGTTTAGACAACCGGGGGACTTCCAATAATGCACTGGGCTTTACTCCTTTCTTCACTCTCAATTAAATATATATATATATATATATATATATATATATATATATATATATATATTTTTTTTTTTTTTTTTTTTTTTTTTTTTTGCTGGTCATTAGCATCTGTTTGTTCTCTCCCATAGATGAGTCCCCATCGTGCTGTTTCCTCTCTAAATGTCTGTTCTTTTCATCTTCTCTATCCCCTCACCCCCCAGCCAGTCGCAGCAGATGACTGCCCTTCCCTGAGCCTGGTTCTGCTGGAGGTTTCTTCCTGTTAAAAGGGAGTTTTTCCCTCCACTGTTGCCAAGCGCTTGCTCATAGGGGATCGCCTGATTTCTGGGGTCTTTCTGCAATTGTGGGGGTTTCCCCTACAGTTGAAAGTGCTATGAGATGACTGTTGTTGTGAAATGGCGCTATATAAATAAAGTTGAATTGAATTGAATTGAATTTTCTCACTCTCCCTCCTAACACACCTTCCCCCTCTCGTCCTCCGCGATCTTTGACCAACAGTAGCCAAATTTCCACCAGCACCCTATCAGTTAACAGCACCAGTGGCGGTCGTTGTTGACCTGGGCCTCGACCAATCCGGTATGAAAATTTCATTCGTCATGATCTGCATGTTTGATTTGGCAAAGGTTTTACGTCAGATGCCCTTCCTGATACAACCCTCCCCTTTTACTCGGGCTTGAAACCGGTACTAGGAGTACACTGGCTTGTGTACCCCCTGTGAAATCTCATTGTCAAATGACTGGCAGTAATAACTTTGATGATGATGAATTTTTTTTTTTTTTTTGTTACTTATTTGTACCCGTAGGTAGACTTGGTTTGCAGTCTGGTGACAAGCCACCGGCTGCTGGTCGCTGCATACGCGAGCACCCTAAACCTACATGTTTTTGGTGTGCGGGAGGAAACCAGAGAAATTCCAGAGTAAACCCGCGCAACACGGGGAGAACATGCAAACTCCACACAGCTCACTGTTGGTCGGGGGCTGGGATCGAACCCACGATCTCATGATCCCCGCGATCCCCCGGCCGAGGGTAAAACTGTGCTGCCACAGTGCTAAACCACTGCGCCACCGTGCAGCCCAATTTATGATCTTTAGTGAAATTACGCTCAACACCACCTGCTCGACACTGATTCTAGCAACATGAAGTGGAAGTGTCGTGAAGCAGTGGATCAATCGCTGCTTCAGCACACCCACAGTCACAAGACCATAGCGAGCAAGGCCTCATTGTAACATATCACGTGACTCAAGGCCTCGTGGGAAGTTTGTGAGGGTTGGGCATTTCAGTTTGTCAAGGATTTAAAATGTGTCTGATTCACTGCTCAAACTGTGAGTTTTTTGAGAGGAGGAGATTTGTTGTCATTATTGCATTCACTATTTAAATAGAAGTCAGGGAGAGCATTACACAAGTTAGAATTAGTTCCGTAACATTAAAAAAAACATTACATTCACTAAATATTACACAGATTCATGCACAAAGATTGATACAACACATTCACACAAACACACTAGACATATAGGGCATATATATATATATTCTCTTTTATATATCTCTTTTTTTTGTATGTTAGTCACTCTAAAATGTTTCAGATCATCAAACAAATTTAAATATTAGACAAGGATAACACAAGTAAATACAAAATGCAGTTTTTAAACAAAGGTGTTTATTATTAAGGGGGGAAAAAATCCAAGACTACATGGCCTGGTGTGAAAAAGTGATTGCCCCCTAAACTTAACAACTGGTTGGGCCACCCTTAGCAGCAACAACTGCAATCAAGCATTTGCGATAACTGGCAATAAGTCTTTTACAGCACTGTGGAGGAATTTTGGCCCACTCATCTTTGCAAAATTGTTGTAATTCAGTCACATTGGAGAGTTTTCGAGCATGAACTGCCTTTTTAAGGTCATGCCACAGCATCTCAATAGGATTCAGGTCAGGACTTTTACAAGGCCACTCTAATGGCCACGAAGCCATTTCTAAAGCTTTGGGACTCCAGCAAACCACAGTGAGAGCCATTGTCCACAAATGGCAAAAACATGTAACAGAGGTGAACCTTCCCAGGAGTGGCCGGCTGACCAAAATTACACCAAGAGCGCAGTGACGATTCATCCAAGAGGTCACAAAAGATCCCACAACAACATGAAGACTAGTCCAGCAGGCAGGCTAGTCCAGCTTACTCAGATTAAAAAGTGTTCCTTTATTCTGAGTAAGCTGGAATAGCCTGCCACAATTTCAATATCCAGCTTATTTTTTCCCATTAAAATCTGATGTGTTTTCAAAGTGTTCCCTTTATTTTTTTGAGCAGTATATAAATATCAGAATCAGAATCAGAATCAGATTTATTGCCATTGTTCATGTAGTACACAAACTAGGAATTTGTCTCGATGCCATGCTGCAACATTAAAAACATGATGAGAAAAAGAGATAAACTAAAAAACTAAAGGACTGAAAACATGCAATAAGTGTAGAAAAATAAGTAATAATAAGTAATAATGATAATAATAATAATAACAATACTAGTAATAATGAGTAGTACTAGTCAAGGCAGTTTTAAAAAATTAGCAAGTAGCAGATAATGTGAAGTACCACATAGTGCAGTCGATAATGCAACAGAAAACAATGATGAATGACGTGAGTCTGGTTGAGCTGCTGTACATAGTGCACGAGAGTCAAAAAGTCACTTAATGTTCAGCAGTCTGATGGCAGAGGGGAAAAAGCTGTTCATGTGCCGGGAGGTTTTAGTCCGAATGGACCGAAGTCTTCTACCTGAGGGGAGGGGAGCAAACAGTACGTGACCAGGATGTGAAGGATCGGCTATGATCCGGCCAGCACGCCTCCGGGTCCTGGAGATGTACAGGTCCTGGAGAGATGGGAGCTCGCAGCCTATCACCTTCTCAGCAGTGCGCACGACGCGCTGCAGCCTTAGTCTGTCCCTGGCAGTGGCTCCTGCATACCACACAGTTATGGAGGAGGTGAGGATGGACTCGATGATGGCCGTGTAGAACTGCACTAACATCTTAGTGGGTAGCTTGAGCTTCCTCAGCTGCCGCAGAAAGAACATCCTCTGCTGGGCCTTTTTGATGAGGGAGCTGATGGTTGGCTCCCATTTGAGGTCTCGGGTGATGGTGGTGCCCAAGAAGCGGAAGGAATCTGCAATGGTGATGGGGGAGCCTGTGATGGTGAGGGGGGGCAGGGGGGTTGTGACTTTCCTGAAGTCCACAATCATCTCCGCTGTCTTCAGAGCATTCAGCTGCAGGTTGTTGTGGCTGCACCAGGACACCAGCTGGGCCACCTCTTCCCTGTAGGTGGACTCGTCGCCGTTGGAGATGAGCCCGATGAGGGTGGTGTCATCCGCAAACTTAATCAGCTTAACAGACTGGTGGGAGGAGGTGCAGGAGTTGGTATAAAGGGAGAAGAGTAGGGGGGAAAGTACACAGCCCTGGGGTGATCCAATGCTGATGCTAACAGAGTCTGAGACAGACTTCCCCAGCCGCACATGCTGTCTCCGGTCCGTCAGGAAGTCGGTGATCCACCTGCAGAGGGAGTCAGGCACGTTGAGCAGGGACAGCTTGTCCTGGAGCAGATCGGGGCGGATGGTGTTGAATGCGGAGCTGAAGTCCACAAACAGAATCCTGGCGTAGGTTCCCGGGGAGTCCAGGTGCTGCAGGATGGAGTGGAGGGCCAGGTTGACTGCGTCATCCACAGACCTGTTAGCACGGTAGGCAAACTGCAGCGGGTCTAGGAGGGGTGTGGTGATGGACTTGAGGTGAGACAGGACCAGGCGTTCAAAGGACTTCATGACTACAGAGGTGAGCGCTACAGGTCTGAAGTTGTTAAGTCCAGCAATCCGTGGCTTCTTGGGGACAGGGATGATGGTGGAGGATTTGAGGCAGGTCGGCACGTGACATTGCTTAAGGGAGGTGTTAAAAATGTCTGTGAAGACAGGAGCCAGCTCTTTCGCACAGTGTCTCAGGGTGGAGGGAGACACACCGTCCGGCCCGGGGGCCTTGCGCGGGTTCAGTCTGGAGAACTGTCTGTGCACGTCCTGCTCACTGATGACAAGGGGAGGGGGGGAGGAGGAGGAGGAGGAGGGGGGACCGCTTTTGATGAATTAGGGGCTGAGGAGGCAGTGGAGCTGGGTGGAGTGGGTGAGTTGGACACAGCTGACGAGGTGTCAAAATGGGCGTAATGTTGGGACAGTTTTTGACAAAGGGCTTTGTCATCCTGACCTTTAGAAGCCTGAGGCCGATAGTTAGTGATTTGCCTCAGTCCTCTCCACACAGAAGCCGAGTCATTAGCAGTGAACTGCTGCTGGAGTTTCTCAGAATACACAGATTTAGCTCTCCTCAGCTCTCTGTTAAACCGATATTTGACCTCTCTGTAGCAGTCCCTGTCTCCACTTTTCAACGCTGCTTCCTTCTCTTTCCTGATCCGTCTGAGCTTAGCTGTGAACCAGGGCTTGTCATTAGAATATCTCACCCTGGTGCACGATGGGAGAATGTCCTCCTCACAGAAGTTGATATATGAGTTCACAGTGTCTGTGTACTCATTAAGATCATGTGTGGCTCTTTTAAACATGCCCCAGTCAGTTATTTCCATGCATGTGTTCAGTTTCTCTCCAGCTTCACTGGTCAATTTCTTTGTAGTGGTCACAACAGGTTTAGTGAGTTTCAGTCTTTGTCTGTATGTGGGGATGAGGTGGACCATCACGTGATCAGATAGACCCAGCGCAGCGCGGGGAACAGCGCGATATGCGTCTTTCACTGTGGTGTAACAGTGATCCAGCGTGTTATTTCCTCTGGTTGGACATTTAATAAACTGTTTGTAGCGGGGGAGCTCGTGACTCAGATTGCTCTGGTTAAAATCGCCCAACACAATAACCAGGGAGTCTGGAAAGTTCCGCTCCGTAAGTTGGATGTGATCTGCGAGCACGCGCTGTGCTTCGCGCGTGTCCGCGTCGGGAGGGACGTACACAGCGGCGAGGATGAATGAGGCAAACTCGCGCGGGGAATAAAATGGCTTGCAGTTGATAAAAAGAAATTCCAGGGCGGGAGAACAGTGTTTGGAAATCACCGTTACATCAGAGCACCAGCTGTTGTTAATATAGAAGCACACTCCTCCTCCAACAGACTTACCGGAGAGCTCTGTGACGCGATCTGCACGATACAGCTGAAATCCCTCGAGGCTGATTGCGCAATCTGGAATGTTCCATTTAAGCCAGGTCTCAGAGAAACAGATGACAGACGAGGAAACAAGGTCCTTGAATCGCATCAGCAGTCTTAATTCTTCTACCTTGTTTGAGAGAGAATTGGCATTGGATAGAAATATGCCAGGCAAGGCTGTTCGCGTGCCTCTTTTCCGGAGGCGAGCGAGAATCCCCCCTCTCTTCCCTCTTTTCCGCCGTCTTGCTTTTTTGGCCAGACAATGGATCAGATCGGCGGCAGGAGCTAAAAAAACTGGAAGAAGGTCCATGGGAGTGAGAGTCCTGATATTTAATAGTTCTTCACGGGTGTATGAACCGGCAGACGCACAATCAGTGAACAAAAACAGACAAATTATAAAAATTAAAGTGCAGCGAGGCACCATGGCGGCCGCTGTGGGCGCCATCTTGGAAAAAAAAAATATACAGTGCATCCGGAAAGTATTCACAGCGCTTCACTTTTTCCATGTTTTGTTACGTTACAGCCTTATTCCAAAATGGATTAAATTTATTTTTTTCCCTCAATATTCAACACACAACTCCCCATAATCACAGTGTGAAAAAAGTTTTTTTTTTTTTTTTTTTTTTTTAGATTTTTGCACTTATTAAAAAAAAAAAAAAATCACATGTACATAAGTATTCACAGCCTTTGCTCACGACTTTGTTGATGCACCTTTGGCAGCAATTACAGCCTCAAGTTTTTTTTGAATATGATGTTACAAGCTTGACCCACCTATCTTTGGGCAGCTTTGCCCATTCCTCTTTGCAACACCTCTCAAGCTCCATCAGGTTGGATGGGAAGTGTCAGTGCACAGCCATTTTCAGATCTCTCTGGAGATTTTCAATTGGATTCAAGTCTGGGCTCTGGCTGGGCCACTCAAGGACATTCACAGAGTTGTCCTGAAGCCACTCCTTTGATATCTTGGCTGTGTGCTTCGGGTTGTTGTCCTTCTGAAAGATGAACTGTCGCCCCAGTCTGAGGTCAAGAGCACTCTGGAGCAGGTTTTCATCCAGGATGCCTCTGTACATTGCTGCATTCATCTTTCCCTCTATCCTGACTAGTCTCCCAGTTCCTGCCACTGAAAAACATCCCCACAGCATGATGCTGCTATCACCACTGGCATGGTAATGAACGGTGCCTGGTTTCCTCCAAACATGACATCTGGCATTCACGCCAAAGAGTTCAATCTTTGTCTCATCAGACCAGAAAATTTTGTTTCTCATGGTCTGAGAGTCCTTAGGTGCCTTTTGACAAACTCCAGGTGGGCTGCCATGTGCCTTTTACTAAGGAGTGCCTTCTGTCTGGCCGCTCTATCATATAGGCCTGATTGGTGTATTGTTGCAGAGATGGTTGTCCTTCTAGAAGGTTCCCCTTTCTCCACAAAGGAACACTGGAGCTCTGACAGAGTGACCGTCAGGTTCTTGGTCACCTCCCTGACTAAGGCCCTTCTCCCCCGATCACTCAGTTAAGACGGCCAGCCAGCTCTAGGAAGTATCCTGGTGGTTCTGAACTTCTTCCATTTACAAATGATGGAGGCCACTGTGCTCACTGGGACCTTCAAAGCAGCAGGAATTTTTCTGTACCCTTCCTCAGATTTGTGCCTCAAGACAATCCTGTCTCGGAGGTCTACAGACAATTCCTTTGACTTCATGCTTGGTTTGTGCTCTGACATGCACTGTCAGCTGTGGGACCTTATATAGACAGGTGTGTGTTTTCCCAAATCATGTCCAGTCAAGTGAATTTACCACAGGTGGACTCCAATTAAAGTGTAGAAACATCTCAAGGATGATCAGTGGAAAGAGGATGCACCTGAGCTCAATTTTGAGCTTCATGGCAAAGGCTTTGATTACTTATGTACATGTGATTTCTTAGTTTTTTATTTTTAATAAATTTACAAAAATCTCAAAAAAAATTTTCACATTGTCATTATCAGGTATTGTGTGCAGAATTTTGAGGGAGAAAAGGAATTTAATCCCTTTTGGAATAAGGCTGTAACATAACAATGTGGAAAAAGTGGAGCGCTGTAAATACTTTCCGGATGCTCTGTATATCCATCCATCTTCTACCAATTAATCCTTTTTGGGTCGGGGGTGGGGGGTGGGCTGTATCCCATCCCAGCATCTTTGGACGCAAGGCAAGGTACACCTTGCCAGTCCATTGCAGGACCAACACAAAGAGACAGACAACCATTCACTCTCACATTCATACCTAAGGATGTCATGTGGTGATCCTCGCGGATCACTAAGAGACACCAAAGAGTCCACCAGTGAGTTTGGCAATGATGTTAATTTATTTACACACGTGACAAGACAAGACTATGAACCCCACAGGGCAAAACACACATTTAACAAGACTTGGGCTCGTAGGGCTAACCCCAGCCACTACGAGCTAAACTATGACATGAGTTCAGATCACGAACCTGACATGAAGATCTGACGAAGTGTTGACCAACGTCTGGCAAGGAAGATTAGACGATACTCCTGACAAGGAAAGTTCGACGATACTCCTGCGTCATACCGTCGCTAGTGCTGAGTTTATAAAGGCCAAGCACTAACGAACGGCAATGACATACAGCTGGCCAGCTTTGACAGGCGGAAGCCCCACCGAGCACCTTCACAATAAGAGCCCGGTGAGGCCAGAATACAGCCTGCAGCTGTCAAGGCCGGCAGCGAGTTGGACCTGGCCCGAGCGCTATCAGAACCCAGCGCTCGGGTCGTAACAGTACCCTCCCTCCACGGGCGGACTCCGAACGCCCCAAGGGACCACCCTGCCCCCCCCCCCCAGGATGGGAGGCTGGGGGTAGGTGCGGAGGGAGAGAACCCAAAACCAGAAACAAAAAGTGACAAGAACAACTACATCCAGGACAAAGACAAAACTAACCACTCAGAAAAAGAAAAAAAAACAAGAGAAAGCACATGGCAAAACCCAAAAAACAGAACTACTGGGTCAGAAAGACAAGATACAAGGCCTAAAACAAAATACCAAATATACAAATCAGATAAATCACACAGAGGAAAAATAAGGCAACAGCAGAACATAACCCAATTGCCAAAAATCCCCAACTAAGTTACAGGAAACAAGACAGCACGAGAAAAAATAAATCTTGGCCCACATGATACACAAGAAAATGACTCCACCCCGAGTTAATTCACATGAGAGCTTTCAGAAAACCCAAATACAGAAGCAGAACACTTACTGGCACATATCTGAGTATACACAACAAAAAAAAAGGCTACTGCAAGACATAAAACACAAAAATACACCGAGCAGCAAGGAGAGGAAAAAAAAAACAAGAACAATCACAGACAGAACAACCCAGAAACATGACCATTACCCCCCCCCCCCCCCCCCCCCCCCCGACAGTTCACGCTGACCGGCGGAGACCAAGTGCCACAGAAACAGTTCAGGCGGTCTCCTCGCGTCCAACAGCAGGTGAATGGTCACATGACGCGGAACATGACCAGGCGGCTCACCAGAGTCCCATGCCCGGCACGTCCGCACCTCTGGTGGTCGAACCAGGTCGCTCGACGACACACACAGTAGGTCGGGTGGCCGAACCGAGGCGCCGAACTGGCAAAACAGTCCCTCCGGCGGCCGACCCGTGTCCCTCAGCCACCAGTCCAGGGCAACAACAACAACCCGTGGCGGCCTCCCTAACGAGGACAAAGCTCGGGAGAGCCGGGGCGAGTGAACAGAAGCCCCCGGCGATGACGCACAGGGGCGGTAACCCAAAAAGGACAGACGAGCAGGGCAAGCTCGTAATCCGCTCGACGGAGAAAGTTCTGCAGCTCCTCCCCCATCCCTGAACCAAGCTGGCGCTGCACCGCCGTTGGACCCCGATTGGGTCCCAGCTGCACCCACGTTGGACCCCGATTGGGCCGGAACCGCACCCGCGGTGGACCCCGATTGGGCCTGTGGTGCACCCACGTTGGACCCCGATTGGGCCGAGACTGTACCCGCGGTGGACCCTGATTGGGCCTCCGGTGCACCCACGTTGGACCCCGATTGGGCCGAAACCGCACCCGCGGTGGACCCCGATTGGGTCGGTGCAGCTCCGCTGGCAATTTCCACCCCCGAACCTGGGACCTCCAACTCGGTGACTCCAACCCGTTCCCCGCCGGTGACACTGCAAGAAAGCTCAGGGACAGGAAAACTGGGATCAGAATCACCGGTAGCAGCGGAACCCAGTGAGACGAGCTCGGGCGCAGCAGACGGCTGCTCCTCACTCGCCTCCCCGAGAGGCAGGCAAAAATGCTCCAAAACAGGGGACAGAGACACAAGAGGGAGAACTTGCCTGCACCCGGGTTCCGTTGCCACCCAGGACTCCGATGATCCAGGTTCAGGGCGACTCTCGTCAGCAGACTCACACTCAGCTGCGTCGGGCTCCGCAGCTAGGAAGATCTCATCTGCAGCCCGAGGTTCCTCCCACGCTGCTGTCCACGCCGATGACCCATATGGCGTGGGGACAGGGGACCCTCGACCCACTGGCTCGGACCGCTCTGGCGAGGAGACCCGGGGACGCTTCTCCGTCGGCTCAGGCTCCGGGCCGCAGTCCGCTCCTCTCCTCCGTCCACGGCGTGGCTGCAGGGCCGGATCCAGGCTTTCTAGCACTGCGGGGGCCCTCTTCATCCGACGACGCTGGCCTGGCGTCGCGGACCGCTCGGCGGGGGAGAACACAGAGGAAGCAGGTTTAGTAATTTCATCCACAGCAGGTGGAGGGAGCTCGGGGGCTGTGAACCCCGAACTCCACCCCCAGGAGTCAGACAAGGCAGAACAAAATCAAGGTGTAACAGATTATCGTGCACTTGCCTTCCTCCCGGGTTTGAGGTGGTTCCTGCTGTGGGGGACGTCGTTCCTCCTTCTCCCCGCTGGATGGCGACAGAGGGCCCCCTGGGAAGACGAGGTGGGGCTGCTCTCGGAGGTTTGCTGATGGGCTCTGCCGGCAGTGAGTCCAGCCGGGGATTCTGCTGTGAATTGCCCGCGCCGTTGTGCCGACGTCGTCGTCGGCCCCCAGACGGTGCGCACTCCTGGACCAACTCCGGGATGGGGACGGAACTCCAACGTGGGGAGCGAGGATGCCTCCTCCTCTGCTTCCTGCTCTCTTCCTTATCCAGCCCACGAAGTCTCTTGCGCTGCGTGGCGAGTTCTTCCCACCGCATCACCTCCGGGTGATCGTCACAATCGGGGGGAAGATTGTCCAGAAAATCCTCAGCACAGTCCAAGTGCCAGCGCATGTAGCTGGAGGTGACGTCAAAAGTAGCGGCGAGGAGCGCCCCGTCGGCGTACTCCAGCGCCTCCGCTAACTTTCTGCCCAGGCGCCGACCTCGGCCCCTGGATGATGGCATTCTCCCAGCAACAGGCACCCAGACAGGGAAGAACGACAGTCAAGTTTAGGCACAAACTCACGGTGAAACGGCATCTCGGTGTGGCGCCTCCGTTTAGACGACCTGGCAGGAGTATACTGTCATGTGGTGATCCTCGCGGATCACCAAGAGACGCCAAAGAGTCCACCAGTGAGTTTGGCAATGATGTTAATTTATTTACACACGTGACAAGACAAGACAAGACTATGAACCCCGCAGGGCAAAACACACATTTAACAAGACTTGGGCTCGTAGGGCTAACCCCAGCCACTACGAGGTAAACTATGACATGAGTTCAGATCACGAACCTGACATGAAGATCTGATGGAGTGTTGACCAACGTCTGGCAAGGAAGATTAGACGATACTCCTGACAAGGAAAGTTCGACGATACTCCTGCGTCATACCGTCGCTAGTGCTGAGTTTATAAAGGCCAAGCACTAACGAACGGCAATGACATACAGCTGGCCAGCTTTGACAGGCGGAAGCCCCACCGAGCACCTTCACAATAAGAGCCCGGAGAGGCCAGAATACAGCCTGCAGCTGTCAAGGCCGGCAGCGAGTTGGACCTGGCCTGAGCGCTTTCAGAACCCAGCGCTCGGGTCGTAACAAAAGACAATATAGAATCCCCAGTTGATGCCAATTAACCTAACCTTCAAGTCTTTGGTCTGTGGGAGGAATCTGGAGTACCCAGAGAAAACCCACGCAGACACAGGGAGAGCATGCAAACTCCACACAGAAGGGTTACCGAGGGTCAGGGGGTGGGATCGAACTCATGATGGTCAGGGGTGGAATCGATCCTGTGACCTTCTTGCTGTGCTGCCACAGTGCTAACCACTGCACCACTACACACACACACACACACACACACACACAGAGTCGTGAAAAAATTAGGACACCCTGTAAAAGCCTGTGTGTTTTTTTAAACATATTTGGACATATGGATATTTACTATCAATGTTTAAAATACTGGGAGATTCACATAATACAACTAAACAGTTCAAAATGAATTAAAGACTTTAAAAATTTTCTGTAAAATGTAATTCTAAACAAATAATGAGGAATAAATTAGGACACCCCCCCATCTTTTTAGGGCACTCCTAGATTCATTCCCACTTACAATGGCTAAAATAAATGTAAAAAAATGCAAATAAAAACAAAAACAAGGTTAGACATAGATATGTGAACATTTCTTAATAAAGAACTGAATATTTAAAGGGGTGTCCTAATTTTTTTCACATGACTCTCTCTCTCTCTCTCTCTCTCTCTCTGTATATATATATATATACTGTATATATTTATATTATTATAAATATATTATAAATATATTTATATATTTATATCAGACATTATGTTAACTGAAAATTGCCCTTCATTGACTGTTTTTTTCAGCAATGACTGAAAATTCTGAAAGCTGTCTGTCATTTGACAGATAACACTGAGGGTGATCAAATTAAAGTCAAGTAAAATGACAGATAATAATAGATTATGACAGAATTTTTACATGCCTGTCTGTCAAAATGGTAGATAACGAAAAAGTGTAGTGCAACATCTGATATAGTATTGAGGCTTTTTCAGGTCTTCCACACAGACACAGTTCTGACAGTCAGCAGATGTCACTCTGTATTAAATGCTTCAGAACACTTGCCATTCTTGAAGTAGCTGTGTCAAAGTGGTTCACTGCTTCATGAAGCTTCAATTTCACCATCACTAATGATCATATTAATTTATGCTGTCAAAATAAAGCGCTAACGTGCTGCCTTCACTCTGAGACAACTGCTGCTGATATTAGTTTAAACTATGTGTTAGTTCATTTGTGTTGCTTACCTCCCTCGTCAAACAAATAGGTAAGAAGCAGCTTTTCCTCACTTAATTTTCTCTCGCTCTCCTTTCTTTCTTTTCTGTTTGATATCCTGATTTGTGTTTTTTCCTGCATCCTGGTCCTCTAGCTGTGGGATCACTGACGCTGTATGCAACTCAGTTGAATCTGCCTGTTACAGAAGTGGACTAAATCATTTAGCACCTCTTTAAAGGGGTGATAGGCGCCTTACAAAATATCCATCATTATTATTAATGCAAAGTTCAGTCTCTGAGTCACTTCATTCAGCCAGGGTGAATTTCATTGTGACATTAAATAATTAGAAATTTTAAAATTGCAAAACAAAAGAACTTTTTATTCCAGGCTTTTGAAGGCCCCTCCCTGCTGTGGGCCCTGGGTAAACAGTACCCTTTCCCTCCCCAGTCCGACACCCCTGAGCTAAATTCATGCAGTCATCCAAATTTGTTTACCGAAACTCTGTCATTTGCTTGTTCTGTTTCTGGCATGAGGCAAACAATGAACCCATAATAACTTATCTTACTTTATTTTATGTAATTTCATTCATTTGATTTTATACAGTATATTAAAGAAATGTAGACTGCTAGTGCAGTAAAATTGCACTTTTAATTAACTTTGCAATGAAATATCATGTAAAGCCAACACCAAAAATATAGTCATTCCATGGGACTGAATGACTCCAGCTTTTCACTCATGTCAAACACTTAGCAATAAATGTGGAATTATAATAAATAATGCATGTAATGACGGGAATATGTATGTGTTGATGGATCATCTGAAACTCAAGGCATTGGCAGAGAGTGTCCAGAAACAGCCAGTGCAAAGGATCAGTGCTCGTGTAATTATGACCCATACACAGAGTATAATTAATCTCGCCTGCATCATTAGGAAACACGAGTCCAGCCATGTCATTAAAGTGCTTTTAGTCGTCCTACTGTCCTCCCATTGCCCCGACGCACTCTCTGTTTTATAAGCCCACTGCTGGTCATTTACAGAAAGAGCACTCATCTATGCGGCGGCATGACTCCTCGCATATTGTCTTTATGTCCAATCGTGGTTAATAATGAAGAGCTTTAGAAGGAAGGAAATGAATAAATGAAAGTCTGTGGAAAAATATGCAGTCAAGTCTGACAGTGATGAAGTATTCCTTTAAAGTCGAACTTGGGCTATTTTATGATTTGATGAACTGCGTCGGTCAGTGATCAGATTAGAAGTCTCCTTAACATGTAAGGAAGAAAAAACTTCTTTCAGAGCTGCATATTTACTATTTCAAGGGGAATTCAAAAGTCATTGTGTTTTTACATGTTTTATTTCATGTAACATGTTAAAATAACAGGGTGGGGTATAAATTGGCACAATTCCCTTTGTGGTTTCCAGGGATCCTATTAGTAGAGTCATATTATTTACTAAAGTGCTAATACTATTTTTGCATGTCCATTAACAAAGTGAGGTATGTGTATAGGTAAGTGGATCCAATTGGCTAAGAGCTTGCGGTTTCAGCAGAGAGTGCTTTTAAGTCTGCACACTCAAAAGTATTGGACTAGGGGTCAGGTTCAAATTAATTAAAGGGCTATAAATGAAAGGGCCCGCTAATGATTGCAATCTTACCTACCCAATATTTAATATTTCATCATTAAACAGTAAAATGATCCAATATGATTCTAATACAGTCCCAATTATGCAGCATTGATCAAAGTGACCTTTTCATACCACTGAGTGGAAAAAAATCAATCCAACACCTCTTCCTCTTTTTGTTCCTTCCTGCATTACTATTCCCCAGATACTAAGGTCCACCATGGGAGGCCCTTACATACAGTTAGATCAAAATATGGAGCAAAATACAGCAGTGTCAGAAACAGATGCTCCAAAATTAGGAGATCTCAATGATATCTATTTGGCTTATTTATGCTTTCAGATTCACGGCTTTAAATTTGGAGAGTGGTGTAATGGTGGGAAATCACAAGACATTCACATTTAAGACTGGTGTGTCCCAAATACACTGCTTTGTCCAATAAAGTGGTGTTTATAGAGATCTTGACAGAGCAGCTGCAGCAACATTAGATGCCAAAGAAAAAAAAAAACGATTATATTTCAAAAGTCATTAAATTCTCAACTAGGTTGAGGCATAGCAGTGTTATTTCATATGCTTATTGTATTTGGGTTACTTTTATATTTTGCACTGTCCTGTTTTTTTTTTTTTTAACCCACTGAGTTTCATTAGTTGTAGTCATACTTTATTGGGTTAGACATCGATATTTCCTGGTTTAAGTTTAGGAAAGTATTTACAGTTTCACTTAAAGATGCATTCCGGTAGAGGAAAATCCCCTAGCTGGGGAGGGTACCACAGCTGTGGAAAACATCTTGTGTGGTACCTGTACCAAAAACTTCCCACCCCAAAGACCTGAACAGCTACAGACCGGTGGCCTTGACGTCCCACTTGATGAAGACCCTGGAGAGACTGCTCCTTGCTCACCTCCGCCCCCTGGTGGAACCAGCGATGGATCCACTCCAGTTCGCCTACCAGCATGGCATTGGGGTGGAGGATGCGGTGAGCTTCCTCCTTCACCGTTCTCTGTCCCACCTGGAGAAGCCCGGGAATAGGGTGAGGATCATGTTCTTTGACTTCTCCAGTGCTTTCAACACCATCCAACCGATGATCCTGAAGGACAAGCTGCTGCGCGCAGGGGTGGACCAGCACCTGTCATCATGGATCCTGGACTACCTCACGAACCGGCCTCAGTTTGTGAGAACCCGGGACTGTGTGTCCGACACGATCATCAGTAGCACGGGGGCCCCCCAGGGAACGGTGCTGGCTCCCTTCCTGTTCACTCTTTATACTGCGGACTTCTCACACAACACAACACACTGCCATCTACAGAAGTTCTCTGATGACTGCGATCGTTGGCCTCATCTCCAATGGAGATGAAGCTGAGTACAGAGGGCTTATCCAGGACTTTGTAGACTGGTGCCATCGGAACTGCCTCCAGATCAACACAAGGAAAACTAAGGAGCTGGTGGTGGACTGCCGCAGGCATGGGCAGCCCCTCACAGCACCAGTAAATATACAGGGAACAGACATCGAGATGGTGACATCCTATAAGTACCTGGGTGTTCATCTGAACAATAAACTAGACTGGTCACACAATACTGACGCACTCTACAAGAAGGGACAATGCAGGCTGTTCCTGCTGAGGAGACTCAGGTCTTTTGGTGTACAAGGGGCGCTGCTGAAGACATTCTATGACACGGTGGTGGCATCAGCCATCACTTTTGGAGTGGTCTGCTAGGGCAGTGGCATTACAGCAGCCGATATGAAGAGACTGAACAAACTGATTAAGAAAGCTAGCTCTGTCCTGGGGCAGCGCCTTGATCCGGTGGAGGAGATAGGAGAGAGAAGGACGGTGGCTAAACTGTCATCTCTGCTGGAGTCCGAGTTCCACCCTATGCAGGACGTACTGAATGCACTGAGGAGCTCATTTAGCAGCAGACTACATCATCCCAGGTGCACAACCGAGAGGTTTCGTAGGTCCTTCCTACCAACGGCTGTCAGACTGTACAACCTAAGCAGGGCTGCTCGCAGAGATAGCAAAAAGACGTAACAAACTAATAGTTTTTAAATGCAAAAGATGCAATAGACTTACACAATGGTCCCCTCCGGCATACAACTAGGAAAATACCGGTCGCTATGGAGGGTGAGAATATGTATGGGCACATAATCATACCATGTAGGATAACTAAGTAGAGGGTTATGCTGTTTCATCCCATCTAGCAACAATGCTCTGCACTGTGTGTGTTTATATATTTACATATTTATTCCATCTAGCTACAATGCTCAGCACTGGGTGTGTTCATATTTATATATCTATATATTTATTCCATCTAGCTACAATGCTCCGCACTGTGTTTTTATATATCTATATATTTATTCCATCTAGCTACAATGCTCCGCACTGTGTGTGTTTATATACTTACATATTTATTCCACCTAGCTGCAATGCTCCGTACTGTGGGTGTTTATATATTTACATATTTATTCCATCTAGCTACAATGCTCTGCACTGTGTGTTTATATATTCATATATTTATTCCATCCAGCTACAATGCTCTGCACTGTGTGTCTGTGTGTGTGTATATATATATTTTATAGTAATATGTACATATGTATATTAGCTGCTCTTGCTTGCTTGTTTTTTTTTTTCTTGCCTTCTGATTGTTGCTCTGAGTGTTGCTATCCCTGTGCTGTTGCAATCCTGGAATTTCCCCGTTGTGGGACTAATAAAGGCTTATCTTATCTTATCTTATCTTAAAAGCAAACTGACATTGTCTAAAATGGTATCTTATGCTGTTTCTTCTACAAAAAACCTTTCATTGTCTTAGAGTTTCATGTCAAAATCATTTCACCCCCTCTTCAAATGCCAGAATCGGTGATGGCTAGGCCAACCCACATCCCACAAGGCTAATAGCAGCTAGCGCTACATTATCAGAATAAATCCTGTGATAAAAATGAAGAGTTTGTTTCCAAAAACCAATAAATGCCACTTCCATGAACATTTCACTCTTTACATCAAACAACTGTTAACAATACCTGCTCATAGAAGTTCAAATCGTTTTATCTTAAAAGCTGATACGTATTATGTTATAGACACTACAAATTTGTGTTGTTGTTTTTTTGTTTTTTTTTGTTTTTTGTTTTTTTTTTTCAAAAAAAGATAAATGCTGGGAGCGTTTTTTTTTTTTTTTTTTTTTTAAAAGCAGATAACTCCACAGGGCAAATCAGTGCTTGGTATTTGGGTCATGTGACTCATCTTGGCTGCCTTCCCAGTCTGCTCGCTCTGACTGATTTCCCTGGCTGTGTTCGGAATGTTCGCTCACTCACTCACTCACTCCCTACTACTCGCTATATAGTGAATTTAGATATAGTGAACGACACAGTAAACTCAATATAACAATAAAATTAACCACTTTCAGACACTACTGGGCTTGTTTTCACGGCACGGTGAATGACGTCATCATGTGAGAGTAAAATGTAACAGACTAACGGTGGTAAAAAAAAATGAATACCTGCATGTGCGATGGCGCAGTGGTTAGCACTGTGGCAGCACAGCAACTCACCCTTGGCCATGGGATCCCTGGTTCGATCCCGGCCCCTGACCAACAGTGATCTGTGTGGAGTTTGCATGTTCTCCCCATGTCTGCGTGGGTTTACTCCGGGATTTCTCCGGTTTCCTCCCACAGGCCAAAAACATGCAGGTTAGGTTATTGGAGACTCTAAAGTGGCCCTAGGTGTGAATGTGTGTGTGAATGGTAAAGGGATAGCGCCGTACCGTGGCTGCTTCATCCATCCATGAGGATGCCCTCAATTTCCCCTCTGGGGCTCAATAAAGTATACAAAATCAAAAAAAAATGTAATTTGTACTAAATATGTATTAAATAATTTTTGCTGACTTATTAAATATAAATACCTTTAGGTAGTTTATGTTGTGATGTGAAGCTCTTCTTTCACTGCTCCGTTGGCTGCGCATTCACTATATAGTACATTATGTGGGGAAGGAGTTTCTTTTGTCAGCCTTATTCCTTTTTTTTTATACTGTGCCCACCAATAAAGAGAGAGAGAAATGCCATTTCAATTCTCCTGTATGTCCTGTACATATAGTAGTATTGACAATAAAATCTTTGCATCTTGAATCTTGAATTATAGCTTTATTATACAGGTGCATCTCAATAAATTAGAATGTCATCAAAAAGTTGATTTATTTCAATAATTCAATTCAAAAACTGAAACTCATATATTATATAGATTCATTACACACACAGTGATATAGTTCAAGTGTTTATTTCTTTTAATGTTGATAGTTATGGCCTGCAGCAAATGAAAACCTCAAATTCAGTTTCTCAAAAATTGGATTATTGTATAAAATTAATTAAAAAAAAATTAATAGAAATGTTGGCCGATTGAAAAGTACGTCCATGTACACACTCAGTACTTGGTTGGGGCTCCTTTTGCATAATTACTGCATCAATGCAGCATGGCATGGAGATGATCAGCCTGTGGTACTGCTGAGGTGTTATGGAAACCCAGGTTGCTTTGACAGCGGCCTTCAGCTCGTCTGCATTGTTGGGTCTGGTGTATTTCATCTTCCTCTTGACAAGACACCATAGATTCTCTATGGGATTTAAGTCAGGAGAGTTTGCTGGCTAATCAAGCACAGTGATACCATGGTCATTAAACCAGGTATTTATGCTTTTGGCAGTGTGGGCAGGTGCCATGTCCTGCTGAAAAATGAAATCAGCATCTCCATAAAGCTTGTCAGCGGAGGGAAGCATCAAGTGCTCTAAAATTTCCTGTTAGATGGCTGCACTGACATTGGACTTGATGAAACACAGTGGAAAAACACCAGTAGATGGCATGGCTCCACATATCATCGACTGTGGAAACTTCACACTGGACCTCAAGCAACTTGGATTCTGTGCCTGTTCACTCTTCCTCCAGATTATGGGACCTTGATTTCTAAGTGACAGGACTTGGCATCTGATTTGGGGAGCCATGTCATCTGCTGGTGTTAGTCCACTGTGTTTTATCAAGTCCAAAGTCAATGCAGCTGCCTACCAGGACATTTTAGAGCACATCATGCTTCCCTTTGCTGACAAGGTTTATGGAGATGCTGATTTCTTTTCATTTTCCAGCAGGACTTGGCACCTGCCCACACTGCTGCCAAAAGTACCAAAGCCTGGTTTAATGACCATGGTATCACCATATTTTACTGGCCAGCAAACTCTCCTGACCTAAACCCCATACAGAATCTATGAAGTATCGTCAACAGGGACATGAGAGACACCAGACCCAATAATGCAGATAAGCTGAAGGCTGCTATCAAAGCAACCTGGGCCTTCGTGAAGGCCTGAGCTTAAGTGAAGCTTTACAGCAAAAAAAAAAAAAAAAAAAAAAAAAAAAAAAAACAGAGATAAGAGACATTTGAGTGACTTCACTCTTGATATGTCTTGTAAGGTCCTATTCATGCTGCATTTCCCCTCTGCTCCGCTTTGGTACGCGTGCGCTGTGGACGAGCCCGGCACGCACGCAGCATTGTACATGCTCACTTTTTTCATCTACCAGGCCAAGTGGTTGACACATGCGCACAACTGTTATTTGTGGTTTTGCCCCAGCCCTATGGGTAGCACAAATGCGCTGACACACCAGTTTGTTCAACGGCTATAAACACGAGAGCGATGTACATTTTTTTGTAGCAAAAACAATGGCGTCGTTTCAAGGAAAAGGAGGAATTACCATTTTCCAATGCTCTTCTCCACTCAAGCTGGTGCTGCTGCAAAAGGATTCATGCATGTTTATTCTTGTCTTCCACTTACTTATTGTCTTTCTCGTCTACTTTGTCTTTGTATGATGTGTTGGTAGTGCCACCTCGTGAATTGGACGTTCAGTCTTGCACATGCGCTGTCAATGCTTTCAGGTCGTGAGCAGGCCATGTGGTCATAAAATTTGGGCTGCACACAGTTGTCCGCAGAAGAGTCCTGTGTATACTAGTGGACTAGAGATGACGACATAAATTTCGTCACACGAGGTTTTCGGTTGCATGTACGCAGACGGCGGCGATGCAGCATGAATCCAGCTTTAGTCATAAAAACATGCTACAGACATATTAACAAGAAAAAAAAAAAAACTTTTTGACAGTGTCACTTTAAAGGAGCTACAGGAAATTTTACCCCATCCAACTTCCATGCCCCCCTTATAGATCGTCAACTTATCGTGGTGGGGGGTTTGCATGCCCCAGTGATCCCAGGAGCTATGTTGTCCGGGGCAATTTGCCTCTGACAGGGTCACCCAAGACAAACTGGTCCTGGGTGAAGGGCCAGACTAAGAACGATCCAAGAGACTTTCATGATAAATTCTAGATCAAGGATTCAGTGTACTCCGCCCGGTATGGGGTTACCGGGGCCCCACCCTGGAGCCAGGCCTGGGGGAGGGGCTCGATGGCTAGCGTCTGGTGGACGGGTTTCCACCCATGGGACCCGGCCAGGCTCAGCCCGAAGGAGTTACATGGGTCCGCCCTCCAGTGGGCTCACCACCTGCAGAAGGGATCATGGGGGTCCGGTGCTATGTGGATTAGGTGGCGGTCAAAGGCGGAGACCTTGGCAAACTGATCCCAAGCTTTCTAACCTGGCTTTTGGTACGTGGAATGTCACCTCTCTGGTGGGGAAGGAGCCTGAACTGATGCATGAGGTTGAGAGATACCGGCTAGATATAGTCAGCCTCACCTCAACACACAGCTCCGGTTTCGGAACCAGTCTCCTGGAGAAGGGCTGGAGCTTGGCCTTCTCTGGAGTTGCCCCAGGTGAGAGGCGACGAGCAGGGGTGGGTATTCTTGTATACCCCCACCTTGCTGCCTCTATATTGGAGTTTTCCCCGGTGGATGAAAGGGTTGCTTCCCTGCGCCTTCGGGTTGGGAAACGGGTCCTGACCATCATTTGTGCCTATGCACCAAATGATGTTTCAGAGTACCCACCCTTTTTGAAGTCTGTGACTGGGGTGCTGGAGGGTGCTCCTCTTGGAGACTCCATTGTCCTTCGGGGGGACTTCAATGCGCACGTGGGTAACGACAGTGAAACCTGGAGGGGGGTGATTGGGAGGAATGGCCTGCCTGTTCTGAACCCGAGTGGTGTTCAGTTATTGGACTTCTGTGCTAACCATAGTTTGTCCATAATGAACACCATGTTCAAGCATAAGGGTGTCCATATGTGCACCTGGCACCAGGACACCCTAGGTCGATGATCGATTTTGTTATTGTGTCATCAGACCTGCGACTGTATGTCTTGGACACTCGGGTAAAGAGAGGTGCAGAGCTGTCAACTGATCACCACCTGGTGGTGAGTTGGATCTAATGGCAGGGGAGGATGCCATTCAGACCTGGTAGACCCAAACGTATAGTGAGGGTGTGCTGGGAATGTCTGGCTTAGGCCCCTGTCCGGGAGGTCTTCAACTCCCACCTCCAGAAGAACTTCAACCACATTCCAGGGGAGTCTGGAGACATGGAATCTGAATGGGCCATGTTCTCCACTTCTATTGCTGAAGCAGCGGCCCAGAGCTGCGGCCGCAAGGTGGTCGGTGCATCTCGTGGTGGCAACCCCCGAACCAAGTGGTGGACACCGGTGGTGAGGGGGGCCATTAAGCTGAAGAAGGAGTCCTATCAGGCTTTGTTGGCTTGTGGGACTCCCGAAGCAGCTGAGGTGTACCGGCAGGCCAAGCGGAGTGCAGCTCGGGTGGTTGCTGAAGCAAAAACTCGGGTATGGGAGGAGTTCGGTGAGGCCATGGAACAAGGCTTTTGGTCAGCCTCAAAGAGATTCTGGTAAACTGTCCAGTGCCTCAGAAGGGGGAAGCAGCTCCCTGTCCACACTGTGTATGGTGCAGATGGGGCGCTGTTGACTTTGACTGGGGATATCTTCGGGCGGTGGAAGGAATACTTTGAGGATCTCCTCAATCCCACTGATACGCCTTCCACAGGGGAAGCAGGGCTTGTGGATGAGGGGGATGACTCGCCTATCACAAGGGCTGAGGTCACCAAGGTTGTTAAAAATCTCCTTGGTGGCCGGGCCCCGGGGGTGGACAAGATTCGCCCTGAGTACCTCAAGGCCCTGGATGTTGTAGGGCTGTCACGGTTGACACGCCTCTCCAACATTCCGTGGAGGTCGGGGGCAGTGCCTTTGGCATGGCAAACCAGGGTGGTGGTTCCTCTCTTCAAAAACGGGGACCGGAGGGTGTGCTCCAATTTTAGAGGGCTCACACTCCTCAGCCTCCCCGGGAAGGTCTATGCCAAAGTACTGGAGAGGAGAGTCTGGCCGTTGGTCGAACCTCGGATTCAGGAGGAGCAATGTGGTTTTTTTCTTGGCCGTGGCACATCAGACCAGCTCTTTACTCTCTCGAGAATTCTCGAGGGTTTGTGGGAGTTTGCCCAACCAGTTTACATGTGTTTTGTGGACTTGGAGAAGGCATTCGACCACGTCCCTCGTGTTTTTTTGTGGGCGGTGCTTCAGGAGTGAGGGGTATCAGGCTTGCTGTTACGAGCTATTCGGTCCCTGTACAACCGTTGTAAGAGTTTGGTTCGTATTGCCAACACTCGGTCGGACTCACTCCCAGTGAGAGTTGGGCTCCGCCAGGGCTGCCCTTTGTCACTAATCCTGTTCATAATTTTTATGGACAGGATTTCTAGGCACAGCCAGGGAATGGAGGGTGTCATGCTTGGTGACCACAGGATCTTATCTCTGTTGTTTGCAGATAATGTTGTCCTGTTGACTTCATCCAACAATGACCTACAGTTCTTGCTGGGACGGTTTGCCGCTGAGTGTGAAGCGGCTGGGATGAGAATCAGCACCTCCAAGTCCAAGTCCATGGTCCTCAGCCAGAAAAAGGTGGATTGCCCTCTCCGGGTTTGGGACAGGCTCCTGCCCCAAGTGGAGGAGTTTAAGTATCTTGGGGTCTTATTCACGAGTGAGGGGAGAATGGAGTGGGAGATTGACATACGGATCGGAGCAGCATCTGCAGTGATGCGGACGTTGTACCGGTCTGTTGTGGTGAAGAGGGAGCTGAGTTGTAAGGCAAAGCTGTCGATTTACCAGTCAATCTCCATTCCTACTCTCACCTATGGTCACGAGCTTTGGGTAATGATCAAAAGAACGAGATCACGGATACAAGCGGTTGAAATGAGCTTTCTCCGTAGGATTGCTGGACTCACCGTCAGAGATAGGGTGAGGAGCTCAGTCATCCGGGAGAGGCTGAGAGTAGAACCACTGCTCCTTCACATTGAAAGGAGTCAGTTGAGGTGATATGGGCATCTGATTAGGATGCCTCTTGGACGCCTCCCACTTGAGGTGTTTCGGGCACGTCCCACTGGGAGGAGACCCCAAGGCAGACCCAGGACTTGCTGGAGAGACTATGTCTCCCAGCTGGTCTGGGAACGCCTTGGTATCCTCTCTGAAGAGCTCGAGCAGGTGCCTGGGGAGAGGGAAGTCTGGGTTTCTCTGCTTGAACTGCTGCCTCCGCGCCCCGTTCCTCCAGAAAAGCGGTAGAAGATGGATGAATGGATGGAACTTCCATGGCACTTTATATGGTCCCACAGCAGCCACAATTGTTTTCCTTTTGCATAGCAGCAACAATTAACACCTATCACTGGGACTGTAGTATGGCAGCAGCCCTTGTGTCCTCTATACCAGCAAGCAGATGCTAGTGGTTAGATCAGAACAGGTATTCCCCTCTATTTTGACTGCACAAATGCTCATGCACTTGCACTGTCCTCAAAAGGAAATCAGTTTGTATTGCAAGAGATCAGTTTTACAAGGAAAAAAATCTATTCTTTGCAAAACTAAATGGCAAAAACTAAACATTACATGGAAAACTGTATGCAGCATGCACAGATGTTCATGTGTGGACTATATGAGGCACTTACACAAAATCGCTGAGTCATTCCAATAATGCCAAAGGACACCATGTTTCAGGCACTTCATTTATAAGACATTATATATCTAATAGTGTACATATGACAAAAAGTTTAAATTTGTGTACGCAGAAAGAAAAAAAGAAAGAAAGAAAGAAAGAAAGAAAGAAAGAAAGAAAGAAAGAAAGAAAGAAAGAAAGAAAGAAAGAAAGATTCTGAAGTTATATCTGAGTGTGTGCACATCTTCATAAATCACACCCATACTTGAAAATGTGCGCACTCGGATCTGACTCATTATCTGCCCTCTTCACACTCATATTCAGTCATACAGTCAGTCCACAATAGTTTGTAAATACTGATGCATGGGAATGAAGTCTATCCAGTCACACTGGTCCTCATTTATCAAAAGTGCATAGAAGACGGCATACATTTGGGTGTAAATATGATCGCACAAAAAAGCCTAGGTGGTATTTATGAAACTGTGTGTATCTGATCAATCTCATTGTACAATTGTTCACTCACTGATAAATCTGACAGATGGATCCGAGCGTCATTTAAATTATATGCCCACATCTCGCTGTCATGAACGGGGATAATGGTCATCCCCATTTTTTGACTTGTGGCTGAAGTTCTCATTGTTTGGTAGTTTTTCTAGCTGGCAGATCTTTGGAGCCCCTGTCCTGGGCTCTCTGCCAGTCTGCAGCCAGCCTCTCCCTCTCCTGGCATCCACCTGTGCCTATCATCATTATTATTATTATTTATTCCTTCCCCTGTTTTTTCATATTCTCATTTACACACATACATGCACTCATGCACGTACACACACATATTGGTCTTGACACACATGCATGCATTCATGCACGCACACACACACACACACACACACACACACACACACACACACACACACAGAGTCATTCTGGCTCACACTCATTCAGTAATCATTCACTCCATGTTTCAGCTGCTACCACACTTGCCTCCACTCTTCACTCATCAGGATTCTGAGTATTTATGTGTGATGGTGTGTAGCAGGCGGTGTGGTGGCATTGGCAACATTGATGGTCAAGCTCCTCTGTCGGTTCCTCAGTTGCATGGGCCTTGTGTGGTGTTGTTTCCCAGAGCCCGTTGAGCTCCGACCCAACTAGTAAGTCTTCTTTTCAACTTTTGCCCTCCTTGTCCGCTTCAGTTCCGTCTGGAGTGTGTGGGCCTGCCTGCAGAGTGTAGATGATCCTCTCCCTCATAATTCATGTTTGAACTGTTTGGACATTTTGTGTATGTATGTCTTTCTGTTATTAAACGCGTTCACTTCACCAGCATTTGGGCTTAATCCTTTTTACCTGCGCGCTGCAGTGCATATATCTGACAGAATGCCACCACCACAATAATAAGCCCAGCGGTGAAGTGCGTGTTGTTGATTTTTGGTTGTTTTTTTTTTTCAATTTTTGTGTGTGTTTCTCCTACCTGGTGCCGGAGACGATATGGATTACTGGAGCAACGTGGAGCTCCACAGACTGGCCCATCTGGAGGACACCTTCTCCTGGATACAAGGGCAGTATTCTCCCAAGGCCGTTCGCGCTGCTCAGGATACCACAGCGGAGGTCCTGGAGCTTTGTTCCAACGTCCCGTTTTTCCCTGAGTCGGCCGATATACTCCATGTTATCCTCGTGCTGCGTGAAGAGGAGCCCGGGAGGGAATTCCCAGTGCTGGAACCGTCCCCTACACAGAAGAGGCACTCGCAGGGAAAGAAGTCTTCCTCCTTCCGCAACTTTCCCGCTCCAGCCCCGCCCTCGCCTTCGGAGCTCGTGCCCGCTCCTTCCACGGGTGAATGGAAGAAACAAAGACTGGCTTTATTGGCAGAGATAGATCGCAGTTAGGAGGCGGGGAACTCGGCGGCCACCCCTCCCTCTCCAGCGCCGTTCGGAGAGGCTTCTCCACAACTTATGGAGGAGTCCAGTTCCATCATAGCCATCGCGAGGAGTGATGCCTCGCCAGCTGCAGCAACAAACATCATTGACCAGGAGGACAGGCAAGTAATCCCTTCATTTGTTCCTAAAATTGTTGAAATTGCTTGCCTGATCCCTGGTAGAGGGTCCCTGGGTGTGCAGTCCCCAGAGATCTCTCCACCTTCTGCAGCCATGAACTGCTCACCTGCCTTCTCCATGCTCTCTCCTGTCTCCTCCGAGTGCACGCAAGCGCTGGGGCCATACCATTGGGACCGGGAGGAGCCAAAGGTCTGGGAGGATTGTTCCCCTGTTGCAATGGTGAGCCAGATCCCAGCTGCCACACCGGGGAAATCGACTGCAGAGACCAGTGTGCCTGCTGCGGTAGCGCCCAAGCTGCACCTCCAGGAGGCCAAGCCCGTAGAGATGTCACCCAGATCATCGGAGTCCTGGATGGCGGTGGAGCTCGAGCTAAGACAAGTGCTCTCTTTTGTCTTTCTGTTTTCTCTGATAGAGCATTTTTGCCTACCTCTGGGTGAGGAGAACCAGCTGCAGCCACACACTGCACCTGAGCTTGCCTCGCTGGGCTCCGCCGTTGCCGACGACCTTGACCCTTCTTCCTCCTCTCTGTCTGAGTCCTCTTTTAGGGTCACCGGAGGGGGGTTCATGTCACCGGACAAGTCCGAGGATCCAGGCTCGCCACTGGAGGTCATTGGGGCTGCTGCCGCTCCCACTGAGGTGACCATGGGTCCAGCTCCCCTCCTGCCTGAGGTCGGGGGTCAGGTTCCGCCTCAGTCCAGGTCTCCAGGGGTGCCTGTGATTGATTGCCTCCTAGCTCAGGTTCTCGTACAGATTGGCTGGCCCAGGGTCAAGACGGCGTTGAGGTCAGCAGTGGCCCAGCCGGGTCCCACTGCGGGTGCAGCAGGGGTCCAGCTGGACTCCACCGTGGGTGCAAAACTGGCCCAATCGGGGCTCACCGCGGCAGCAATGAGGCCCCAGATTGGGGTCACCACTGGTGCTACGTTCTCCCAGGCCGGGACCACTGCGGGTGCAGCCGAGCTCTAGTCCCAAGTCGGGAACACCGAGGGTGCAGCTGGCCAGCTTGGGGACACTGAGGTCTCTTCCTCCCTTCCAGAGGTCCTCGTGGTGTTCCTTCCTCCTCTGTCAGGCTCCGTTGTGGTCCACTTGGTCCTGCCACCAGGAACCACAGGGGTTCCCCTTCAGTCTGGCCATCAACCTCTCAGCCCTCTGGTGGGTAGGCCGTTGCCTCATCCTTCCCTCCAGGGCTGGTGGGTCAACTATGTGGGTTGGCTGCCCGAAAGACTGGATTCCTGGGTCAGGTGGCCCTTTTTCCCTGGCAGGCTGCCGGATGCTGTACGGCAGGCCGCCTGCTGGCCCTGGGACTTTGGTCGGCCCCCTGAACTTTGGGACTCTCAGGTCTTGGGGGGGGGGGCGGGGGTCTAGTCCTGGGTTGGGGCTGGGTGTATTTTGAGTTTGTATTTTCCCTCCTGACCTGTTTCCCACCACCTCCCGCCCTGGTTTGTGGCAATAGTTTTCTGGGGGTGCAATGGTTTTCTGGGAGTGATTCTGGCTCACACTCATTCAGTAATCATTCACTCCATGTTTCAGCTGCTACCACACCTGCCTCCACTCTTCACTCATCAGGATTCTGAGTATTTATGTGTTATGGTGTGTAGCCGGCGTTATGGTGGCATTGGCAACATTGATAGTCAAGCTCCTCTGTCAGTTCCTCAGTTGCATGGACCTTGTGTGGTGTTGTTTCCCAGAGCCCGCTGAGCTCCGACCCTGCTTGTAAGTCTTCTTTTCAACTTTTGCCTCCTTGTCCGCTTCAGTTCCGTCTGGAGCGCGTGGGCCTGCCTGCAGAGTGTAGCTGATCCTCTCCCTCATAATTCATGTTTGAACTGTTTGGACATTTTGTGTATGTATGCCTTTCTGTTATTAAATGTGTTCACTTCACCAGCGTTTGGGCTTAATCCTTTTCACCTGCGCGCTGCGGCGCATGTATCTGACACTCGCCCCCAGTGTTTACAACACAGTGGAAGGAAAAATGGCAAAAAAAGAGAAACTTTTCTGTCATAGAAATTGACATTACAGTATTATAAGAAAAGTGAAAAATAATAAAGTAGTACAGTTTGCTATCCTCAAAAGTTGCATTAAATGCAAAAAAACCCCAAAAACATTATGGACAATTTGTGCTGCTTAAAACTGTTGGTGTGATCAGCTGATCTTCATCTGAGGATTATAATATAAATCTGTATTGTTTGATTTAGATGACTGTTTGACTAAATATCATTTTAAAGCATACTTGTAAAACCTAAGAATTTATTACCTACTTTTTAGAAGTGCAGAAAGAACAGCTGTCTACCCTTGTGCACATTGGCTCAGCTCAGCCCCGGCTGTCTCTAGCACCCAGTAATACATTGCAGGAATGCACAGGGCAAAATTAAATAATTTCCCCACACCTTATCTGGTACGTACAGCAGAATTTCTCTTGCTAATCCTGAGCATTTTTTTTAACCACGATATAGCGCATCATCTCGACCAGGCACTTCTGTGCATAAAGCTCTGTTGTGCACCCAGAAAAATAAAGGGATAATTTCTGCACCTTGACAGATTTTTATTTTTTATTTTTTTGTATTTTAAGATAAGATAAGATAAGATAAGATAAGCCTTTATTAGTCCCACAATGGGGAAATTCCAGGATTGCAACAGCACAGGGACAGCAACACTCAGAGCAACAATCAGAAGGCAAGAAAAAACAAGAACAGCTAGTAAACATATGTACATATTACTATAAATATATATATATAGACACACAGTGCGGAGCATTGTGGTTGGTGAATGTGCAGCAGAAAGTCTAAGCTCTCTCTCTGCGGATGCGGCGGGCCAGCTGGAAGTCTTTGGGCATGATGGTGACCCTCTTAGCGAAGAAGAGACCCACCAGGTAGGCCTCGCTGGCCTCCTGCAGAGCCATGACGGCGAAGCTCAGGAAGCGCAGGTCGGTCTTGAAGTCCTGAGCGATCTCCCTCACCAGGCGCTGGAAGGGCAGCTTACGGATGAGCAGCTCCGTGGATTTCTGGTAGCGACCGATCTCTCTCAGAGCCACGGGCCTGTGACGGTGAGGCTTCTTCACTCCGCCGGTGGCCGGAGAGCTTTTCCGAGCAGCCTTGGGGGCTAGCTGCTTCCTGGGGGGCTTTTTCCTCCAGTAGATTTTACGGGCGGTCTGCTTGGTTCTTGCCATCGCTCTTTATTATTCTGTCTTATATTTCTTGCACGCCGCCTAAACTCCAGCCCTGCACCCGCGTCGTTTTCGCTACAGTTCCCGGTATGTCGAGTTTCACCGTTAGCACCGGGTGGCGGTTGAGTGCTAGCTAGCACTAGCTCTTCCTGCTGTAACGTCTCCTGCTGTAAACAGTGGCTCCGTCCGCTGACTCGGGAGACCTTTGGGGCGATCTGTGTGTCCGTGATATATATAGAGAGTTAAAGGTGTAGAAAGAAGAAGGAAGATAAAAAAAAAGGCTGTTGCAACGGGCAGCCAACTCGTGTGGCGCCACCGGTCCGGCGGAACCGGAACCGGAAAAAAAAATTTTGTATACTTTATTAATCCCAAGGGAAATTCAGGGCATCCACCCGGACGGATGAGGCAGCCACGGTGCGGTGCCAATCCCTTCACCATTCACACACACATTCACACCTAGGGCCACTTTAGAGTCTCCAATTAACATAACCTGCATGTTTTTGACCTGTGGGAGGAAACCGGAGTACCTGGAGTAAACCCACGCAGACACGAGGAGAACATGCAAACTCCACACTGAAAGGTCACCAATGGTCAGGGAGTGGGATTGAACCCACAATGGTCAGGGGTGGAATCGATCCTGTGACCTTCTTGCTGTGCTGCCACAGTACTAACCACTGCTCCACTGAGCTGTCCTTTTTTTTTTTTTTTTTTTTTGGTGGTCCTTAAGCTGGTCCTTAAGGTGGCAACTATGGACCTTTGTTTGGATTTAAAGGTACATTTTTGTCACTGGGGCTCCAGATACACTATGTTCTTCAAGATACAGTTTTTGTACCTTTTAGGATACTTCTGGAGCAACAAGCGTTTGTACCTTTTTAGATCCATTTCTGTACTTTGATTTCTTAGTGTGTGGTTTACCAGTGAGTTAACAGATAATTTGTAATGGATAAATATTATGAGATACTACATAACAGAAAACTGAGTCAAAGAAATGTTTTTAAGAATATGTTGACAGTGCTCACGACTACTTACTGTACAAATATATTAAGTAACTAGGAGGCACTCAGAGAGTGCATACCTCTGCCAAGGCTCCATCCCTCCCTCCCTCCCTTTGTCCTCCACTCCGTCCCTTTATCTGTCCATATTGTCATCCATCTGTACATTGCGAGATAGGGCCTTGGCGGAGGTATGCACTCACGGATCACCTCCAACATCTAATTTTTTTTATTTTTATTTTATTTGTTTATTTGACAGGGACAGTGCAATAAACATAGACAATTAATCAAATGACAATCGATCTAATGTGTTGCACAAAGAGTGTATAGCTTTTAGCTAATTTGCAACTCTTGTCCCTGGATGGGCTTTAGAAAGAAGAAACAAGTAAAAAGAAAGAAGGATAAGGAAACGAAAAAATGAAAACAGAATAAACAATAACCACATACATCAATGCAAACAAGATTATAAATACACAATATAAAAACCTGGTTCATATTTGCCTATTTCAGGTCTCCCTCCCTTCGTCACTCACTATAAACAAACACATTCATTCCTTCCCTTCATTCACTCTCACCCTGCAGACAATCATTTCATACATGGGTACATTCTTGTTTATTTTTCAGCCAGTTTTTAACCTTTGTAGTGAATGTTTTAAAGTCCGTTATTATTTTAATTTCATTTGGCATTGTGTTCCAGATATAATGCCCTTTATAGAGAAAGCTGTGTGTCCAAATGTGGTTCTGCGGTGGGATATTTTACAGTTATTGTTAACAGAACTCCTGGTGGCTCTGCTGCTGTCCTGCCTTTGAATGAAACCAGCAAGTGGCTCTGGCACTGATTTATGGAAACATTTGAAAATTAATTTCAGAAAACAGAGGTCAATGAAACTCTCAAAACTCAATAGATTGTATTTTTTTAAAATATAACAGTGATGCCACCTAATGGGTTTTTTATCCAAGATTTTTAGAGTTTGATTGTATAATGAACCTATATGTTTTACTGTGGAAGGGGCTGCTTGAGCTCAGACTGTCAAACAGTATGATATATGAGACAAAACCATAGAATGCATATACAGTACAGCTGCTTGGTATGGTATGTAATATCTAATTAATTTAAAGCAGTTCAGATTTTTTTTTACTGAGTTTTTTTTTTTAATGAGTTCATCTTTGGGCTAAGGGCCACCTCTGGTGAAAATGTCATCCAAATCCATCTATGAATTTTTACGTGATCCTGCTAACAGACAGAGAAATGGCAGCAAAAACAATATGACTACGTTATAACAACAAGCGGGCGCTCCCGGGTCCTGCAGCCGGTTATCACTTTTTGGCACCTGATGTGCCAACGAATGACTGCCTGCCAAAAAGTGATTGCGCCACCCTCAATCACTTTTTGGCACAACGCCAGCAAAAACATTACCTCCTCCTCTTGGCGGAGGTAATAAAAATGAAACATTGTCCAGTGCTGTGTGTTTACATACCATGTGGGTAATGTGCCTCGCAAGACTCCTTAGCTTGTCTGCTGGTACTCTGTCCCTCGTGCCATTACATGCATTTCCTGAAAATGTCATCAAAATCCATTCATAATTTTTGGAGTAATGTTGCTAACAGACAGACAAACCAACGTTGGCAAAAACATTACCTCCTCCTCTTGGTGGAGGTAATAAAAATAAAAATTAAAAACATTGTCCAGTGCTGTGTGTTTATATACTGTGTGGGTAATGTGGCTCAAAACAACATCCTTAGCATTGTCTGCTGGTGCACGTCCTCCAAACCCCCTCTAAATCTCAGTTTGTTTGCTTTTTCTTGGTGTCTTCAGATGAAATGATGTCAACCATCCAAAACTATGTGGATGGGTGCAGAGTTACATGCGTGGCTACGCGCGTAACTGCATGAACATGTCTTAAAGGGGCAGTACATGAAAAGCTCAATATTATAGTATTTCCCCCCAAAAAAATTCCCGGATCCAGATGGTGATCCGGATCACCACCAAAATCTAATCATCTATTTCCCGTGGCATTACACACCTTTCCTGAAAATTTCATCAAAATCCCTTCATAACTTTTGGAGTAATGTTCCTAACAGACAAACTGACAAACCAACCAACCAGCCATCAAACAAACCAACCAACGCTGGTTAAAAAAATTACCTCCTCCCTTGGCAAAGGTTATAAAAGGACAACTGAAAAAACCCTGCAGCTTAGCTGCAATGGTAAAAATATTTCAGGAACTAAAAGTTTAATTCACCTTTCTACATTCCATCAAATAACTCCAGTTTTGTTTTTTTTTTTTATTCTGCTTAAATCTGTTTTAATATTTGCTGCAGTGACATAAATGGGTAAAATGTTTATAATTACAAAAAGCAGCCTCTTTCGTCTTTAAAGTAAACTGTCAAAAGTCTCATCTAAATATGAAACATGGCAAACATATCACCTGGAAGGTGAACTGCTCATTATGGAGAAAGGAAACAGGCGAGGCAACGAGCTAGATGACACATGAACTTTATTCCATCTCCAACATACAATACAGTAAAAAGAACTCCCGGGTCTCTGTGCATTCCTCTTTTATACCTTTACTCCCATGCACTGAGACCCCGAACTTCCGACCATAATACACTGTTTGGAACAAAGACCTGTGTGGCACATTAACATAACATAACATTGAATGGCAAACATGGTTTATTCTTTTAATTTGGTTTTCATTAGCTTGGCCAGTATAACTATAGCCATGCTAGAATATGTTGTGGTGTAATGGTTATTTCAAAGCAATCACCGGCATTATTAACAGACAGAAACTTCAGTCTTATATTTTAATGAGGACGATATGCAGAAGACATGAGTGGAGAAAGCCCAATGTGTTTTAGACACCTGTTGACCTTTGTGAGCCTGACAGCTGTTCCATGTACATAGTAATCTACACTTAAAGGGTAATCAAGCTCTCATCGTACGAGACAATTATGAGCAGTACACTACCAAAAATGACTTTCTTTATGTCTTTCACTGTTCTCTTGAATACCTGGAAACCAGTCACCTATTGTCCCATCATCCTGGATTTCATAACAGACTGATGTGTTGTCAGAATTCAGTCCTCACTTCACTACCAGAAGTCTAAAGGTGTGTCAGCAGTAATGAAATACTGAGCAGACTTTATTCACGTTTTAGCTGATTGATGTTTTATACAGTTACAGTCATGTGAAAAAATTTGGACACCCCTTTAAATATTCAGTTCTTTATTAAGAAATGTTCATGTATCCATGTCTAACCTTGTTTTTGTTTTTTATTTGCATTTTTTTTTATTTTAGCCATTGTAAGTGGGAATGAATGTGAGGGTGTCCTAAAAAAGATGGGGGGTATCCTACTTTATTCCTCACTATTTGTTTAGAATTACATTTTACAGAAAATTTGACAAAAGGCTTTAATTCATTTTTAATTGTTAAGTTGTATTATGTGAATCTCCCAGTATTTTTAACATTGATATTAAATATCCATATATCCAAATATGTTAAAAAAACACACACACAGGGTGTCCTAAGTTTTTCACATGACTGTATGTGTTATTGGGGCAGCCTAAACAAGCAGAAATGCCACAAACCATAAATGTTTTATGACACATTGTAACATGTATGTAATGTGTAACACACACTGCATACGTATTTAACATGTGAAAGTGAATATGTGTGTAAATGTATTAATATAGTGATTCCAAAGATTTGATATACAAGCTTTTCTTTATAAGTCACATTTTCTCCTTGAAAGGTGTTATATACATTTTTCAGCTTATTTTAACCTTAAAAATGAGACACCAGAGATGCTTTGAAAATAGGACCAGTATTTGCAGCCTGAAAGACATGGGCTTTTTTTAAAATAAAAAATCAGCGCTTCATATTTTTTTCATTCAGACTTTGGCTAGCATTTGACATCAAAACAATAAAGCTTAGAGAGACACTGGTAGAAATTTTGGCTTAGGAAAAAAAAGCCAAAAACCTATGGTTTGGACATTTTAACCAAAATCATAAAAATATGGTTTTGGTTAAAATGCCCATGTCCATAACATTAACAGTACATTACAAAACTCAATTTTTCATTCCATTATATTCACATTTCTTTCAATACACCCAAACAAAGTGTCATTCAAAACTGTACCAAAATATACTGCATTTATATTAAAAATTCTCCCACATTTTGCACTGTGTCCAAACACAGCTCTTACACATTTTACTGTGAGACTAGGCTGTCTTTATAATACATACAAGGCACAGTGCTGCCTGTCAAATCAACTGACCCCGCCACAGAAAGCAATCTCTCCATGCGCATACATCTAATTCTTTTGTTCACAAGCATGTTGTATTTCTCTTTGTGTTTGTTTTTTTTCCACCCATCTCTCCACACCCTCCCACCCCACTCCACTGCCTTGTCTGCTGCCAGATACCGAGCCATGTTAAATCCCAGAAGCCAAGACAGGTGACGAAAACGGAGCCGGACTTCTCTGCCCGTCAGTTGAGGTGTCGGGGCTAGGAGCCATCATAATGGCTAATTCCTCCCCGCCTGGCCCAGGGAGCAGGAAAAGAAGCGAGACGGGAAAAGTGAAATCAGTACAATGCCTAAACACATTTTGCTGCAGGATCTGTCTTGATTTGGTGTACTGCTTGACACTCTCCATTTTCTGTTTGACTGGTAACTGCTGATGTGCTTTTCCCTTGTCAACTCACCATGAAACAAGTTCAGTGGATTCTAGAGATTGCTGAGTTTGGCTGCTGTTAGCTAAAGAACAATGGACCAGATCTGCTTGATTAAAGTGAAACATATAAATCAGTCAATAAATACACACAGTAAATGTGCATTGAAATGTCAAAATTACTTTTTTTTTTGTTTTCAGAAGTTGAAATGAAAAGTAAAACCAAATAATAATTATAATTTCTATGATGCAGTCTATCTTACAGGCAAGTAGTATGCAATAATCTTCTCTATTTTTGTGTGCCCTCTGTGAATGGGCAAGACTGCTGATGCCCTCTCTTATGAATCACAGCCTGTGTAAAACCTGCATGAGTAAAAAGGTAAAACATTGCTTTCATTTTTTATGACCTGCCTGAGGAATAGTGACTTGTAATCCAGTAGGTGCATCTTAATCACCCCCCCCCCATTTACCATCAGAATATTATGGATTTAATCTATGTAATACCTATTTGCCCTAAGCACATTAATTATGATCTTTCTATGTCATAAAAACACCCTTTTAATTATTAATGACTATTCATTTGAAATTAAATTGAAATTAAATCAGTCTGATTTACAGTGGCTGCGTTATTAGCTTGCCAGCTTCCAGGCGCTTTATGGACACCAAGGAGGTGTGTTAGAATTTTGTAACACTTCACTGGCTAAACAGAGGGAGGGATCATATGCTCACTTCAGAAATTGTTGCTTTTCATTGGCACAAGTCATGAATTTCAAGGTGAAGAGGTTGAGGTGTAAAGTGTGTTTATATATTTGTGTGTGCATGGTGGGGGGGACTCACATTTTGCAATGACAGCTCAGCTTGAATCAAGTGTGGCACTCTCATATGAGTGAAAATAATGGAATCCTATATGTCTTTGAGCATGTCAGGGCTTCACCGAGGGCCCAAATGGAATGTGATGGCTGGTTGCGGCTCAGGAGGAAGGCAAAGATGCTGAAATTAGAATTGGGCGACCACAAGGCCGCCCCTGTGGCTGACCCTGCACACAGACAGAGGCAGGACTCACAGTCATCCAACATTTAAAAACTCCATCCTCTCATTTTCCGTCTTTGTTTACATGTCTTTTGATGGACCATGGCAGTGAACCAAATGAGAATGCAAAGGAGCTCACTTGGTATTTTAGCTTATGTCATAAGGGCATAAAAGTATACGCTGTACAGCACTTGCATGCATATAGGTGTTTGTGTGTGGCTTTGTTTTTCCTGCCTGAGCTCTATATTGGTTATACATATATAGTCCTCCTCTATACCACATTCATGTAGGTGTGACTATTTGTTTTGACAGATTGGAGACCCTGGTGTCTGGTGTCTCCAGTCTGTCAAAGCCATAACAGTCCTCTCATAGGCTACATTCACATTATAAACCATGTTGTTCAATTCTACATACATATATTTTTTGTCAGATTTTGTTAATTACAAGTGACTTAACTGACTCAAAAATTAAATTATTTCTCTGAAACAGCATGCATATCCATGTGGTCATGAATCCAGTTGCATGATCATGTATCTGATATATCCATTCTACGACCACATCAGCAAAATGTCTCAATATTGTATTTTTAGATCAGATTTGTGCATTCAGACAGCAATGTGTGTGTGTGTGTGTGTGTGTGTGTGTGTGTGTGTGTGTGTGTGTGTGTGTGATCAATGTTTGTTTCAACAGAGTAAATAATAATCAATAAATTTAACAAAAATCAAAGTTTTCAGGCTTTTAATGTCAACATCACCACAGTCTTAAATGCCTTGCTCACACAACTCACTTCCTTTATATTCATCTTCCCAAAAAACACAGAAAACAACCAATTAATAAATAACATATGCAGCAAAACCCAAAATATATAAATCAGCAATAAGGGCATCATTTCAGTTCATGGCAAAGGCATAGGGAGGGTGTGCAGGTACATCTTGGTAAATTAGAATATCAGGGGCTCTCTGGTCTATTCAACAGTCTATTGTCTATAGCGCAGAGCATATTTATGGGTGTGTCCAAGTCCATTTTGTCATCACCAGTGTTGGGAGTAAAATGATACAAAGTAATGCATTGCTGTAATGCCACTACTTTTGCAGTAACGTGCTGTGTAACGAAATTACTGTTTAAAAATTCAGTAATGCATTACAATTTCTGAAATTTGATCAGATGGCTCGTTACTCATTTTATTAATATGGATAGATATTTTTAGCGTAAATAAATGAATATACAGTACAAACCGACCCTACTGTAGCTGAGATGAGCCGTCAATCGATGTGACCTGTTGCAAAGAGCCTGAGTCTTCATTACTGATCGAAGGAAAAGATGAAGCTACTTTGTTTTTGTGGAAATAGATTATTTTTCCTTTGTCGCGGTTAAGGACAAAAGCATATTGGTGGGTTGCAAGCTAAGTGCTGGTTGAGACCTACTGTAATCTTCAGAAGCCTCCGACAAAGCTAGTGCTAAGTAATGGCTAGCTATGCTAACAACTGTATCTGAACAGCCACGGCAAGATGTAAAGTCAAAATACACTTGTCTCAGCGCCCACAGCTGGATTTCAAGCACGGGTATGCATCTGGACAGTTTGTGACCAACAAGAATTAAACTGATTGCTAGATAAGTTGTTACAGAATGAAGATGTGATACCAACATATGTTGATATGTTGTATGAACATTTACTTGCTACCTGGATAAAGATTATTCAAAAATGGATTTTGATCTCCAAAAGGCTTTTGAAGGACTGGATCATGTCTGTCACAGCAGATGTTTGGACTGAGGATAAATGAACGTTTTCTTTGGATCACTGCACATCGGATTAATCCATAGCGTAAAGGTAAGATAAACATGGACAGCTTTATGCAGTGCTGTCAACTCTCATTCTTATGGAGTGAGTCTCACTCTTTTTTCTCTCTCAATCCACAAACCATATTTCTCACTCCAAAAGGAAAGAAAGGAAAAGTAAATAGGAAATTACTGGCTATATTGTGTTGATTTTCTTCAGACTTTTCCCACAGTAAGAGCTCTCAAGCCAGGATAAAGCAGACTGAACATGTTCTCAAACTTATTCTGAGGTAAAGAAGTGTATGTCTTGGAAAAAAAAAATAACTGTTTATGTGTAATGTGCACCTGCATGCTCGCTACAGTCTCCCCCTTGCACAATTCCTGCTAAATTTCATTCCAAGCTTTTCTGAAAAGTTGGCAACTCTGCTTTGTGTCCAACACAGACACATGTGCAACAGCACCAACATTAACATTCAAGATTCAAAGATTTTATTTGTTAATACTACTATACGTACAGGACATACCGGAGAATTGAAATGCTATTTCTTTCTCTTAAAAAACTGTCTGTGAAGTTCTGTCTGAAAGTCTGTTTTCAGCCTGTCACTAATGAATCCCATAACATAATCCATTAATTAAATTATCTTGCTATGTGTACAAGATAATTTAAGTATGCATTTAAAAGTAACGTGAAAGTTACTTTTCCAAGTAACTAATTACTTCAGTCATGCAGTAATTGGTAAAGTAACTCAATTACTTTTGAAAAGAAGTAACTAGTAACTGTTATTAGTTAGTATTTTTTAGTTACTTGCCCAACACTGATCATCACGGTCTCTGCTCCAGGAAAAATGTGCAGAGGCTGGTTTAATTATTCAGAGGTTTGTTTTGGGTAATCCAATCCAAAGCACTCCTGCCCATCCCTTTAATACACAGAGGTGCATCATCGAAGGTGAACTGTGATCAAAATGGCGGGTTTTGCAATGACCAAAGAGCATGTGCATGAGCGAGTGATAGTAAGCTTGCTTGGCATTAAGCCAGGCGTTAGTCACAGTTGATGCCCAGCTGGTTATTTTATGGAGGACGATGGAGAAGAAGAGATGATTGAACAATTGGGCTAAACAATCGAGCTGAATTTAATAGGTTTAGCATAGCATAAACCCATGCACCATTTTTTCTCTCTATGCAGTGAAAAACTCTGCTGGGTCTTCAAATAGTCATATTTAACTATCCTCATTTAACAGAAAACAATGGCTGACCTGACTCTGTGTTTTTCATTAACTGGAATAGGACACACATGCACACAAACGGACATGAGATATGATATGATGTGATATAGTGACAGACATGACAGATTATTATGTAGACAGAATATGTTGTCATAGAAGAGAGGTTTGTAGTTTAAATTAAAATTTTCAGACTGACAGTATCCCACCACACCTCCTCCATTCACCACATCTACACATTCCCTGTCCATTCATTCATTCCTTCATTCAATCAGTTTATTTATATAGCACCTTTCAAGCACATGTGCAACCCAAGATGCTTTACAGAACCACTGTCAAACAGAAATACATAAAAACACAAAAAGGTCAGAGGTTAAAATATTCAAACATATGAAGGCAAGAAAGGAACTGATTAAAACAACTATAAGACAATAAAATCACAATAAAACAGTCAAAGTGAGAGTCAAAATTCTACGAATTGGAAATCAGTGAAGAAACTAACAACAACAACAACAACAACAACAACAACACTAAACTAACTAACGATAAAAATAAAGCTAATTGTAAGCTCTATCAAAAAGAAAAGTTTAAAGCTTGATCTTAAAAGAAGAGAGGGTATCGGCATCCCGTACCCAGGCAGGGAACTGGTTCTACAGGAGAGGGGCCTAATAGCTGAAGGCTCTGCTTCCAAATTTACTTTTAAAAAATCTGGGAACCACAAGTAAGCCTGCATTCTGAGAGTGAAGAGGTCTTGAAGGATAATATGGAACAATAAGGTCTTTAAGATAGGAAGGGGCTTGGCTGCTGAGGGCTTTATAAGTAATGAGAAGGATTTTAAATTCTATTCTAGATTTAACAGGGAGCCAATGTAGAGAGGATAAGATGGGAGAAATGTTATCTCTCTTAGTAGCACCTGTCAGTACTCTGGCAGCAGCATTTTGAATCAACTAAAGAATTTTGAGGGAATTGTTTGGACATCCAGCCAACAGGGCATTGCAGTAGTCTAGCCTAGATATAACAAATGCATGGACCAATTTTTCAGCATCAGTTTGAGACAGAATGTTCCTGATTTTTGCAAAACTGCACAGAAATAAAACAGCTCTAGACATCTGTTTAATGTGTGAATTAAAAGACAAATCCTTGTCAAAAATTACTCCAAGGTTCTTCACAGTAGTACTGGATGCCAAGGTAAAGCCATCCAGTGCAACTACATGGTTAGACAGGGAATCTCAGATTTTTTTTAGGGCTGAAAACAATTACCTCAGTTTTGCTTGAATTTAACATAAGGAATTTACTAGTCATCCAAGCCTTTATGTCTTCAAGGCATGCCTGTAATTTCACTAACTGATGAGTGTTTTTTTTAGTGTCCATGGCTAAATAGATCTGCATGTCACTGGCATAACAGTGAAAATTCACATTGTGTTTTCTGATAATAGTGCCCAGTGGAAGCATACATGTATAAGGCAAACAAAACTGGTCCAAGACCAGAATTCTGAGGAACACCCTAACTAATCTGAGAAAGTGTGGAAGACATATCATTTACATGTACAAACTGGAATCTATCTGATAAATATGATTCAAACCAGGCCAAAGACTTTCCTTTGATCCCAATGATATGTTTAAGTCTATGTAGTAGAATTGTATGATCAATGGTGTTGAATGCAGCACTCAGAACTAACAGGATGAGCACAGAGACAAGTCCATTGTCAGAGGCAATACTGAGGTCATTTGGTAACTTTGACTAAAGTTGTTTCTTACTGTGGTGTATTCTATAGCCAGACTGAAATTCTTCATACAATCCATTGTTCTGCAAATGGGCAATTAGTGGTTTAAAACAGCCTTTTCAAGGATTTTGGACATGAAAGGAAGGTTTGAAAAAGGCCTATAATTAGCTAAAACATTGGGATCAAGAGTAGACTTTTTAAGCAATGTTTTAATTACGGCTAACTTAAAGGCATAACCAGTTAGTAGAGACAGATTTATCAGATCAAGTACAGAGGTGTTAATAAGGGGCAGAATATCCTTAAACAGTCTTGTAGGAATGGGATCCAACAAACTTGTAGATGATTTAGAGACAGCAATAATGGACATTAACTCAGGCAGATCAATGGGATGAAAACAGTCTAAATAAGAGTTTAACTTTGGCATTTCCACAGTCAGATCATCAGAAAAGAGCATGGTACTGATATTGGGATGAGAAAGACTGATCTTTTCTCTAATGACTACAACCTTGTTAGTAAAGAAATTCATGAAGTCACTGCAGCTCAATGATGAGGGAATACATTGTTCAACAGTACCGTGACTCCTGATCAGTCTGGCAACAGTCTTAAAAAGGAAATTAGGGTTGTTTTTATTTTCTTCAATTAACCATGAATAGTATCTAGTTCTAGCTCTGTGTATGGCATTTTTGTATGTAATAAAATAATTTTTCCAGGCTAAAAAGCGTTCTTTTGTTTTAATGGCACACCATTTCCTTTCCAGTTTCCTTGAAGTTTGTTTTGAGGCACGCAATTGATCATTGTACCAGGGTGTGTATCTAATCTGACAACGCACTTTCTCTGTAGTGGGGCAATATTATCAACAGTCGCACGTAAAGTGGCTGCAGCACTGTCAACCAAACAATTTATTTGAAAGGGAGTGAAATTTGAAAAGTTTTCAGCAACAGAGGTAAAACATGTAGGAAGTAATGCGGATAGTGATTCCTTAAGTCTTATTATAGCACTGTCAGAAAGAAACCTGTGGTACGGGATATTTTTATGAAATTCTGTAAAGCCATTGATCACAATGTCAGATGTTATTAATGAATGATCAGACAAAAGAGGTTATGAGGCAATATTACCAATTTTTCTATCTCAATGCCATAAGTCAAGACAAGGTCAAGTATGATTGCAACAGTGAGTGGGTTTTGTTACCATCTGACAGAAACCTATGGATTCTAATTAGCTGATCCCAAACTGAGAAATTACAGTGTAATGTGATGTAAGTGTCAGTACTGAGCACTAACTCAGACAGAAATTCAGAGAGACCAGACAAAAATTCTGAGTAAGGGAAAGGTGGATGATACAATATGACAAACAGAAAAGATTTGTGGGTCTTTGCAAGAGAATAAGAGAGGCAGAGTGTGAGGTTTTAAAAGGACGTGTAATTATTTTTACCTTTCGCGTTAAATGAAATATTTGAATCTATGATGGCAGCCACGCCTCCTTCACAGCCAGTGCTATTCATTCATTCCCCTAAAAGCATAACTACAGTGGTGTGAAAAAGTGTTGGCCCCTTCCTTATTTTTCATTTTTTGCATGTTTGTCACATTTAAATGTTTCAGATCATTAAACAATTTTAAATATTAGACAAAGATAACACAAGTAAACACAAAATCCATCCATCCATCTTCTTCCGCTTAATCCTTTTTGGGTCGCGGGGGGGGGGGGGGGGGGTGGGGGGCTGGAGCCTATCCCAGCATCTTTGGGCGAGAGGCAGGGTACAACCTGGACAGATCGTCAGTCCATCGCAGGGCCAACACAGAGAGACAGACAACCATTCACTCTCACAGTCATACCTAAGGACAATTTAGAATCCCCAGTTTGATACCAATTAACTTAACTTGCATGTTTTTGGCATGTGGGAGGAAACCGGAGAAATCCCGGAGTAAACCCACGCAGACACGGGCAGAACATGCAAACTCCACACAGATCACTGTTGGTCAGGGGCTGGGATCGAACCCAGGATCCCCCGGCCAAGGGTGAGTTGCTGTGCTGCCGCAGTGCTAACCACTCTGCCACCATGCTGCCCGTAAACACAAAATGTAGTTTTTAAATGATGGTGTTTATTATTAAGGGGGAAAAAATCCAAACTTACATGGCCCTGTGTGAAAACGTGATTGCCCCCTAAACCTAATAACTGGTTGGGCCACCCTTAGCAGCAGCAACTGCAATCAAGTGTTTGCAATAACTGGCAATGGATCTTTTGAAGAGCACTTGGGTTCTGCAGCAGGACAATGGTCCAAAATACACCAGCAAGTCCACCTCTGAATGGCTTAAGAAAAACAAAATGAAGACTTTAGAGTGGCCTAGTCAAAGTCCTGACCTGAATCCAACTGAGATGCTGTGGCATGACCTTAAAAAGGTGGTTCATGATCGAAAACCCTCCAATGTGGCTGAATTAAAACAATTCTGCAAAGATGAGTGGGCCAAAATTCCTCCATAGCACTGTAAAAGATTTATTGCCAGTTATTGAAAACGCTTGATTTCAGTTATTGCTGCTAAGGGTGGTCCAACCAGTTATTAGGTTTAGGGGGCAATCACTTTTTCACACGGCCATGTAGGTTGGGATGTTTTTTCCCCTTAATAATAAACACCTTCACTTAAAAAACTGCATTTCATATTTGCTTGTGTTATCTTTGTCTAATATTTAAATTTGTTTGATGATCTGAAACATTTAAGTGTGACAAACATACAAAAAAATGAGAAATCAGGAAGGGGCAAACACTTTTTCTCACCACTGTATATTAATGCATAATCTACAGGCTATACTCCACCTGTAAGTCCATGAATAAAATGAAAATTTGGATGTAATGCTATTAAATGTATCATCATATTATAAATAAAATGGCTCATGATTAAATTATAACTGTTACAACTCTGTCCATTAAAATAACAGAAAATCCCAGTGCATGCAGCAGATGTTTCCTCATGTGCTCCTGTCAGTATGAGCTGCACAATTTCAAAGTAAGCCACTGAAATATCATTAATAATGCACTCCTGATGACAGACCTCCTTTTCCCTGATCAAAATCGCATTGTCATGTTTATGTGTGACTGCGCCAGTGCCACATCTCCTTTAAATGAGCCCCTCTTTGCAGCGCAAAGCAAGAGCACTGACTACAGGTAATTAGATGGCGTAACATGAAGCGCGGTGCAAAAGCCCATTGTCGACTGCCAAAATAGGGCCTCACAATTTTTAATTTAAGCGCTAAAATTACCATAATTATCAAATTATACTGTAATTATCAAAATTTAATCAGAAAGGCTTGAATTATTTCACTGTGAATCTTTTTTTTATATATATATATATATATATATATATATATATATATATATATATATATATATATATATAAGATAAGATAAGATAAGATAAGATAAGCCTTTATTAGTCCCACAACGGGGAAATTCCAGGATTGCAACAGCACAGGGATAGCAACACTCAGAGCAACAATCAGAAGGCAAGAAAAAAAAACAAGCAAGCAAGAGCAGCTAATATACATATGTACATATTACTATAAAAAATTTTTATTTTAATTTTTAATTTTTTATTACTATATATATATATATATATATATATATACACAGTATACGTATATATATATATATATATATATATATATATATATATATATATATATATATATATATATATATATAAAACATTCGCACAGTTTTCTTATATTACTGAGATGCACCCACGGCTGTTTCCTGACTTTGGGGGGCCGTAAGGGTGCATCAGTCAGGGACACTTCGAGAAAAAAACAGACTTCCCATTTCCCAACAGCCCTTGCAGCTGATGCTAAATACTTCTCTGCTGTTAAGGTAAGCATATGGGCATCTGTAGAGATCAACATTTGGATCCAACTTCAACTGGCCATTCTAGAAACAGCAGTTTTGGCTCTCACAGAACATCATTATTTATTTTTTTCCAGTTTTACTTACTTTTCAGAAAGTTTTTTTTTTTTTTTCATTCAGTCTATGTTATTATTAGTGCAATGATGAACTGAATGAGCATGTAATGGTATTTAGACCTAAGGTTTGAATTTTGCAAGTGCTCACTTTGCTATGGTCTTTTCGTTCTCTTGCTTTATAAACTGCCAAAAATATCATTATAAATTAGGAGTTTGTGGCCGGGGGCAACATGCTTGAATAAGTATGGGGGACAGATAACCTGGAACCACTTACAACAGAGGGTACTCCCCCCCCCCCCCCCATCACCAGCCTCCTTCCACTGTAATGCACATTAAAAAAAAAAACGCCTCCCTGCATTGTGGGGGAAGCAGTTCGAGCTCCATACGCTTTGACATGACTAAGCCATTATCCCCCGCCAGCGCCACCAATTTTAATCAAAGATACAGAGATGAAAAGGCTTTATTAATAAAAGTTCCCCTTCAGGAGGATGGGAACAAAATGATTGCTCAAATGTGCCCAATTTGAGGCAGATCTGCTGGCAGACTGGGCATCTGGACGGGGCGGGGCCAGCAGGAAACTCTTGCATCTGGAAGCTGTTTACGCTGCAGAAATTAAGCGACGCACCACGCACAGATATACCACCCGCAGTCACTACTTGGATTGTGTGTGTGTGTGTGTGTGTGCGTGCGCGCGCGGGCGCGTGTACTTGTGTGTGATTCGGTAACCCTACTTTTTTGTGCTTTTCCCACCGATGTATTGTTAGTTACTTCAGCAGGACAGGACGCGTCCTATTTAAATGCGCTTTGAAAAACTATCTTTGCATTACCGTCTTGTGAGAGAAACACCCCCCAGTATCTAGATGTATTATAACAGGCGATACTGTTACTTCAGCTGGTTTAATGGATGTAAAGGGAAACAGATGCAGCTGTGATGGTTCATAAAAATCCATTTGTGCACAACAAGCCATTACACTTCTGCTACAGTGAAGGACATCCAAAGAGAAATAAATAGATAAATAAAAACTTTACAGAAGAATGGGATATGTGCCTCTACAGCACAGCAGTGCCCTCCCCCCCCCCCACCACCACCATACTACTTTCCTGCTGCTCAGAGGCTTTTCTCTGGTTGCTGTGGTGATGGAAGAATGCCACATTAGTCTGTGATTATCTCTATGAAGCCTGCATTCGGGCTTCCTCCAACTTGAGTAATTGCATTTTTCGTCTTCCTCTCTCTTCTTCGTCTTCTTTTTTTTTTTCTTTTTTAATCAAACTCACAAACAATAAGCGGGTAGGCACTGACAGAAAGTCAATGTGCCTCGGACAGCCGTTTGGTCTGAGAAGAAGGCCCAGCACCAATGCCTTTTATGCTCAGGATGACGAGGCCAAGCGGGCCCCATCACATGGCCACCAGGTTAAACAAAAAGCCTCTGAGCGATCGGCCTCAGAGGGCTGAAGCAAAATCCAGCACAGCGGCGAGACAGCCACCACTGTGCAATTCTCGTCGTCTGACAAAAGACTGATGCTATCTAATAAAAGGGGCTGCATCCATCTCAAGCACACAAACATTGCAGACAACACAGAGGGGCAGAAAGAGGAAGAGAATGGGTGTGCTTAAGGAGAGGCAGGTGTGACAGTTGTTGACTCTCAAGCACCATAAATAGTAGCTGTACACTGTCAGTGAGAAATGAAATAAATAAGTAGAGATTAGAGAATGGAGGAGTGTAGCTGCAGTGCACCGACACGAGGCTCTTCTCTAATGTGTTTGTGTTCATCTTAGGGCCTGGGGACTGTGAAGAGACTTTAAAGTGGTAAGGATGAATCTGTGGCAAAATGGGAAGTATTGCTATGATTTATTATTGGGTCAATAACTTAAAAATAATATCATAAAAATGTGATCTGTAAGTTAACTGCAGACTGTTATGGCTGTGTAATACAGAACCAAATTTTCTGGCTTTGTTCTCTAAGCAACTATCAAATGGGATAAGATTTTATACTCACATTCTGAAGATACATGTAGTTACAGAAGTGGTCACCCACGAATGAATTTGTCTCAAGTATGACCATTTGGTTGTTTTTATATGTCTTAATAATGTTTATACAGTATTTCAAAAATACTGTCCATTTTCAACTGAGCTGTAATAAATGTAATTGTATGAGATATATTTCTGTTTCATCTCTGTTTCAGTACATTTCTCTGAGGTTCTTGACAAAAATTCATTTGCATTCATTTGCACATTTTGACTTAATACATATTAAAATTTATATAATGTGACATGTGACTTTGTTTAAGGATAAAGTATTGAGAAAACAGAAAAATAATATTTTGCAACTAATTGTAAACATAAATACTAATGGCTATTGTGAGCAGGCTGGGTCCAAACCTATTTGTTTATGTATTTAGTAATGGGGTTTTAAAGGATGTATACTGTGCGAAATGTGTTATCATGAGTTTTATCCTTACAAAATGAATCCATGGTTCACTGTATACCATTAAAACATAACGGACCCTATTACAATGATCTAAAGTACGTTTTTGTACTGCACTTTGCACCTCCCACCAATGGCTTTGATGGTTTTTGTTTTTAAATTCAGTGCCTGGAAAATGCACAATATGATAACTTTAAGGACAAATTTGGAAAGCATTAGCCTAGAGGATGTGCATAATTATGTAAAATAATTATAATTAAGTAATATTACACCAGAGGAAGTATGGTATCAATGAATATAAAACTGTAGTGTAGGGCTGCAACTAACGACTATTTTATGGCTTGAGTAATCACCAACTCTAATCGAAGATTACTCGGGTAATAATCAGATACTTTTTTAAAGAAACTTGCATTGACCAACATATGCAAAGCTTTCTTTCCTAAAGAGCAGTAGTAATTGTACCAAACACTCAATAACACAGGTATAGATTTACTGCAATGCTTATTGCAATGTTTATTGCATAGAACGTAACTTTAAGTGTGATGTTACACCATAAAGTTCTATTTGGTAGCTGTTAGCATCTGCTAGCACTAGCTGCTAGCAGATGCTAACAGCAATGGTTATATGTTCTTTGGTCATAAAAGCAAAATTAGCATAGCTGACTACATACTATTCATCTTAATTTAAAATCTCAATCACGTACCTTGTCTCAGATGCACTGGCCATATATGATGTTGGATTCTTTCTGCTAAGACACCATAACATTGACATTGTAGGATGCTAGCTCGCCTCTAGCTCAACCCCCACCCCCCACCCCACCCAGCACCTGGGGCCGGCATCCGGCTCTGCTGGAGAAGAGTAGTGTGCCGGCCTTGGTCACCCTGTTCCTGTTCTTGCCACCTCAAGAATATATATATAAAAAAATTCTATCCTTGTGGAGTATGTGCAGGCCTTTACACTCCAGAGAGGACACTCCTTCTGACCTTTTACCATGAAAACAACATGAAATGAGGCAGTTACTAGTTAAAAGCAGAGCACTTGCTATTCAAATGCAACTACTGCAACTGGGATTGCCACTCAGGTTTTAGTTTGCTGAGCCATTCCAAGAAGTGCAAACCTAGAGTGTAACCATCATCTTACTAAGGTGGATGGATGCCATTTTCTGAAGACCCTCAAGACACCAGTATGCATATATTCTGAAGCCTTTAACATTTTTCCAACCTGGTTAACAAGTGCAAAACATCAAAATCATTCAGATGAGTTAAGCATAATCTTTGCTTTCACCTCATAATTTTCTGCCACCACAGCCCACTATACAAGGACACCTTGGGTACAAATTTGATACACAGTGGTGTGAAAAGTGTTTGCCCCCTTCCTGATTTCTCTTCTTTTTTTTTTGTATGTTTGTCACACTTAAATGTTTCAGATCATCAAACAAATTTAAATATTAGACAAAGATAACACAAGTAAACACAAAATGCAGTTTTTAAATGAAGGTGTAGAGAGAGGAATAATCAGGCCAAGCATTCAGAGGAGATGAACTTTATTCCACCTCTCACATCTCTCAAAAAACATTAACCTCATGTCCCAGGGACTCTCTTTTATATTACAACACTCACACATCTCTGTTGCCTGAGGTCTTGCATCACAATTCATTCTCGCATCACAATTCCTATTGTCCCCCAGCCCCTTAATCCCCATGCTCTTCTGTCAGAGGAATTTACTGCATCTCCCTTCCTTCCAGTCTGAGATGAATACCACAGCATGGGTCCCCCATAAAGGTGTTTATTATTAAGGGAAAAAAATCCAAACCTGCATGGCCCTGTGTGAAAAAGTGATTGCCCCCCTTGTTATAACATAAATTAACTATGGTTTATCACATCTTTAGAAAGCCGAGTTCAATTTCTCTAGCCACACCCAGGCCTGATGACTGCCACACCTGTTCTCAATCAAGAAATCACTTAAATAGAACATGCCTGACAAAGTGAAGTAGACCAAAAGATCTTCAAAAGCCAGACATCATGCTATGATTCAAAGAAATTCAGGAACAAATGAAAAAAAAATAATGGCGATCTATCAGTCTGGAAAAGGTTATAAAGCCATTTCTAAAGCTTTGGGACTCCAGCAAACCACAGTGAGAGCCATTGTCCACAAATGGCGAAACATGGAACAGTGGTGAACCTTCCCAGGAGTGGCTGGATGACCAAAATTACCCCAAGAGCACAGCAATGACTCATCCAGGAGGTCACAAAAGACTCCACAACAACACCCAAAGAACTGCAGGACTCATTTGCCTGAGTTAAGGTCAGTGTTTATGACTCCACCATAAGAAAGAGACTGGATGAAAATGGCCTGCATGGCAGAGTTCCAAGACAAAAACCACTGCTGAGCAAAAAGAACATAAAGGCTCGTCTCAGTTTTGTCAGAAAGCATCTTGATGATCCCCAAGACTTTTGGGAAAATAATCTGTGGACTGACGAGACAAAAGTTGAACATTCTGGAAGGTGTGTGTGTGTGTGTGTGTGTGTGTGTGTGTGTCCCATTACATCTGGCATAAAAGTAGCACAGCATTTCAGAAAAGGAACATCATACCAACAGTAAAGTGTGGTGGTGGTAGTGTTATGGTCTGGGGCTGTTTTGCTGCTTCAGGACCTGGAAGACTTGCTGTGATAAATGGAACCATGAATTCTGCTGTCTACCAAAAAATCCTGAAGGAGAATGTCTGGCCATCTGTTTGTGACCTCAAGCTGAAGCGCACTTGGGTTCTGGAGCAGGACAATGATCCAAAGCACACCGGCAAGTCCACCTCTGAATGGCTGAAGAAAAACAAAATGAAGACTTTGGAGTGGCCTAGTCAAAGTCCTGTCCTGAATTCAATTGAGATGCTGTGGCATGACCTTAAAAATGCGGCTCATGCTCGAAAACCCTCAAATGTGGCTGAATTACAACAATTCTGCAAAGATGAGTGGGTCAAAAGTCCTCCACAATGCTGTAAAAGACTCATTTGTGGAGGATGTGAAAATGACGAGGCAGTGTTCTTTCTCAGAGTCAGGTTTATTCACATCTCCATCATTTCAAAGCAAAGAAGAGAATGAATCAATAATCTCTCGTCCTTAAATATCAGGGACTTCACACCTCATAGATCACATGTCACACAGACCAACTTGCATAATAAAGACAGTCACAATGCATTTCACCACCTTGCATAATAAAGACAGTCACAATGCATTTCACTCCATTAAATCACTTCCACTGTCTCCCATGCGTCCTTTAATCCACCCCTCACAGTCTCCAGCCTTGCATAACAAGGCTAAGATATCTGCCTTTGTTCTGCCCTAAAATGCGAGTCACAGAACCGGTCCGACAAGTCCATTGAGTGTTCACCACACAAGCCCCCCCCCCAACATTTTAGAAACACAGAACAACCAGAAGATAACCACATGCATGCCGTGATAGCATCAATACACATCAGTCCACATGCTGGATAGGCTTCAGCCTCCTGCCGAATCTGCTGTAGCTGGGGTTCACCATCTCTGTGGCACTGTCACGCTGGGGGTTTGCCGTCTGGGGGCGGAAACCCTTTGTCAGTCTCTGCGGGTGTTCTGGGGAAACATTACTTTGGAAACCATTACTGTGTGAAACCCTCCGTGGTGGTCTACCTCGCCGCGGGGCCTCTGTCAACAGCACTTCCTCATCTGCCACCACAAAAGCGGGTTTAAGTCTGTCTATGCTAATTTTCTCTTTCCTACCCCCCAAATCTAGCAAAAACTGCTTGTCACCCGGGGACCTCCGGAACCAGCCAGTCTGTCCGCGTAGGAAGGAGTGATGAAACTCAACTCAGAGCCTGTGTTGACGAGGAACTGTCTCCTGGAGCGTGCATCTGACAAGTAGAGCAGCTTGTTCTCTTCCCCGAGGGCCGTGGCTGCTACCGACCCCCGGTCTTGGCGTTTCCCGAACGCCCGAACTGGCACGGCGGTATACACTCGCGTGCCCTCTCTGCGAAGTGGCGATGGTAAAAACAAAAGACGTCCGGTCCACGCTCCCTGGCCCTTGCCGCCGCCGTCGTCGGTGAGTCTGGCACCGCTGCCTCTGGCCTCCTGTCGTCGCGCCAAGTTCCGCTGCAGCGGCCGTGGCTGCACGCGCTTGGTGGCGTTGACAATCCGCTGCGCCTCTCGGCCCAGCGCACCGTAGTCCCGTAGGGCCAACAGTGGCGAACTGGCCAGAGCCGCTCTCGCTGCTGACGGTATAGTCCTGAGGAAGAGGTGGGTGAAAATGAAGTGATCATCGTCAGAGTCTTTCAACCTCAACAACTTCTCCATCAGGCTTGCAGGCATGTCGTTTTCCCCCTCCGTCAGCGCCAGGAGCCTCTCTGCTCGCTCCTCCGCCGAGGGGGTGAATTGCTGGATGAGTGCAGCCTTCAATGCACCGTATTTGTCGCTCTCCGGCGGCTGGTCGATCAGGCTCTCCACATGCTGGGCCGTGTTGTTGTCCAGCTTTGTGACTACGTGGTAGAATTTCGTGGCATCTACCGATATCCCCCGGAGGATGAACTGCGCCTCGACCGCGTTGAACCAGGAGCGCGGATTGTTCTGCCAGAAGTCCAGTAGTTGGACTGTAGCGGCATTTGCTTGGCTGGGGGCTCCTGACGCGGCTGACCCGGGGAAATTTCCTTCTTCCATGATATGTCTTAGGGTCACCAGTGTGGAGGATGTGAAAATGACGAGGCAGTGTTCTTTCTCAGAGTCAGGTTTATTCACATCTCCATCATTTCAAAGCAAAGAAGAGAATGAATCAATAATCTCTCGTCCTTAAATATCAGGGACTTCACACCTCATAGATCACATGTCACACAGACCAACTTGCATAATAAAGACAGTCACAATGCATTTCACTCCATTATATCACTTCCACTGTCTCCCATGCGTCCTTTAATCCACCCCTCACAGTCTCCAGCCTTGCATAACATGGCTAAGATCCCTGCCTTTGTTCTGCCCTAAAATGCGAGTCACAGAACCGGTCCGACAAGTCCATTGAGTGTTCACCACACAAGCCCCCCCAGCATTTTAGAAACACAGAACAACCAGAAGATAACCACATGCATGCCGTGATAGCATCAATACACATCAGTCCACATGCTGGATAGGCTTCAGCCTCCTGCCGAATCTGCTGTAGCTGGGGTTCACCGTCTCTGCGGCACTGTCACGCTGGGGGTTTGCTGTCTGGGGGCGGAAACCCTTTGTCAGTCTCTGCGGGTGTTCTGGGGAAACATTACTTTGGAAACCATTACTGTGTGAAACCCTCCGTGGTGGTCTACCTCGCCGCGGGACCTCTGCCAACAGCACTTCCTCATCTGCCACCACAAAAGCGGGTTTAAGTCTGTCTATGCCAATTTTCTCTTTCCTACCCCCCAAATCTAGCAAAAACTGCTTGTCCCCTGTTTCTAGCACACTGAATGGTCCGTCATAAGGCGGACGCAGCGGGGTTCGATGCGCATCATGTCTAACAAAAACAAACTCTGCGTTCTTCAAAGTTTTAGGCACAAAAACGCGCGGAAAACTGTGGTGCGCGGGGCCGGGCAGCGTGCTTGATTCTATGTTACTCCGCAACAGCTGAGACGGGGGGGCGTTTGGCGCGGGGTTATCTGGGAGAAACTCCCCAGGCAGCCGGAGTGCCTGCGCAAACACGAGCTCCGCTGGTGAGGCTTCTAGATCCTCTTTAGGTGCAGAACGCAACCCCAATAACACCCATGGTAACTTGTCAACCCAATTTGTATCTGTCAGTGACGCCCTGAGAGCCACTTTCAATGACCTATGAAAACGTTCGCGTAACCCGTTAGCCTGCGGATTGTACGCGGTTGTGCGGTGAATTGTGACACCCAGGCAGCTGGCCATTGTCGACCAAAGCTCGGAAACAAATTGAGGGCCTCTGTCGGACGTAATGTCCGACGGAACGCCGAAGCGCGCCACCCAAGCTGTTAAAAACGCGCGCACCACTTCCTCGGCCTTGGTTGATGCCAGCGGGACCACTTCAGGCCAGCGCGTGGTGCGGTCCACCATTGTCAGAAGATGTGTGCACCCTTGTGACAGGGGGAGGGGTCCAACGAGGTCCACGTGAACGTGATCAAACCTCTTGGCCGGAATGTGAAACTGTTCCAATGGAGCTCTCGTGTGCCTGTGTACTTTGGCTCGTTGACACGCCGTGCAGGCTGCTGCCCACTCTTTGACCTGTTTGCGGAGGCTCGGCCACACAAATTTCTCTCCCACCATTTTGATCGACGCGCGCACTCCAGGGTGCGCCAAAGCATGAACTGATTCAAATTTCACCACCTTGCATAATAAAGACAGTCACAATGCATTTCACTCCATTATATCACTTCCACTGTCTCCCATGCGTCCTTTAATCCACCCCTCACAGTCTCCAGCCTTGCATAACAAGGCTAAGATCCCTGCCTTTGTTCTGCCCTAAAATGCGAGTCACAGAACCGGTCCAACAAGTCCATTGAGTGTTCACCACACATTGTCAGTTATCTCAAATGCTTGATTGCAGTTTTTGCTGCTAAGGGTGACCCAGCCAGTTATTAGGTTTAGGGGGCAATCACTTTTTCTCACAGGGCCGTGTAGGTTTGGATTATTTACCCTTAATAATAAACACCTTAATTTAAAAACTGCATTTTGTGTTTACTTGTGTAATCTTTGTCTAATATTTAAATTTGTTTGATGATCTGAAACATTTAAGTGTGACAAACATACAAAAAAATGAGAAATCAGGAAGGGGGCAAACACTTTTTCACACCATTGTATATACATATGCACATGCCGCAAAGCAACCACTAGTTATGGGTACAGTTTTGATTGTTTAACAGACAGTTTTTACAATGAGTCTTAAAAGTGTTTAGCGTGGTACAAGAGACAAGAGGAAAGAAAAACAGCATAAAAATGTGATTATTGTTACAGATTTCAAAATCAGCATTATACAAGAATTATTACAGATGTTATGTTTCTCCTCAGCTTAATAAATTGCTTAGTTTTCTTAAATGTAAAAAAATGAAGTGGGCTCATTCTTGTCATCAAGAGTAATACTGTAGCTGAGCAGTCTACATTGTGTTCAAAATTATTATGCAAATAGGATTTGAGTGTTATAAACATTCAAAATTTGTTTTGTTTTTCAAATAAACTCATTGATGATATTGTCTTTCAGGGCTGCTTGGATCATTGATATCAATCTCAGACACCTGTCATAAATAGTTTGCCAGGTGAGCCCAATTAAAGGAAAACTACTTAAGAAGGATGTTCCACATTATTAAGTATGGCACAGGTTTCAAGCAATATGGGAAAGAAAAAGGATCTCTCTGCTGTCGAAAAGCGTCAAATAGTGCAATGCCTTGGACAAGGTATGAAAACAATAGATATTTCACAAAAACTTAAGCATGATTATCGTACTGTGAAGAAATATGTCGCTGATTCAGAGCAAAAATGGGTTTGTGCAGATAAAGACATAATGAGAAAGGTTTCTGCCCGACAAATTCATCACATTAAGAGAGCAGCTGCTAAAATTCCATTACAAAGCAGTAAACAGGTATTTGAAGCTGCTGGTGCCTCTGAGTCCCACGAACCTCAAGATGTAGGATCCTCCAGAAGCTAGAAGCTGTGCATAAACCTACTATTCGGCAACCCCTAACCAATGCTCTCAAGCAGAAGCAGTTGCAGTGGGCCCAGAAATACATGAAGACAAATTTTTATATAAATATATATACGGCCGGAATCATGGGGAAAGAGTTGGTAGACCCCTTTAGGGTCCCTGATGTAACGTTAAACGCTGGGTCCCAATTTACATGGACAGTCTCTGCAGAACAAAAGACCTCACGTTCACCCTTTTTCCTTAAAAAAAAAAAAATTTAAAGACTCCATTCCATTCGTGAACTGAGACCCCCAAAATCCTCTTCGTGCCAGGAAACGGTTTGACGGTGATCATAAATTCAATAAAGTTCCTCCCCAACCAGACAGCTTTGTCTACCAAGAGCTGTTTGACATGATCCAGGTATCAACCAAATTCCTACAGGTCCCTAGAAAAAATCCAAAGCCCAACATTGCTCCCTTTTGGACAACTCAGGAATATGTTTGCTGTTACTTCTGCCGACACTGAACTGCTTTTTTCTGACTGAAAAATAGCTTTCTCCTCAAGATTTTCATTTCTCAGAAAATCCTTCTTAGGACATTATTGGAAGATATAGCCGACCCTGTGATAAACAATTATGGTTTGAAATGTTTCATGAATCATTAATTTGAAATGTATTGCATGTTTGAAAATATGTTTTAACGGGTTTCTGAAAATGCATGCTCACTAGAGTATAAATGAAAATTAGTCATGAATCACTGAAGTTAGCTTAGCTTATATATATATACATTGTGGCGGCATGAAATAATAAGCAGCGAACTGAGGTTTAAAAGTGGGTTTTATTTCATTCCACCATCACAGAAACTCACTCCAGTGCCGTGCAGGCGCGCCGGAGCGAGCTCTCAGGCTCTCATCAGCAGATAGGCAATACGTGTAGTCAGAAGCAGTGGTCAGAGAGAGAGAGAGTTACAGAGCGATATGCAGTTTAAATACCCCACTACAGACAATACATGAAAGGCACATTAGCATCACAATACAGAGCAGGAAGCCATGAACACCTGCATTTGAGTCACACATATCAAGAGCAGGACACTGGCGTTTGAACTAGACAAAGAGAGGCTGCCTATTGATCTCAATACACACATCTCATTGTTCTGCTAATTGCCCCAGCTGAGCGCTCTGCTTGTCCGTAGGCTGTGGGGGTGACCCGCACACTCCCCCCCCAGAGGGCTCAGCAGGAAGCTGAGGCCTCGATAGTCCGGCTTTGGAAGCGAGCTGCGGGGAAGGCTCTGTGCCGAGGAGGTGGAGGGAGGGGGGTGGGGGTAGCAAATGCCGGCCGAAGTTGTCTGGGCCGCGCAAAAATTGTATGTGGATCCACGGTGTTGAGGGGCTTTCCCGTTGAACGTGCGGTGGTCCACAGCGGCTGTGAGAAGAAAAACTTGTCTCTGACTCCTCTCGCGGCTATGAAGAAAAACAGGGGCTGCAAGGCTGCGTAGCGGCTGTGAGAAAAAAGGAGCTGCAGCTGTGTGAGGGACTTGGCGTGTTGGCTTTAGGTGCGCGCGCGCAGCCCTAAAGCCCTCGGGGACAGCTGACGGCTGAATTCCCTTTGTGCGCCGTGGCTGAGACCCGTACAAAATCCTGTGAGTGAGCTGTGTGCGTGCTTCAGGTGTGTGAGCAGCCCTGAAGGTTCTGTGTGCAGCGGCGAAGGATGATTGCAGTCTGTGGAGCTGTTATTGTCCCGTGCGTGGTGCGCCGTCCTCGTAACCCCCCGGTGTGCGTGTGGGGTTCAGTGCTTGGCAGGTCCGCTGTAGAGGCGAGTCAGGGTCAGGGAGCTTGCTGGAGATCAGCGTAGTTGGCGCCGATGGTCATCCCTGTTCAGGTTGTTGCTGTAGTTCGGTCATGGTGTGTTCAGGTCCATGCGCTGCGTTCTCCGTTGGCCCTGGAGGTCGCCGTCGTGGAGAGAGGACGAGGTGCGTGCGCTCTCGTGTGGAGGAGCTGTGAGAGCGGCCGGTCCCAGCGTGGATGTGAAGATCTCAGGCGTGCAGATCTCACCATGAAGCTTTATGCAGCTTTCCCGGTCGTGGGTGATCTCCGGAGAGTTTTGCCTGGTGGTGGCTCTGCGTCGAGGTTTCCCTGTAGCAGAGGGGAGGGCAGATCATTTGCGTCAGGCTGCTGCGTTCGCTTGTCATCGGAGAGTCACCGCCGGGGGCTGCCAGCGTGTTCTTTTCTTGGGTCGGGTCACCAGTGTGGCTGTCCAGACCAGAAGGTTGCGTTGCACAAAGCGTGTGCTTTCTTGGGGTCACCAGTGTGGCGGTATAAGATAATAAGCGGCGAGCTGAGAGTTTTTGAGGGATTTTATTAATCATACCGCCATCACAGAACTCACCCCAGCGCCATGCAGGCGCGCCGGAGTGAGCTCTCAGGCTCTCGTCAGCAGATAGGCAATACATGCAGTCAGAAGCAGTGGTCAGAGAGAGAGAGAGTTACAAAGCGATATGCAGTTTAAATACCCCACTACAGACAATACATGAAAGGCACATTAGCATCACAATACAGAGCAGGAAGCCATGAACACCTGCATTTGAGTCACACATATCAAGAGCAGGACACTGGCGCTTGAACTAGACAAAGAGAGGCTGCCTATTGATCTCAATACACACATCTCATTGTTCTGCTAATTGCCCCAGCTGAGCGCTTTGCTTGTCCGTAGGCTGTGGGGGTGACCCACAACATATATTTTCAAGTTAATGTTTTTTTTTTTTTTTCTGGAAGTTTACACAAGCCATCTGACTGGTATCAGCCAATCACCAACCAGCCTCAGTTGGGTGATGCCCCCTTTCATGCTATTGATCAGTTACAGACAAAGAAAATCTCCACGATTGGACCAAAATCCATTTGAATTTCCTGCGATAGACGATAATTGGTTCTTCTTTCTCCCAGTCAAGTGTTTTAACCAAGAAATAGCTCTCATTTAAAAGTGGGAAACTTCCTAGTCTCTCAGTTTTGTGTTGCTGTTTGTGATTCTGTTCCCTACTGTGTGCATCTAAGCTGTTATCTGAGGAGAAACTGTTCTGTTTTTTTGTTGAGCTCAACCCTTCTCTCTTGCATGGAGTGACACTCCATTTTTTCTCTCCTCAGACGCTTTGGTTTGTTTTATTGTTAATTTTTTTCTGTCTATTTTCTTTAACTCACAATGTAAAGTGGACTGATCGTGATTTTGGACTAGAAGCTGCCTCATCCATGTACCATGACATCGGAAGAACTCGGATTTCGTGGTTTGAACAGTTTCACATTCATTTTTTCCTTCATTCCTATGATTCCTGTCAGTCAGTGGACAATCGCAAATTTTTGGGCCAGGAAAGCACCTAGTTGCCCATGGTAAGAGATGTCACCTCACAAGGAGCCTGCTGCCTCATCTGCATTGTGAGTCAAAGCTCAAACCACTGTCCTGAACAGAAAGTGCCTGCTGGTAGCCACTTTTCCCCTGCCATCTGCTGACTTTGGCGAAGGATCCTGCTGAATTCACTCCAAGAAGCAGCTGGTCATGTAAGCTAGACTCAAAGTTTCTATCTGCTGGGCTAAATGTGATGTCTGTTTTAAATGAATATGACAAAATTTCTCATGTTAAAAGCTAGTCCATAGGCTACGATAGGAGCTATAAAACTGAAGGAAAATAGTATCTGTCTGTTCATTAACCTCCATCCTTTTTAGAGTCACCCAGAATTTCCTTTTTCAGATAATCAGCTTTTATCATTTTCTTCACAAAATTGTGCCCAATTTTCTTTCTATTTTTGTCACAGTTATTTTACAGTTCCCATTTTCATCACAGTTACAAATTCAAACTAGGGTTTTCCTTGGTTCCACAAATGTTTGACAATATACACTCAGTAATCCATTACAATTTTGATGTGATGCTTGATACTTGTTGATCATTCCACCTTGCTTACAAATTAGTTGAATGTAATGTCCTTTAAACTGAGTTTGATCACTAAAATTGTTAACGGTATATGGAAGTTTCTGCTTGATTTTTTTTGTGTCTGTCCTCTTGAGTCACACAGAAGAATTCACAAATGTTGAGACTGACTGATAGAAGGTGTGAAGATTAGTTATTAATAAAATTTGCCCCTTATGTTGGACTGGTGCACCATGAGTTTTGTGTGTGTGGTACTGCAGTAAACCTTTGTTCACACACACACACACACAACTATATATAAAATTAAATAATCTTTGTACTTTGGAACAATAATTTACTACATATTTGTGCCCCGTGCGGGGCTGTGTGCACCCTAGAAACAGATGCAAAAAAAAAAAGAAAATTAAGCCATAAGCTGTGTGTTGATATTTCTAGCCAAATCTGATCCCCTTTATAAAAAAGGTGAAGTTTTGTGTGTCCCCTGCTCTGAGTCTGTGTCTTTCTGATAACAAGGGAGAGGGGGGTGATTTACCCACTTGCCCTATTCTGAGCTGAGAAATTTGTTTTAAAAGCATGCTAAAAGTTCAAAAAGCATTTTCATATACTGAATTAATTAAGATGAAGGCCTGAAGAGGGGGAATCGTGAAGAAATCCGACCTGTCTTTTGTTAATTTAACTGATCCGTGAGATTACTGACAGAAAAATTAAATTAATCAGGTTTTTTTTCCTCTCCTCGTGTATGTAGCAGTGAATCTGAAACTAGATCACTTTGGACATGTAGCCTAATAAAAGTTACAGAGAGAAAATTGTTTGAGGTAACAGCACTGAATCATGTGCAAAGTTAATGTAAGATTATTCTTGCATGAATCATAACCGAATTAAAGAGAGAATAACTCTGCACTTTTTTTTTTGAGAAAAAAAGGAAAAGTAAGGCATGGTCTATGGTGAATGGGCTGCGTCCAGATCTGCAGATGACCGAAACTTCCATGTTCCGCATTCAATTTTCTCATGGGAACTGCACATGCACAGACTAAGCAGTGCAACCGCCATTTTAGAAACCACTATTCTGAGTCATCCTGGGCGCCATTCTGGAGCAGACACAGTTAGACCGCCTCCAAGCGATGTCACGGTGTCTCCTCCTGCTTCAGTGCAGGAGGACCTACCTCCTTCTGGTGGTCAACTATAAGAATTGCATTCTTTCATAATATTACAGCCAAATTAAACAAAGTGTGAATCTGTCAAGCTGATTTCTAACCAAACTGAGCTTCCAAATTAACTTCAAAGCAATCCAAATTATTCAGAATAACCAAAATTTAAAACCAATCTAAAGTTTCTATGCCAAAAGCAGAAAAAAATAAACTTGTTGGCTTGACGGGTGTTCTCATTGGTGGACTAGAGTCTACTGTCTATAAATACAGTAGAGGTGCATAACAGCATACAATTTATAGTTAATTACTTAAATTAACCATACATTTTAATCTTTAAAGTAAAGGCACATATATTTACACATTTTAAGCAACAATTGCAAACTGTTGAAGCTATTTTCTCCCACAGGAAGCCCATTTCAACTTAAGGATTCGAATAAATGCCAAAGTTTATTTAAAAGTGACCTTAAAGTAGTGTTAACCCTGTGCATGCTGGTAAAGGATTTAGTGATTCACTGAATATTTACCAAAACTTTTCAAAATAAGAAACCACATTCATCAATTAACACTTGGAGCTCTAAGTGTTATTTAAAGTCATTGTGTTATTCTTGGTTCATGTTTTTCTCCACAGGAAAAGGAAAGCATTAACCACCTCACTACTTCTCACCAGGATTTAAAAGAGGAAAGTCAAAAAGTGAAAACATTAATTAGTCTGTAAATAAAAACTTTATAGATAACAATCAAACAAATCACCATTAGCTTTAATGCTAAGAAATCCTTGGTGGCAATACACAAAAATAATTCACTTGTGTTTTCTAATCTGTAAATATTAAATATTTAATGCTTTAAATGAAAATAAGTCTTAACAATAAAAGAAAAAAATCAACCTTGATTTTAAAAGAAAGTGAAATCTTATAACCTTAAATATCTAAAGCTTTTAACTTTTTTTTTTATTTATTTCTGTTGTTCCCTTTTGTAAATAAAATAATCACTTTAAAGTGCCATTCAACAAAATTCCAAAGCTAGTTATTGATGACAATTCCAATACCAGGCTTTGAAAAATCTAGGTAAAGAAGTCAACCCACACAAATTTTAAGCTACAAATAAAAATATAGTTTCCACAGACAGATTAACACATCTCCAAATCTCTACAATAATTCCAAAATTCTACCTCCTTTTTTTACATGCCTGTAAGTTGGAACAAGTTCTAAAAAGAGCTTATAACTACCTCCACTATAAAATAACACTCAAGGTTAACTCTTGACTAACAAATTTAACTATAAACAATGAGTTGATTCTAAGCTAACTGTTGTACAAATGGTAAAACATGCCGGATCAACCAGCAACCAATGCATTTACTGAACTGGATGACCTTCAAGCAACAATGGAAGGATTGACTTTCGACCTTATACCTGGCTTCTCAACACGGGTAAAGGAACCCCCCCCCCCCCAAGTTTTGAAGCAAATCACTGAAAAAGTTTTGGATGAATTCAATGATTACCCACCAAAAGTAAAGGATCTCCCCAATGTGTTAGGGAAGTTCACACTAGCATTAGTTGCGAGGTTAAAAGTAGCTGAAGCTAAAACATTATACACCGAGAAAGAACTGGTGAAACAACAATCAGCAATCTTCTCTCTCCAGGAAGATAACAAGTCACTAATGAAAAAGTGATTTGTTGGTCACCTAGACCATCCCATGGTCAGCCACCACCTTGGAGCCACGGCTAACCCAAGGTCAAGCTCAATAAACCAGCTGAGAGAATTAGCACATTATGAGTTCCAAGAACAGCGACAAAGCAACCATAAGCATGCAGAGCCTACCACAGTGCTAGCTGTCAACACCACCTCTGACACTCTGGACCTAGAGGGTGCCCCAAGGCCAGCCCCAGTTCCTGCACCACGGTCACATGTAAAACCGCAACAGTTCTCCAGCCAAGCTAATTCGGGTCAGGAACCAAAGCAAATTTTCTACACCCAGCTCAAAATCAGTGTCACCAAAGCCTGTCTACCATTGGAGGCCAAGTCCACCAGGTAGGTCATGAGAATACGGTATGGATACTCGGGATGACAGATATTGATTTCAAGACTCTCATAACTGCGGAAAATGGTCACCTCCCTTGTACCGCCGTAGAAGCTCAAGAAGGAAAACAAGACCTCCCCTCCCTCTGTCAAGTTTGGCTCAAGAAACTGGGAGAAAAAAGAAACTCCCACTTTCAGCCAAGAAGACATGGAAGCTATCAAATGTCTCCTAGACGAAATGAAGAACAAGCAGAAGGACAAGAAGCCAGACGTCCTAACCATAACTGCCATGACAATCCAAAACAATCCTTCAGGGCTGCTAAAACCCAACCATAATGAAACCCCTACTGCGTCAGTGAGAGATACAGTGAACACAACAGTGCATCCTTCACCTGAGGCTCCAGAAGGGCCTGAGAACCCAGCTCCGTCCAGTGCCATTCTGGTAATCCAGCTACCAGAAAAAAATCACTTGCCCGAAACAAACAGCTCCTTGATCGGCGTTGAACCACCGGTCCAACAACTTCTGTGTGACTTGACCAAGAGGGGGGTGGCACGTAAATTCTTTCTTTCATTGACCTTGTAAGATGTTATGGCACATGAAGCTCTACTGGATACCGCTGCAGACACCACTCTAATGTTGAGGGATCTTTTTGACTACCTACATGTCGCTGCTAACCACGCACACAAAGACTTAAAACTACAACCTTGTTCCTTAGCTGTTCGACTCTATGCACCCTCCAACATGACTCTGTCTCTGTCACACATGTCATTGGTAAAGATCTCCATTGGACCCATGACCTTGATCTATCCGGTCTATGTGTCCAATGTCAACTCAATTCTATTGCTGATAGGCAAAGACCTGCTTAATTACTTTGAGCCTCTGATAGATTTCAAGAAACTTAAACTATGGGCTCAAGTTCAGCAACCTCACCCAACGGCTCTACCAGAGGCGACCGAATCATTGTGCTACACTCTTGATACCTTGGACATTCCGAGAGTCACTCAACTCACACTGTTGGACCAACCAAGTTTGACCAAAGGTGACCTTGAGGACCGGGTCAAAACAGGCACCCCCTCCTATGTCACCACACCTGACAACCTGACCTTAAATGAACATGCTTCATTCCTTTGCACCCTAAAGCCAGCGGAAACCGATGACAAGTACTGCCTACAAGTGGTCAAAGGCCTGGTTGTCCAAAACTCCCACATAGAAGATGTGGTACTTTCTCTCTGGGCTGATAAATCTGCCATCAACTAGGAACATTTTGATTCTCTACACAAAAAATACCCTGACCTCATGGTAACTAACAAGTCTTTCCACTTCCCTGCTGGGGCTAAATCGAAGAAAACACTGGTCACCACAGGCATCTGCGCCCTCCACCTTCAGTGGAACCACAGACTGCTAACTCACCCTTTCTTGGTCGTTCCCGACCTGCCACATGCAGTCTCCATTGGCAGCGACCTTCTTGTGAGACTTGGAGCTCAGGTTGATACTATAAACAATGCTTTATGGTCTCTCACCCTAGTCCAAGATGCTCACTCTAAACCAGATCTAGACACCCTAAAGTCAGGCCAGACCATCCCTGAAGCCGTCCAGGTACTGAACACTCAACACTGTGTCAAATCTGCTAATGTCATGCGCTTCCCAGTCCCACTACAAATTCAGATCGGACAAAAATTCATGCACCTTCAAGCATTTTTCCAACCGGCTCTGTTTGGCAATATGGGCTTAATCCTTTGAGTGTGTATGGTGTAGAACTACAACATACCCCCTAGTGGTCAAGAGTTTTTGTCAATAAAATAGTTCAGATTTCCAAGGCTATAACTTGAAAGTGGTAAGAGATAATGACTTATTGTCAAATAGAAAGATGAAAAATATGATCCAAAGTTTCAGGTAGGAATAAATTTACACATTTAATTTGCATAATGTCGTGGCACTTCTTTAAATTCCATAACTCAGTCAAAACTGGACTTTGGACGTATTTACACAAAAAATGGTTCAGTCTTTTGACACTGTTTTTTGTACAGACGTACCTCATCATCTTATCTTCAAAGTTTATGAACAAGAAATCAGTACATTTAAAAAAAAAACAAACAAACAGAAATTTCTCACTTACTTTTGACAAAGTCAGAGTGAGAAGGCAGGCGCAGTGTCATGCTCTGCTACTAGGGGCATGCAAATTCTCACACTCAAAGGGTTAACTGTAGAGGCCATGCCCCTTCTAAGCCTAGGATCCCAAACCACCACATTGCTGGTAAACAATCCCATGGCTGAGACTACCGTCCTGCCCAAGGCCACACCCCTCAGCTGGCTCATCACCATTGATTTCCATGACTTTAAACTGACCATTCCAGTGTTAGGTGGCCTCCCTTCTTCTTTTTGGGCAGACTCTCTTGAACCTGTGGACGTTGAACATTAAGGCTTCTAAAGCCATCACCCTTGTGTCAATGTCAACCCCTGACAAAGAGTCACTGGGATGGATTGACTTGACTAATGATGACCAAATGCTTGTCCAAGCCATTAAACTCCTTCCATCAGCTTCCAATCAGCAAACCCCTGACAATCCCAGCAATGCTCCACCAAAACCGGTCACCACCATCACCATTGCACAGGTGGTAGCTGATGCTGATGCTTTAACCTCCAGTGAAGAATACCAAAAACTTTGTCAGGTTTTTCTTAAATACGAGCCTTCATTCTCTAAAGAGTCCTTGGATTGTGGGCTAACCACAATCCACTCTGTATGCATTCCTACATTCCTATGCCACTTGATGGTCCTCCTACCTACATCAGCCAGCACAAAATTCCCTTGGCCTCTTATGGCCCAGAACAGGAAATAATCAATGACCTACTGGACCGTGGCATAATTAGGCCATGCAAAAGTACCTACTCCACCCCCTTGTGGCCAGTCCTGAAGCCCAATGGTAAGTGATGACTCACCATTGACTACAGGAAACTAAACACTCAAGTTCCTCTTTCTAGGTGGCCTATGACTCAGCTAAAGCAAGAACTTCCTACCGTCAAAGACGCCAATTACTTCTTGATGCTTGACATTGCTTCTGGTTTCTGGACTATTCCTGTCCAAGCTGAGGACCAACACAAACTGGCATTCACTTTTGCGAATCATCAATACACATTCACTCGATATCATTTTGGGAATGCTAACTCTCCTGCAGAGTTCAACATCTTCTCGAATAAGGCATGTCCAGATGCAAGAGACAGAGGCAATCTCGTCTATGTCAACGACATTCTCATTTGGAGTCAAACTCTGGATGCCCACCTGGCCAAAGTCGACCACGTCCTTGGCCAGCTCACAAGAACAGGAGCCAAAATTTCTCTTTCCAAGTGGAAATGGTGCAAAACCAAAGTCAACTGTGTTGGTCTCTTGTTGGGATCGAATGGGGTCCTACCACAAACGTTGTGAATCCAAGGTGTTTTAAACATCAAGACCCCTACTAACATCTCCAAACTCCGGAGCTTTCTAGGGTATGCAACTACTCACGCCAGTTCATCGGGAATTATGCAGACTTGGCAAAACCCCTGACAGACCTCTTATGAAAGGACACCCCTTTCATCTGGTCTGAGGCTCAAGAACAGGTTATGCTAGTTTGAAAGCAAAAGTTATGCACAGCACCCTGTCTGGCTTATCCCAACTGTCACCAGCCATTCTTTCTACAAGTGGGGTTCTCTGCAAACTGCTTAAGTGCTGAATTATACCAAATTTACGACAATGACAGAGTTTATGCCAGCAAAACCCTGTCCGGTCCAGAATTTAAATACTCAGACTGTGAAAAAGACCTTCTTGCTACCGTATGGGCAATCAAACATTTCTCCAACTATGTGGGTGACCAGAGAATCAGGGTGGAGACTCACCACCAACCGGTGGTTAACAGTCAATGCACCAGAGAAGGTGTTGTGATGAATGTCAGAATAGCTTCCTGGTTGATGGCTCTACAAAGCTTTAATGTTGAGGCCCACTACACACAGAAATTAAGGAACCCCCGTGGCACGGACTTGGCAGCCTACCAACGGTGCTCCAAGGACAATAAAGGACCATCCATTTGTGCAGAGCCACCAACTGACATAATGCACGGCTCAGGAGACACACACACAGGCTCAGGATAGATTTAACAGCTTTATTAGCAACAGGGAAGTGTGTGGCTGCGTGTCTGTGGAATAAGAATGTATTGGTGGTGGCATCTGCGTCAGGCACGGGGGCAGGAGGCTGTACAGCTGGACAACCCTGTGGGAGAGAGCAGAGGGAGAAGGGTAACGGGCACCACACCAATACAGGGAATGATGATGATAGCTGGCTTACTTGGTTATGACAGGTGGCTGGCGTCGACAAGGGCGAGGCCCGGAAGACAGCGACCTGCAGTACCTGTGGCAGCAGCGTAGAGCCAACGGCGAGATGAGGAAGTCCGCCACCGGGAATGTCCACCTGTGCACAGGGGAAGGCTAGAGGAGAGAGGTAAGGGGAGCTTACCCAAGTTATCTTCACTAGTCGGTTTGAGATCCGTAGTAGCAAAGGGACCGAAGTTGAGAAACGGCTTCAGGCCGAAGCCCAGGGCAGAGTGGATTAAATACCTCGCCGCTGACGAGGAGCAGGTGTGCACGCGGCTGGCGCCGCTGATGAGCGGCAAGTCATGACAGTACTCCCCCCTCTAGCAGCGCCTCCTGGCGATGGTTTTTCCGGGTGCGCTCGATGAAACTCAGAGATGAGTGACCGGTCCAACACCAGCGAGGAAGGCACCCACTGTCTCCACTCGGGTCCATAGCCCTCCCAATCCACCAGGTACTGCAATCCGCGACCCCGGCGTCGGGCGTCCAAGATCTCAGCGACGGTCCAGGCCGGATGGCCACCAATCATCCGGGGAGCGAGGTGCGCCGCAGGTGGAGGGCAGAGGGGGTCAGAGATCACCGGTTTAATTTTGGAGACGTGGAAGGTGGGATGGATGCGGAGGGAGGAGGGAATAACCACACGCACAGCCACTGGGTTGATGATCCTGGTTATGGGATAAGGGCCGATGAACCGTTGGGCCAGCTTTCTCCTCTCACCCTTTAGGTTAACGTCCTGTGTGGATACCCAAACTTGCTGTCCCACCTGGTAGGCAGGTGCAGGTCTCCTATGTCGGTCCGCCGTGGACTTATTGCGCTCTGCCGTGCGTAAAAGCACATTGCGCGCCGTGGAGCGACACCGCCTAAGGTGTGCCTGGACAGAGGGAACAGCCAACTCGCCCTCCTGCACAGGGAATAAAGGTGGATCATAGCCCAAGGATGCTTTAAAGGGTGACATCCCGATGGCCGAGGAGCGAGAGGTGTTGTGGGCGTACTCCACCCAGGCGAGGTGAGAACTCCAGGACAAAGGTTTGGAAGAAGTGACGCAGCGGAGCGGAGCCTCCAGCTCCTGGTTAGTTCGTTCACACTGCCCGTTAGACTGGGGGTGATGGCCGGAGGAGAGGCTTACCTTGACTCCCAGGGCGTTGCAAAAAGACCTCCAGACGTCCGAAGAGAACTGGGGGCCACGGTCGGAGACCACGTTGACCGGGATTCCATGCAGTCTGACCACGTGTTGGATGAGGAGGTCCGCCGTCTCCAAGGCTGAGGGAAGTCCACGTAGGGGCACAAAGTGGGCGGCCTTGGAAAAACGGTCAACAATGGTCAGAACTGTGTCAAAGTTGTTGGAGACAGGGAGCCTGGTGACGAAGTCTAGGGCGATGTGCGACCAGGGCCTGCCAGGGACGGGCAGGGGCTGGAGCAGACCCGCTGGAGGAGCGTTACCTGACTTACTGGTAGCACAGACGGGGCAGGCCCGGGCGTAACGGGCGGCATCCTTCCACAGGCCTGGCCACCAAAAGGATCACTGGAGGAGGTCAATCATCCGTGAAGCTCCAGGATGGCAGGTGAGCTTAGAGGTGTGGAGCCAGTGTATAACGTCCCCCCGGACGGCAGATGGCACGAAGAGCCTCCCCTCCAGTCAGCCGCCAGGGTCCGGTTCCGACTCCTGCGCCCTCCGGATCTTGTCCTCTATGTCCCACGAAAAAGCCCCCACGACGCACGACCTGGGCAGGATGGTGTGAACCGCGTCTTCTGTGGCCTCCGGGGCAAATTGCCTGGAGAGGGCATCGGGCAGGCCGTTCTTGGAGCCAGGCCTATATGTGATGCTGAATTTAAATCTTGCAAAGAACAGGGACCAGCGCGTCTGGCGGGCGTTCAGACGCTTGGCAGATCTTAAATACTCCAGGTTCTTGTGGTCAGTTAGGACCACAAAAGGCAAGGCTGCCCCCTCCAGCCAGTGACGCCATTCTTGAAGGGTGAGCTTGATGGCAAGAAGCTCTCTGTCCCCCACGTCATAATTACGCTCCGCCGGGGACAGGCGCCGAGAGAAGAAGGCGCAGGGTCGCTTGACTCCGTTGGCTGGGGACCGCTGGGACAACACCGCTCCCACCCCCGTGTCCGAAGCGTCCACCTCCACAATACACTGCAGCGCGGAGTCAACCTGGCTGAGGACCCGGGAGGAGGAAAACTCCGTCTTCAGCGCCTGGAAGGCCATAGCGGCCTCTTCAGTCCACCGGAACGGGGTCTTAGGAGAGGTGAGGCGGGTCAGGGGCCCGACGATGGCTCCAAAATTCGGGACAAAGCGGTGGTAGAAATTGGCGAACCCGATGAATTGCTGAACCTGTTTCCGAGAGGTAGGTGTGGGCCAATCCACCACTGCTTTGATCTTCGCTGGGTCCGGAAGCACCTGGTCATGGGAGATGATGAACCCCAGGAAGGAAGTTATTTTGGCGTAGAATTCACATTTTTCCGCCTTGACATACAAACGGTTCTCCAGCAGCCTCTGCAGGACCCGCCTCACATGGACCCGGTGTTCGTCCCTGGACCTGGAGAAGATGAGGATGTCGTCCAGGTAGACGAATACAAACAGGCCGATGAAATCCCGGAGGACATCATTGATGAGGCGCTGAAAGACGGCTGGAGCGTTGGTCAACCCAAACGGCATTACGAGGTATTCAAAATGACCGTTTGGGGTGCGGAAGGCTGTCTTCCACTCATCTCCCTCCCGGATCCGGACGAGGTGGTATGCGCTGCGGAGATCCAGCTTAGTAAACCAGGTCGCCCCCTGGAGGGAGTGGAAGGCGGTATCCATAAGGGGCAGGGTGTACCGGTCCTTCTCCGTGATGTCGTTGAGTGCTCGATAATCGATGCAAGGATGAAGGGAACCGTCCTTCTTTCCCACGAAGAAGAACCCTGCGCCTACTGAAGAGGAAGATGGTCGGATGATCCCGGCACTGAGCGACTCCTTCAAATAGCTGTTCATAGCCTCCTTCTCTGGCGCTGACAGGCTATAAAGGCGTCCTGAAGGTAAGGGCGCCCCCTGGCGGATGTTAATGGTGCAGTCGTAGGGCCGGTGAGGAGGCAGAGACATCGCCTTGGACTTACTGAAAACAACACCCAGGTCGTGGAACTCTGAGGGCACAAGGGTGAGATCCGGAGGCGCGGTGTCCTGAGCTGTGGGAGGTGAGGACGGGGCGCAGGCAGCGGATTGGAGGCAGGTGCCCATGCAGAAAGTGCTCCATGCTGACACCTTTCCAGTCTTCCAGTCCAAGGCGGGGTTGTGGAGGCGGAGCCAGGGATATCCGAGGATGACAGGAGTTACTGAGGTGGGCAGGACGTAGAAAGAGATATCCTCCCGATGGTTTCCAGAGATGATCACCGGGACGGGGGATGTTTGGTGAGTTACTTTTCCCAGGGAAACTCGGGAGAGATTAACCAGGGCGAGAGGAGTGTCGAGGGGGTGACAATGGATGCCCAGTCGGGTTGCCAGGCTTTGTGAAATAAAGCTACCCTCCGTGCCTGAATCCACCAGTGCATGTGTGAGGTGCCCAGTGAGGTTGTGACAGAAGCGGATGGGCAGCGTCAAATGTGTGAGGGGATTTAGCCGATTAGCGTCCGCGAGGCCCCCTACAGTGTCTCGCTGACCACCTCGTTTGGCTTCTCCGGACAATGCTCCACCGTGTGCTGGCTACCTCCACAATACATGCAGAGGCCCAGGTCACGACGGCGCTGTTTCTCCACCAGGGGGAGCTTTGTCCGGCCCGTCACCATTGGTTCCGACTCCTCGGAGACCTCCGGCGGCGGCAACGCCAGGTGGCGAGCTTGGGGCAGGCGTGCAGAGGCGCCCCACGAGTGAGAAGACTGCTTCCGCTTGGAGGCGCGCTCGCGCAGCCTGTTATCCAAACTGATGGTGAGAGAAATCAGCTCCGCCAGCGTCTCCGGGGTATCCCGGCCGGCCAGCTCATCCCTCAGACCAGAATTTAGGCTGCGGAGGAAGATGCTGCAGAGCGCACGCTCTTCCCAGCCAACTTCCTCCGCGGTAACCCGGAAGTCGATTGCGTAGTCGGCCGCCGATCGGCTCCCCTGTTGGAGTCCGAGAAGGCGGTCGACCTGGACACTGTCCAAATGCGAATGATCGAACACTTCCAAAAACTGTCGCACGAACTGGCCATAGGTGAGGGTGGCATAGCTGGGCTTCACCATAATGGCGTAAGCCCAGGTAAGCGCACGACCCTCAAGGAGATTACCTATATTGCCAATTCTGCTATGGTCTGAGGGAAAATCTCCGGGAACGCGGAGAAACACGGACTCACACCTGAGCTCCACCCAGCTTATCGCTAAAGTGAGCCGGAGTGGGGATTGGTGTGAGCCGTGTTGGCGCACCCGGAGCGGGCTGGACGGCCACCGGAGCCGCAGGAGCCGCGCCACCTGGACGAGCCGAGGGGAATGGCTGCTGGGGGTCCAAGCGGTCTAATCGGTTAGTAATGACAATTAATTGATTTAATATCACCTGTTGCTGATGGGCTATTAAATCCACCCGAGCCTCGAGGGTGGAAAGACGGCGTGTGAGCCCGCTGTCTGCCGAGCCACTCTGCTGAAGCCGTACTGACATAATGCACGGCTCAGGAGACACACACGCAGGCTCAGGATAGATTTAACAACTTTATTAGCAAATGGGAAGTGTGTGGCTGCATGTCTGTGGAATAAGAATGTATTGGTGGTGGCGTCTGCGTCAGGCACGGGGGCAGGAGGCCGTACAGCCGGACAACCCTGTGGGAGAGAGCAGAGGGAGAAGGGTAACGGGCACCACACCAATACAGGGAATGATGATGATAGCTGGCTTACTTGGTTATGACAGGTGGCTGGTGTCGACAAGGGCGAGGCCCGGAAGACAGCGACCTGCAGTACCTGTGGCAGCAGCGTAGAGCCAACAGCGAGATGAGGAAGTCCGCCGCCGGGAATGTCCACCTGTGCACAGGGGAAGGCTAGAGGAGAGAGGTAAGGGGAGCTTACCCAAGTTATCTTCACTAGTCGGTTTGAGATCCGTAGTAGCAAAGGGGCCGAAGTTGAGAGACGGCTTCAGGCCGAAGCCCAGGGCAGAGTGGATTAAATACCTCGCCGCTGACGAGGAGCAGGTGTGCACGCGGCTGGCGCCGCTGATGAGCGGCAAGTCATGACACCTACAGTCAATGAAGACCTGAACCATCACTACTTCGACCACAACATCTGTCAAGATATGGTCACTGCTTATGTTGATGGTTGTTCTTTCCACCACAAAACCCACATTTGTGCCAGAGTGGGGGTGGCATGGTTAAACAATCAGCCTTGCAAACCCTGCAACTTGTGGGACTCCCGAAGCAGCTGAGGTGTACCGGCAGGCCAAGCAGAGTGTAGCTCGGGTGGTTGCTGAAGCAAAAACTTGGGTATGGGAGGAGTTCGGTGAGGCCATGGAACAAGACTTTCAGTCTGCCTCGAAGAGATTCTGGCAAACTGTCCTGCAGCTCCCTGTCCACACTGTCTATGGTGTGGATGGGGTGCTGTAGACTTTGAATGGGGCGATCATTGGGCAGTGAAAGGAATACTTCAAGGATCTTCTCAATCCCACTGATACACCTTCCACAGAAGAAGCAGGTCTTGTGGACAAGGGGGACAACTCACCTATCACAGGTGCTGAGGTCGCCAAGGTGGTTAAAAAACCTTGTTGGTGGGCGGGTCCTAGGGGTGGACGAGATTCACCCTGAGTACCTCAAGGCCCTGGATGTTGTAGGGCTGTCATGGTTGACATGCCTCTGCAACATTGCGTGGAGGTCGGGAGCAGTGCCTTTGGCATGGCAAATCGGTGTGGTGGTTCCTCTCTTCAAAAAAGGGGACCGGAGGGTGTGGTTCAACTTTAGAGGGATCACAATCCTCAGCCTCCCTGGGAAGGTCTATGTAAAAGTACTGGAGAGGAGAGTCTGGCCATTGGTCGAACCTCGGATTCAGGAGGAGCAATGTGGTTTTCGTTTTGGCTATGGCACATCGGGCCAGCTCTTTACCCTCTCGAGAATCCTCGAGGATTCGTGGGAGTTTGCCCAACCAGTTTACATGTGTTTTGTGGACTTGGAGAAGACATTCGACCACATCCCTCGTGGTTTTTTTGTGGAGGGTGCTTCGGGAGTATGGGGTATTGGGCTTGTTGTTACAAGCTATTCGGTCTCTGTACGACCGTTGTGAGAGTTTGGTTCGTATTTCCAACACTCGATCGGACTCATTTCCAGTGAGAGTTGGACTCCACCAAGGCTGCCCTTTGTCATCGATCCTGTTCATAATTTTTATGGACAGGATTTCAAGGCGCAGCCAGGGAATGGAGGGTGTCATGCTTGGTGACCACAGGATCTCATCTCTGTTGTTTGCAGATGATGTTGTCCTGCTGGCTTCCTCCAGCAATGACCTTGAGCTCTTACTGGGATGGTTTGCCGCTGAGTGTGAAGCAACTGGGATGGAGAATCAGCACCTCCAAGTCCGAATCCATGGTCCTCAGCTGGAAAAAAGTGGACTGTCCTCTCCGGGTTGGGGACAGGCTCCTGCCCCAAGTGGAGGAGTTTAAGTATCTTGGGGTCTTATTCACGAGTGAGGGGAGAATGGAGCAAGAGATTGACAGATGGATAGGAGCAGCATCTGCAGTGATGCGGACGTTGTACCAGTCTGTTGTGGTGAAGAGGGAGATAAGCTCTAAGGCAAAGCTGTCGATTTACCAGTCAATCTACGTTCCTACCCTCACCTATGGTCACAAGCTTTGGGTAATGACCGAAAGAACGAGATCGCGGATACAAGCGGCTGAAATGAGCTTTCTTAGTAGGATCGCTGGACTCACCCTCAGAGATCAGGTGAGGAGCTCAGTCATCTGGGAGAGGCTCAGAGTAGAACCGCTGCTCCTCCACATTGAAAGAAGCCAGTTGAGGTGGTATGGGCATCTGATCAGGATGCCTCCTGGATGCCTCCTACTTGAGGTGTTTCAGGCATGTCCCTCTGGAAGGAGACCCCGGGGCAGACCCAGGACTCAGTGGAGAGACTATGTCTGCCAACTGGTCTGGGAATGCCCTGGTGTCCTCTCTGAAGCGCTGGAGCAAGTGGCTGGGGAGAGGGAAGTCTGGGCTTCTCTGCTTGAACTGCTGCCTCTGCGACCCAGACCTCCAGAAAAGCGGTAGAAGATTGATTGATGGATGGATGGAATGCCGCAACTTTCAACTGGGGTCCCAATCATCACAATATGCAGAAATTGCAGGTGTGGTCATTACACTGCAACTTGCTGTAGACCATGGTATTCACACATTGGTTATCTGCCCCGACTCTAACTGCACACGCCTCAGTTTCACGTGTCATCTAGTACTCTAGAAGGCTAAAGGTTTTGTAACCTCTAACCGCAAACTGGTTAAACATCAAGACATTTTCAGGGCATGCGATCATCTGGTCACCTCCAACAACCTCCAGGTGTACTGGAAAAAGGTCAGAGGTCACTCGCGTACACCAGGTCAGGACAAAGAATGGAATGACCTTGTGGACTCATTTGCGAAACAAGGAGCCATACAAGGCACCCCCTGGTCCTTTGATCCTACTCTGGTGCCGATTGCAGAGTCCCACTCATCCACCCCCACGGTGTGTTTGGTCACCAGGGCCCAGGCAAACACGACCCAGGACCCGCCACAGCCCACAGGTCCTTTAGCAGTTCACCCTGCTTTCTCTGACACTGACCTTATCTCTCTTCAGGCTCTTGACCCTGCAATCCATAAATTGATACAATATCTCTTGGATCATGTACTACATACACCATCTGATTCAGATCTTTGTGACATTGCTGAATTGAGGCCACTTTATGCCGCACAAGCTTCCCTGCAGCTGCACAATGGCATTCTGATTCATGTTTCCAATGAACTCCCCATGCCTGCGCTTGTGGTCCCTTGCAACCAGAGGGGGATGATGATTGTTCATGCCCACATTCTCCCAGCTGCAGGACACAAAAGCATCAAAGCGAAGTACAAGGCTCTCAAACAAGTGGCATATTGGCCATACATGTAAAGGGATGTAGTGAACTACATCAAGGGATGTGTCGACTGCTGCCAGTTTCAACCAACCAACCCAATTCATTGAGTACCCCTACAGAAAAGATGCATTTCATTCCCATGGTCTGACCTCCAAATAGACTGTGTAGGTCCCCTTCCATGATCAGCCAGAGGTAACAAATACTTTCTCACAGCTGCATGTGCCTTCACAAAATGGGTCAAGTGTTTTCCTGCTCCTAATGACATGACAGAAACCATGGCCTACTTGTTGATGAACCATGTGTTCTCGTGATTCAGTTTGCCAAGCCGAATCAACTCTGACCACGGCACCCATTTTACAGCTGAAGTCATGCAACAGCTGTGGAAAACCTTGGGAGTTAAAGCTAACTTCCATATCAGCCACCACCCACAATCCTCTGGACAGATTGAAAGAGCCCACCGGACTGTGATCAACATACTGAAGAAGTGTTTCACCACACCAAAAAGACTGGAATGTAAAACTCCCCCTGGTCTTGATGGCCATCTGAGCCAGACCCCATGAAGCTAATGGGGTCTCGCCTTTCAAAATGATGACAGGCCGGCAAATGACTTTGCCCCTGCATTTGCTCTGCCAACCTGGAGAAGCCAGTGTTGCCACAGCCTAAACTATCCACCAATACATGACTGACCTGACCAAACATCTCCATCAGACTTTTGCATTTGCCCAAAAACATTTGGATCGATCGGTTGAAGGACGCAAAGCGTACTATGACCAGAAAGCCTCCCATGATGAACTCCAAGTGGGAGACAAAGTTTTCTACTACTCCTTCATCCCTCAAACAGGACAGACCAACTCATAGGCAGGGAAACTCGCTCAGAAATTCCTTCCCAGGTGGACGGGTCCATACACGATCACAGATAAAGTCTCACTGGTTGCGTACCAAATCAAAATACGCAAAGATTGCCAGGACCCTATCTCCACATGGGTCCATCGTAATCAGATCAAATCTCACAAAACCCCCATGAGACTTGACAGGGACAACACTGTCCCAGTAAGTCAATAAATAAGCTTAAAATCCAGCCTTTCAAAATAGTATACACAGCACTCATTAGCTGGAGCTAATAACATCAAAATCCCACTAAAGGTGATAAAACACTAAAAGTCTAGAGCTCAATCTCTAACAAAAGTTACTCCACCTCTGAGAACAGTCTTCATCTGCCACTCAGGAGGGTAAAAATAACATTAAAAAAAAACCCTCATTTCTGTGTGTCTTGCCAGGATGATGGCCCTCCTGCTTTTTGGTTTAACCCTCTGCCTAACCATCGCATCTACCTCCACTGACCTTGTGAAAGAGGGACCCGAGTCTGGGATAGCTTTGTTCAACAAACCAGGACTCCTGATTACTGAATGTCAAATCCACACTCAGAGATTTTCGTGTGGTTTGATCCCTCCGCAGTGGTCAACAAAAATCTTCCGCAAAGCCCAGGCCCGTTCTCCTGGGCCGGATGTCATTGGATCCAGCAAGCCGTAGACCATGCTGAATCAGATATCAAACATGTGCTGGAACAACTAGAGAAGTTCACCATTACTCAGTTCAACTTGACCACACCCAAAGCCAGAAACCAATGACCCTTAGGTGGATTCTTAACAGCCGCCTCAGCTTTAGGATCACTCTTTAGCTTAGGTACCTCCGCTGTTAATTCAGTCAATATCGTTACTCTAAAACGTCAGGTAGGTGGGCTACAAACTGAGCTCCCTTGGGTTCAGGCACAACTGGCTGTCCAGAGAATGAGGTTACAGGCTGTCACCACCACTTTACAAGGTACGGTGTTAGTTGTGAACACTCACTCTGAAGCTTTGGTTAAACTCAACAAGTTGATGGAGTCATTGTTCTCTGTACTGCAGGTAGACTTTGCCCAGGCACAGCTAGTGTCTATGTTACTGTCAGATGTCAGTTGGGACATTAGCTCTTCCGTCGATGCTTTGGCAATCAAAAATCAAGAATCAAGAACTTTATTTGTCATTTGTACTCATACAGTTAAAGCACAGAGGAATTAATTTTGCAAAGCCATAAGTTAATAAATAATTAAAAATAGAATACTCCAATAAAAACACAATACTATCCTAATTTTAAAATACACTCTGGTGTATGGCATCAGCCATCACTTTTGGAGTGGTCTGCTGGGGCAGTGGCATTACTGCAGCCGATAGGAAGAGACTGAACAAACTGATTAAGAAAGCTAGCTCTGTCCTGGGGCAGCGCCTTGATCCGATGGAGGAGATAGGAGAGAGAAGGACGGTGGCTAAACTGTCATCTCTGCTGGAGTCCGAGTTCCACCCTATGCAGGACATACTGGATGCACTGAGGAGCTCATTTAGCAGCAGACTACATCATCCCAGGTGCACAACCGAGAGGTTTCGTAGGTCCTTCCTACCAACGGCTGTCAGACTGTACAACCTAAGCAGGGCTGCTCGCAGAGATAGCAAAAAGACGTAACAAACTAATAGTTTTTTTGAATGCAAAAGATGCAATAGACTTACACAATGGTCCTCTCCGGCATACAACTAGGAACATACCGGTCGCTATGGAGGGTGAGAATATGTATGGGCACATAATCATACCATGTAGGATAACTAAATAGACGGTTATGCTGTTTCATCCCACCTAGCAACAATGCTCTGCACTGTGTGTGTTTATATATTTACATATTTATTCCATCTAGCTACAATGCTCAGCACTGGGTGTGTTTATATTTATATATCTATATATTTATTCCATCTAGCTACAATGCTCCGCACTGTGTTTTTATATATCTACATATTATTCCATCTAGCTACATTGCTCCGCACTGTGTGTGTTTATATACTTGCATATTTATTCCACCTAGCTGCAATGCTCCGTACTGTGGGTGTTTATATATTTACATATTTATTCCATCTAGCTACAATGCTCTGCACTGTGTTCATATATTCATATATTTATTCCATCCAGCTACAATGCTCTGCACTGTGTGTCTGTGTGTGTGTGTGTATATATATATTTTATAGTAATATGTACATATGTATATTAGCTGCTCTTGCTTGCTTGTTTTTTTTCTTGCCTTCTGATTGTTGCTCTGAGTGTTGCTATCCCTGTGCTGTTGCAATCCTGGAATTTCCCCGTTGTGGGACTAATAAAGGCTTATCTTATCTTATCTTATCTTATCTTATAAGTACCCAATAAATTACAATAAAAAGAAGCTACTGTAAATTGCAGCGCTTTCTTATTTGGATTGTGATGTTGACTGTTACAGTCCTTTACCCAATATTCGCAGTCTCACTCACTCAGTCTCACTGCGGCATCGGAAAAAAAAAAAAAAACTATTATAAAAACGTGCTTTATGGGTAATAATAGTGTCTGCTCTACTTTTTCTCAGGGTATATACTGTCTGTTTGTGCCTGAGAAGAGTATGGGCTGGATGGTGTTTATCTGTAATGACTTTCTGTGCTTTTTTCCAGCAACATTGTGTGTATATACTGTCCATAGATGGCAGCTCAGTCCTGATGATCCTCTCTGCTGTCCTTACCACTTTCTGGGGAGCTTTCCTCTCTACCTGAGTGGTGTTCCCATACCACACAGTAATGCCCATTGTGTGGATGCTCTCCACCAAACCTCTATAGACTAGTGTGAAGGGACGACAACTCACCCCAGACTTCCTGAGCAGGATTCCACCATACCTCGTCCCTATGTCAGTGGTCACAGACTTGCTTGCTACCGCCACTCAGAGAACTATAATACCACTCCAAGCCCACTTAGCTTTTACCTTGGGTAACGCTATCCCCATCTATGTTGACCTTGATAAGCACCAGATGGCTTTCATTGTCAATCTACCGATGATAACTTACAACAGTATCTATCAGTTGAAGAAGGTTGTCAATGTTGGGATCTGGAAGCAGGACACTCATGTCAAGGTCAAAACCCCTTCAGTGGTGGCGTACCATGACAACAACCTTGGACTCTACTTGGTCCCAAACCTGCGCATGTGCACAATCATCAGGGATGTCCACTATCTGTGGCCTAGCAAACCTTTTCTTAAGGACAGCACCAGTGGCATCTGCGGGATCCAAACATCCTCTCAGGACATGACCTGTCCTACTGTCCTCACCCCACGATCTCAAGTGACCACCACTCAGGCCCACATCATTGGAAACCAGTGGCTTGTTAACACTCCAATGCAATCCGTTACCATCACATACTGTATGATCAGCACGACATGTTTTCCCAAATCACACTTCCTCCCAACACTTTCTGGGCCCAAGTTCCTAAAGGCTCACTCTTCCATGTCAGCAATTTGGACTTGTATCACCTCAACACTGACAAATACAATGGCAGTGTCGATGTTTTCAGTTTCTTCTCTAAGAAAGTGCTTCAACTCAGCTCTGAGATGGTGAATAAAGTCATCTTTGAAGGTCCTCAAGTCGCTGACTTAGCCCCAATAGGGAACGAGCTCCAAGTCCTTGAGCCAAACCCTAACTCACTATACCATCCTGTTTCACCATCCTGGTCTATACCAGATGCAGTGCTCATGTCCATGGTTATTTTCGGGTAGCTCCTGACATTTGCTGTAGGCTGCATCTAGCTCTGGCAAATTAGAGCCCTACAAGACAAGCTCAACCCTTTGACTAGTAGCATGAGGCACAGTTTTAGACGCCAAGACCTAGACCCGATTCCCAACGCTGACAACCTACTTTCTGAAAGTGAGGCTCTTGGCCTAGACGAACTACCCATTAAAGTTGCAGATGTGGAGCGATAGGTGGATGCCACTTGAACATCCTTGAGTTACCGCAATATTACCGGTACTTAACTTAAACATCTACCTCAAACATAAGCAATTTTTTGTACCTTTCTTTTTGATACTTACTCCTAGAATTTGTTGAGTTTTGTATGCATGCTTTTATATATATGTATATATATATATATATATATATATATATATATATATATATATATATATATATATATATATATATATATACTTTTCACACTATTTCAATTTTTGTGCACATTCAAGCTATTTTTGAACAATTTTTATTAGCTGCTTTATGGTAAACCAAAACCAAAGATCTATACTCAGGAATAGACACTGTTTACAAGCTTAGTGCTTATGAACATCAGAACCATTAGCTCAGCAGTTGGGTCAAGAGTCGTCCATTGGAACCAGCTGCCAAGGATGTGTACCAAAGCTGACCGAAGCTCACCATTGACACAGAGGGGGGAAATGTAACGTTTAACGCTGGGTTCCAATTTACATGGACAGTCTCTGCAGAACAAAAGACCTCACGTTCACCCTTTTTCCTAAATAAACCATTTAAAGACCCAATTCCATTCTTGAACTGAGACCCCCCCCAAAATCCTCTTCATGCTAGGAAACAGTTTGACAGTGATCATAAATTCAATAAAGTTCCTCCCCCACCAGACAGCTTTATCTACCAAAAGCTGTTTGACATGATCCAGGTATCAACCAAATTCCTACAGGTCCCTAGTAAAAATCCAAAGCCCAACATTGCCCTCTTTTGGACAACTCAGAAATATGTTTGCTGTTACTTCTGCTAACACTGAACTGCTTTTTCTGACTGAAAAATAACTTTCTCCTCAAGATTTTCATTTCTCAGGAAATCCTTCTCAGGACATTATTGGAAGATATGGCCGACCCTGTGATGGACAATTATGGTTTGAAATGTTTCATGAATCATTAATTTGAATGTATTGCATGTTTGAAAATATGTTTTAACGGATTTCTGAAAATAAATGCTCAATGGAGTAATAATGAAAATTACAGAGATCCCTGGCTACTTCGCGCTTCACCTTTCGAGCCCTCAGTGCATCGCGGATTTTTCAAAAATATTCATCAAAAATTCAAAATTGAGAAATAATGGGCGGGCGCTAGCAGAAGGCAGGGACACTACATTAGACCATCAGGTATCAACACGGAGAGCCGCACAACTCAAAAATCCACCTCTCTGTTCGCTGTTCTCGTGTTGGCTCGGCTCAGAAATCTCGCAAGCTGATTGGCCGAGATGTTTCACCCCGCAAGCTGATTGGCCGAGATGTTTCACCCACCTTCTCTCCCTGCCGAACGCCCATGCAGCGAAGGAAGACCGCATTCATTGCTCTTTATCGCTCGTGTTGCTTAGTCTCGCCGCGTGGAACTTTTTGCTGTTCTCTTGTGCCATTTTGTGTGAAATAGTCTTCCCGTCGAGCCACTACGCCGCCTCCTGCAGCTTCTCCAGCTCTATCGAAAGCTGCCCTCGACGATGCTGCGCCTCTAGCACTTCACGATGAGGCGTCACCTGAGGAGCAGTAAAGCTCTCATTAACCTGTGCAGTAAATCATCTTCATCTTGAGTTACGTATCTTGTTATAAGAATAAAAGAGTTCTAAAAACATATTTATGTACACTTTATTTACATCTACGTATGTATGTAGACTTACACACACACACACACGTATCATATGAGAGAGAGAGTGAGAGAATGAACGTACGTATTATTTATGGGTGACGTCATTAGGGGTGACGCTACTTCGCGGTTTTTCACTTTTCGCGGTCGGTTCTGGAACCCATTAACCGCGATAAGTGAGGGATCACTGTAATCATGAATCACTGACGTTAGCTTAGTTTATATATATATATATATATATATATGCATATGTACACTGCGTTCCAAATTATTATGCAAATACAATTTTAGTGTCATAAACATTCAGTTTTCAGTTTTTCAATTAAACTCATGGATGGTATTGTGTCTCAGGGCTCTTTGGATCACTGATATCAGTCTCAGGCACCTGTCATAATTAGATTGCAAGATGAGCCCAATTAAAGGAAAACTACTAAAGAAGGATGTTCCACATTATTAAGCATGGAACAGGTTTCAAGCAATATGGGAAAGGAAAAGGATCTCTCCGCTGCTGAAAAGTGTCAAGTAGTGCAATGCCTTGGACAAGGTATGAAAACATTAAATAGTTCATGAAAACTTAAGTGTGACCATCATACTGTGAAGAAATTTGTGGCTTATTCAGAGCACAGATGGGTTCGTGCAGATAAATGCATAATGAGGAAGGTTTCTGCCTGACAAATTCATCACATTACGAGAGCAGCTGCTAAAATGCCATTACAAAGCAGCAAACAGGTATTTGAAGCTGCTGGTGCCTCTGGAGTCCCACGAACCTCAAGGTGTAGGATCCTCGAGAGGCTTAAAGTTGTACATAAACCTACTATTCAGCTACCCCTATTCAATGGTCACACGCAGAAATGGTTGCAGTGGGCCCAGAAATACATGAAGACTAATTTTCAAACAGCCTTGTTTACTGATGAGTGCCGTGCAACCCTGGATGATCCAGATGGATGGAGTAGTGGATGGTTGGTGGATGGCCACCATGTCCCAACAAGGCTGCAATGTCAGCAAGGAGATGGCGGAGTAATTATTTTGGGCTGGAATCATGGGGAGAGATCTGGTAGGCTCCTTTAGGGTCCCTGAAGGTGTGAAAATGACCTCAGCAAAGTATATAAAGTTTCTTACTGACCACTTTCTTCCATGGTACAAAAAGGAGAACCGTGCCTTCCGTAGCAAAATCATCTTCATGCATGACATTGCATCATCTCATGCTGCAAAGAATACCTCTGTGACACTGGCTGCTATGGCATGAAAAGGAGAGAAACTCATGGTGGGGTCCCCATCCTCCCCTGACCTCAACCCAATTGAGAACCTTTGGAGCATCCTCAAGAAAAAGATCTGTGAGGGTGGGAGGCAGGTCACATCAAAACAGCAGCTGTGGGAGGCTATGCTGACATCTCGCAAAGAAATTAAAGCAGAGACTCTCCAAAAACTCACAAGTTCAATGGATGCAAGAATTGTGAAGGTTAAATCAAAGAAGGGGTCTATGTTAACATGTAACTTAATATGTTTTTGATTGAAATAGCTTTTGATTTCAGTAAATATGGCCTCCTAAAATGTTTTGAAACTCTGTTGTGCATAATAATTTGGAACAGTGCATTTTGAGCTTTTTTTTATTTTTGCAAAAAAACTAGTTATAATTGGGAGATTTGTTCAATGAAATTTGAATTATGCTCTAGCGGTTAATGACTTGAAAATTATACTGACTGTCATTTGCATTGACTATTTAGGATAATGAGAGACAAATATCATTTGCATAATAATTTCGAACGCGGTGTAATATGAATTTTCAAGTTAATGTGTTTTTTTTTCTCCTGGAAGTTTACACAAGCCATCTGACTGGTATCAGCCAATCACCAACCAGTCTTGGTTGGGTGACGCCCCCTTTCATTCTGTTGGTCAGTTGCAAACAAAGCAAATCTCCCCGATTAGACCAAAATCCATTTGAATCTCCCGCCGTAGACGATAACTGGTTCTTCTTACTGCCAGTCAAGTGTTTTAACCAAGAAATACGTAGCTCTCATTTAAAAGTGGGAAACTCCCTCATCTCTCAGTTTTGTGTTTCCGTTTGAATTCTGTTCTCTGCTGTGTGCGTCTAAGCTGTTATCTGAGGAGAGATCGTCCTGTGTTTTTGCTGAGCTCAACCCTTCTCTCTTGCATGGAGTAACACTCCGTTTTTTCTCTCCACAGACACTTTGGTTTGACTGAATCAGAAACAAATATCATTTGCATAACAATTTGGAACATGGTGTGCAGGACTGTAAAAACCATTTTAAAGTGAGTTAATGAAACACATCACACCGTGATGTTTTTTATGTTACTGACATTAGTATTAAGACTTTTTAAAAAAATCAGCTGATCTTTAGAGAAAACAATTTTGCATGTTAAATTAGCAGCCGCCAGTAAAGAAAAAAAAAATCAGACAGAAAAAAAAATGGACATTGGGGGGAAAAAAAGTCACGTAACATAAGCTGTTATTTGTTTTTAATGCTGTGTGTGTTTTTAATGCTGTTTAATTTTCTGTAAAGCACTTTGGTCACCTGCGGATTGTTTTAAAGGGCTATATAAATAAAGTACATTACATTACTTTATATTACATTAAGAATCAAGTATTGCAGTTGTAGGAGTTAGTAGTGTTTTAATATTGAAATTGCTACATAATTTAAGCACAAAACTTACTTTTAATTATTTTTTCCTTCACTCAGCTGTCTGCTGTGGTCTACCCATAGACTGTATGGGTCCGCCATGTTTTAGAGGAGAGGAATATCGGACTTGAAGTTTTTACCGATAAACTTAAAACTACAGGAAGAAAATATCTTGTCGTTCCTCTGTAAAACAAAACAGCGAAAGTAGTCTGAAAACAATCAATGTGATGAATAAATGGTGTAGTTGCTGAATATATGTTTGGTTTTCAGTAACAACCGCTATTTTAAAAGTTCAGCAGGAGATTGACTGTGACAGGAAGTGGTCAGTTGGCTGTAAAAAAAAAAAAAGTTGCACTGCCACCTCTAGTAGCTTGGCATACTGTAGTTATTACAAAACCTTTTTTCGTGGCTCCATTGTTTGATGGCAGTGGCGAGTTAAATTTGTGTTTATTTTGAAAATAAAGCCTTATCTCGGAATTCTGGCTAATTAAAAGTCGAGAAAATATGGCAATACGATGATACAAGCCTTTAGTTGCACTTAATTTTGACTGGACGAGCTGAAAAGCTGGTAACAGACAGACAGACAGATGACACTTTATTGTCATTGTACAATTGTACTGTACAACTGGACAATGACAATAAAGCCTATTCCATTCTATTCTATTCTATTCTAGATACACACACAACCACACATCCACACACATAGACACACTGAGTGATTATTGTATACCTCTGTTACACCAAGGCATAATGACTACTGCAGTCTCAAAATTATTCAACCCTCAGATTAAGGCTGGACATTGAAATGATAACAATAATTATCACAAAATAACTTTTGCTCAATAGAGACATAATACATTTTCGATAGAACGTCGATAGAAGTTGTTCATTCTGTGTTTTGACAGACAGCACGAAAAGCCAATGAAAATGAGAATACACTGCATCAAACCAATCATGTGGGTGGAAGTCACATTGGAGTGACGCATACAATAGCGTGCATAGGCGCATAGGTCCAATAGCCAAGGCTTAGCACGCCTGCTAATGTTTGGGCTAGCACAGCCATGTTGAAGTTGGAATGTGGTTAAAAAGAAAATGGCAGAAAACAATGAAAAGTCCAGTGACAGTGTTACCAAAGAAGACACCGAAACAGACGCCACCCAATGCTCAAGAGATGAGGAATTTTTTGAAAAGAAGGGTCAGAGGAATTCAGTAGTGCGGACAGAATATTGGATTTAAAGTAATTGACCCTCGTTATCAGCTCCCTGGCCATAAATATTTCTCCCAGACGGCCCTTTCCCTGCTTTACATGGAATGTAGAGAAACAATTGAAAAGGAGCTGCAAAGTCTGTCATACTTCACTACTGTGTCAGATTTGTGGTCAAGTCGTACATCTGAACCATGTATTAGCCTCACTTCCCACTTCATTGATCAAGATTGGAATTTGAAAAGCAAATGTCTTCAAACTTTCCTCAAGACCATATAGATGAAGTTATTGCTTTAGGACTGACTGAAGCATTTAAGCTTGACAGAAATAGTAATTTGATTCATATCGCAATATATATATCGATATTGATCAATATGAAAATTTTTTTTATTGTGACTGGAATTTTTTCATATCACCCAGCCCTACCCAGAATAGAATTCCTCAAAAGAGCACACATTTACAAGATGTGGTCTCAAGCATACCTGATGCAACCAATCAGTGGCTTTATTAGTTGCATCAGGTGTGCTTGAAACAGAACACCTCAAACGCCTGGACTGTCGACAATGACATTTGATTGCATGTTAGAAATATGGCTAAGTCAAGAGGATTGTCCTAAAGTTCAGATAAGAGATCATCCCCTGCACAGACAAGGAAAAGGATACAAAAAGATAGCAAAGGCACTGAATTTCCTAGAGGTATAGATGGAAGCATAGTTTGCAAGTTTAAAGTTAAAGGAACAGTGGCTACACTACCTGGACGAGGCGGAAAGAGGAAGCAATCAACGGCTGCCACCAGAGTACTGAGGAGGCAGGTGGTCAAAAATCCTTGACTGACTGCGAAAGACATGCAGCAAGACGTGTTGGCAGCAGGTACTGAGGTTTCACTTTCCACGGTAAGATGCATATTAAACGGTGAAGTGCTCCATGCCCGAAAAATTTCCAAACAAACTGGAAATTTTTGCACCTATGGATCAGCAGTATGTCTGGAGGAGGAAGAATGAAGCATATGCTGAAAAGAACACCCTGCCTACACCAAAGCATGGTAGTGGCTCAGTGATGCTCTGGGACTGATTCGCTTCCTCTGGCACTGGAAACCTGCAACGTGTGGAGGGCAAGATGGATTCAATCAAGTATCAAGAAATCTTGGGAGAAAATGTCATGCCGTCTGTGAGAAAGCTGAAGTTTGGGCATCACTGGACCTTACAACAGGACAATGATCCTAAGCATACCTCAAAGTCCACCAAGGCTTGGTTTCAGAAGAAGCCCTTGACGATACCATGAACTCCATTAAAAATCTTTGATGGGATTTGAAAAAGTAAGTTGCTGGACGCAAACCTGAGAATATTAGTGAACTGTAGGCCTTTGCTTGAGAGGAATGGGCTAAAATTCCTCAGGAACGCTGCCAAAAGGTGATGTCTTGCTATGCACCATGCTGCAGCAGGTCATAACAGCAAAAGGGTGGGCTACTCAATATTAAAGACACTTGTCATGAAGGGGTTGAAGAATTTTGAGACTGCAGTAGTCATTAAAAGTGGAATTTTGTGTTGAATTTGGAGAAACCACATGTAATATTAGTTGTGTTCAGCTATTTAAATTGTTCTTGCTTGAATTGTTTATTGCAAAGAGCGACTAGTTTGTACATTTTGCTCATAAACCTAATTTGCATCGGGGGTTGAATGATTTTGACTGCAACTGTACATCATAGCAGGTTCTGCTACGTCTTGTAAATCTTCACTTTCACTCTAGCTGCTATCCTTCTGTCACAAATCACCCCTGACACTCGTCTCCAACCACTCCAACGTACCTGCACTCTCTTCTTCACCTATCTTGTGCATTTCCCATTGCACTGGATGGCTGACCCAGGAATTTAAACTCATCTACCTTCATTACCTCTACTCCTTGCATCTTCACTGTTACACCTGCCTCCCTCTCATTCACACACATGTTCTGTCTTGCTGTTACTTTGCTTTTAAAGACCGAACCAAATGTGCTACATAGAACTTGGTTATGATCCACCAGTGCAAATTGGAAATACTTGTAACTTCCCCTCTCCCCCTTAAGATTTTGATCAGGAGTGTATTTCAGAACGTTTTAAATGCTGGGGGTGCTGCATTTGATTTTTTTTTTTTCTTGAGAGCATTTAATTATTTAGAATCAAAGCTCGACTTTGGGAGCAGGGGATACTTTTTCCTTGGGCATCATTGTTGCTGTGATGTTGTTGTTGCTCGTCTGTCGTTCTCGACGATGACCAAGGACATCACAGCAAAGAGGACTGGGTGTGGTGTGTCTGGCTGTGGCTGATCAGTCTGATGCGGGCACGGAAGACTCTGCCACTGGTCAGGCACAGGTGGTCTGCGCGGGCAGAAGATACAGGGGTGGCTCTGGACTTGCAAAGCTCACGTTTTCTCTGGGTCTTGGCAATCCTGTTCAGTTGAAAGGAGGCAGAACCTTTGCTGTTATGGCTACATCAGTCTGGTTGGTCTAGCGCTAGGGTCTCCCAGGTGTCAGGACTGATGACAAAGCCCTTCAGGGAGGCCTTAAGAGTGTCTTTGTAGCACTTCTTCTGACCACCTTGTGAGTGCTTGCCCTCTGCTAGTTCACCGTAGAACAGTCTCTTTGGTAGGCATGAGTCAGGCATATGAACAAGGTGGTCAGCCCACCTAATCTGGACTCTCTTGAGCAGGGTGTGGATGCTAGGCAGCTCAGCTTGGGAGACGGCCTCTGTGCTTTCTGAGGTAGATCAGGTGGAAGTGGTTTAGCTTTCTGACATGGCGCTCGTAGACTGTCCAGGTCTCACAGGTGTACAGTAGGGAAGGCAGGACAACTCCCTTGTACACTTTCAGTTTTGTGGTCAGCCTGATGCCTCCCTTTTCCCACACTGTTGCATGTAGCCGTCCGAATGCTGAGCTTGCCTTGCCAATGAGCAAATCAACCTCGTTGTCAATGTTGAGAGACCTGGAGAGTGTGCTGCTAAGGTACGTGAACTTGTCGACAGCCTTGAGGGTCTCCCTTGAGGGTCTCCCTGTTGACAGTGATGGCTGATTCCACGTAAGTCCTCTGTGGTGCGGGTTGGTGCAGGACCTCGGGTTTCTTCGTACTGATTGTGAGCCCAAAGTTGTTGCAAGCAGTGTAGAAGCAGTTCATGCTCTGCTGCATCTGGGCCTCTGTAGCAGCGTTGACTGTGCAGTTGTCTGCAAACAGGAAGTCACGCACTGAGTCCCCTTCCACCTTGGTTTTGGCTTGGAGCCTCCGCAGGTTAAAGAGCCTGCCGTCCATCCTGTGCCTGATCCTGATGGTGCTTTCTTCATCGTCGCAGAAGGCATCAGACAGCATGGCTGTGAACATCATGCTGAAAAGTGTGGGCATGAGCACACAGCCCTGTTTGACCCCGTTGGAAACTGGAAAAGCTTCAGAGGAGTCTCCATCATCCAGTACTCAAGCAAGCATGCCATCGTAGAACTGGTGCACCATGCTGATGAATTTGTCTGGGCAGCCGAACTTCGCCATGATCTTCCACAGCCCCTCACGACTGATGGTATTAAAAGTCTTGGTCAGATCTACAAATGTTGTGTAGAGGTCCCTGTTCTACTCTTGACAGTTCTCCTGAAGTTGGCGTGGGGCGAAGATCATGTCAGCAGTTCCACGATCCTCTCTGAAGCCACATTGGCTCTCCAGCAGGTGACTGCCTTCCATGTGCTGAATGAGGTGGTTGAGAAGGACACTTGTGAGGATCTTGCTGGTGATGGCGAGGAGAGAGATCCCACAGTGGTTGTCGCAGGACTGCCTGTTTCCTTTTCTCTTGTAGAGATGGATAATGGAGGAATCCTTGAGCTCCTGGGGGATAACTTCCTGCTGCTACATGGTCTGAAAGAGCTTGGTGAATTTCTGTATTAGAACAGGTCCTCCAGACTTCAGCTGGGATGGAGTCAGAGCCTGGTGCTTTGCCATTCGAAAGGAGTTTGATCGCTTTTTGGACTTCTGATTCCGTTGGAGGTTCTGCCAGAGACGTGTTCACTTCTACTTGGGGCATGGGAATGATGGCTTCTGCACTGATGGATGAAAGTCTGTTCAAGACGCTGCTGAAATGTTCTGCCCATCTTTCCAGGATTGCATTCTTGTCAATGATGAGAGTGGACCCATCAGCACTGAGCAGTGGTGATGTTCCAGAAGACTGACACCCATAGATGGTCTTAAGGGCATCGTAGAAGTGTTTGGAGTTGTTGCTGTCAGCGTAGTGCTGTATTTCATATGCTCTTTTGCTGAGCCAGAAGTCCTACATCTCTCTGAGCTTTGCCTGCATCTTTCCTTTGATGGAGTTGAAGGTTGCCTTCTTAGAGGCAGATCTGCTGTCTTGCTGGTATGCTCTGTAGGCTTCATGCTTCTCATCAAGCAGCTTTTGGATGTTCTCATCGTTTTCATCGAACCAGTCTTGGTGTTTGTGCATGTTCTGGCCTGGCCCAGATGAGTGAGTGAGGTATCGTACACCATGTCTCTGAAAGCTGCCCAGTCTTCTTCTGCTCTGTACACCCCGAGGTCGAGCTGACTGGCTGTCCAGGTCCTCACTGAGGTTCTGTCGCACAAAGTGCTGTTCCAGCTTGCTGACACCGAATCGCTTGTTTGCCTTTTTCTCCTGTGGACGTCGTTTGGGCTGGATATGCATGTTGAGCTTTGAGAGAAATGAGTCTATGATCCATCCAGGAGTCTGTGCCACACATCGCCTTCGTCACTCTAACGTTCTACCTGTTTCTCCTTCTCACAATGATGTAATCAATCAGATGCCACTGCTTGCTGCGTGGATGCATCCAGGAGGTCTTGTTGCAATTAGGCAAGTGATAGACGCATGTCTTCAACAGGAGAAGACCGTTGCTGTTGCACTTTCCAACTCCATTTCTCCCAAGGACTCCCTCCCATGTCTGGTAGTCTGTACCAACTCTGGCGTTAAAGTCTCCAAGAACAATGAGTTTGTCCTCCTTCGGTACACCTTCAATGAGAGTCTTTAAGTCCTCATAAAACTTGTCTTTGATCTCATCTGGGTTCATCATGGTGGGGACATATGCACTGATGAATGTGGCATGGCGTTTTCCTCGGAGGGGGAGCCACAGGGTCATGAGGTGGTCATTGGTTCCTTTGGGGAGGCTGGTAAGCTTGTTGATCAGATTGGATCTGATCGCGAAACTCACTCCTGCTTCACGGCGTTCTTCATTGCCTTGGCTGCTCCAGAAAATGGTGTAGCAGGCTTTGACTTCTGTCAGCTGACCTTTGTCTGCAAACCTGGTCTCACTCAGAGCTGCGATGTGGATGTTGTACCTGCTGAGTTCTCTTGCAACAAGTGCTGTCCGTCTCTCAGGCCTGTCTGCTTTGGAGCTGTCCATGAGCGTTTGCACATTCCAAATGCCAATGGTGAGTGATGTCACCTTAGTTGAATTTTTCTGAGAATTTCAACCGGTAGGGTGGGATCCCCACCAGCCATGGCTGGCTGGCCAGGGTGTAGTGAATCAGGCTATGTTTAGGGCACCTTTTCTAGCCCCTTCCTCAGGCCATGGAGCTGAGCAGAGCGAATCCTATAGAGGGCTGCTCAGACACTCAGGAGGCTGCTGAACTCCACTGCTGCTTCAGTCCAGTAGAGAGCAACCCCCTATGCCCTGGGCCACCTGTGTGTGGGATTGTGGCTACAGCTTCCAGTGAATCCGCACCTGCTGCTTCGTCACTTGCCCATCGCCACAGGACTTGGAGGGAGAGGGGAAGAATTAGAAGGAAATTGTGTGTGTGTGTGTGGGGGGGGGGGGGGCGGTGATGTCTTGACTTGCACGTGAATTTGATTTAAGTGAGGGAGAGTTGACAGGGTTGTCAGCCTCACTCTCTCATCCCAGCCTATCTGGATCTAGTGGCAAGACATAGTCAAGATGGTTGGAGAGAGGTTAGGATGCAGTGGATGGCAAAGCACTGTCCTACGTGTCTCACTGTGCCCTAGTTGTGCTCCACAATGCTTTGCTGGGTCTGCCTTCCTGCCTGTTGAGCCAACCTGGTGGTTTCCTTCGTGCAGTCCGCCAGGTCCAGTCTACACATGCATAGGTAGAGAAGCCCTACCTCACTGAGGGTTTCAAACCCATCGGCTACCCTCATCTGGTTTTGCCCGCCAGTTGAAGTGGTTTACCGGGGTGTGGCCACTGTTACATGCAAACAGCTATTTGGAGCCACAGGTGAGAGTTGAGTGCGAAATGGGAACCAAAGTACCGACCACCCAGAGGTGCGACTGTTGCTCCGTCAGAGGTACTATCCCTCCCCTGACACTCCATACACAGACCAACCATCAGAAGGGTGGTTTTCTTTCAAAATACAGTCATGTGAAAAAATTAGGACACTATGAAAGTCTGTGTTTTTTTAAACATATTTGGACATATTGATATTTAATATCAATGGTAACAATACTGGGGGATTCAAGTAATATAACTAAACAATTAAAACTGAAGAAAAAAGACTTTTTAAAATTTTCTGCAAAATGTAATTCTAAAAACATGCAATTTCTGGTGAGGAATAAATTAGGACAACCCCACATTTATTCCCACTTAAAATGGCTAAAATCACACACAGGTGTATCACATCAGGTGCACATGATTAGAACATCGTTACTCAGCATTTTGAAGGAGGCTTTTCCTATTTAAACCTCAGACATTTAGTTTGGTGTGCTCCTGATTGTTGAAGTGAGAGTGAATACCATGGTGAGATCAAAAGAGCTGTCTGAGGCCTTCACAAAGAAGATTGTAGCAGCTTATGAGTTTGGTAAGGGATTTAAAAAGATATCATAAGAATTTGAAATCAGCCATTCCACTGTCTGGAAAACAGTCTACAAGTGGAGGATATTCAAAACAACTGCCAACATGCCCAGGTCTGGCCGTCCAAGCAAGTTCACCCCGAGAACAGACCGCAAAATGCTAAAAGAAGTCTCCAAAAACCCTAAAATGTCATCACAGGACCTACAGCAGGCTCTTGCTACTGTTGATGTGAAAGTGCATCCCTCTTCAATCAGAAAGAGACTGCATAAGTTTAACTTGTATGGAAGGCAAGCAAGGAGGAAGCCTTTGCTCTCTAAGAGGAACAAGAAGGCCAGGCTGAAGTTTGCCAGAGAGAACACAGACAAAGACCAGGACTTCTGGAATAATGTTCTTTGGACAGATGAGTCTAAAATTGAATTATTTGGACACCAGAACAGAGGACGTGTTTGGTGTAGACCAAATACAGCATTCCAGGAAAAGAACCTCATACCAACTATGAAGCATGGAGGTGGAAGTGTCATGGTTTGGGGATGCTTTGCTGCAGCAGGACCTGGCCAGCTCATCATCATAGAATCCACCATGAATTCTACCGTGTATCAGAGGGCGCTTGAGGACAACGTGAGACCTTCTGTAAAAAAATTAAAGCTGAAGCAGAACTGGATCCTGCAACATGACAATTTCCCAAAACATACAGTAAATCCTCAAAGAAGTGACTAAAAAGTAAGAAATGGAGAGTCCTGGAATGACCGAGTCAAAGTCCAGAGCTTCATCCCACTGAGATGCTGTGGGATGACTTGAAACAGGCTGTACATACAAGAAACCCCTCAAACATCTCTCAGCTGAAAGAATTCTGTGTTGAGGAGTGCGGCAAACTTTCCTCAGACCCATGTTAGAGATAGGAAACCAGCATCCAGCATCACATGTCAAGTCCTGTCCTGGAATCTGTAGGGGAAGAGAAAGAGAGGCTGGCCTCGAAACAGCTGGAGACGATACACTGAAGTAGAGGTGAAACAGCAGGGAACCAACTGGAGGGGAGTAGAGAGAGCAGCCCAGTACCGAGTGCAATGGCGAGGGGTCGTCAATGGCCTATGTTCCATGGCAAGCTATGGGCTTAAGTAAGTAAGTAAGTAAGTAGTGTATGTCAGAGACTGGTAGATGGCTACAAGAAGCGTCTCGCTCAAGTTATTTCAGCCAAAGGGGCTAACACTAGCTATTAGGTGGTAGGGTGACAACTTTTTTCTCAGCCAGAATACACATTTTTGTTGATATCTTTTGTTTAATGAGTAAAACAAGGTTAATTTTTGTTATTTATCTGCAATTAAATCACATTCTTTTCCAGAGATAAATAAAAACAAGATTAGACATCAATATGTGAACATTTCTTAATAAAGAATTAAATATTTAATAGGGTGCCCTATTTTTTTTTTATTTTTTTTTTTTACAGGCTGTATATTTGAAAGGAAACTGAAACAAAAAGCCAAGTTCAGCAAAAATCTACAAAGTTTTGTTGACTCTTTCAGGAATCTTGGCCTTCTTCTGTATGTTACACAGTAAATTTGCTTTTTTACTAGGAAAAAAGTTCATTCATTCATTCATCTTCTTCCGCTTAATCCTTTTCAGGTTGTGGGGGGGCTGGAGCCTATCCCAGCATCTTTGGGCGAGAGGCAGGGTTTCTAACTGTTAATATTTGATTATGATGACCACTATCAAAAGTTATGTAAGATAGATAATCAATACAAACATCATGTTTTTAAATAACAAAAATTGGATGAAAATCAAGTTATAGTTAAAGGCAATCAAGGTAACTTTTCCTGGTCCAGCACCACTAGCTGCCTGGAGTAGTACCAAAGTGTGTGCATGTGTTTTTCCCGATGCAGAGTAAAAATGATCTGTGTGCAGCTACTGTTGCTCTGAAACTGAATTGTTAACATGGATATTAAGTTTTCTTTCCTTCTTATTTGTGTTACAATTGATGTAATAGCTCCTGCTTTTGTCACGATCACCCCTCCGGGGCTTGAAAGAGAACTTAATCGGTGGGTGATGTTTGAACATGATTTATTAACTGGAAACAAAGCAGCACGAGGGCTGAAAACAAGGTAAGCCATAACAGCAGACACAACTATAAATAAGGATAACAAACGGAGTGATGTGACCAGTAATGACGAGGACGCCGTACTGAGGGTAGGGTGTCAGGTGTATTAATAAGACAGGGAATGATTAACACAATAAGGTACAGCCGTGAATAATTAACCACATGAGAACCAACAAACAGAGGAGAGGAAATGACTAATGGTGCTATCTAAATAAGAGTCAATAAACAGGACAGGATAATGACAATAATAATAATAATAATAAGTCCAAGGGGAAACAAAGCGTGGACAGGGTCTGTGGCAATAAGTCACAGACTTGAGTGACAAAGTTCACTCAGTAAGTCTGAATTCCTATTCTGTCATCATGCAACTGTAGAACACATTTCACAAATATGTTTCACCATATTTATTTAAACATATTAAAGATTTTTCTTGTATATAATGCTAAATATATGGAACACATTTAACATTGTAATTGTGTGAAAATAAATAATGCCACAGTCAAAAAAAAATGTCAGCATGTAAATGTTGAAGAGGGGATGAAGTTATCTAGACATGTGATGCCATTTTCAGGATCAGTAATGAATATGGCCAAGCTGTCTTATGTGTGTATAGCAGATGTTTGGATTGTGATTGAGGTGAAAAGGTATAAACGAGACTGGAAGAGAATGAGACACAACTGCTGTTAAAATGGAAAAGTTGGTGAGTGCACCTTCATGGAAACATGAGGCCCATGTCAGGCTGGGCGAGATCACCACTAACATATGCATGACAGCAGCCATGCTGAGATGTTTACTGATTTCCACCCAATTTTAAAAATTCCATTTTATTTGTAGTCATTGATTTTGTGTGAGGATGGCAATAGCTGGCCATCAGAGCTCCAGGAATAAAATGCTGGCACTGACCTGTGCATAGATAATTCACCATGAAAGACAATCAATAAATAACAAACACTCCCTAATCAGCCAAGGAGCTGACAGAATGACATTCCATTATCCCCATCTGGCCCAGTGCAGTCGGAGCAGGCAAATCTCAGAGGGCCAAGCTTCCCCAACACACACTTTCTAACCAATGCCTGTTCAGTCCCTGAAGTAAAATCACACACAAAAAGGCAAATAAAGGGTCTGCATTATGCTACATTCCTAATTAAAGAGATTTTAAAAAGCAATGTCTTCAACAAATCAAGAATTTGTTTTTGTTTTTTAAAAAAGTTAATAGTTTTAAAAGTTGCATATGTACATTAACAGTCATTGAAAATACATATGAAAACATGGAGTAAACTATTAAAGTGTTTAGACAAGACAAAGGTCAAAAAGTCATAACAGAAAGGTAGCTCATTTACAACATTTTAAAAACAAATTTAAGGAAAAAATATCAGCAGAAAGACCTAAGACGGAAATTTACTGGGGCAAAATTATACAGATGCAAGAAAAAAAAGATGAGTTTATGACTCAAAAGTCACAAATTCAAGAAAAATAAATAAATCCATGAGCAAAAAAAACCCCACAAAAATGTTCATGAAATTTCACAATATAGTCAGAAAATCTATGTTTAAAAAATGTCATGAACCTCCTCGTGCGCTTTTACGCAGCGCATGGAGGAGGAGAAGGAAGAATGGATTTACGTGCGGAGTTTCACCACAACACATTTACTAACACAAGTGTTGACAGTTCAAAAATAAAGACTAACAAAAAGGCTGCTGTGTACACAAAATGTCTGACGCAATGAGCAAACAGCGGGCAGACCACTGTGTACCGTGGCCACAGACAAAAAATACAAGCAACACATATGCTCGGGAGAACTAGGAGTCCTTTAAGAGGCTCATCTGGCTGAGGAGGAGAAACTGGGCAACAGCCTAAGTGTAGCAGTTGTACCGTACGGGGAAATGCTACCTGTCAAGCGTAGCAGCACAACTGCACACAGAAACGCTAACAGTTTTTACTCACAAACACAGGAGCAGTCCAAGTCGTCCAAGCCTCCCACGAGCACACACAACCCTTCCGAGACATCTGACCGTCATATGGCAATTAACGACCGTATGATTGTGCACAATGGTCGAGCAGTGTTTGACTGGCAAGGAACGCCTAAGTACAAACACTGCTGGCACCACAAATTTGGCACACCTGAGCGAGACGCGGGAAAGACAATTACCGGGGAATCAGCTGGCTGTCAAAGAGAGAGGCGGCGTGGTTGGACCGGCGAATGTTAGACAACGCCCACATGAAAGTGGGTCAAAGATGCTGCCTAACAACAGCCAGCCACAGCAGCGACTACAGGCATGGGAAAGAAAAAGAACACAGACATAAAAACAACAAGAACTCAAAAGATAACAATACATAATCAGCCCAATGCCTGAGCCACAGAGAATGGTCAGAACTGAGCCTACAGGAAAACCCCGGCTAGGTTCATGACAGAGCCCCCCTTCTAGGGGTGGAATCTAGACACCCACGGTAACATCACAAGTAAGGAAACCCCACCCCCACCACCACCACCAACCCCAACAGCAACAACAACACGAACCCGGGTGGGAGGTAGGGGGAACAGGAAAGGAGGGAACACAATACCCTGCCCAGGGCCCACAATTACCCCCCCCCCCCCCAAGTCCAAAGATGTGGAGGCTCGGGAGGCCGCCCAGAGTCCCAGGTCCAGCAGGCAGTCCGATGAACAGAGTCCGGTGGCCTGCCGGAAAACACAGGCCATCTGGCCCAGATACTCAGTCCCTCCGGCGGTCCGCCAGCGCTGTTCAGCCACCAGGGCCGGCGGGATGATGCAGGAGGTGGCCTGCCCACTGGGAGGCTCTCTGGTGGGTGACCGGACCAAAGGGAGGGAACCCCCACGGTGTCGAACAGGGAGGAGAAGGGTCCACGGTGCCCTCAGGCTGGCCCGCAGCACCCTCGGTGGTCCCGGCTTGGGACACAGCTGCACCCATGGTGGACCCCGACCGGGCCAACACTGCACCCATGGTGGCTCCCGGCTGGAGCTCTGCAGCACCCACGGTGGCTCCCAATTGGAGCTCTGCAGCACCTGTGGTGGACTCCAGCTGGAGCTCAGCAGCACCTGAGGTGGGCCCCAACTGAGCCAATGCTGCACCCATGGTGAGCAGGCCAACCCGCTGGAGCACCAAGCTAAGGAGGTGATCGATGGGGGGAGCCCTGACGACCCTGGCAGGAGTAGCTGGAACAGCGGCATCCTCTGCTGGTCAGACCGGACCCACAACGACCTCTGGCGATGGTGCACCCTCTCCGGCGACTCTAGACGAAGGCTCAGAGATAGCAGGAGAAGAAAGGTGGTTAGGGTCGCTGGCAGCGGCAGAGCCCAGCGAAGTGAGTTCAGATGCAGCTGAGGGCTGCACCTGACTCCCATCACCTAGAGCCAAGCAAGATCTCTCCAATACTGACATGATAAATATAAGAGAAAGAACTTGCCTGAGCTGGAGCTCCACCGCCGTCCAGGACTCCGTCGAATTTGATGATGACATCCCAGGTCCAGCCTTGAGGAGGTCCATCTGTGGCTCCCACTCCACTGTAGAAGCCTCCACAGCAGGCGAGATGGTCATAACAATCCTCATGTCCTCAGGTGAAGTAACCACCGCTGGAGATAGATCCAGCGAGGGGACTGAGGGCTGGCTCCGTGCAGGCTCTGGAGCAGGATCCTCCAGGGCCTCAGGCTCCTCCATTGTCCGGTGGCTAAGTTCAGGGGCCGGCGGACACTCAGGAAAAATTGGAGGAGACACAGAGAGGGGAAGAACAGAATTCATATTTGCAGCTGGAGGAGGGACCCAGCAGATTGCCGAAACTGGGCCTCTCCCTCGGGAGACAGGCAAGATTCAGTGTCATTAGATGGTATAAAATGAAAAAAAATACTTACCTGTCATCCCGGTCTTTGATGTTCCCAGCTGCAGGCAGCAGACAGTCATCCCTCTCCGTGTCAGCGGTGACATGGGCCCCTTTGAAGGCTTGTGGAGGAGTCGTCTCCACAACGACGGAGGTGGGCATTTCTGGGTTGACCTCAGCGGACTTCATGGCATCTGGAGGGAAGGGGGCTGCCGGAGACGATGAGGGACTCTCCCGGTGTTTCCTAGCAGGATGACGCCATCTTTGGGATGCTGGAGAGGCACGGCCCAACACTGGCAAAGCGGGAAAGGGAATGGCTGCAGGCAGTGGAGCGCATTCTCGCTTAGGCTCTGTGAGGTACGTCACTCTCCCTAGGTCAGGGAACTCCCGCTGGAGCACGTAGACTGAGGCAATCAAGTCTGCGTACTGAGGGTGATTCCAGAGTCCCGGATGTGCCTCCAGAATACCGTCTGCTATGTCCAGATTGCTCCACTTCGCCTTCGGCACGCGGGCTTTGTGGGCCTCCTCCATGAAGTCCCGAATGAAGAACGCTGCCCATTCCTCCTCCACCGTGGGACTCCCCGCCGATCCTCTGCCTCGGCCGATACGGGAACGGCAGGTCAAGGGCATCATGAGCAACACAGGTGGGTCAGGAAAAAATGTTCAGAAAGAGTAAAAAAAAGGTAATGCATGGGTGAACCCGCTAAATCTTGGCTGGCTGGACCATTTTGTCATGAACCTCCTCGTCCGCTTTTATGCAGCGCACGGAGAAGGAGAAGGAAGGATAGATTTACGCGCGGAGTTTCACCACAACACATTTATGAACACAAGAGTTGACAGTTCAAAAATAAAGACTAACAAAAAGGCTGCTGTGTACACAAAATGGCTGACGCAATGAGCGAACAGCGGGCAGACCACTGTGTACCGTGGCCACAGACAAAAAATACAAGCAACACATACTGTACGCTCGGGAGAACTAGGAGTCCTTTAAGAGGCTGATCTGGCTGAGGAGGAGAAACTGGCAACAGCCTAAGCATAACAGTTGTACCGCATGGGGAAACGCTACCAGTCAAGCGTAGCAGCACAACTGTACACAGAAATACTAACAGTTTTTACTCACAAACACAGGAGCAGTCCAAGTCGCCCAAGCCTTCCACAAGCGCACACAACCCTTCCGAGACATCTGACTGTCAAACGGCGATTAACGACCGTATGATTGCGCACAATGGTCGAGCAGTGTTTGACTGGCAAGGAACGCCTAACAAACACCTCTGGCCCCACAAATTGGGCATACCTGGGCGAGGTGCGGGAAAGACAATTACCGGGGAATCAGCTGGCTATCAAAGAGAGAGGGGGCGTGGTCGGACCAGCGAATGTTAGACAACGCCCGCATGAAAGTGGGTCAAAGAGGCTGCCTAACAACCACCGGCCAGAGCGGCACCTACAGCCATGGGAAAGAAAAAGAACACAGACATAAAAACAACAAGAACTCAAAAGATAACAATACATAATCAGCCCGATGCCTGGACCACAGAGAACGGTCAGAACCAAGCCTACAGGAAAACCCCGGCTTAGTTCGTGACAAAAAAAATAAAGAGAAAAAATAAAAATGATCACAAGAAAAAAGTAGGTGATTTATGAAAAATCTCCAAATTCACATAAAAAGTTCACATTTTCATATAGAAAATCCTCTAATTCAGGAGGTAAAGTGGCCTGAAATTGTTCACTAGTAAAAGTAGGATATCTTTGTATATTATTACTCAAATATGCACGAGAGCAGCCATGCAAAAATAGCTCAGTAAACATAAGCTATGCACTTGCAAAGGTACTGAAATGTGACTAGTCTGGAGAGTTTGAGGTTTTTCAACTAAATTTATGACAGTTTTATTCTAAATTCACTACCTTTTCCTTGTAAATTTGAAAGATTGTTTTCACTTAAATTGAAAACTTTTCCCCATAATTTGTGTCTAAGTGCTAATTTAGGGCAATTTGTTGTAGATTTGAGACTTTACTCCCATAAATTTGTGAGATTTTTCCTAATAAATTTTAGACATTTTTCTTGCAAATGTATTACTTTCTTGAGTTGTGGATTTTCTTTTAAACTCCCAAACATATGTCTATTTCATAATGCAGGGTTTCCTCTGGTAACCTTTCCGTGTGGCGGGCCGCCACCTTTGAAGTTATGCTGCCACGCCTAGGAAATATAAATTTAAAAGTCTGATGACACTTTTTTGACTTCATCTAATTTTTCAACACATAATACAATATGACGAAATAGGTTGGCCTGTGCAATTCTAAGTCAAACAGGCTTTTTTCATGCGAATACCCGACATTTTCATGAGCACTATATCACCAATTGCGTCAGTGGCTGGAAAACCCCCTGGCCATGTTGTAACATCGTCGACAGAACACAGCGCTTGGCTGCCCATTGTACACACAGGATGGAAGCGGTAGAAAACATTGACGATGGTTCCAGCACATGTAGTCTGGAATTGGTTTGTGTTGTCCAATCTTCAGATGATTATAGTTCCGAAGAATGGGATGACAATGAAGAATCTGGGGGCATCAGACCATATAGGTTTGAGCCGTGCCAAGTGAGCATTGTGCCAAGCGAGTCAGACTCAGAGAGAGACAGTGGAGAGGCACACATGCCCGCTGCAGCAGCAGTGACAAACACATGGCAGAGGAACACCGAGTGTTATGCTTTTGTTAAGATATTGCAACAAACTATTTGTTCATAAATATAATTTGTTTAAACCCGATTTTTCAATAAAATCATAGCAGTGTATTCTCTGTGGCTCAGGCATTGGGTTTATTATGTATTATCTTTATGTATTTATGTATTATGTATTATCTGGTGAATCCTGGGCGTAAATCCATTTATCATGACCCTCCGTGTGCTCTTATGCAGAGCATGGAGAGGGAAGACGAAATAATGAGGATTTACGTGCAGGGTTCACCATAGCACATTTAATACAGAAAGACAGACAATTCCCAAAAAGGTGAAGATGGACAAAAAACACAAGCACACTTACTGATGGCATTTGGGGACTGGCATCACCCAGAGAACGAATAAGAGGAGACGTGTTAGCCACAGGTACGCCACAGAGCCGACATCGCTTCAAGGACGCACGAGAACCACGGCAAACATGGAGTGACATATGTCGTCAGAGTGCTGAAAATAATGGCAGACTAACAGCGCAGATGACAATACTATGGACCAGCAGTGCGTGACTGGCAAATGGCTGCTAAGTACACGCACTGCTGGCGATGGTGTGATGAGAAGCACCTGAACGAGGACTGGGAAAGATGATCAGTGGGATTTTTAATCAGCCGGTAATAATGATAGAGGGGTCGTGGCCGGACCAGCGAGCGTCAGCATGTGATCACAGAAAGTAGGTCAGAGCTGCGCGTAAATCCATTAATCCTTCCCCTCCTCGTGTGCTCCTCCTGCGTAAAAGCGCACGAGGAGCACTTGGGTGAGATTGGGTGAGCTTTACCTTTAGTAAATCTCACCAGTAGTTTTTTAATGCCAAAACAGGGTTTAGGTTAGTAAATCTTCTCCTTAGTGGCATCTATGTCCAGTTTTTTCTTTTTCTCCCTAAGCTTTTCAACTCCTCTTTTTTGTTTTCTTTTGTCCATTTTCATCTGACACTTATCCCATACAACTTCTTCCACAGTAAACTCAGCTCTGAAAGGTGCAGATGCACACAGGAAAGGGAGGTGTATGTGTGTGCATGTGGGGTGGGGTTGCTTTAAAGAGTTTTGACTGGGCAGTCCATTGTCAGTAATGAAAATAAACAAATGAGCTGCTCTCAGTGCTTCAAAGGCCGGTGTACAGTCGGTCTTTGAAGCCCTAGTTATATATTTATGTTGACAGCAGCCTATCAGCCCACAGGTGCATCAGCTCAGCTGGCAAACACCCAGTATGCCAGATTACCAGTCCAACCCTGAACCCAGATCAAGTCCATCTCTGTGCCAATCTGCGCAGAGTTTGTGTGTTCTCATCCTACATGGGTTTCCTTCTACACATCAATGATACGCTCATTCTGATGCCTTACATGACAGTACCACTGCAGTTCTACATGTGACTGACATTGCAATAATAACGTTATTTATAGAGCACGTTTAAATGCATGGGGGAGCTTGGTAGTGCAGTGGTTAGAACTGTGGCAGCACAGGAAGAAGGTTGTGGGTATGATCCCACCCCTGACCATCAGTGTCCCTTCTGTGTGGAGTTTGTATGTTCTGCCTGGGTCTGCGTGGGTTTTCTCGGGGTACTCTGGTTTCCTCCCACGGTCCGAATGCACATTAGATTAATTGGCATCAACTGGGGATTCTAAATTGTCCTCAGGTATGAATGCGAGAGTGAATGGTTGTCTGTCTCTCCGTGAATAGTTGTCTGTCTCTCCGTGTTGGCCCTGTGATGGACTGGCGATCTGTCAAGGGTGTGCCCTGCCTCTCGCCCATCGATGTTGGGATAGGCTCCAGCCCCATCCATCCCCCACCCACCCCCATTCCCCCATGACTCAAAAAGGATTAAGTGGTTGACGATGAATGAATGGATAAATGAATTTAAATGCATGGTAGAGAATACCAAAGTGATGTACGTAAAAGCACATATACAATTACCCCCATGTCAATCGCATTAAAAAATCTTCTTCTTGGTTGTCCATCGATCCAATGATGACCATCCCTCATGTGTTAAGTCCTCTTTTTGCATGCGCACGTAGATGGCTGTTTAGGCCGATCCTCAATCGGCAGACATGGCTGCAGTAGGAGCAAGGAAACTGTCCAGGTAATGACGCCTTTCTTCGTGCCCATGCTTCAGCTAAATCAGCTCGCCTCTTCTCTTCAACGTAGTCTCGTGCCTGGGTAGTGAGGGCGCACCAGCCTGGCCTGTCCATAGCCCGCAGCTCTAATTATTTAGGAAGGGTGCCAGTGTATCTGATGTTGAGCTTCACTCAGTCTTTGAATCTTTTGATTAGTCTGCCTTGGTTCCGCTTCCCAGAGCAGAGTTCCCCGTACATGAGCTGCTTGGGCAGCCTGTGGCCATCCATCCAGATCACATGACCAACCCATCGGAGCTGGGCTTTCAGAATCATGGCCTTGATGCTGGTCATCTCAGCTCTGTCCAGGACCTCAAAATTTGTGACCTGGTCTTGCCAGTGAATGTTCGTGATCATCCGTAAGCTTCTCATGTGGAATTTCTCCATCTGCTTCAGGTGTTTTTTGCACACGGTCTACATCTCACATCCGTAGAGAAGGCTAGTGAGGACAACGGCCCTGTACACTTTGAGCTTCATGGACAGCTGGATGTTGTACTGGTTCAGGACGCGAGCTCGGAGACGGCCGAGAGCTTGACTGGCCTTGCAGATTCTGGCGTTGATCTCCTTATCCAAGCTGCCGTCATTGCTGACGGTGCTGCCGAGGTACTTAAAGTCATCTATCATCTTCAGTTGGGTACCCTCGATGGAGATGGAGGGGGGAGGGATGGTGGAGGCGGGTGCTTGTTGGAACAGAACCTCTGTCTTGCCGAGGCTGATGGTAAGACCAAACAGGTGGGAGGCTTCTGCAAACTTATTCATGATGATCTGGAGGTCAAACTCCGTGTGGGCCATGAGGGCACAGTCGTCAGCGAAAAGCGTTTCCAGGACAATCTTTTCTGTGACCTTGGTCTTAGCCTTCAGTCGGCAGAGGTCGAACAGTGAGCCATCAAGTCTGCATTGCAGATATACCCCAAGGTCCAAGTCCCTGATGGCATGGTTGAGGACGCAAGAGAAAAAGAGGTTGAAGAGGACCGGGGCCAGAACGCACCCCTGCTTGACGCCGTTGCTGATATTGAATGGCTCTGATACCTCTCCACCTGAGAGAACTTGCCCAGTCATGTTGTCATGAAACTGGCGTATGAGGTTTACATTCTTGTCTGGGCATCCAAGCTTGGATAGGATGATCCAGAGATCCTCCCTGTTCACCATGTCGAAGGCCTTAGTCAGGTCAATAAAGACCGCATATAAGTCCATGTTTTGTTCTAGACATTTCTCTTGCACTTGGCGGACAGAGAAGATCATGTCTACAGTGCTGCAGTTTGGGCAGAATTCACACTGTGTTTCTGGCAGGTTCCCTTCAGAGATGTTGTTAATCATTCAGTTGAGGAGGACCCGGGCCAGTGTTTTTCCGGCAATAGATAGAAGGGAGATACCTCGGTAATTGCCGCAGTCAGACTTGCTACCCTTATTCTTGAACAGGGAGACAACAGTGGCATCCCTGAAGTCTTTGGGCAGTTGTTCTTCATCCCAGATGCTGGTGAGGAGGGAATGGAAGGTTTCAAGGGCCACATGACCGGCTGATTTGAATATTTCCGCCAGGGTTCTATCCATCCCAGGTGCTTTGCCTGAATTGGTCTGCCTAATCACGTTCAAGACTTAGTCCATTGTAGGGGGGAGGACGAGGCAGTGGACGGTGGGTTTTTGTGGGATCAGATTGAGGGTGTGGGGGTCTACAGTGGAGGGCCTGTTGAGCAGGTAGCTGAAGTGCTCTCTCCATCGTGCATTGATGCTGCTCTTCTCCTTCAGCAGAGTTGAACCATCTCCCGACAGAAATGGGGTAATACATGGCTTGACAGGTCCATATACTTCCTTGATGAGGCTGAAGAACATCTTGGAATTATGCGTGTCGGCGTATCTCTGCACCTCATCTGCCTTCTTTCCCCACTATTCATTCTGCATCTTTCGCAGCGCTGCTTGTGCCAGTCTCTGGAGGTGCTTGAAGCAATCATGCCTGGAAATGGAAGTGGGGTCATTCTGCCGCTCAAGGCCTTCTGCTTGTCATCCAGGAGTGTCTTGATGTTCTCGTTACTCTCGTCGAACCAGTCCTGATGCACTCGTTTCCTGGGGCCGATGGTGGCTTTTGTTGACTCTGTCACCAGTGCTCTAAATTGTTCCCACCTTTGTGTTGGACAGCCAGTCAGGAGTCCATGGGCAATCAGTTGGCCGTCCAGATCTTCTGCAAATTCATTACGTCACTGAGGTTGTTCAAGTTTGGCGACGTTGAACGCTGGCCTGTTGACTTTCGGCATCTTGTGGTGTGTTGGGGCAATATGTGTCACGCCGCGCCATTCATCAGCGGCGCCACCTGCTCACGCACCTGACAATCATCAGCGGCGAGGGATAAAGGCCGTCTCGCCCGGAGGCTCGGCCTGAAGCCGTCAGACTTCGTCCCTCACCGTTGTGAGCATACTTCCCTTCAGCGTCACCATTTTGGTAAGAAGATCGCTTACCTCTTTTCTTCAGTCTTCTCCCCTGTGCACAGGTGGATTCCCCAGCGGCGGACATCTCCACTCCATCGCCCAATCCTCGCTGCTGTACGGAGCTCTCCAGGTGGCTGTCTTCCGGGCTTCGCCCCCTTGTTGTGCCAGCTGTCCTGACCCACCAAGTAAGTCCTTCTCTCGCCATAAATCCCTCCTGTGTTGGTGTATGCCCGTCACCCTCTCCCTGTGCTCTCTCCATAGGGTTGCTCGGCTGTACGGTCACCTGCCTCTGTGCCTGGAGCAGACACCATCACCAACACATTTACATCCCGCAGACACGCACTCATTCACTCCTGCTGTTAATAAACTCTTTGAACTACTCTAAGCCTGTGTGTGTGCGTCTCCTGAGCCGTGCGTTATGTCAGTACGGCTTCAGCAGAGCGGCTCGGCGGACGGCGGGCTCGCACACCGGTTTTCCACTCTCGAGGCTAGAGTGGATCAAATAGCTTATCAACAACAGGTGATCTTTAATCAATTATTGAATTTAACTAACCGGTTGGGCCGCTTGGATCCTCAACAGCCGTTCCCCCCGGCTCGTCAGGGTGGCGCGGCTCCTGCTGTTCCAGCGGCCGTCCAGCCGGCTCCGGTGGCACCGGTTCGGCTCACACCGATTCCGACCCCCGCCCGCTTTAGCGGTAAGCTCGGCGGAGCGCGGGGGTTCATTATGCAGTGTGAGTCCGTGTTCCACCGTGTGCCCGGAGATTTTCCCTCGGATCACAGTCGGATTGGTTACATAGGGAATCTTCTGGAGGGGCGTGCGTTAACTTGGACCTACGCCGTAATGGCGAGGCCCAGTTATGCCACCCTCACCTATGACCAGTTCGTGAGGCGCTTTCTGGAGGTCTTTGACCATTCTCAAACCGAGACGGTCCAGGTCGATCGGCTCCTCGCTCTCCAGCAGGGAGGCCGGTCGGCAGCGGACTACTCGGTCGACTTCCGGGTAGCGGCGGAGGAATTGGGCTGGGAGGAACGCTCCCTCTGTGGCCTGTTCCTCCGCAGCCTCAATAGTGATCTGAGGGATGAACTGGCTGGACGGGATATCCCTGGGACGCTAGCGGAGCTGACATCCTTAGCGATAAGTTTGGATAACAGGCTGCGCGAGCGCTCCTCGGGGCGGAAGTCTTCTTCTTCTCGCCCTCGTGGAGTCTCGCCGCACCTGTTCCAAGCTCGCCCCCTGGCGGCGCCGCCAGCATTGTGCCCCGAGGAGTCGGAGCCGATGGTGACGGGCTGGACCAAGCTTTCCCCTGCGGAGAAACAACGCCGCCGTGAGTTGGGCCTCTGCATGTATTGCGGAGGTGACCAACACACTGTGGAGCGTTGCCCGCGGAAAGCCAGTCGGCGGGGTCCGCGAATCGCTGTAGGGAGCCTCGCGGATCCCAACCGGTTAGACTCTCTCACTCAATTAAAGCTGCCCATCCGTTTTTGCCACAATCCCACTGGGCACCTCACCCACGCACTGGTGGATTCGGGCGCAGAGGGCAGCTTCATTTCACAAGGCCTGGCAACCCGATTGGGCATCCGCTGTCAGGCATTAAAACACCCCATCTCCCTGGTCCATCTCTCCCGTGCCTCCCTTGGGAGAGTTTCTCACCAAACCATGCCTGTCCCAGTCATCATCTCAGGGAACCACCGGGAGGAGATGGTATTTTACGTCCTGCCCAACTCTGTGTCGCCCGTCATCCTGGGGTATCCCTGGCTACGCCTCCACAACCCTGTCCTGGACTGGAGGTCCGCTGGGGTATCGGCATGGAGTACCTTCTGTATGGGCACCTGCCTTCAGTCCGCTGCCTGCTCCCCATCCGCGGCTCCCCCTGTGGCGGATACAGCACCTCCGGACCTGTCACTGGTGCCTCCAGAATTTCACGACCTGGGTATGGTATTTAGCAAATCGAAAGCTATGTCTCTTCCCCCGCATCGACCATATGACTGTGCCATCAACCTCCGCCAGGGGGCTCCCCTGCCATCTGGTCGGCTCTACAGCCTGTCGGCGCCGGAGAAGGAGACCATGAATACATACCTGAAGGAATCTCTGAGCGCTGGGATTATTCGCCCATCGTCGTCACCCGTGGGGGCAGGGTTTTTCTTTGTCGGAAAAAAGGACGGATCCCTCCGTCCCTGCATAGACTACCGAGCGCTGAATGACATCACTGAGAGGGACCGTTACACCCTGCCCCTCATGGACACTGCCTTTCACTCCCTCCAGGGGGCGACCTGGTTTACCAAGCTGGATTTACGCAGCGCTTACCACCTCGTCCGGATCCGGGAGGGAGATGAATGGAAGACAGCCTTCCGTACCCCGAACGGCCACTTTGAGTATCTCGTCATGCCGTTCGGGCTGACCAACGCTCCTGCCGTCTTTCAGCGCCTCATTAATGACGTCCTCCGGGATTTCATCGGCCTTTTTGTGTTCGTCTACCTGGATGACATCCTTATCTTCTCCAGGTCCAGGGACGAGCACCAGGTCCATGTGAGGCGGGTCCTCCAAAGACTGCTGGAGAATCGTCTGTACGTGAAGGCTGAGAAATGCGAATTCTACGCTAGGACCACATCCTTCCTGGGATTCATCATCGCTCAAGATCAGGTGCTCCCAGACCCAGAGAAGGTGAAGGCGGTGGTGGAGTGGCCTACTCCCGCATCCCGGAAGCAGGTGCAACAGTTTGTTGGCTTCGCCAATTTTTACCGCCGCTTTGTCCCAAATTTCAGCTCGATCGTCGGACCGCTGACCCGCCTCACGTCCCCGAAGGTCCCGTTCCGGTGGACTGAAGAGGTCGCTGCTGCCTTTAGGGCGCTGAAGGCGGAGTTCTCCTCCTCCCGGGTCCTTCGCCAGGTCGACCCCGCGCTGCAGTGCATTGTGGAGGTGGACGCATCGGACACGGGAGTGGGAGCAGTGTTATCCCAGCGGTCACCTGACGATGGCGCCAAACGGCCGTGCGCCTTCTTCTCCCGGCGCCTGTCCCCGGCGGAGAGGAACTACGATGTGGGGGACAGAGAGCTCCTGGCCATTAAACTCGCCTTACAGGAGTGGCGCCACTGGCTAGAGGGGGCGGACCTGCCGTTTGTGGTCCTGACGGACCACAAGAACTTAGAGTATTTACGATCTGCCAAGCGCCTGAATGCCCGCCAGGCGCGCTGGTCTTTGTTCTTCGCCAGGTTCCGCTTCTCGATCACCTTCAGGCCGGGCTCCAAAAACGGCCTGCCTGACGCCCTCTCTAGGCAGTTCACCCCCGTGGAGGCTGAGGAGACGCCCCACACTATCCTGCCCAGGTCGTGCGTCCTCGGTGCCATCTCTTGGGACATTGAAGACAAGATCCGGAAGGCGCAGGAGGTGGAACCTGATCCTGGCGGCGGACCGGAGGGAAGACTGTTCGTCCCATCTGCGGTCCGAGGAGAGGTCATCCACTGGCTCCACACCTCCCGGCTCACCTGTCATCCCGGCACCTCTCGGATGATCAGCCTCCTCCAGCGGTCCTTTTGGTGGCCAGGCCTGCGGAGGGATGCAGCCCGCTACGCCCGGGCTTGCCCAATCTGTGCCACCAGCAAGTCGGGAAATGCCCCCCCAGCGGGTCTGCTCCAGCCTCTGCCCGTCCCCGGCAGGCCCTGGTCGCACATCGCACTGGACTTCGTCACCGGACTCCCCGTTTCCTACTCCTTTGACACCGTCCTGACCATTGTGGACCGTTTCTCCAAGGCGGCGCACTTCGTTCCCCTGCGAGGTCTCCCTACTGCCCTGGAGACGGCGGGCCTCCTCGTCCAACACGTGGTCAGGCTGCACGGGATTCCGGTGGACGTGGTCTCGGACCGGGGCCCCCAATTTTCATCCGAGGTTTGGAGATCCTTTTGTAACGCCATCGGAGCCAAGGTGAGCCTCTCCTCCGGCCATCACCCCCAGTCTAACGGGCAGTGTGAGAGGACCAATCAGGAGCTGGAGGCTGCGCTCCGCTGTGTTACTAGATCCAAGCCGACGTCCTGGAGCAACCATCTCGCCTGGGTGGAGTATGCCCACAACACCGCCCGCTCTTCTGCAACGGGGATGTCCCCCTTCAAGGCGTCCCTGGGTTACGACCCCCCGCTGTTTCCAGCGCAGGAGAACGAGGTGACTGTCCCCTCTGTTAGGGCGCACCTTAGGCAGTTCCGCTCCACCTGGGCTGCCGCGCGTCATGCGCTTTTACGCACGGCGGAGCGCAACAGGACCGTGGCGGACCGGCACAGAAGACCTGCCCCGGCGTACAGAGTTGGGCAGCTCGTGTATGTGTCTACCCAGGACGTCACATTAAAAGGCGAGAGGAGGAAGCTGGCACAGCGATTCATGGGTCCCTTTCCCATCACCCGGATCATCAACCCGGTGGCTGTGCGCGTGGCTATTCCCCCCTCCCTCCGCATCCATTCCACTTTCCATGTGTCGAAGGTGAAACTGGCAGTCACTGACCCCCTTTGCCCTCCTCCTGCAGCGCAACCCGCGCCCCGGATGATTGGTGGCCATCCGGCCTGGTCCGTCTCCTCCATCCTGGACTCCCGGCGCCGAGGTCGTGGGTTGCAATACCTGGTGGACTGGGAGGGCTATGGGCCCGAGCATCGACAATGGGTGCCCCCATCGTTTGTGTTGGACCCATCGCTCATCGCGGACTTCCACCGAGCGCACCCGGATAAGCCATCGCCAGGAGGCGCTGCTAGAGGGGGGAGTACTGTCACGCCGCGCCATTCATCAGCGGCGCCACCTGCTCACGCACCTGACAATCATCAGCGGCGAGGGATAAAGGCCGTCTCGCCTGGAGGCTCGGCCTGAAGCCGTCAGACTTCGTCCCTCACCGTTGTGAGCATACTTCCCTTCAGCGTCACCATTTTGGTAAGAAGATCGCTTACCTCTTTTCTTCAGTCTTCTCCCCTGTGCACAGGTGGATTCCCCAGCGGCGGACATCTCCACTCCATCGCCCAATCCTCGCTGCTGTACGGAGCTCTCCAGGTGGCTGTCTTCCGGGCTTCGCCCCCTTGTTGTGCCAGCTGTCCTGACCCACCAAGTAAGTCCTTCTCTCGCCATAAATCCCTCCTGTGTTGGTGTATGCCCGTCACCCTCTCCCTGTGCTCTCTCCATAGGGTTGCTCGGCTGTACGGTCACCTGCCTCTGTGCCTGGAGCAGACACCATCACCAACACATTTACATCCCGCAGACACGCACTCATTCACTCCTGCTGTTAATAAACTCTTTGAACTACTCTAAGCCTGTGTGTGTGCGTCTCCTGAGCCGTGCGTTATGTCAATATGCAGGGATAGGATGGATCTGACTAGATGGGGGTCCGTCCAACACTCTGCTCCGCACATGGCCGTGGTGATCCTGATGTCACGGATGTCTCTCTGACGGCAAATGGCAAAGTCTATCAAATGCTACTGCTTGAATCTTGGGTGCATCCATGTTGTCCTATATTTGTCTGCTTGCCAGAACAGTGTGTTTGTGATAGTGAGGTGGTTTTCAGCACAAAGGCTCAAGAGCATCAAGCTGTTGGAGTTCAATTTTCCAGTGCTGTGTGGCCCCAGCACGCCTTTCCAGTTACAGCAGTCTGTTCCGACTCTGGCGTTGAAATCGCCTAGCAGAATGAGTTTGTCATTGGGAGAAATGTCCTTCACGAGGGTTCTGAGCTCCTCATAAAAGTGGTTAGCACTGCGGCAGCACAGTTTACCCTTGGCCGGGGGATCGTGGGGATCGTGGGATCGTGGGTTCGATCCCAGCCCCCGACCAACAGTGATCTGTGTGGAGTTTGCATGTTCTCCCCGTGTATGCGTGGGTTTACCCCGGGATTTCTCCGGTTTCCTCCCACATGCCAAAAACATGCAGGTTAGGTTAATTGGAGACTCTAAAGTGGCCCTAGGTGTGAATGTGTGTGTGAATGGTTAAGGGATAGCGCCATATCGTGGCTGCTTCATCCATCCAGGTGGTGGATGACCCTCAATTTTCCCTCTGGGGATCAATAAAGTATACTAAATCTAAATCAAAAAAAAAAGGCTTCCTTCACTTCATCGCTGCTAGTGAGAGTTGGGGTACATGCTGATGAGGGTAACGTGCCGGTTATTAATGTTGGCCCTGCGATGGACTGGCAATCTGTCAAGGGTGTGCCCTGTCTCTCGCCCATAGATGCTGGGATAGGCTCCAGCCCCACCCATCCCCCACCCACCCCCATTCCCCCATGACCCAAAAAGGTTTAAGTGGTTGACGATGAATGAATGAATGAATGAATAAATGAATTTAAATGCATGGTAGAGCATACCAAAGTGCTGTACGTAAAAGCACATATACAATTACCCCATATCAATCGCATTAAAAAATACATACATCTCAAACAGGGAAGGCAGAGAAATAAAACAGTTTTAAACAGGTTTTAAAGACAGTTAATGTGGGAGCCATCCTGATATGAGAGGGAAGTTTATTTGTCAGATGATGTTTTCTGAAGAAGACTACAGGTGACAATCAAAACATGTCAAGGTATGAAACATCTCTCTACTTTGTCTGAATAGAAGAACAAGATCAGTTTTATGATAAAAGATGCAAATTTACAATTTAAAAAGTCACAAATTTACTATAAGCAAGTCCCAGTTTTTTGAGAACAAAACTGACATTTTCGTGAGAAAAAAAGCACAAGTTCCAAAAGCCAAAAAAACCCTGCACAAAAGTTATGTTTACAACAATAAAGTCACACATTTGGAAGAAAAAAATTGCCAATTTTCTCCAACATTTTATATGTTTTTTTTCTCTCATTAATGTCCAATTTTCTCACCAATTAATGAGGTTTGTTAACTTTAACATTTTTCTTGGAAAGTTATTTGTAGCTTTTACCTGGCAAATTTGTTACTTTTGTAGTAAATACAGTCCTGGGGGCCTGCATACCACCAGGACAACAGGCTGTGTAACCTTGCTGAAATGCAGCAGTTTGTCCCAACCTGCTGTCTGCCTCAGCCCGGTGCATGGGAGACCTGTAACCTTCAGGGGCTTATGGCAGCTGAGAGCAGTCCCGCACAACATGTCAGCATGCTGACAGGTGGCAGCTCCACCAGTTAACTATGCTATCGCATGGTTAACCACCCAGCAAGGCAGAATCTTTCCCTTGTTATGACACCAACCAGAAGAAACCAGACTGTCCACTCAGGGAATCGACCCCTGCACGTCACTTACCAACAAATCCTGAACCTCCGCAATGTAACTTAGATCTCCACCTGGAATATTTAAACATTTCTCTGCACAGGATATGCAACACTTTTATCACATGAGCTGACCAAGTACAATATATGCCAAGGTATCTGCAAAGCCCGATGGCCTGAATCAGAGGAGACCATTGCTAGAGGCCACTGTTTCATTTGGAGCAGTTCAGAGGACAGACAAGGACTCCATGGAGTAGTTCTAGCCATCCCCACACGACTAAGAGGATCACTCATTAGCTGGAAACCAATGACTGATAGGCTGCTTGCAGCCCATCTTCTACAGTATATAAACACAGAAGAATGACTGTCATTGTGGTCTAGGCACCAACAGAGGTCACTCAGGATACAGATAAGGACGTGTTCTTCAATTAGGTCCAAGAAGCTATCCAAGATGCACCACCACATGATATTACCATAGTTCTTACAGATGCTAATGCGACCTTATCAGAGAAATTCACTGAATATTTCTCAGCAGGATGTGATTGGTCCCATATCCATTGGCACGAACACCAACAAGAATGGTAGTCACCTGCTGGAGCTGTGCAGAGCCACAAATCTCTGCATGGTTCACACCTGGTTCTCCCACAAGTGGATCCATCATTGGACCTGGTATAGCCAGGATGGAAGAACCACTGACCACATCCTCATTTCAAGCCGCTGGGAGACGTTCATCACTAATGGCCAAGTGTACTGAGGCACCAAACTATGCAACACAGATCACAGGCTACTGATGGCCTACGTGAGGCTTAAACTGAAAACAAATTCATATGCCAAGAATCAAGTATGTTTTGACTCCTCATGACTTAAGGATCCAATGATCCAAGCGTTGTACCACTGTGCTCTTACTAATCGATTTAGCACATCAATGGATGCATCGTCAGACTGGCAGCATTTTAGAACTGAAGATTACACAGCAGCCGAGGAAACAATTGGCTGGAGCAGACACTCCCTAAGACAGCCATGGATCTCTCAAGAGACTGTTGACATCAGTACCTGTTGTCGAACTGCGCGTTTATGAGGAGACCTCACTGAGTATTGCTAAGTAAGTAATATGTAACCCGGCCATCTGCAGGGACCACAAGACCTACTGAACCGAACAAGCAGCAAACTTAAAGGATGCAGCTCAGAGAGATGACCAACTACAAATACAAACAATACACATACAGTTTCTTCATAGAAGACAATGTTGGCAACATCAATATCCACAGAAGCTGACTGCATCAGCCACTGGAAGGAACACCTCAGCCGGCTTCTTAGCCACCCTCAAGTCCCTGAGCACCCCCCACACTGACCAAGGCTGCCAGCACTGCTAATGACAAACACTGACTGCTTCATCACTCCCGCTACCCCAGACAAAGTCAAAGCTGCTCTGAGGAAGCTTAAGAATGAGAAGGCTCCTTGCATCTGCAGTAACACAGCTGAGATGCTGAAGGCTGAAAGTGCCCATGTGATACAGTGTCTCACCCAGATCATAAACCATGTGTGGACCCTAGAGGAGCTTCCAGACAAATGACCATTCTGGAAAAGGAAGCGAGACCAACTGGTCTGCAGTAAGCACAGTGGAATTACGTTGCTTTCCATCCTTGGAAAGCTGTTCACCTGTATCCTATTAACCAGAGTGATCCCAGTCATTAGGAGCAGACGTCACCCACAACAAGCAGGCTTTATATCCAATTTTTTTTTTTATTTAGCGAATGCAAAGTCCTTAAGCCAAGCAGTTGCCTCCTGGTTTGCTGTATGGAGGGTGTGTAATCCTCCTTCCAGTCTTTGGAGCGGGCAAACCTCTATGATGTGTTCCATAGTTTGCTCCTCTCCACATGCGCACAGTGGGCTAGGGTTACTGCCCCATCTGTGAAAGCTGGCCAAGCAGGGGCCATGTCCAGTCCTGAAGCGATTGAGTGTAGACCACTGTCTCCTTGGGAGGTTGGTGCCCGGGACCTGTTGGTTGGGGTTTATCACCAGCTGTTTGTTTGGGACCTCCTTGGTCTCCCATTCCTCTTGCCAAGCTGTCTGGATGGTAAAGTCAGCTGGGGGAGGGTTTTTCCAAATCGGCCGTCTGGATGAAAGTCGGGCAGTGGGTGGGGTGTAGATATCTGCATGGATTGGTAAGTGAGGAAAATCTTTAACTTTTTGGAGCATCCTTTGAGTTAATGCTGCTCGCCGGATGTGTGGAGGGGCTATGTTTGACAGTACAGAGAGCCAGGGGAGTGGTGTTGAGCGGATTGTTCCAGTTATAGTTCTCATGGTTGAGTTGAGCTGGGTGTCTACATGGTGTGTGTAAGATGACCTGGACCAGACAGGGGCACAATATTCTGCTACAGAGTATGAAAGGGCCAGTGCTGAGGTGCGCAGGGTGGAGACTGCCGCCCCCCATTTTGCACCAGCGAGCTTGCAGAGCAGGTTGTTTCGTACTTTCACCTTAGCAGCCGTCCCCTTTAGATGTTCCTTGAAGGATAAGGTCCTATCAAGGGTCACTCCAAGATAAGTTGGATTTGGGGCATGCTTAAGCTTGAGTCAGGTGGATGTTTAGTTCTCTGGTAGCTTTTGCATTGTGGAAATGAAATACACTGGAGACGGTTTTTGCTGGGCTTGGTTTTAGGCGCCAGATTTTGCAGAACTGGTCCAGTTTAGCAAGATCTTCCGTGAGCACCCGTTCCAGTGGTTCAAAGTCTGGTGCTTGGAATGCCAAACAGATGTCATCTGCATAGATGAATTTGCGGGATTTTGTAGTAGGCAGGTCGTTTATGTAGAGGTTGAACAGAGTTGGAGCTAGAACTGAGCCTTGTGGGAGTCCGTTTTTCTGCATTCTCCATGCACTTGTGTTCTGACTGAGGTGGACTCTGAACCTTCGGTTGGTCAGCAGGGTTTTCATAATTTCTGTTGCCCAAGCAGGGATCGCCTTTATAAGTTTCAGGAGGAGGCCTTTGTGCCAGACCATATCATAGGCGGCTGTAAGATCGAGAAACACAGCCCCTGTCTTCAGTCTGCTCTCGAAGCCATTTTCAATGAAGGTGGTTAGGGCCAGTACTTGTTCTCCTGTACTGCGGTCCTTGCGGAAACCTGCTTGATCCACACTTAGAATATCCTCTATTTCTGGGGAAATGCGTTGCAGTATTAGGCGCTCCATGATTTTGTAAGGAACGCTGAGTAGGGAGATTGGGCGGTAGCTTGCTGGTAGTTTGTGGTCTTTGCCAGGTTTTGGGATGGCAATGACCTTTGCTGTCCGCCATTTCTTTGGGATCGAGTTTGTTTGTGTGATCCTTGTGTAGAATTGTGTCAACCAGGTTAGGGCTTGGGGGCCAAGATTTTTCATGAATTCTGGGAAGATGTTATCGTATCCTGCTGCCTTTCCACATTTCAGGCCCTGTAGGACTTTCTCCAGTTCAGCAGCCTCGAAGGGCTCAGGGTTCGTTTCCTCTACAGGCATTTTTTGGTGTTTTTTTAGCTCAGTTGTAGCTGCTCTTCTGGTGTCTTTGTCTTGGGGTGCTTTGGCGATAGTCAGTAGGTGGGATGCAACTTGGTTGGGTGTGATGGATGCTCGGCTTTGGCTAGGGGGCTTCTATGCAGCTCCTAGGCGACGGATGAGGCTCCAACATTTCCTGCTAGAGTGGGTAAAGCTCCGGTCAGCAACTGTCTCCTCCCATTTCTTTCGCCGGGCTGTATTTAGCGATTCAATGAGATGGTCTGCTATCTCTGGGTCCCCTGATGTTTGATAGGATTGTAGGAGGGCAGCACTTTCTCCGTCCAAACATGGGACATAGAGGGGTCGGTAGCCTCGTGGGATTGCAGTATGGGCAGCCTTGAAGATTGCGCTGCAGAAGCGGTTGTATGCTTCATCTACAGTGATGGTGTGGAGTGGGATGGTAACAACGCTCCGGTCCAGAGTTTCACTGAATTTCTTCCAGTTGGCTTTGCGGAAGTTCCAGCGCATCTTCCTTGGGCTGTATATGACTGGAAGTTGTAGGCCAATGTGTACAAGCAGGGGCCGATGTTGGCTGTGTGGAAAATCATCAAGAATGAGGATCTGTGTAGGATATGGCTTCCCATTCAAAGAACTGACCCAACACAGGTCAGGAGAATAGTCCTTCTTCCACCTAGCAGAGTGGAAGGTTCCTCTTTGTTTGGGGTCGTATATCAAAGCGAGGTCATTTCTGGATGCCCAGTCTGAAAGTGCCTCCCCATCACTGTCCACTGCTGGGTACCCCCAGTCAGGGTGATGGCTGTTAAAGTCCCCTACATAGATGGCAGGGTGGGGTAGGGTGGGTAAGACCTGCAGATCCCAGTTGGCATTAGGGGGCTTGTACACATTGACAATATGGAAGCCACCAATGATTATGGTGTCTGAGAAATGTGTTGTTATCAGGTGATTTGTTTCAACTATGTCAGACCGCACATAGGTGGCACGTCCATGTTTAGCATGTAGAACATAGCACAGGAGGTCAAAGCCTTTGATGGTGAAGCGGCCAGCTTCCTCTGTGCCAATATGAGTCTCTTGGAGGCAGATTACATCAATCGAATGTTGGAAGGCGAGGACTTCGATAAGGCTTCGCTTGGCTGCAGATAGGCCTTCAACGTTTAGTTGTAATATGCGAAGGGCAGATCCTACAACAAAGTGCTCTTGGGGCTGTTTGCTTTCGGCTTTAGGACTGTGACTAGGATTCTTCTTTGACTTGGCACAGAGGCGTCGTCTCTTCGAATTTAGTCTGCTGGTAGGATCATTAGCTTCCCCAGGCGAGCCCGGGTACTGGCGGAGGGCGCGACGAGAACGCTGATCCATTGCCCCCCTTTATATCCAATCATTCAACTATTGACCACATCATTGCCTTGCCATTGAAAAGGCAAGCGAGTTCAAAAGTGACCGACATCTCTATATGGCCAGATCTCCAAGCCACCTTCGACACGGTGATCCATGCCTCCCTCTGGAAGATCCTGAGAGTGGACCACCACCAAAGATAATCACCCTCTTGCAGCATATAACAATGCTGAGAGCATGCTATATACAATGTTATATAACAATGCTGAAAGCTGCATCAGAGTGAACTTTAAGGATTCTGAGTGGTTCCCATAAACAGTGGAGTTCATCAGGGTTGTGTGGCAGCACCAGACCTGTTTAACTGTGTCATCAACTACCTAATGACCAGGGTCAGGTTACACACACAGTGGTGTGAAAAAGTATTTTCCCCCGTCCTGATTTCTCTTTTTTTTTGTATGTTTGTCACACTTAAATGTTTCAGATCATCAAACAAATTTAAATATTAGACAAAGATAACACAAGTAAACGCAAAATGCAGTTTTTAAATGAAGATGTTTATTATTAAGGTTAAAAAAAATCCAAACCTACATGATCCTGTGTGAAAAAGTGATTGCTCCCAACTGTTAAAACATAAATTAACTGTAGTTTATCACATCTTTGGAAAGCTGAGTTCAATTTCTCGAGCCAGACTCAGGCCTGATTACTGCCACACCTGTTCTTAATCAAGAAATCACTTAAATAGGACCTGCCTGACAAAGTAAAGTAGACCAAAAGATCCTCAAAAGCTAGACATCATGCTGCAATCCAAGGAAATTCAGGAACAAATGAGAAACAAAGTAGTTTAGGTTATAAAGCCATTTCTAAAGCTTTGGGACTCCAGTGAATCCACAGTGAGAGCCATTAGCCACAAAGGAACAGTGGTGAACCTTCCCAGGAGTAGCCAGCTGACCAAAATTACACCAAGAGCACAGCGACAACTCATCCAAGAGGTCACAAAAGACCCCACAACAACATCCAAGGAACTGCAGGCCTCACTTGCCTCAGTTAAGGTCAGTGTTCATGACTCCACCACAAGAAAGAGAGTGGACAAAAATGGATGCATGGCAAAATTCCAAGGTGAAAACCACTGCTGAGAAAAAAGAACATAAAGGCTCGTCTTAGTTTGGCCAGGAATCACCTTGATGGTCCCCAAGACTTTTGGGAAAATACTCTGTGGACTGACGAGACAAAAGTTGAACTTTTTGCAAGGTGTGTGTCCCATTACATCTGGTGTAAAAGTAACACAGCATTTCAGAAAAGGAACATCATACCAACAGTAAAATATGGTGGTGGTAGTGTGATGGTTCTGGGGCTGTTTTGCTGCTTCAGCACCTGGAAGACTTGCTGTGGTAAATGGAACCATGAATTCTGCTGTTAACAAAAAAAATCCTTAAGGAGAAATGTCTGGCCATCTGTTTGTGTCCTCAAGCTGAAGCGCACTTGGGTTCTGCAGCAGGACAATGATCCAAAACACACCAGCAAGTCCACCTCTGAATGGCTTAAGAAAACAAAAGGAAGATTTTGGAGTGGCCTAGTCAAAGTCTTAACCTGAATCCAATTGAGATGCTGTGGCATGACCTTAAAAAGGCGGTTCATGCTCGAAAACCCTCCGATGTGGCTGAATTACAACAATTCTGCAAAGATGAGTGGGCCAAAATTCCTCCACAGCGTTGTAAAAGACTCATTGCCAGTTATAGCGAAGGCTTGGTTGCAGTTGTTGCTGCTAAGGGTGGCCCAACCAGTTATTAGGTTTAGGGGGCAATCACTTTTCACACAGTGCCATGTAGCTTTGGATTTTTTTTCCCCTTAATAATAAACACCTTCATTTAAAAATTGCATTCTGTGTTCACTTGTGTTATCTTTGTCTAATATTTAAATTTGTTTGATGATTTGAAACATTTAAGTGTGACAAACATACAAAAAAAGAGAAATCAGGAAGAACGCAAACACTTTTTCTCACCACTGTACCTGTTTTTTTTTTCAGAGACTAAAATCTGGCAGATGTCGAGTATGCTGACAACACCACGCTACTTACTGATGAACTGGAATGACACCGAGATGCCCTCAACATGTCTAATGAGGAGACCAAGAAGCTTGGCTTCAGCATCAACTGGTCCAAGACTGAGCTCACTCACATATGAGAAGGTCCTGAACCTGCACCCCTCATCTTTAACCAGTGTTCTGTTAACTTTGTCTCTACTTTCAAATACAATTCAACAATCTCTAAGACAGGTGACCTGAAGCCAGAGGTAGACCAACGATGTGCACTAGCCTTAGCAGTGATGCAGTCCTGGTGGAGACCTCTCTGTCATCACCACCACATTTCACAAAGGACTAAGCTTTGTATCTGTAACTCCTCTGTTGTCTCAGTCCTATTGTATGGCTCTGAGACCTGGGCACTAAAAACACCCTGTCAGCTCATCTCGACGGCTTTGATAGTAGACCCTAAAGAGGATCATCAGCATCCACTGGCATGACCCCATCACCAATAAAAAACTCAAGCAGACTCAACAATTTCTTGCCTCTGGTTTTGCCGCAATACGTGTCCGGTGGTAAGGCCACATCCTGCGTCTCCCCCCTCAACACCCCACCAGGGCCATCATGGACTTCAACCCCATACAGGCATGGTGGAGATGGGACTCCTCCCCCCATCCCCAATCACTGTATGGATGTCATCTCTCATGACTTGCAACAGCACAATATACCTCTGCACCACACCCAACACCTGGCACAGGATAGAGGGAGGTGGAGAAGACTGGTTACCCTGGATGGCTCTACACACACTGTGCAAGAGGATTGATGATGATGTCTTAAATTTAGTGCTTTCATCCAATAAATTTGTCATGTTTAGTGATAAAATTGTTACCTTTTCCCCCACACAAATTTGCAACAATATACTCATAAATTTGTAACTTTTTTTCTATAAAATTTGTAGCTTTTGTCTTTTCATGAATTTTCTTATACATTTGCTACTATCCTCTCACTGATATACTAAGTTGTCCTACTGACAGTAATCCTATGGGTCTAGTATTTCTAAAATACAAAATAAAAGAGGGGAAAAAAGAAAAATATTCAATCCCTGTTTAGTTAAGTAGTGTTTAACTGCGTGCTTTACAGTTGCTCACCCCACTCCCACCCCAGAGCAAGAGTTTAAGGACTGTAAAGCTCCCCATGTCTAAACGGTTTACCCTGCACCCCGACTGGGTGGTAACAATACCAGTAGTGGATGTATGCCCAAAATGTCACAGATGTGTGAGGATGCCGGCAAGGTAACGATAGAGTCAGTGGTGATAATCTGTCATTGGTGTGAATTGCTCCCATTCAAAGCATGAAAAGCAGTATGACAGGCAAGGAACAATTATCATTGTGGGTTTTGTAAAGGATGAATTTAGCAGCATAAGCAAAGCTCCTTAACACACGGCTCAATACATCTGCAGCACCATGGGGCAGTTATACCTGAATAAAGGATAAAAAGCAGCATAGGTACATTGTGTCAGCACTTGTGATTCTGCCAGATTGTGTCTGCTTTGTGTGTGTGTGTGTGCGCGTGTGCATGCTCTCAGTGGGGAGGTTTCTGTTTCATATAACCACCTCATCATTCATCCTCCACAACAAGAGCAGCTAGTTTTCATAAAGTGCCAAAGCGTCGCATGCACTGAAATTGAGTGTGGTATCGTATTGCCTCTTTGCATGCCAAATCATTAAGTAGCTTTCCTTTTTTTCTAAACATACTTAAAGATAGGACAGAAATGGCAAGCTGTGAGTCATGGCTCTGTCTCATGCTCAATTTTAGAAATTAAACATAGTTAATTAATCAAATGGAGCTAATGTGCCGATACTTCCTGCCTGAGATGCTCTGCCTGGAATCCTTCTGTAACACGAGAGGCACTTCACAAAAAGGCGAGAGGAAGACATGCCACAAGCCACCACGGGGCCCTTGGATGTGTTCCTCCGCTGACATCACAGCCCTGGCTCACTGAGCTGTCTCTCTGGCCGCTGGAGCATGGAAGCAGACAGTGTTGTGTCACCCACTGGCCATTGCTATAATATTAATCTGGGAGCCATTTCAAATCACATATAAACAGGCTCACCATGAGACAAAACCATTTCTGTCAAAGATAAACACAGTCTACACTCCCATAGTATCAGGTGACAACCCAAAGTTATCCACTGAATACTTCAATGAGTTAGAATTTAATCATTCAATTGGCTCACTACTAAGTGTTGGAGGGTTTTTTTTTTTTTTTTCTGCCAGGCGCTGCCATCCCTCACTTCTTCTCCACTGCATGTCACACATTTTCTTTGAGCACTCAGGGCCAAAATGAGTTTCAGTCATGGATCATGGCAAGTAATGAAATAATCCCAAAATGACACTGTGAAATTGCTGGATGAGAGACGGTGCCGCTTGTCAGGCAGCTGTTTCTACCCCCCCCCCCCCACACACACACAATCTATCTCTGATCTGCTGAAATCACACACTATCAAGGAGAAGTGCCACTGCTGTATATATTTGTTTGAGATGTGGTGGCTGGTGATGGGGGGTGAAATCGGCCATGTGGGAGTTATCGGATGTTCCAGTTTGTGCCCCCATAAAATCGACATGAGACGCCCCCCACCACCCCCACCCCAAACCCTTGCCTCTTGTTTCTGTGAATGGTTAAAGGTGGGGAGTTGAAAGAGCAAACAAGAAGGCAGCGGCCACTCACTGACTTAACCTCTGTCATCGGAGTGCTCCGGTGTCAGCATGCGAATCAAATCAAGATGAATGGGTTCTATCCCGGCCACTGGAGGCTCGCCTCATTGGGCCCAGTTTCATCAGCGCCAGTAACTGTTCATATAGAAAGATTAATAGAGCATCTGACCATGCCACTGTGCGAGGAGGAAACTCAGACGCATACAAATAGGTTGGTGGTGGACGGGAGAGAGGGAGTTATTAGGGTGTCACACGACAGGAAGAAAAGGTTGGGGGGTGTCTCTGCTTTGATGCCTAATTGATAAGGTTCTAGGGTGACATGTTCATTTGTGAGACTTTATTGTTTTAATTGTGTTGTGCTTTGACACCACTGTACTGTCTGCAGCTGCTGTTGCATCCTCTCCCTCTCAGTCCTTCATGGAGTTGTTTGAGTGGCACAGAGATCCAGTTTATGAGAGCCTGGATTGGCCCTCTGCCCATGTGCATCACAAATGTTGGCATATTTTCCCCATTAAATGCGAACATAAATGTCATGTGTTGAGGTGCTATGTCTAGATTGAACTGAATGCAAGATGATCTCCAAAAATGACCCACTAGTATATAAAAGTCAGAGCATCTACAGTAAAACAGTCTCACTTTTGTAGAGGTCGACAAGCTTATGTTCAGGAAGTTGTTATGTTGTCTTTTTATGGTTTTAAGGCACTCTTGTTAATGACAACAGGCTGTTTTGTGTAGCGTTGTTTTGGGGTACTTATGAGTGCCACTATGGGAGTTTCTATGGGTGTGTGTATGTTTTCACAAAGTGCAACTGTACAGGTCTGTAAATAGAATTGTGGCCCTGTTAAAAGCCTACACTCTTCCATTCTAAGATTAAATTTCTAATTTTTTTCTCTTTAACACAATTAGAAAGAAGTTGGTGAGGCTTGTAGCTTAGCTCAGCTACTGTGTTAAAAGGGAGTATTTTTTTTTTTAAACCAGCCAAGTTCATCATTTTCTCTACAGCCCCTTGCATTAAAACAGCTTTGTAGGTATCACACGTCTATGCTTATTATTAAATTACTGCATTTGAGATCAAGCTGTTATGATTGCTACCCATCTCCTGCTGCACATTGTATCTCACTCAAGAGCTGGCTCTGCTTTCAGACTGATATAAAAAGATTAGAATGAAGTGTTAGAGATGTTTAAAGACTCGATTTATTTTGCTTTTACTTCTGATGATAATTGATTTATTCTTTTTTTTTTTCGAAAATAAACCCAGCATTTTTACAGAAGAGTGATTTGATTACTTAATCTGTATTGCTGTGAACATATAAAGAATATTAAATAGGTCGGTCCATTATTCAATTAGCTTATTGTATTATTAATAATTTTACAATTCATTAATAACATTTTTCTGCTACCTGGATAAAGATTATTCAAAAATGGATTTTGAGCTCAAACAGACATTTGAGGGACTGGATCATGTCTCTGCCATATCAGACAATTGGACAGTGGATAATAAAAGTTTTCTTTGGCTCACTGCACACTGGATTAATCCATGTCATAGAGGTCAGATAAACATGACAGTTTTCATGTCCCATGCACTGATACATGCTCAGCAACACCAAACAATACAGTACGTGTGTAACATCTTTAAAGTATGCATTTAAAAGCAACATCAAACTTGCTTTCCCTAATTACTTTAATCATGCAGTAATTGTAAAGTAATTTTGTTACTTTTGAAAAGAAGTAACTAGTATCTGTAATTAGTTACTAATTGGTGTGGGGCACATTTTTTCATTTGCGGGTTGCTCGTAATGGATCGTGGATTGTCTGAGCTGATAATTTAAGGCCTGAATCAATTTTTAGCCTTGTCACTGGTAAAGATTCTGCCCATTACACACTACACAAAAGAAGTGTTTGTAAGTCTTGGTGATGTGTTTGAACAATAATGTAGCATTTCTCTGGGATGACAGTGGAATGTGCACAGTATTCCCCATTTCCTATTCAGGATATAGACAGTGTGTGTGATGTTTGTACAACTGCTTTAAGTTGCAAGTCCTCTAATTGGGATGTGATATCTAATTTTATTTATTTATATATTTTTGGCCAATAACTGATATGCCAATATTTTGAACACTGCTGATATTATATACAGTATGCTCATATTTTTCCCAACTATTTAAATATTCTTTGTGTTACAGTGATGATTATCTGCCATATAAAGACACATTCCCCAAGGAAACTAACCCAACTGCCTCAACTCAATATGAAAATAAATCAAATCAAATCAAAATCAAATCAACCTTTATTGTCATGTTGTTGTACATACAACTGTAGTGCAGGCGAGATGAAATTACGTTTCTCTAGGCATCCATATAAGTAAAAAGAACATAATTTAAGACACACTCACACACACCCTCACCCCCCCCCCACCCCAACACAGCCATTCACACATCCCTGAGACATACTTGAAACTAACTAGAACTATATACATACAGTGGGGAAAAAAAGTATTTAGTCAGCCACCAATTGTGCAAGTTCTCTCACTTAAAAGATGAGAGAGGTCTCCAATTTTCATCATAGGTATACCTCAACTATGAGAGACAAAATGAGGGGGAAAAAAATCCAGAAAATCACGTTGAATGATTTGTAATGAATTAATTGGTAAATTCCTCAGTAAAATAAGTATTTGGTCACCTACAAACAAGCAAGATTTCTGGCTCTCACAGACCTGTAACTTCTTCTTTAAGAGGCTCCTCTGTTATCCACTCGTTACCTGTATTAATGGCACCTGTTTGAACTCTTTATCAGTATAAAAGACACCTGTCCACAACCTCAAACAGTCAGACTCCAAACTCCACTGTGGCCAAGACCAAAGAGCTGTCAAAGGACACCAGAAACAAAATTGTAGACCTGCACCAGGCTGGGAAGACTGACTCTGCAATAGGTAAGCAGCTTGGTGTGAAGAAATCAACTGTGGTAGCAATTATTAGAAAATGGAAGACATACAAGACCACTGATAATCTCCCTCGATCTGGGGCTCCACGCAAGATCTTACCCCGTGGGGTCAAAATTATCACGAGAACGGTGAGCAAAAATCCCAGAACAACATGGGGGGACCTAGTAAATGACCTGCAGAGAGCTGGGACCAAAGTAACAAAGGCTACATCAGAAACACACTACACCGCCAGGGACTCAAATCCGCAGTGCCAGACGTGTCCCCCTGCTTAAGCCAGTACATGTCCAGGCCCGTCTAAAGTTTGCTAGAGAGCATTTGGATGATCCAGAAGAGGATTGGGAGAATGTCATATGGTCAGATGAAACCAAAATAGAACTTTTTGGTAAAAACTCAACTTGTCGTGTTTGGAGGAGAAAGAACACCATACCTACTGTGAAGCATGGGGGTGGAAACATCATACTTTGGGGCTGTTTTTCTGCAAAGGGACCAGGACGACTGATCCGTGTAAAGGAAAGAATGAATGGGGCCATGTATCGTGAAATTTTGAGTGAAAACCTCCTTCCACCAGCAAAGGCATTGAAGATGAAATGTGGCTGGGTCTTTCAGCATGACAATGATCCCAAACACACCGCCCGGGCAACGAAGGAGTGGCTTCGTTAGAAGCATTTCAAGGTCCTGGAGTGGCCTAGCCAGTCTCCAGATTTCAACCCCATAGAAAATCTTTGGAGGGAGTTGAAAGTCTGTGCTGCCCAGCGACAGCCCCAAAACATCATTGCTCTAGAGGAGATCTGCATGGAGGAATAGGCCAAAATACCAGCAACAGTGTGTGAAAACCTTGTGAAAACTTACAGAAAACGTTTGACCTCTGTCATTGCCAACAAAGGGTATATAGCAAAGTATTGAGATGAACTTCTGTTATTGACCAAATACTTATTTTACTGAGGAATTTACCAATTAATTCATTAAAAATCCTTCAATGTGATTTTCTGGATTTTTTTTTTCTCATTTTGTCTCTCATAGTTGAGGTATACCTATGATGAAAATTGGAGACCTTTCTCATCTTTTAAGTGGGAGAACTTGCACAATTGGTGGCTGACTAAATACTTTTTTACCCCACTGTATAATATACACTACAGTTCAAAAGTTTGGGGTCACTTAGAAATTTCCTTATTTTTGAAAGAAAAGCACTGTTTTTTTCAATGAAGATAACTTTAAACTAATCAGAAATACACTCTAATATCTAATATACATTGCTAATGTGGTAAATGACTATTCTAGCTGCAAATGTCTGGTTTTTGGTGCAATATCTACATAGGTGTATAGAGGCCCATTTCCAGCAACTATTCTAATGGTACAATGTGTTTGCTCATTGCGTCAGAAGGCTAATGGATGATTAGAAAACCCTTGTGCAATTATGTTAGCACTGCTGAAAACAGTTTAGCTGGTTAGAGAAGCTATAAAACTGACCTTCCTTTGAGCAGGTTGAGTATCTGGAAAAAAATTATTATTTCAAATACAAATCATTATTTCTAACCTTGTCAATGTCTTGACTATATTTTCTATTCATTTTACAACTCATAGTGGTAAATAAGTGTGACTTTTCATGGAAAACACAAAATAATTGTCTGAGTGACCCCAAACTTTTGAACGGTAGTGTACATAATGTCCATAAGGTGCAGTAGTATGTATGAAAGATTCTGGATCAACTGTTCAGCATCCTAACAGCTTGTGGAAGGAAGCTGTTAATCAGTCTGGTGGTTCTGCCTCTGATGCTCCGGAATCGTTTGCCAGATGGCAGCAGTTCAAAGTGTTTATGCAGAGGGTGAGAGTGATCCTTGACAATGTTCAGTGCTCTGCTCCTACAACGGTTCTGAAAAAGTTCTTGGACAGAGTGGAGGGAAACTCCAATTACCCTCTCAGCTCCCTTAACTATCCTCTGCAGGGCTTTTTTGTCTGACATACTGCAACTGGAGTACCATGTTGCAATGCAGTACGTCAGAACACTCTCCACCACACCTCTGTAGAAGGTCCTGAGGATGCAAATGGGGAGAGAGGCCTGTTTGAGTTTCCTCAAGAAGTGCAGTCTCTGTTGGGCCTGCTTTCTGATCTCCAAGGAATTCTTGCTCCAGGTCAGGTCCTGCGAGATCTGCACTCCGAGGAACTTGATGTTCTCTACTCTCTCCACCAAACGGCCGCTGATGCTGAGAGGGACGTGTTCAGGCTGTGACCGCCGGAAGTCGATAATCATCTCCTTTGTTTTGTCCACGTTGAGCACCAGATTGTTCTCCCTGCACCAGCCCTCCAGGTCTCTCACTTCTTCCCTGTACATTGATTCCTCATCCCTCTGAATAAGTCCCACCACTGTGGTGTCATCCGCAAACTTAATAATCTGGTTCCCCTCGTGTCTGGATACACAGTCATGTGCTAGAAGTGTAAACAACAGTGGACTGAGTACGCAGCCTTGAGGGGATCCGGTGCTCAGCGTGACAGAGTTGGAGATGTTGTTTCCAACACGGACAGACTGAGGTCTCTCGGTCAGGAAGTCCAGGATCCAGAGACATATGGTGGTGTTCAGTCCGAGAAGGAGTAATTTCTCCATCAGTCTCTTGGGAATAATGTTGTTGAATGCTGAACTGAAATCAATGTACAGGAGTCTGGCGTAGGTGTCTTTCTGATCCAGGTGGGTGATGACAGAGTGCAGGGTGGTGACTATGGCATCCTCTTTGGAGCGATTTGAACGATACGCAAACTGGAGCAGGTCATGTGATGCAGGCTGTGATGTGTGGTTTGACAAGCCGTTCAAAACACTTCATCACAATTGGTGTCAGTGCAACAGGACGACAGTCATACAGACAAGACACAACTGGTTTCTTTGCCACCGGTACTATGGTAGAGGTCTTAAAGCATCTGGAAACGATGGTCTGACTCAGGGAGATGTTATAAATGTCAGTCAGGACATCCACCAACTTGCCTGCGCAGACTAAGAGCACACGTCCCGGGATGTTGTCCGGACCTGCAGCTTTATGTGGGTTGACCCTAATTAGGGTCCTCCATGTGTCCGCTACATTGATGATGATAGCTGGCCCAACAGATGGTGGAGATGGGCCAGCCCTCCCTCTGATTGTCAGGTTTGATGCTTCAAAACGTGCAAAGAAGTTGTTGAGCCTGTCTGGAAGCAAAGCGTCATCATCATCGACCCCCTGCCTAGACTTATAATCCGTCAGTGCCCGAACTCCCTGCCACATCCGTTTGGTGTTCCTTGTGTCACAAAGGTGTCCCTGGATTTTCTCTGCATAGACGCATTTCGCCGTCTTAATTCCCTTTCAGAGCGCAGACCTGGCTGAGCGGAGGGCTATCCTGTCCTTCGCTCTGAAGGCTGCATCTCCGGGTGTGAGCAACGTGCGCACCTCTACAGTCATCCAGAGTTTATAGTTGCGCCGTGCAGTGAAAGTCTTTACTATAGTGACATCCTCTGTGCACTTTGCGATGTAGCTGGTGACCGTTTCAGTGTACTCCTCCACATCTGTCCTGTCTCCCTGGGAGGCTGCTATTTTAAAAACCTCCCAATCTGTGTGCAGAAAATAGTCCTGAAGTGCCGAGGCTGCACCCTCTGACCAATCCTGATTTGTTTCTCTACTGGCCTGCTGCGCTTCAGTAAAGGTTTGTAGGCAGGCACCAGCATCATGGATAGGTAGTCAGAATGACCAAGGTGGGAGCGAGATGTTGCCTTATATGCATCTGGGAAGTTTGTGTACACCAAGTCCAACATATTCTCTCCTCTGGTCTTAAAGTCCACACATTGTTTGAACTTGGGGAGCACAGCCTTTAAACTGGTGGGATTAAAATCACCCGCAACCACCACAAAACTGTCTGGGTGTGAAGTTTGAAATTCACTGATAGCGTCGTGCAGCTCTCCGAGTGCCTCGTTAGCATTAGCTTTAGCATTAGCGCTAGGAGCTATGTAAACAGCAGCTACAAACACATTGGTGAATTCCCTCGGCAGGTAGAATGGCCGGCAATTCACGATAAGGAACTCCGCCAACGGAGAACAGTGTTTAATTACTAACGTGGCGTTAACACACCAATTCTTGTTAATATAGATACATAGCCCCCCCCCCCCCCCCGCGCCGCCTCGGCGCTTAACGGAGCTAGCAGCCTCCCTGTCCGCCCGTAACAATGTCATCCCTTCCAGCTGAATGGCCGCGTCAGGGATGTTGTCGTGGAGCCATGTCTCCATAAACACAAACACACAGCAGTCCCTCCACTCTCTCCGGGTTTCTCTCAGCAGATGCAGCTCGTCCAACTTGTTTTCGAGGGAGCGGACACTGGAAAGTAGGAGCAACGGTACTGCTGGTCTGGAGGGGATAGCCTTTAGCCTAGCATGAATCCCGGCTCTCTTTCCTCTCCTTTGTTTGCGTTTGCGCCGCTTACACTTCCTCCTCTCCCGGGTAGCTGCCAGCAAAACGTCCGATAAGGTAAGATAAGATAAGATAAGATAAGATAAGATAAGATAAGATAAGCCTTTATTAGTCCCACAATGGGGAAATTCCAGGATTGCAACAGCACAGGGATAGCAACACTCAGAGCAACAATCAGAAGGCAAGAGAAAAAACAAGAGCAGCAAGTATACATATGTACATATAAATATAAATAAATATATATCTATATCTATCTATCTATCTATCTATCTATCTATCTATCTATCTATCTATCTATCTATCTATCTATATATATATATATATATATATATATACACACACAGTGCAGAGCATTGTGGTTGGTGGATGTGCAGCAGAAAGTCTAAGCTCTCTCTCTGCGGATGCGGCCGGCCAGCTGGATGTCTTTGGGCATGATGGTGACCCTCTTGGCGTGGATGGCGCACAGGTTGGTGTCCTCGAAGAGACCCACCAGGTAGGCCTCTCTGGCCTCCTGCAGAGCCATGACGGCGGAGCTCTGGAAGCGCAGGTCAGTCCTGAAGTCCTGAGCAATCTCCCTCATCAGGCGCTGGAAGGGCAGCCCACGGATGAGCAGCTCCGTGGACCTCCGGCAGCGACGGATCTCTCTCAGAGCCACGGCACCGGGCCTACGACGGTGAGGCCTCCTCACTCCGCCGCTGGCCGGAGCGCCTTTTCGAGCAGCCTTGGTGGCCAGCTGCTTCCTGGGGGCTTTTCCTCCAGTAGATTTACGGGCGCTCTGCTTGGTTCTTGCTATCGCTCTTTATTATTCTGTCTTATATTTCCTGCACGTCACCCAAACACCAGCCCGGCACCCGCGTCACTCCCGCTTCAGCTCTCCCGGTATGTCGAGCCTCTCCATTAGCACCAGGTGGTGGCCGAGTGCTAGCTAGGTCCAACCCGCTGCATCGTCTCCCGCTGTAAACAGAGGCTCCGTCCGCCTACTCGGGAGACCCCCGGGCGCGATCTGTGTGTCCGTAATACACATAGAGTGAAAGGTGTGCCGGATCAGAAAGCCATCACCGGATCAGAAAGAAGAAGGAAGATAAAAAGACTCAGAATTGAGCCGCTGTTGCAAAAGGCAGCCAACTCATGTGGCGCCGGAACCGGAAAGTATTCCATAATTCCAAGATAGTATTCCATGCTGGCGTAGAATGTCCAAGTCACACCCGAGAGCCACAATTCTTGCAGCGTGCATTACCTTGATGTTTAATAAGGTCTCACAGTTGTAAGTTTTACAGAATGTACTGTACCTCTGGGATGATTAAAACACTCAAAACTCTCACACTCACTGATGCCTAGAGGGGCTGCAGCGTCTATGCACGCCGCCATCATGCACAAAATACATTACTTATTTTGAGTAACTTGCTCAACAGAACTGTAAACTTCCTACTTTAGGCTTGGAGGATACTGTTCCTGTGACTTTCATTTCAACAGCCACAATCAGGGCAAGAGGAAACATCTATCTATAAATTCACAAACTCTCTGTCTGTGTGCTTGTGTGTGTGTGTGTGTCTGTCTGTTCCACACATATCTCTCGAACCGTTTGTCAGACTGGCCTCATTTTAAACGTGGTTTCCTGAGGCTACAAGGGTGTGCATCCCTGAATATGGAGTCGCTCAGTCAAAATATGTAATTTTTATCAATAAAAGTTTAGCCACTGTTCTGTCTTATGCCCAGGCAGTGTGGGCAGGGTCTGGTTTCGGACTGACTCCACCACAGTGCTCTGTGTGCAAAACAAGGAAACCAAATGTGACAAATTTGAATAGAAAGAGATAATACTTAAGATTTAATGCTTAAAAAATTATACCATAAAATTGCTGTGATTGCATAGGTCTAATGGATTATTCGGCATGGAGAACATGAGGTGCTGCTGGGGAAAAGGAAGGGGGGGGGCAACAGCTGAATCATTGGCACAACGGGTAAGCTCCGTGTGCAAAACAAGGAAGCAAAATGCGACAAATTTGATCAATAAAAAACAAACCACTTACAATAGAGCCACAGCACTCACATTGTTATTTGCAAGTTATTTTCAATAAAGGGAAAAAAAAATGCATGGCGTGTGCTTTTTCCCTGAGGCTGATTTATAATGGAAAACAGCTGAGCTCTGTGGTTCCAGTGATCAGCTGATTGGATCCACCTTTTTTTACCAAAGGTAAAAAAAAAAAGAACAACATGGGGGGAAGACCCTGCAACCTTTGCTCCACAACGTATCAAGCATACGCTGGATACATTTTCAGCATGGAACACATATTTTTTCCAGTTTACAAAATTTTTCACTGGGTCTGAGGTGTGTGTGAAAAAAATGCGTTTTGGCTAACATTTAGAGGGTTAAAAATGCAATCGTTTAGGTGGAATAATAATAATAAATAATCTTCTCGCATCAATAAAAAACAATACAATACAATAGAGCGACAACACTCAGTCTTTGTCAGTCATGCCCTCAAGATTCAGATCATTCTTTGGCCTCAATATTGCCCCAGCATGATGATATAAGCACCGCCTCAATCTTAGCATTAAAGTTTTAAAAAACCTTTTAATAACAAAATATTACTAAAATATAAAATGATGCACTAGAATGGTTCTCAAATATTTTTAAATGTGTCCTGTTATAGTACTGCATGAGTTTATTGACAATACACAGAAGAAATTCATTACACTGAACTCATCACTGAACAGCAGTGTTGGGAGTAACGCATTACAAAGTAACGCGTTACTGTAATGGCACTACTTTTGCAGTAACGTGCTGTGTAATGAAGTTACTGTTTAAAAATTCAGTAATGTGTTACAGTTACTGAAATTTGATCAGATGTGTTACTCGCATTACTCGTTTTATTAGTATGGATAGATATTTTTAGAGCAAACAGATGATTATACAACTTGCAATTGCTAGACACCCTCCTCATCAGCTCCCAACTGGTGATGAATACACAGTTTCGGTGGTTATTGGTGGGACTGCCATCCCCAGCACCACCAGGGGCCTCAAGCCACTGGAGGTTGTCATTCCAAAGGCAAAGGCAAGCAAATAAATAAGCAAATATATCTAAACTGACCCTACCGTAACTGACGCAGTTGTCAGCCTCCTCCACAGGTCCGTTTCCTATCCTGCCCCAGTTCACGCCACAGACCGGTAGGAAGAAATGCTGTGGCAGTGGTGTCTTCTCATATCAAGCCCTGATCACCTGTTGTCCCAGCGGTGAGTGGCCTCCAACAGCTCCTACCTCTGTGGTTAAACATGAGTATTTTTTGAGCAAGAAGCTCACATTTCATGTCCACAGTTGTGTAAATGTGTCAGCTGTTTAAGTAATTGTACAAGCTTTCTTTCTGCACAGAGAATTGTTGCAGTAAAAAACAGCTTTTTCTAAGGTGAACTTTCATTTGTCTGTGTTTTCTGTTTTATTTTATCTCATTCATTTACATCTTGTTGTGATATGCAACTATTTCATGGAAGTAAATATTCTAAATATGCATTTTTAATGGGCTGCTCCAAGGATGTCACACATATGGCTTGTGGGCCAAAAATGGCCCACCAGGGGGTCCAAAATTGTCTCTGTGAATTTACAGCTTTATTTCTAGTAAATTTCTGACTTTCTACTGATTACAATAGTTTGTGTAATTCTAAGACATTTTTTCTCTGTAAGATGAGACTTTTTTCTCATCAGTTTTCTTTTACTTCTTTTTTCTGATGAGAACAAGGGGCCCTAGATCTTGCTGTGTGTGCAAGATGATTTAAGTGTGCATTTAAAAGTAGCGTAACTAGTTACTTTAATCAAGAAGGAACAAGTCTTCCAAAGGGTATTTTGAGTTATTTACAGATTCTAAAAGTGTGGAATCTAAGCTTTCCAATGATGTCTAACATATGGAAACCTGAAAAGATTTGAAGAAGATGTGGCCGTTTGAATGTTAGCACCTCTCTAACTACTTCTCTGAGAAAATCATGCTCAAAGTTTCCAAGGATTGTCACCGTCCAGGGGAGCCAGGTTGAGAGCAGTAGCAAAAGCTGGTCATTTGCATGACTTAGCATGAACCCAGCCCCCTCATAAGAACCACATTTCTCAGTTTGGGATCAATAAAGTACATCCATCCATCCATCTATCTATGTGCTTCTACCTGAACATGCTGCTGATTGGCCGAAATGAATAACAAAGACGTGTGAATAGCCAAACAAATCAGATATGTAAATCAGCTGTGGTATCCATGCCCTTGAAACTAGGAAGTGGTCTTGCTGATATTGCCCTCTGAAACTACTTTATTTCAAATACAAAGTTTATTGTTTTAAAATCTCCCACAATGTTATTTGAAGCATGGAGTAGCTTCTTCATGATTTCAACTAGCATCAATTTATTTCCTCAGATTTTTACAAATAACTTGAGAAAGACTATACAAAGAGGAACTGCATTTATCATAATCAGCTGGAACAACCTAGGGGTATGAGCTGAGTTTTGTGTTTTAATAGTCTGACTAAGATCATGGCTGATAATACCAGACAACACAAATTAAAAGATTCTAACGCAGACAACAGCGGGAATGCTGCCCTGATGAATGAATTGAAGTTGATTAACACAAAAATAGACCAAATGCAAAATGCTATGGAAAAGCAAGTTAACAGCAAAACTGACGATCTGCATGGGTCAATGGAGAAGATGATCTCAAAAAATCAGAAGATCGTTAAGAAGGAGCTGGAAAAAATAGTTAAAGAAATGTGACTGAATCTGGAGCTGGAAGTGGGTATTTTATGTGCTAGAATGTAAAAGCAGAAGATTGCGCATAATGCCACCCAGAGAAAACAGTTTGATCCGAATGTCTAGTTGATAACTGCGGGGCTGCCACAACAAGATAATGAGGATTTGATGGCTAAAGTGAGAGCTATACTACATGAAGGCCTTGGCTGCGATCCCTGATCCCGCTGCAGTGGAATGCATCTGAGCTGCAGGATGCAAACCGGGGCTAGTTAAGGTGGAATTACGTTCAGTGAAAGAGAAAGTGGCTATGCTCTGGAGAAAAGAAAAACTCAAGGATTGTGATGGCTATCAGAGAATTTATGTGTCATCGGCGAAGTCTCATGCTGAATGTCTGATGGAATATAATTTCAGAACTTTTTTAAAAGAGACTCCAGCTGGGAAGGATTTTTTATCTGGCCTGGAACAGCCGACTGGTTAAGCGCATGCCAGCAGGAGCTTCAGCAAGGGACAGGCCAGTTTGAGAAGAATATACCCAGCCTGTAAGTACTGAAGTACTGTTCACTGGAATATTAATGGATGGACGTCAACAAACTGTAACCTTAGAAAAGCGCTGCTTAATTCCATTGATTCCAATGTTATTTCATTGAAAGAAACTCATTTATCCCATAATATCATTGAACTTGATGGATTTACTTGGTTTTGACATAACCGTACAGCTCACAGGAGGGCAGTTAAGGCCTCTGGGGGCGTCGGTATTTTTGTTAAGAATACCCTTTTGAACATATTTTCTGTTAAAATTGTTGATAAAACATATGACAGGATTCTCAGTTTACGGTTTGAACACAGGGTTTTACAGTACTCCTTCATTATTATTTCTTGCTATTTATCCCCAGAAACATCAACTTGGGGTCGGAATGCTGAGTTATTTTTTTAGTCATGTACTGTCTTTGATGTATTCTAATGAGGTGGGTGCTGTCTACATCTGTAGTGATATGAATAGTCGTATTTCACATCTGAAAGACTATATTGAAGTAAATGACATTTCTCCTAGAGTGGCACTGGACACGGGTGTAAATAAACATGGGGAAACATTTCTTGAGTTCCTTAAAGACACTAAATGTTGTGTGCTTAATGGGAGGTTAAATCCAGAAAATGATAATTTCACCTCTATTTCTGTAAGGGGTAAAGCTGTTGTTGATTATATTGTGACACCTCATGTTGATTTAAAAACGCGTCTTGAATTTAAAGTTTATACATCATCTGAGCATGTGGAAAGGGCTGTATATGAAGTTATGGGCTTGACTAATGATATAGTAGATTACTGGATCACTCAATGCTGTGTCTCCGATTCCAAACAGGTCAATCGCTTACAAACTGCAATATTGTAGCTCTCACCAGCAAGTAAAAAGGTATAAGAGAAATTTTCCTGATAATTTTCTCTCTTCAGAATATGCTACAGAGCAATTCTTGAGATCATACATAAATTAGAAAACGGACAGAAAGTACAAGCAGATATTGACAAATGCTATGATGCATTTTGTAATATTGTGTATAAAGAAATGGGTAAATATGGTGCAGTAAGGAATGAGAGAGAAAATAAATACTGCAGAATAAAACAACCATATTGGAATGCTGAATTAATTTATGGATGCATTTGAGGTTAGCTGAGAAAAGGTTTCTTAAATGTAAGGATAAGAATAAAAGAAGGACTCTCAGGGATGAATTTAAAAGTTGTCAGTCAAATTTTGATAAGAGGCTGAGATTCTTTAAAAGATGTTATAAGAGAGGGGAAATTATTCAGCTAGAAAGTTTACATAACAGTAACCCACAACAATTTTGGAGGGAAATAAACTTGGACCTCAAAAGAGTAGACTGATTTCAATGGAGATATTAATGGAAAATGATAAATCCTCTTTTGACATTGAGCATATTTTGAGAAGGTGGGAGTCTGACTATAGTAATTTGTATACATACAATCAATCCATTTTATTTGATGACGAATTCTACAATGAAACCTGCAAAACCAAACTTGGCTTGAAACTATGAGTAATAAAATGCATTGTTATAATCATATGTTGAATGACGACATCACAATAGAAGAGGTGCAGAAAGTAACTGATAAAGCCAAAGCTAATAAAGCTGTCGGTGTAGATGAATTACCGAATGAGGTCCTTAAAAATCCAAACTTGGTGAATGTGTTACACAGTTTATTTCAAATATGTTTTCAGAATGGTGTCAATCCATCAATATGGAATAAAGCCATAATAAAACCCATCCTTAAATCTGCAAAAGCTGACCCTAGAGTCCCATTAAATTATAGTGGTATTAGCTTGATCAGTACTGTGTATAAATTATATTCAGGCATCTTAAACTATAGACTAATAAATTATCTAGAGATTTATGGATTACTTGTGGATGGAACAGAATGGTTTCAGAAAAGGCAGGGCCTGTATTGATCATATTTATATCCTCAGTGGTGCGAGCGAGGCTGCTAGAAGGGAAAAACACCATTTGCTTGTTTTGTTGATTTTCAGAAAACTTTTGATTAGATTGACAGAGACCTTCTAAAATATAAACTACTATGTGATGGTGTTGATGGTAAATTCTATAATGCTATCAGTACCTTGTACCAAGATCCTATTTCTTGTTTACAAGTAAATAATTTTAGTGTCATGATTGAGTGACTGATCAGCTCACGTGCAGGATGCCACACCAGAGAATGCACACGACACAGAGAAGCAACATTTAAACACAGTTTTATTGAACAAAATGAACTCAAGGTAAGAGGAAACAGCATCACTCGCCAGAGGAATACCCAGCCTATAAAGAGAGAGATGAGAGCAGGTTAGCTATGAGGAGGGAGACCGGGAATAAAGAATAACAGTGATATTCTTACGAATTAAGAAGCAGAGAGCCCGGCAGAGGAACCCAGCAAGGAAAGGATGAAGCAGCAAGGTGGAGCTGGCAGGGAGTTGAGGAGGAGTAGGGCTGGCAGGAGTGTCTGACCGGGTGGAGGAGACAGTCTGGAGTGATGATGAAGCCGGTGGAGCAGGTGAGAGCACAACAACCCCAGAGACGCACCCCAGAGATGGCAGCAACCTGAGAAGGAGGCAGAGAAAAGGAGTGAATGGCTGGGTTCCTTAATAACACGTACAACACTTACTTTATTCTGATGGCATTTATACCCAACAAGCCAGCGCTGGAGCATTCACGAACTGGTCCGTTTAAGCGCTGGCAGGGAAGAGGTGGCAGGTGTATCCACTCATGCAGGTGTACTGATCACCTGCGGAGCCGGGGTCTTGATGAGGAACCTCCCACAGGAAGGAAGGGGGAGTGCACTCACCAGAACATAACATTTAGGACTGGTTGGTTTTCGACTCCATTCGGAGTGAAGCAAGGAGATGTGCTTTCCCCTACATTATTTGCCCTTGATGATTTGGCCCATGAAATTAAGCAGGCAAACCTGGGTATACCGATTGTTAACATGAAGTTAAGTGTTTTGTTGTACACAGATGATATTGTGCTGATTGCAGAGACAGAGAACAATTTACAAGAAATGTTGAATATTTTGAGTTTATGGTGCAGTAAATGGAGAGTGACTATTAACAATGATAAAACCCAGATTATTAATTTCAGAAAACAATATGAGCTGCAAAGTAGTCATATTTTTAAGTTTAGTTTAACACCACTGAAATACACCAGTTCTTATAAATATCTAGGGATGGTTTTCAATGAATATATGAGTTTTTCAGAAGGAATCAATGTATTGGCAGAATCCGGTGGTAGGGCATTAGGGTCTTTGATGAACAAAGTCAAAGTATTACTTGACCTTACTTTTTCTGTTTTTGCAAAACTTTATAATTCACTGGTAGGTTCAGTTCTATTTTATGCTTCGGGAGTTTGGGGTTTTAAGGATGCCTCTAATAATAATGCTGTCCAGAATCAGGCGATGAGATCATTCCTTGGAGTTCATAACTTTCCAACAAAACAAGCTGTCGAAGGGGATATGGGATGGGAAACATGTACTGTAAAACAAAGGGGAGAAATGGTCAGATTATGGAATCGTCTTGTGCAGTTGCCAGAGTAAAGACTTACCAAGAAGGTCTTTATCTGGGATTGCACACATAACTACCCTTGGTCACAGGAGGTGGCTGCTATTTTTTCATTGTCTGATTTTAATTTTATTTTCATGAATAATCTGCAGTGTGACATGAACATTGTTAAACAAAAATTAATAAAGACCCACACAGAGCGGTGGAAAAAAGAAATGTATCTGAAACCAAAGCTGAGAAGCTACATTCAAATCAAAGATGATTACTGTACAGAACTTTATGTAAAATTAAATCTGAAGAGAAAGCAAAGGCCTTTGTGTGCCCAGTTGAGATCTGGCTCTTTACCTCTGGCAATTGAGGTTAGTAGATTTAAAAGTATCTCTGAAGAACAATGTTTATGTGTAATGTGTGATGCTGGGATAGTTGAAGATGACTTTCATTTTCTATTTTATTGTCCTTTGTATAATGATTTTAGGAACCATCTGTATGAAAAGATTCAAGTGAAGAACCCTGACTTGTTTTGGTTGTCTGATGCTGATATGCTGAGCTGGCTGTCTAATGTTGAGACTTTTGTCTGGCAAGATTTATAGAAGAAGCATGGCAACTGAAGCAGTCTACTCTGTATCCTACTTAGACGTTTCTTTTATGTGATGTGTTAATTAATGTCACGTAATGTATCTTTCCTTATTTTATTTATTTTCAAATTTGATGAACTGTATATGTGGATTTATGACCATCAATGTTAGTAGTGTTATAGTGTCTTGTGAGCCCATAACGGTTGCGCCCCATTGATGCAAGACACATAAATAAATAATCAATCAATCAATCAATCAATCAGCATATTTTGCAAAAAACAAAAAAACCCAAAAACATAAATCACAAATTTTTCCCAAAAAAAAGTATTTCTGTGTTTTTTAAGAATCACGTCAGGCCAACTTGTTGCTGGTTTACTTGTGGCGGGTCACACGTATGTAATTTTGATATGTAAAACTTTAGTCATCACTCCGTCTCATACCCAGGCTTCTAGAAGTGCGGGCAGAGTTTAGGATTGACTCTGTGCTCATTGGATAATACACGGCATCACGACCAGTCACCACAGTGCTCCTTGAACAAAACAAGGAAGTGAAAAGCAACAAATTTGACTAGATGCTTAAAAATTATACCATAATGTTGCCATGGCTGCATAGGTCTAAAGGATAATTCAGCATATGTGGAGAACACAAGGCACGTGAGTGCACTGGAAGGAGCACCAGCAGGGACTCCGGGGTCTGGCAAAGAACACCGGTGTATCCAACACAGGACAGAAGCAGCAGCCGGACCGGTAGTCCTTCACGGGGAGGGAAGCCCAGCCTGCCAGGTCAGTGGTAGACGGGATTCCCCGGCTGCTGCTTCGTGCGCTAAAACTGTCTTTTGCAGGACCACGAGCACCTGATGGTGCTCCTCTCGGAGCGCTCGCACGAATATCTAAAAATTAAAACTTAATAATAATACTGCCATGATTGTGGAGCAGAATGACCAGATCAGCTGCATATCATAAGCGGCCATATATGCACACTTTGGCTAAAGGATGACTGTCAACAAACAGGACACAAAAACGCCCAGATAACGAAATAAATATTTTTTCATTACATAAATGGGCAACACTGATGCAACAGCTGCAGTAAAACGGCTCCTTCTGCTGTGTATAATGTTGAGTGTTTGTACTTAATTTGACTGATTACAGTTTTAAAAAACTTTTAATCAACAAATATCGCTACAACATAAAAGGATGCACTAGAATGGGTCTCAAATATTTTTAAACATGTCCTGTTATACAGTGGTGTGAAAAAATGTTTGCCCCCTTCCTGAATTCTCATTTTTTTGTATGTTTGTCACACTTAAATATTTCAGATCATCAAACAAATGTAAATGTTAGACAAAGATGTTTTTCTTACAGCCGTCCCTGCTTCTCTTCACGGCCACTATTAATCCTTGCAGGACTTAATCGCGGGAGGAGCCAGTGACTAATTGGGCTGCACGGTGGTGCAGTGGTTAGCACCGCGGCAGCACAGTTTTACCCTCGACCGGGGGATCGCGGGGATCATGAGATCGTGGGTTCGATCCCTGCCCCCGGCCAACAGTGATCTGTGTGGAGTTTGCATGTTCTCCCCGTGTTTGCGTGGGTTTACTCCGGGATTTCTCCGGTTTCCTCCCACATGCCAAAACATGCAGGTTAGGGAGTTAAGGGGCGCTTGCGCACGCAGCGACCGGCAGCTGGTGGCTTGTCACTGGACTGCAGAACAAATCTACCTACGGGTACAAAATAAGTCCAAAAAAAAAAAAAAAAAAGATAACACAAATGTAGTTTTTAAATGAAGGTGCTTATTATAAAGGGTGAAAAAAAAATCCAAACCTACATGACCCTGTGTGAAAAAGTGATTGCCACCCGTTAAAACATAAATTAACTGTGGTTTATCACATCTTTGTAAAGTTGAGTTCAATTTCTCTAGCCACACCCAGGCCTGATTCCTGCCACACCTGTGGCAGTAATCAAGAATCAGTCCAAGAAAAAGAGATTGGTAAGAGCCAATCAAGAAATCACTTAAATAGGACCTGCCTGACAAAGTGAAGTAGACCAAAAGATCCTCAAAACCTAGACATCATGCTGCAATCCAAAGATATTCAGGAACAAATGAGAAACAAAGTAATTGAGATCTATCAGTCTGGAAAAGGTTACAATTTGAAGATGAAAGCAGACGAGGCAGCGAGCTGAACGACACACAAACTTTATTCCTCTTCCAACATAAAACACAGAAACTCTGACCTGAGTGCCTGAGCAAACTCCTTTATATACTTTTAATCCCGCCTCTGGCACAAAGGGTAAACACATTAACATACAGACGAGAAAGGCATGCACGTACGTACATTGAATGAATGAATGAATGAATGAATGAATGAATGAATGAATGAATGAATCTTTATTTCGGATAGATTAAAAGTAGAGATTAAAAAAGAAACAGAATAATATAACAAAGGGGGAAAGAAAATCCAGCAAGGTCAAATTAGACAATAACTCCTCTGATTATACAGTTCAACATAAGTTATCCGAAATGGGTGATGGCTGAAGCTGCAGCTTATATTGCCCACCCATATTCCATCCAAGAATTCAAAAGAAAAACAAAACAAGAGCAATTACAATTCAGAACATAGCTAAGACAAAATGTGACAAGAAAAAACTAAGCAACAACACAACGCAGACTGGATATGACAGTCCTTATGTGATTTTACATGTCATCTTGTATATATGTTTGGAGTATTTCTTCCTTTAGTTTTTGTTTAAATTGTCCAAGCGTTGTACATGATTTTAATTCAGGTCCAAAATTGTTCCATAATCTGACCCCTTGTACTGAAACACAGTGTTACGTGACTATCTGATCACGTGACTATCTGATCACGTGATGGTCCACCTCATTCCCACATACAGACAGAGATTGAAGCTCACTAAACCTGTTGTGAGCACTACGAAGAAATGGACCAGTGAAGCTGAGGAGAAGCTGGAAACGCGCATGGAAATAACTGATTGGGGCATGTTTAAAGGAGCCACGCATGATCTGGATGAATACACGGACACTGTGAACTCTTGTATCCACTTTTGTGAGGAGAGCATTCTTCCATCGCGCACCAGGGTGAGGTACTCTAATGATAAGCCCTGGTTCACTGCTAAGCTCAGACAGATCAGGAAGGAGAAGGAAGCAGCGCTGAAAAGTGGAGACAGGGGCTGCTACAGGGAGGTTAAATATCGGTTTAACAGAGAGCTGAGGAGAGCTAAATCTGTGTATTCTGAGAGACTCCAGCAGCAGTTCACTGCTAATGACTCGGCTTCTGTGTGGAGAGGACTGAGGCAAATCACCAATTATCGGCCTCAGGCTCCTAAAGGTCAGGATGACAAAGCCCTTTGTCAAAGACTGTCCCAACACTATGCCCGTTTTGACACCTCGTCATCTGTGTCCAACTCCCCCCCACCCTCCAGCTCCACAGCCTCCACGATCCCTACTTCATCAAAGGCGCCCCCCCTCCTCCCCCCCTGCCCTTGTCATCAGTGTGCAGGACGTGCTCAAACAGTTCTCCAGACTGAACCCACGTAAGGCCCCCGGTCCGGACGGCGTGTCTCCCTCCACCCTGAGACACTGTGCGAAAGAGCTGGCTCCTGTCTTCACAGACATTTTTAACACCTTCCTTAAGCTATGCCACGTGCCGTCCTGCCTCAAATCCTCCACCATCATCCCTGTCCCCAAGAAGCCACGGATCACTGGACTTAACGACTACAGACCTGTAGCTCTCACCTCTGTAGTCATGAAGTCCTTTGAGCGCTTGGTCCTGCCCCACCTCAAGTCCATCACCACCCCCCTCCTGGACCCGCTGCAGTTTGCCTACCGAGCCAACAGGTCTGTAGACGACGCAGTCAACCTGGCCCTCCACTCCATCCTGCAGCACCTGGACTCCCCGGGAACCTACGCCAGGATCCTGTTTGTGGACTTCAGCTCTGCATTCAACACCATCTGCCCCGCTCTGCTCCGGGACAAGCTGTCCCTGCTCAACGTGCCTGACTCCCTCTGCAGGTGGATCACCGACTTCCTGACGGACCGGAGGCAGCATGTGCGGCTGGGAAAGACTGTCTCAGACTCTGCTAGCATCAGCACCAGATCACCCCAGGGCTGTGTACTTTCCCCCCTACTCTTCTCCCTTTATACCAACTCCTGCACCTCCAGCCACCAGTCTGTCAAGTTGATCAAGTTTGCGGACGACACCACCCTCATCGGGCTCATCTCCAACGGCGACGAGTCCGCCTACAGGAGAGAGGTGGCCCAGCTGGTGTCCTGGTGCAACAACAACAACCTGCAGCTGAACGCTCTGAAGACAGTGGAGATGATTGTGGACTTCAGGAAAGTCACAACCCCTCTGCCCCCCCTCACCCTCACAGGCTCTCCCATCACCACTGCTGATTCCTTCCGCTTCCTAGGCACCACCATCACCAGGGACCTCAAGTGGGAGCCGACCATCAGCTCCCTCATCAAAAGGCCCAGCAGAGGATGTTCTTCCTGTGGCAGCTGAGGAAGCTCAAGCTACCCACCAAGATGTTAGTGCAGTTCTACACAGCCATCATCGAGTCCATCCTCACCACCTCCATAACCGTGTGGTACGCAGGAGCCACTGCCAGGGACAGACTAAGGCTGCAACACGTCGTGCGCACTGCTGAGAAGGTGATCGGCTGCAAGCTCCCATCTCTCCAGGATCTGTACATCTCCAGGACCCGGAGGCGTGCTGGCCGGATCATAGCCGATCCCTCACACCCTGGTCACGTACTGTTTGCCCCTCTCCCCTCAGGTAGAAGACTTCGGTCCATCCAGACTAAAACCTCCCGTCACATGAACAGTTTCTTCCCCTCTGCCATCAGACTGCTGAACACTAAGTGACTTATTGACTCCCGTGCGCTATGTACAGCAGCTCAACCAGACTCATGTCAATCATCACTGTTTTCTTCCTGCATTACCGACTGCACTATATGGTTCTCCACATTATCTGCTGCTCGCTAATATATTTTAACTGCTGACTAGTATTATTCACTCTTATTCTACACTTTATTGCATGTATAGTTTATTTCTTTTATTTTATCATGTTTAATGTTGCAGCATTGCACCGAGACAAATTCCTAGTTTGTGTACTACATGAACAATGGCAATAAATCTGATTCTGATTCTGATTCTGATTCTGTTGCTTGGTGGTAGTTCTCACTGAAGGTTTTTGAAATATACATGTTCCTCTGAAATGATATTGTTTCTCCCTTATTTGATATTGTTTCTCCCTTATTTTACATTAACATGAAATTGACACACACGTCAAAGAGCAGGTCTTGCTACCATACATTCGCACCCCTGCGTCCTCAGGTGTCAACCTGGCACGGTGGGGGGCGAAAGACACATCTTTGTTTGTTTGGCTCCCCTTACTTTCTCGATTAGCATCCCTAACTATCTTCTCCCCCACCAACCACTTTGTCCTGGGTGGAGTGCCATATGTACTGTGTCAACCACACAGCCCCCCCCCCCAAACACCCAGAAGGGGCTCGAACCCTCTGGCACCTTGGGCTTGAGCCGGCGCTCGTAACGGCTGTAACGTGGAGTCGCCGGACTGGCCAAAGCGTCTTGCTGTTGAGGTGGGCAGGAGACAAACTCGGCCTACGGCACGCAGTCATGTGGAGGGGGGAAGGGTGGGGAGGGGAAAGACTTAGTCTGCTGCCAACAGTTCTCTGCAGGGGGAACACCAACCTGCGGGGCCACTGTAGGTGGGTGTCCACGCCGGGGAGCTTGAGCCGACACCACCTGTTCATCTGCCAACACATAAGCGGGCTTAAGTCTGTCAACGCAGACAGTTTCCCTACGCCCCCCCAAAGTCTAACATAAAGGGCTTTGCCCCGGTTTCCAGCACTCTGAATAGTCCATCATACGGTGGGCGCAGCGGAGATCTGTGTGTGTCATGCCTAACAAAAATAAACTTGGTTCTCTGTAAGCTCTTTGGGACGAAGGTATGCGGAAAACAATGGTGCGCCGGGCCCGGCACCTTGGCCGGCCCTGCACAGTGAAAAAATTGCGCGGGCAGGTCGGTCCCGAGTGCAGGGTTTTCCGGTAAAAATTTCCCGGGGGATCCGCAGTGGTTGAGAAAAAACAAGTTCTGCATGGGAGGCTGCCAGATCCTCCTTAGGCACGGAACGCAACCCTAACAGGTCCCAGTGCAGGCAGTCGACCCAATTTGCATCTGTGAGTGAAGCTCTGAGCGTTGCTTTAAGCGACCTATGAAAACACTTGCATAACCCGTTAGCCTGGCGGATGTATGCGGTGGTGCAGTGGATTTTGACCCCCAGGCTCTGAGCCATCGAGGACCAGAGTTCCGAAACCAATTGCGGACCCCTGTCGGAAGTGATGGTGCATCACCAGGTGGAGGGCCAACAACTCTCTGTCAAATGTACTGTATTTGTGTTCGTTGTCACACAAAGTACGGCTGAAAAATTCAAGTGGCTGCCACGCACCGGAAATGTACTGCTCCACCACTGCCCCTATGGCAACGTCAGACGCGTCAATGGTGAATGCTATCCACGCTGACGGGGCAGGGTGGGCTAGCAAAGTGGCGTTAGCGAGCGCTGTTTTGGCGTTTGCGAAAGCCTGGACTCGCTCGGGGGTCCAGTCGATGTTTTCTGCAGGATTCTTTTTCTTGATAGCGGCGTAAAATGGCTGCAGCAGCTGGGCTGCTGGGGGGAGGAAACAGTTGTAAAAGTTGACCATGCCCAAAAATTCCTGCAGGGCCTTCACGGTCTGTGGACGTGGAAAATCTAACACGGCATGCACCTTACCAGGCAGCGGAATCGCGCCCTCCAGCAAAATGCGGTTACCCAAAAAAATCAATCATTTACACACCAAACCGGCACTTCACCGGGTTAATGATAAGTCTGTGTGCTTCCAACTTCTGGAAAACTAGTTTGAGATGGGCAAGGTGCTCCTCCTTGGACGCGCTAGCCACCAGAATGTCATCTAAGTAGGCAAAAATGAAAGGCAGGTCAGGGAGCACCACGTCCATCATTCTTTGGAAGGTTTGTGCCACACCCTTTAACCCAAACGGCATGTGTAAAAACTCGAAAAGGCCAAATGGAGTTACTACTGCTGTTTAGGGAACATGCTCCATGCGCACCAGGACCTGATGGTACCTGTGGACCAGATCCACTTTCAAAAAAAAAAACGCATCCTGGCCAGGTGCACAGAAAAATCCTGGATATGCAGGATGGGATACCGATCATGTTCTGTGGCGTTGTTCAAGCACTGGAAATCACCACACGGTCACCACGACCCATTGGCCTTAGGCACCATGTGTAGTGAGGATGCCCACGGGCTGTTGGAGCGCCTAACGATGCCAAGCTGCTCTAAGTTGGTCAACTCCTCGCGCACGCTGACTACTTTAACCGCATCCAGGCGCCAAAGTCGTGCGAACACCAGCGGGCCTTTTGTGGTTATGAAATGTTTGACCCCATGTTTGGTTACTGTAGCAGAAAACGCTGGAACCGTGAGTGATGGGAACTATGAAACTATGAAAGTAAATGCTGGTACTTACCCCCTGGAGCTATAACGCTTGCCTGTGTTGTTTCCCCAACTCCCTGAGCTGTGCAGGGCAGGGAGGTAAAAGAGACAGCATCCACTAAATATCTGTTGGCAACATCGACGAACAACCCATAAGCACATAAAAAATCTGCACCTACAATGGGGACAGAACATGCCGCTACCACAAAGTCCCATTGGTAATTGCATCCGTGTAAGCACACCGTCAACGTCCGTTCACCAAACGTCCTGATGTTGAATCCATTGGCGGCCATGAACTCGGGACCGCTGCCTCCTGCCAATCTGTCTGCACTGACCGGCAGAATGAGGCTCTTCTGGGAGCCGGAATCCACTAAGAAACGTTTCCCCGAACGTGTGTCTGTAATCAACAGCAGCTTGTTCCTGTCGCCAGCAGTCGCAGCTGCTACTGACTGCTGGCCGTGCCTTTTCCCTGGCTTCTTGAATTGGCACAGTGGCAGACAGTGTTGGGCATTCGAGCCAAAGCGGCGGTGATAGACACAGAGCATCCTGTTCCTGCATCTGTTGGCGTCAGTCCCAGCCACCACCAATGGCTCCTCGACCTTACTGGAGTCCTTCCCGGATGCTGGTGTCATGTGCACGCTGAGAGTTCTGGTCGCTAGGATGATGCGGTCCGCTTCCTGCGCCAAAGCGGTAGGCCAATGCGGTAGTTCTTGGTTACCAGCAGCGGTGAGTTGGCCAGTATCACTCTCGCTGTAACAGGTAGGTTCCTGAGGAAGAGGTGGGCGAACAGGAAGGACTCGTCATTCTTCCCCATCAGTGCTAACATGCTCTCCATCAGCTCCACAGCTGATCTGTCACCTAACTCTGAACGCGTTTGGAGTCTCTCTGCTTTGTCACTGTCCTACAGGGTATACCGCTGAATCAGCATCTGCTTGAGCGTGTCGTATTTCCCCTGGGCCGCAGGTTTCTGGAGCAGGCTCGTCACTTGCTGCATGGCACGCACATCCAGTGCAGCGACCACATGATAATATTTGGTGTCATCCGTTGTGATCCCGCAGAGTGCGAAATGGGCTTCCACATGTAGAAACCAAGCAGTCAGATTGTGAAGCCAGAAGTCTGGGAGCTTGACTGTAACAGCGCATGCCGTGCTGCTGTTCTCCCTCTGGGTTGTCTCCGGGGCGGTGCTCAGCTCGTTCTCCATTGCATGTCTTAGGGTCACCAATGTAGAAGACGAAAGCAAACGAGGAAGTGAGCTGGACGACATACAAACTTTATTCCTCTTCCAACATAAAACACAGAAACTCTGAATTGAGCAGACTCCTTTATATACTTTTAATCCTGCCTCTGGCACACAGGGTAAACACATTAACTTACAGACGTGAAAGACATGCACACACAATAACATGACATTGACATTCACAGAGCAGGTCTTGCTACAATACATTCTCACCCCTGCATCCTCAGGTGTCAACCTGGCGTGGCGGGAGCCGAAAAGCACATCTTTGTTTGTTTGGCTCCCCTCACTTTCTCCATTAGCATCCCTAACTATCTTCTCCCCCACCAACCCTTTTGTCCTGGGTGGAGTGCCATATGTACTGTGTCCACCACAACAAAGTCATTTCTAAAGCTTTGGGACTCCAGCAAACCAGAGAGAGAACCATTATCCCCAAATGGTGAAAACATAGGACAGTGGTGAACCTTCCCAGGAGTAGCCAGCCGACCAAAATTACCCCAAGAGCACAGCGATGACTCACCCAAGAGGTCACCAAAGACTCCACAACAACATCGAAAGAACTGCAGGCCTCACTTGCCTCAGTTAAGGTCAGTGTTCATGACTCCATCATAAGAAAGAGACTGGGCAAAAATGGCCTGCATGGCAGAGTTCCAAGACAAAAACCACTGCTGAGCAAAAATAACATAAAGGCTCATCTCATGCCAGAAAACATCTTGATGATCCCCATCTTCCCATCTTCCCATCCCCATCCCTGGGCTTTTTTCTAAAGCCCATCCAGGGACAAGAGTTGCAAATTAGCTAATAGCTATACACTCTATGTGCAACACATCAGATTGATTGTCTTTGATTAATTGTCTATGTTTATTGCACTGTCCCTGTCAAATAAACTAATCTACTACTACTACAAGACTTTTGGGAAAATACTCTGTGGACTGACGATGTCATGAACCGAGCCGGTTCGCTCTTCAGCCAAGGTTCGGACCGTTCTCTGTGGCTCAGGTTATCTGTGTATTTATGTATTGTGATATCTTTTGAGTTTCTTGTAGTTTCTATTTTTCCATGTTTTCCTACCTGTAACCACTGCGTTCTGGCTGGCAGCTGTGAGGCAGCCTCTTTTGGCCTACACTCATGTGGGCACTGTCTGACACTTGTCGGTCTGACCACACCCCCTCTCGCATGACAGCCAGCTGGTTCCACTCCGATAATTGCCTTTCCTGCGCTTCTCCCAGGTGCACCCAATCTACCGTGACTAGCAATGCTTATACTTAAGCAGCTCTTTGCCAGTCAAGCATTGCTGGACTATTGTATTGTCAAACGTTGTGTTGTGCCACTGTTCACTGTGGTCTGCCCGCTGCACGTCCCGTCGTGTGAGCCAGTAAGTGAACCTTGCCATCTTTTTGTATGTCAGCCTTGTTTTTGAACTGTTTGTGTTCAACCACTGTACACTGTGGTCTGCCAGCTTCACGCCCCGTCATGTAGCCGTTTAGTGCACCCTGTTACCATTTTTGTATGTCTTCTTTCCTTAATAAATGTGTTTGTGGTGTAACCCTGCGTGTAAATCTGTCCTCCTTCTACTCCTCCGGGCGCTGCATAAAAGCGCACAGGGAGAAGGTGACAGACGAAACAAAAGTTGAACTTTTTGCAAGGTGTGTGTCCCATTACATCCAGCGTAAAATGTAACACAGCATTTCAGAAAAGGAATATCATACCAACAGTAAAATATGATGGTGATAGTGTGATGGTCTGGGGCTGTTTTGCTGCTTCAGCACCTGGAGGACTTGCTGTGGTAAATGGAATCATGAATTCTGCTGTCTACCAAAAAATCCTGAAGGAGAATGTCCGGCCATCTGTTTGTGACCTCAAGCTGAAGTGTACTTGGGTTCTGCAGCAGGACAATGATCCAAAACACACCAGCAAATCCACCTCTGAATGGCTGAAGAAAAACAAAATGAAGACTTTGTAGTGGCCTAGTTAAAGTCCTGACCTGAATTTGATTGGGATGCTATGGCATGACCTTAAAAAGGAGGTTCATGCTCGAAAACCCTCCAGTGTGGCTGAGTTACAGGAATTCTGCAAAGATGGGTGGGCCAAAATTCCTCCACAGAGCTGTAAAGACTCATTGCCAGTTCTGGCAGATGCTTGATTACAGTTGTTGCTGCTAATGGTGGCCCAACCAGTTATTAGGTTTGGGGGCAATCACTTTTTCACACAGGGCCATGTAGGTTTGGATTTTTTTTCCCTTAATAATAAACACCTTCATTTAAAAATTGCACTTTGTGTTTACTTGTGTTATCTTTGTCTAATATTTAAATGTGCTTGATGATCTGAAACATGTAAGTGTGACAAACATACAAAATTCAATTCAATTCAATTCAACTTTATTTATATAGCGCCATTTCACAACAACAGTCATCTCATAGCACTATCAACTGTAGGGGGAACCCCCACAGTTGCAGAAAGACCCCAGCAATCAGGCAATCCCCTGTGAGCAAGCACTTGGCGACGGTGGAGAGGAAAAACTCCCTTTTAACAGGAAGAAACCTCCAGCAGAACCAGGCTCAGGGAGGGGCAGTCATCTGTTGCGACTGGCTGGGGGGTGAGGGGATAGAGAAGATGAAAAGAACAGACATGTAGAGAGCAAACAGCACGATGGGGACTCAATCTATGGGAGAGAACAAACAAATGTTAATGACCAGCAAAAAAAAATATTTCATTGAGAGCGAGGAAAGGAGTGAGGCCCAGTGCATTACTGGAGGTCCCCCGGCTGACTAAACCTATTAGCAGCATAACTAAGGGAGGGTTCAGAAACACATGATCCCTCCCTAATTGTAGGCTATATCAAAAAGGTAGATTTTAGCCCTATTCTTAAAAACAGAGATCAAGTCTGACTCCCGAATCCAGATTGGCAGCTGGTTCCACAGGAGAGGAGCTTGATAACTGAAGGCTCTGCCTCCCATTGTACTTTTGGAGATTCTAGGTATTACAAGTAATCCTGCATTTTGGGAGCGTAGTGCTCTGTTAGGATAATACGGTAGTATCAGATCTTTTAAATAAAAAGGAGCCTGATTGTTTAGAGCTTTGTAAGTAAGAAGAAGGATTTTAAACTTAATTCTAAACTCTATGGGAAGCCAATGAAGGGAGGCCAGAACCGGAGAGATATGATCTCTCTTTCTAGTACCTGTTAAAACTCTTGCTGCAGCATTTTAGATCAGCTGAAGACTTATTAAAGATGTTTTAGGACAGCCTGATAATAAAGAATTACAATAATCTAATCTCAAGCTAACAAAAGCGTGGATCAGTTTCTCAGCATCACTCTGAGACAAGATGCTCCTAATCTTGGCAATATTACGCAAATGATAGAAGGCAGTCTTAGAAACAAATTTAATATGTGAATTGAAGGACAGATCTTGATCAAAAATAATTCCAATGTTCCTCACAGAGCTATTAAGAGAAAGAGTAACCGCATCCAAACTGAAAGTTTGATTTGGAAAGGTATTTCTAAGGTTTTTTTGGACCAACAAGAATGACTTCAGTCTTATCTGAATTTAATAGCAGGAAATTACAAGTCATCCAAGCTTTGATTTCCTTAACCCCTTGCACTCCGGTCAATTTTCCTAAAAACGCCAAAAAAATTGTGCCCAAAGTAAATCGAAAGCTGTTCTTCAACCCTTTGCAGCATCTTCATGGGGTTGGTCTCATTTAAAAGAAAACACTTTGAATTCTTTGGCAAAAAAAAACATGGTCTCTCTAAGTGCTCCGGCCACTGAGTTACAGTCATCTAAACATAGTGAACTTGAAGAAAATAAATTTACCCTGGGTGTTTTATTGGATACAAATGCTTGCAAATAACACACAGCTTCAGATCCGGGCTGGAAAATGCAACAGAAATGTAGAACCAAGTGTTATCCAGCTGAGGTCCAAATTTTGTAACAATACCACAAAAAATGAATATATTACACAGCTTTGTTCTCAGGCTGTTCCCAGGCATTTTGGAACTGTGCCAAATTGTGCCAAATGGCAGTTTGGAAAAACGTCTGTAACTTTTGAATGATTCAACATAGAAGCTTCATCTTGGGCTCAAATGAAAGGTCACATTCAGGGCTGTGTCTGGGTGTGGGGGGGTTGGCCCCTCCCCCGCTACAGAGGACGGAGATCGGCCCTCGCTACATGACGGATTACACTCGGATGTGCCATGTTTCCACAGCAACGCTGTCACCGCGGCTCCCCCACCCCCCCGCTACTGAATCGGGGGGGGTGGGGGGGCGTTCACGGTTCGGAGGTGGCGAAGAACTGTGTAACGCGGCGCACGCACTTCATACTTCGTGCGCCGTACAATTGTAATTTACCGATCGGTCAAAAGTCATTTTTTGATTGCAATTTTCAGGGATAAATAAACGTTTAAACGTTAAATGTTATAACACCTTACCTCTTCACAGCCACATTGTCCTGGCGAACTTCGCTTCCCCATTGTCAGACGAACGCGAAGCTGGTCCGCTCGTGGATCCCGGTCAAAACATAATTCCATTATTGCGGTTTTGGCGAATGATTTACGACCTTTGTCGTCGGCCTCCGTCGGTCTATGATGACGGAAGAGAATCCTAAACGTCTATTCTGCTGGAATGAGTGCAGGTCGCACTTGTGGGTTGCCTCCATGCTGCGGGGTCTGCAGCAGGTTCTTCCTGCATCCTTTTTTTTTTATCTATTGCAACAGTAAATCTGTCTTCACCCAGCCCGAACTTCTGTGCTTCAATTGGCTAGGTTTTCATTCATTGGTTCTGCAACGTTTCAGAAACCCAATTCAAGGCTCTTATTAGTCGAATGAGAGGTCAATCAGATGAACTAATCTGTTCGCGGCTGTGTCTGCAGCTTTTATTTTCAGTGCGCGCTTGGAAGCCATACACCACCTACATCACAATCTCCATGATGCGTCCTAGAGCGCACGAGAGCACCCTCGTGCGCTCTAGGACGCAGAGACTTGCCCACCCGTGGGACAACGGAGCCCAAGAGGTTAAGACAGGCTTCTGTCACCGTGCAGCTTTGGGCTGCACGGTGGCGCAGTGGTTAGCACTGCGGCAGCACAGTTTACCCTTGGCCGGGGGATTGTGGGGATCGTGGGATCGTGGGTTCGATCCCAGCCCCCGACCAACAGTGATCTGTGTGGAGTTTGCATGTTCTCCCCGTGTTGCGTGGGTTTACTCCGGGATTTCTCCGGTTTCCTCCCACATGCTAAAGACATGCATGTTAGGTTAATTGGCTGTTCTAAATTGTCCCTAGATATCTGTTTCCTATAGGCCCTTAGAATAGAGGGTTAGTATTAATGAAAGCGCTTTGAGTGGTCTTTGTGACTAGAAAAGCGCTATATAAGTGCAGGTTAGTTAGTTAGTTAGTTCTAACTTGGCTATTTGATTACTATCATCTGGCTTCACTGACAGGTATAATTGTGTGTCATCTGCATAACAATGAAAATGTATACAGTGCTTTCTAATAATGTTGCCTAACGGAAGCATATATAAACTAAAAAGAGTAGGGCCTAGCACAGATCCCTGTGGAACTCCATGACTAAGCTTTGAATTGAAAGAAAACTCATTATTGACATGAACAAACTGGAACATATCAGATAAATAAGATCCAAACCACTGCAACGAAGTTCCATTAAGTCCAACATAGTGTTCTAATCTATCAAGTAGAATATTATGATCGATAGTATCAAAAGCTGCACTAAGGTCTAAACAGACAAGTACAGAAACCAGTCCATTATCAGATGCGATGAGGAGGTCGTTAGTGACCTTCGCAAAGGCTGTTTCAGTACTATGATGGATTCTAAACCCAGACTGAAACTCTGCAAGTAAACCATTTCCCTGCAGGTGGTCCAATAATTGCGTAGCAACAACTCTTTCTAAGATTTTTGAAATGAAAGGGAGATTAGAGATTGGTCTATAGTTAGCTAAAGCTCCTGGATCTAGCGTTGGCTTTTTGAGTAAGGGTTTAATTACAGCTGTTTTAAAAGCCTGCAGTACATGGCCTAAAGTTAATGAAGAATTGATTATATGAAGAATAAAGCTACCAATAAGTGGGAAGACTTCTTTAAATAACCTGGTAGGAATAGGGTCTAAAAGACAAGTTGAATGTTTGGATGAGGAAACTATTTTGTCTAACTCACAAAGGTCGATTGGAGTAAACTCATCAAGACAGACATCAATTGAAGGAGTTGTAGTAGTTACAGTATTTAAGTTAACTGTGGGAAGAATGTGATTGATTTTATCTCTGATGGATGAAATTTTATTATTGAAAAAGTTCATAAAGTCCTGACTAGTAAGCTCTAAGGGAATGCTAGGATTGACAGAGTCCTGACTCTTTGTCAGCCTGGCTACAGTGCTGAAAAGAAACCTGGGATTATTCTTGTTCTCTTCTATTAATGCAGAGTAATAACTCGTTCTAGCTTTTCTAAGAGATTTTTTTATAAAGTAAAAGATGATTTCTCCAAACTAAATAGATTTCATCTAAATTAGTGGAGTACCATTTTCTTTCTAATTGACGAGTCTTCTGTTTTAAGCTACGAGTTTCTGTGTTGAACCAAGGAGTTAGAAATCTCTGATTAGACTTTTTCTTTTTTAAGGGGGCCACCAAGTCTAGAGTCTGATGCAGAGAAGCTGTAACACTATCCACCATGTTATCAATTACAGAAGGAGCAAGCTGTCTATAGCTTATTTCCATTGTGTTGACACATGGCATAGAGGAAACAGTCTGCATAAATTTGGTAACAGCATCATCTGAGAGGCATCTACTGTAATAATATTTTTCTTTAGGAGCTAAAGAGTCAGAAATAGTAAAATCAAAGGTTAACAGACAATGGTCTGACAGTACAGGGTTATGAGGAGACACTACAAGATTTTCTATTTCTATGACATATGTCAGAACAAGGTCCAATGTATGGTGGAGGTAATGAGTAGAATTTCCTACTTTCTGAGAAAACCCAATCGAGTCTAATATTGAATTAAATGCCACATTAAGGCAGTCACTATCTACATCCACATGTATATTAAAGTCCCCTACTATAATTATTCTATCAGATTTCAGCACTAAGTCAGCTAAGAAATCAGCAAATTCGGATAAAAATTCTGAGTAGGTTGATGGGGGACGATAAACTATGGCAAATAAAATTGGGTTTAACCTCTTGCACTCTGTTGTTCTGCGGGCGGGCAAGTCTCTGCATCCTAGGGCGCACGAGGGACGCACGAGAGCGCACTCGTGCGCCCTTGGACGCATGACACATGATAAGGATATTGATGGTGGTGATGTAGGTGGTGTGGCCTCCAAGCACCACTGAAAAAAAAAGGTGCAAACACAGCCGCGAACAGATTAGTCCATCTGATTGACCTCTCATTCGACTAATAAGAGCTTTGAATTGGGTTTCTGAAACCATGAAGAGCCAATGAATGAAAACCTCGGAAGGAGGACCCGCCTCCCAACATTTTGAATGCAGTGAGCCAATTGAAGCAGAGAAGTTCGTGAGCTGTTTTTTTTTTAAGGCTGGGTGAAGACTGGCTGCTGGAGCGGATCAAAAAAGGACACAGGAAGAGCCCCACAGACCCAGCAGCATGGAGACCATCCACAAATGCAACCTGTGTGACAGGGATTGCCATTCGTGGATCGGCATGTTCGGCCACAGGCGGTGCTTATTTTGTTTTTGTTCCAGCAGAGTAGACATTATGATTTCTTCCATGGTTATCATAGACCGACGAAGGCTGAGTGACACACACGCCTTTGCCAGTCTTCTTTTAATTACTACTGTTATTTGTTTTGAAAAATCGTTCGCCAAAAACCGCAATCATGGAAGCACAAAACTGCAATAATGGAATTATGTTTTGATCGAGTCGCGAGACCAGAACCAGAGCGGACCAGCGTCGCGTTCGTCTGACAGTGAGGAAGAGAAGTTGGCCAGGACTCTGCTGCTGTGAAGAGGTAAGGTGTTATAAGCTAAATTATTATTTATCCCTGTAAATTGTAATCCAAAATGACTTTTGACCGATCAGTAAATTACAGCTGTGCAGTTCACGAAGTCTGAAGTTCATGCGCCACGGTACAAGGGGTTGCTCGCAGTGTACAGGCTGTGAACGCCCCCCCACCCCCGCTATTCTTCTGCAGCGAGGGGGGGGGGCCGCGGTGATTGCACTGCTGTCCCACATCACCACATGAGGCTAATCCGTTGTGTAGCGATGGCCGAAGTCCATCCTCTGTAGCGAGCGGGGGGGGGGACAACCCCCCCCCCCCACACACACACAGTAGCGAGGGGGGGGAAGCCGCTGTGACAGCGTTGCTGTGGAAACATGCAACGAGTGTAATCCGTCATGTAGCGAGGGCCAAACTCCGTCCTTGGTAGCGGGGGGGGGACGACCCCTCCCCACACACACACACACAGACACAGCCCTGAGTGTGACCTTTCCTTTGAGCCTAAAATGAAGATTCTACATTGAATTATTCAAAAGTTACAGACGTTTTCCAAACTGTGCCATTTGGCACAATTTGGCACAGTTCCAAAACGCCTGGGAACTACCTGAGAACAAAGCTGTGTAAAATATTCATTTTTTGTGGTATTGTTACCAAATTTGGATCTCAGCTGGATAACACTTGGTTCTACATTTCTGTTGCATTTTCCAGCCGGATCGGACAGCTGTGTCTTATTTGCAAGCATTTGTATCCAAAAAAACACCGTGGCCAAATTTTTTTTCTTCAAGTTCAGTATGTTTAGATGACTGTAACTCAGTGGCCAGAGCACGTAGAGAGATCATGTTTTTTGTGCCAAAAAATTCAAAGTGTTTTCTTTTAAATGAGACCAACCCCATGAAGATGCTGCAAAGGGTTGAAGAACAGCTTTCGATTTACTTTGGGCACATTATTTTTTGGCATTTTTAGGAAAATTGCCCGGAGTGCAAGGGGTTAACCTAAAATTGCTAAAGTGCCCAATACTGAGGACCAGGCCCTCAAAGGAATTATAACATGTTTTTTGCTTTACATTAACTAGTAATTTGGAATGGTAAATTGTTGCTACTCCTCCTCCACGACCAGAACTTCTGGGATTTTGACAGTTTAAATAACCAGAGGGAGTTGATTCATTTAAACCAACATAATCCTCTTGCCCTAACCAAGTCTCTGTAAGGGAAATTAAATCAATCTGATGATCAATTAACAGATCATGGACTAACAGAGACTTGGGAGTTAGAGACCTATTATTTAACAAACCACATTTAATTTTTAAATTATGAGGACGAACAGAGGCCAAATCATTCAGTTTAGAGGCTTTATGTTTAATTTGAGTTTTACCAATATTTTGCTTTATCACTTTGGGATGCTTATATATTATATTTTTATTTACTTTGGAGGGAGCAGACAACGATTCTCTGATGGGGAAGACAGGGGCTAAGTTGAGGGGTGGCAGATGAAGAGGAGCTGCAGAGAGGCGTGTAAGACTGCGACTCTGCTTCCTGGTCCCAACTCTGAGTAGTCAAGGTTTTGGAAATTTGGATAAAAAAGATGCCAGATTGTTAGATAAATGAGCAGCACCATCCAAAGTGGGATGAATGCTGTCTCGTCTCATAAGACCAGGTTTTCCCCCAAAAAAGCTCCAATTGTCAATGTAGCCCACATCATTTTTAGGACACCACACAGACAGCCAGCGGTTCAAGGATGATGAGCGGCTAAACATGTCATCACTGGTCAGATTGGGGAGGGGCCCAGAGAATACTACAGTGGCAGACATCGTTTTTGCAAAGTCACACACGGATTCTACATTAAGTTTCGTGACTTCCGACTGCCGGAGACGGATGTCATTAATGCCAGCATGAATAACAATTGTGGAGTATTTACAGTTACTTTTAGCCAGCATTTTCAAATTTGACTCGATGTCGCCTGCTCTGGCCCCAGGAATGCATTTGACTATGGCCGCTGGAGTCTCTAGGTTCACGTTTGTGACTACAGAGTCAACAGTGATCAGAGTTTTTTCCTCAGCGGGTGTGTCGCTGAGCGGGGAAAAACGATTAGAAACGTGAACAGGTTGGTGGTGTACTGGGGCTTTGCGACTAGGCTTCCTTCTCACCGTCACCCACCCAGTCTCCTCGCTGCTGAGGAGAGCTGAAGGACCGCTAACAGGGTTAGCTATGCTAGCTAGCTCCACTGCAGCTAAGGGGCGTCCGTCAAGAGTAACTGGCGCAGATGGTGTTTCAATGCAGCGGAGCCGGGATTCCAAATCAGACAACCTCGCCTCGAGCGCCTCAAAAAGACAACATTTATTACATTTACCGTAATCACTAAAAGAGGCAGAGGTGTAGCTAAACATCTGACAGAGAGAGCACACCAGAGGAGGAGAGGAAGGAGAGCTAGTAGCCATCGCTCAGGAGAGTGAGGAGAGCAAACCACACAGACAGACAGCAAAACAGGAAGTGACGATACGTTACCACAAGGAAGTGACGATCAATGGATCAAAAAGAGAAAGAAAATTAAAAAAAGAGAAATCAGAAAGGGGGCAAACACTTTTTCACACCACTGTACTACTGCATGAGTTTACTGATGATACACAGAAAAAATTCAATGGTACACTTAATTCCATCACTGAAAAGTGATATAAATTAAAATAATTATAATGGTGCAAGATACAACACTATTATGAATATGTCATAAAAGATCACACAAATAAGTGATCTGACAAACAAATACAGTAAACAAAGGTTCCTAAAAACAGTCGCTAATACTGCAGATGTCCCTTTCATTTTCAGTAATTAGGTATTCTGTAATTAATATTCACACAGTCAAATAAATCTTAGTGCCGTTCAGTCCCTGTTATATTTGTCAAAGTCTAACGTGTGATTGCCTACACCTCTTTGTATTCCACTTTCAAACACAGCCTACATTTGGGCCTGTAAAGTCTAACTGGGCTACCTGTTTCAGACAGGAATATTTCCGTTCTACAGACAATGCACTAGTGTAAATACATGCAATCTGTCAACAGGGATCATGTGAAAATGAAGTGCATTTACTGTACAACTGTATAATTTACACCAACATAAATAGTCAGTGTAATGTTTTTACAGTACTAAATAAAGAGGCACAAATAAGGCTGCATGTGCTTTACAGACTTACTTCAACTTGGCATCATATAAACTGGATGACATACAGTTAGGCCCAGAAATATTTGGACAGTGACACAATCTTCATGATTTGGGCTCTGCATGCCACCACATTGGATTTGAAATGAAACAACTACAACGGAACTGAAGTGCAGACTTTAAGGTTTAATTCAAGGGGCTGAACAAAAATATATGATTAAACATGTAGGAATTGTAGCTATTTTTATACAAACGCTCCTCATTTCAGGGGCTCAAAAGTAATTGGACAAATAAACATAAGCCTAAGTAAAATGTTACTTTTCAATATTTTGTTGAGAATCCTTTGCAGGCAATGACTGCCTGAAGTCTGGAACCCATGGACATCACCAAACGCTGGGTTTCCTCCTTTGTGATGCTTTGCCAGGCCTTTACTGTAGCTGTCTTCAGTTGTTGCTTGTCTGGGGGTCTTTCTGCCTTAAGTTTTGTCTTGAGCAAGTGAAATGCATGCTCGATTGGGTTGAGATCTGGTGATTGACTCGGCCATTGCAGAATATTCCACTTTATTGCTTTAAAAAAACTCCTGGGTTGCTTTTGCAGTATGTTTTGGATCATTGGTGAAGTGCCGTCCAATCAACTTTGTTGCATTTGGCTGAATCTGAGCAAAAAATATATCCCTATACACTTCAGAATTCATCTGGCTGCTTCTGTCTTTTGTCACATCATCAATAAACACAAGTGACCCAGTGCCATTGGAAGCCATGCATGCCCATGCCATCACACTGCCTCCACCATGTTTTACAGAAGATGTAGTGCTTTGGATCATGAGCTGTTCCAATTCTTCTACAAACTTTCTTCTTCCCATCATTCTGGTACAGGTTGATCTTAGTCTCATTCTTTTTTTTTTTTTTTTCTGAAATTTTTTCTGATTCTGATCTGTCCAAAGAATGCTGTTCCAGAACTGGGGTGGCTTCTTCAGGTGTTTTTTGGCAAAGTCAATTCTGGCCTTTCTATTTTTGAGGCTGATTCATGGTTTGCACCTTGTGGTGAATCCTTTGTATTTACTCTCATGAAGTCTTCTCTTTATGGTAGACTTAGCTACTGATACACCTACTTCCTGGAGAGTGTTCTTCACTTGAGTGGATGTTGTGAAGGGGTTGTTCTTCACCATGGAAAGGATTCTGTGGTCATCCACCACTGTTGTCTTCCGTGGACATCCAGGCCTTTTTGAGTTCCCAAGCTCACCAGTGCACTCTTTTTTTCTCAGAATGTACCAAACTGTTGATTTGGCCACTCCTAACATTTCTGCTATCTCTCTGATGGATTTCTTCTTTTTTTTCAGCCTCAGAATGGTCTGTTTCACCTCCATTGAGAGCTCCTTTGACTGCATGTTGTGTGTTCACAGCAACAGCTTCCAAATGCAAACGCCACACCTGGAATCAACTCCAGAACTTTTAACTGCTTAATTGATGACAGACAGGTTAATGAGGGAAGAGCCCATGCAGCCTTGTTATTTTTTTTTTTTTTTTGCAGCCTTCTGAGTCAATTGTCCAATTACTTTTGGTCCCTTGAAAAAGAGGCGGCTATGTATTAAAGAGCTGTAATTCCTAAACCCTTGCTCCAATTTGGATGTGAATACTCTCAAATTACAGCTGAGAGTCTGCACTTTAAGCCCATATTGATTATATAATTGTATCCTGAATATGTTTTCGTAAACAGCTAAAATACCAAAACTTGTGTCACTGTCCAAATATTTTTGGGCCTAACTGTAAATCACTTCAAAATTGGAGGCTACAAAGCAGCATCTTTTTCAAACAGTAACTTATAACCACCTACGCAAATGTGTGATGTTAAAAATTACAGCTTGCAACTCGGGAAATGTGGCATCTGAAATTACCTGTGACTTGGCATCGTGTGGCAAGGTTTGTAGAGTCCACGGGTCTGCCGATGTCTTTGGTGACTAGGGGTGGTTGGTTTTCAAAAGCAATGGACTTCATAGGTTTCTGGCCTTTGGCTCTCGGATGGGCACGGATATGTTATTTTTTTTGTCTTGGTTTGGGCACTGTGCAAGAGGCTGCTGTTGAAGATTTTTTGTCTTTGCCATTTTGTCTTTATTGTATTTGGGCTTCGGGGATTGTTTTTTTGTGTTTTTGCTACTTCTGGCATGGCTGTGTGGAGGCAGACATGTTTGTTTTGCTATGCTGCCTGATATGATGATGTCATTCTCTCGCATCATGGGAAGCATAAAGTCACAGCACAGTGTCACTCATCAGTTGTCTGCAGTAATATTTTATCAGCTGTAAATAATGTTTTCTGATGCTGATAAATACTTTTAAATGCTTTATCAGCTGTTACGGTAACATGCCAGTGTTATTGTGCATTCTTACCCCCAATTAATTATTTCTACAACCACTAGAGGTCACTAATGGTTATGTCCACAATACATACATACAGTATAGGGTACATGCTGCCAAAAACATTCAGGTTGTTGTTTTTCTGTTGGAGGAGAGTCTCTGAGGCACTGGTTACACCTATCTCATCAAACGTGACAACAGTCTGTGTATCACCTTAATTTTTTTAGAAATGCTTTTTGTTGCTTTTTTCAGGATATCACAAATTGTTTGTTGATCGGTTGACATGTTGAACAAGATTTGAAATAGACCGCCTGCGAGTATGTATACCTTCTCACCACTGCTCCTCCCTCTCTCTCTCTTTCTCTCTCTCTCTCTCTCTCATCCTCCAGCCACTGGCATCACTCTTGTCCTGAGGCTTGCATTAATGAATTCAATAAATAAAGTGCCACACCAACCCATCCATTACGCACATTCGTTTTCAGAACAAAACATTAATCAATCCCACTGTATGTACTAATGCAGCGACCCCAATCAATCTGAACTTCTTATGACAATTAACAAAGCTTTAGCGGCCGCCCTGCAGCATGCTGACCCATCAATTACCGCATCTATCAAACTGGCTGGCACTAATGGCAACCCACTCCCAACCCATCTCTCTGCGAGTATGCAAACAGACGTAGTGGCAGAGCATTTGTGGAGTGCAGAAAAGAATCAATTCATATCAATTATACATGCTTCGGAAAATGTGTTAATTTGCATGCTTGATTAGAGTTTTCTCTATTCATGTAGTGACTGATACTACTAGAGACATCTACAGAGAGACTTCTTTAACATGCCAATATATGTTTAGCCCGAAAATATTTGATTGTTTGGCTTTGCCAGTAAAAAGTAAAATTTAAATAAGAAAATAAATAAGTCAGTTTTTCTTCCAAATTTGATCTTTATTTTGTTCCTATTTAATACTGAACAGGCTTTAAGTAAAAATGCTGTGTGCAAAGCAATACAATTAATTTATAGTTCCATAAATTCTGATTTTTGTTTACATTTTCATTTTTTTCTCTCTAAAGAATGGCCAAAAGGGAAACCTTGGTATTGCTATGTATTGCCAATGTCAACAGCTCTAAAATATTTGGTCATTAACTCAATAAGTTAAATCATCAGACTAGGTAGTATCAAGAAGCCCCCTCCCCACCCCAAAAAAAAAAAAAAAGTTGTGCCTTTTTTATCCTTTGGAACAACTAAAACTTTCCACAAATAATGTAAAGATATATAATAAAAACAACAAACTCAAACATGTGCAGGAAAATTGTCATTTTGAAACCATTTGTTCAAAACTACATTTGCAGTTGTCTATATATGAATTTTTGAGGCAACAGGTGCTAATTTTCAAACCCCTCTCCCTCCTTTATTGCATCTTTTTTCTTCTTTGTAAGGTTCCTCTCTCAATGCCACCACCCTCCCCATCCCAGAAGGCCTTACCAGCAGCCCCAGGGCCCTGATCCCATGTCAGAGGCAGCAGTGCTGGTACCAGAGTTCACCTCAGAGCACGTCTGCCTGCATAATTAGGGAAGCAAATCCAGCTGCTGGGTTTCAGCAGAACAAGGGAGGCCCTGCTCTTCCCCCACATCCCTCTCTCTCTCCAGCCTGCCTGCCTGCCTGAATGCAAGGGTGTCATGACTATAACAAAGGTGAGCAGAAGATGGTAATTAAAAATTAAAGTGGACAAGGGGTGGCTGGTTACACCTCCTTTAACAGCAACCAGTCTGGTGGGATAAAAAAAACCAAAAAAACAGGCATGCTGGCAGTCAACCAAATGAGTCTGGAGTTTCTAATTCCTTTGACTGTTCAGTGTATGACAGAATAGCACATTTAAAAGCCAAAAATGTCAGATGTAATCTATTTCCCTTTGGTAGAGTACAAACCTTAGTTTAATTTGTATGATAATTAACTGAAAATATCATGGATATCATCATGACCAAGATCATGTTTTTAACTGTAAATGCTGTAAATAGCTGCAGGGTGGGCTTTTGAGTTATCATCACCAAACTGTTACACTGCCATGAAGTATCTTCCTCTGCTTTACAAAATAGGGGGCTCAAACACAATCTTGGTTTCCGAACATTAGAATATAGTAATTTAGAACTCATGGTGATCATATCAAATGTTATATCCCTCCATAATAAAAAACACATACAAAATTATTTCAAAGGGATCATTGATTGTACTTTTTTCCACACTTTCACAGCTCACACATCTTAATGACATCTTTGTGACATATTTTATTCAAATTTTCTTTATTTCTTTATTCTTCCAGCACCACACGAGTCGGCAGCATTTTTGCAGCAGCGGCTCAATTCTGAGTTTCTCGTTTTTATTTACTACCCGTTTTTACTTTACCACAACTTTTCTGAGCTTGTTACCCCATATCCATCACGGACGCCAAGGACATTAATATTGCCATGCTGGCATTGATATTAGCCGTCTTTCTATTCATATCGCCAATGACTACTGACTGGGTGAGTGGAGGAGCCACTGTTTACAGTAGTAGCCAATTGTTAGCACTATGCTGCTCCACGGTGATAACTGATAGACCCAATATCCCTCAAGTAATCAGGCAAAAATGACGGGGATGTCGTACTGAAGTGAAGTGAGGAGCGAGGAAAATAAGGTACAAGACCCTCCTACCAGCCATTATGTAGCATCATTCCCTTGGCTCTAATCTATACATTACTTTTCACCTTGAAGAAACTGTTTCACCCAAAAAGTCTGGTCAAGAATTGTTTATCTTCATCTAAGGACCACCGTGGAAACACATTCCATGGTAAAAGGTACGAGAGATAAGGATCCCATTCCGTGCCAGGAACAGAGTAGTTTGCCATCATAAATAAATTGGAGCTTCCTCCCAATCAGACAGTTTTATGCTTCAACAATCGTTGAGACATAGCCCAGACTCCTCAAGTGCATTCCAACTCACTAGGAATTATCCACAGCTCAACATTATCCCCTGGTGGACGACTCTTAGAACACATCAGAAGAACTAGGATCTTGTGGGTGGAACTGTCTAAATACATTTTTCCCTTCAGCCTTTGTTTGTATCGGCTGGTGGATAGTCTAAATTTGTGGACCCGGTTGTCCAGAAAGACTTCACAACTGCCCAAGGGCCAGCCATTCAAACGGCCATCTATGCTGCCTCCGGCTCCATGCCCCGGACACCCTGCTGCAGAGTCTAGGCCAGCACAGCTGTAACTGAAAAGGACTGCTGGCAGTTGCTTTTCCCGTTTGCTACCTGTTGGTTTCAAGCTCACCGCTGGAATCTGAAGACACAGCTGTTTCGTAAGCCAGACTTCCACTTACTATCTGCTCGGCTAAATGTGATGTCTAATTACACTGGTCAACACCAAATTTATTGTCTAAGGTGTTTTTTTTAGCTGATTTAGGACAATTTTGATGTGCTGAATCCAAAAATCGCATTGGTTTTGCTCAATCAGGTTAACTTTTTGAATTACAGCCATGTGTTGTTTTATATGTTTTTGTTTACATGTATGGGTATTTTCACTTTATATGACGCAAAATTCTTTTTTATGTCTTGAAATTCCCTGAATTTTGAACAATGATGATGTAACATTCAATTTACATGTACTTACCTTTATATAAAGGTAAGTACAGGTAAGTACATTACCTTTATATAAAGGTAAGTACATGCACAGTACTAAGTACTAAGTAAGTACAGGTTTTTACTTAGCATCTGATCGAGAGAAACGGCTGTCATTTTTGGAATCAGCGGTGCAAAATTGTCTTAAATCAGTTGAAAAAACACAGACAACTTACAAAAAAATTTTTTTTTAACCCTGTGTTATAATTGAATATGACCAATTCTTCATGTAAAAGTTAGTCCATAAGCTACATAGGAGCTATATTGTTAGTTGAAGGAAAATTTAATATTCCTTTTTCAATAACCTCCATTATTTTTAGAGTAATTCAGAATTTAACTTTCACATAATTAGCTTTTATAATTTTCTTCATAAAGTTGCATCCAATTTTCTTCATATTTTTGGTTACAATTATTTCAGTTCATATTTTCATCACAGTTACAAATTCATACTAAAGTTTCCTGGGTTCCACAAATGTCATTACACTCTGTTGCTCAATAATCAGTTACAAAATGAATGTGATGCTTAATACTTGATCATTTCACGTTACCAACAAATCTGTTGAATGTAATGTCATTTAATCTGAATCTGATCATTAAAACTGTAAACTGTATATAAAGTTTCTGTGATTTCTTTTTCTGTGTTTTGTTCTAAAGTCACCCAGTAGAATTTACGAATATCTGAGACTGATTGATTGAAGGTATAAAGATTAATTATTAATAAGTTGTGTCCAAGTTGGACTGGTGCCCCAAAATGAGTTTTTCGCCAGGTGTGTGTAAACCTCCATTTACACACACACACACACACACACACACCTCTGAGTCTAAATTAAATAATCTTTGTACCTTATAATTAAATATTGCTACAGTTATTAGGGGAAATGCGAGATCACTGCTTAGTAAGACGGACAAATTAGTGGCTGTGTCTCAGTATGAGAGCATTTACAGAGAGGTTAGCATAATACTCTTCATGGAGACATGGTTAACAGAGCTAACAACAGATGCTGACATCGGACTGGAGGGTTTCCACTTGATATGGGCAGATCGGACACTAGATAGTGGGAAGAGCAGATGCAGGGGGCTGATAATGTTTGTGAATAACAGATGGTGTAATCCTGGGCATATCACGATTAAAGAACAACAGTGTAGCAAGGACAGTGAGTTGCTAGCTGTTAGCTTACAACCAGAATACCTTCCCAGAGAGTTTTCACATGTCATTGTGATTGTTATTTATGTATCTCCTTCTGCGAGCGTTGAGGCAGCGTGTGACGTCATCCATACAGTCACCAGCAGACTACAGACTCAATACCCCACTGCTCTCCAGCTCATCTCTGGTGATTTTAACCATACTTCCCTGTCCTCCATTCTGCCCACTTTCACCCAGTATGCCACATGCCACACCAGAGATAGTAAAACACTGGACTTATTTTATGCATACACCAAGGAGGCAGTTTAGAAAGCTTGGGATCAGTCCGCCAAAGTCTCCGCCTTTGACCGCCACCTAATCCACATAGCACCGGACCCCCATGATCCCTCCTGCAGGTGGTGAGCCCACTGGAGGGCGGACCCATGTAACTCCTTCGGGCTGAGCCCGGACGGTCCCATGGGTGGAAACCCGGCCACCAGACACTAGCCTTCGAGCCCCTCCCCCAGGCCTGGCTCCAGGGTGGGGCCCCGGTAACCCCATACCGGGCGGGGTACACTGAATCCTTGATATAGAATTTATCATGAGAGTCTGTTGGATCGTTCTTAGTCTGGCCCTTCACCCAGGACCAGTTTGTCTTGGGAGACCCTATCAGAGGCAAATTTCCCCGGACAACATAGCTCCTGGGATCACTGGGGCACGCAAACCCCTCCACCACGATAAGGTGACGCCTTATCGTGGATGCCTCCCACTTGAGGTGTTTCAGGCACGTCCCACTGGGAGGAGACCCCGGGGCAGACCCAGGACTTGGTGGAGAGACTATGTCTCCCAGCTGGTCTGGGAACGCCTTGGTATCCCCTCTGAAGAGCTGGAGCAGGTGGCTGGGGAGAGGGAAGTCTGGGCTTCTCTGCTTGAACTGCTGCCTCCGCGACCCGGACCTCCGGAAAAGCGGTAGAAGATGGATGGATGGATGGATGGACCAAGGAGGCATACACGTCATCGCCCCTTTCCCCCCTTGGTAAATCTGATCACAACCTGGTTCACCTCCTGCCTGTGTACAAACCCCTGGTGTACAGATAACCTCCTGTTACCTGCACAGTGAAGATATGGTTTGAGGAGGCGGAGGACGCTCTAAGGAACTGTTTTGAATCCACTGGATTGAATCTAAGGAACTGTTTTGAATCCAGGAGCAGCTCTGTGATCCACATGGTGAGGACATTGAAAGGCTCACACACACCATCATAGACTACATCAACTTCTGTGTGGAGAACACTGTACCCACCAAGACCATATGGTGTTTCTCAAACAACAAACCCTGGATCAACCCTGAGATAAAGTCACTGCTGAAGGAGAAGAAAAGCCCCCTTAAAAATACCAAGCCTCTGCCTAACACTGCTGTGGCTCAGAACTTCACTTTTCTGAATTTTCTTGTATTAGTCAGTCTGATCTAGCCCTAATAGTGTCAGCCTCTAAATCAACTAACTACCTGTCTCTTAGAACCAATATCCACTAGACTCCTCAAGGAATCACTATTACTGATTAGTCCACCGCTTTTGAACATAATTAATATGTCTCTATTGACAGGACATGTACGCAGTCTTTTAAAGTGGCAGTAATTAAACCTCTACTTAAAAAAAACTTCGCTTGATTCTGGAATTTTGGCCAATTATAGACCAATATCTAACCTCCCCTACTTTTCCCAGATCCTCGAAAAAGTAGTCGCCAATCAACTCTGTATCTTTTTAGAAAATAATTCTATATTTGAGAAATTTCAGTCAGGTTTTAGGAAATACCACAGCACAGAGACAGCCTTAGTGAAAGTTACTGATGAGCTCCTTATGGCATTTGACAAAGGACTTGTCTCCATTCTTGTCTTACGGGACCTTAGTGCGGCCTTTGACACCCTTGACCACCATATTCTGCTAGAGAGACTTGAACAGCAAATTGGTTTGAAAGGAACAACGCTAAGATGGTTCCAGTCTTATCTATCAGACCGTTCCCAGTTTGTTCATGTCCATAACAAGTCCTGTACCCAGATCACGGTTAGCTATGGAGTCCCACAGGGATCGGTACTTGGACTAGTACTGTTTACATTATACATGCTGCCTTTGGAAGACATTATGAGGAAGCATTCTATTCATTTTCATTGTTACGCTGACAACACTCAGTTATATTTATCCATCAATCTAGATGATCCCAGCCATTTGGGTTCACTCCAGGAGTGTCTTAAGGATATTAAAACCTGGATGAACTACAACTTTCTATTGCTGAATACAGATAAAACTGAAGTCATTGTTCTTGGCTCCAAACATGCTAGAAGTACTCTTTCTAGTAAGATAACAACACTAGATGGCATTGCACTGGCTTCTACGTTTTCTGTTAGGAATCTTGGAGTTGTCTTTGACCAAGATATGTCTTTCAACTCTCATATACAGCAAATCGTTAAGACTGCCTTCTTCCATCTGCATAATATTCCTTAAATTAGGTTCATCCTGTCTCATAAAGATGCAGAGAAACTTGTTTATGCCTTTATCACCTCTAGGCTAGACTATTGTAATTCACTTTTATCAGGTTGTCCTAATAAGTCCATAAAGTTTCTCCAACTCATTCAGAATGCAGCTGCACATATCTTAATGAGAACAGGGAGAAGAGATGACATTACCCCAGTTTTAGCTTCTTTACATTGGTTCCCAATAAAATACAGAATTGAATTCAAGATATTGTGCCTAACTTATAAAGCCCTTAATGGTATGGCTCCTTCTTACCTGCAAGAACTCATAGTTCCCTATCATCCAACCAGAGCTCTGAGCTCCCAAAAATCCAAACTACTGGTGGTCCTGAAGGTCTCCAGAAGTACATTGGGAGGTAGAGCTTTCAGTTATCAAGCTCCCCTCCTGTGAACCATCTTCCCAGTTCAGTTTGGGAGGCAGACACTCTCTCTTTATTCAAGAGTAAGTTGAAATCTTTTCTCTTTGATAAGGCCTATAGTTAAAAATGTTGCTGCTGCCAGGCCTTTACTCGCATATGCAGCCTAACCAGGCTTGATACTGGAATGTCTGTCTTTGAATATTGTATTTGTTATGTTTGTTTTGAATGTAGCTACTGCCAGGCCTCCTACTTTTTACCTCTTTTTTCAACCCAGCCGGTCGAGGAGGATGGCCGTCCTCTATGACCTATGGTTAAGCTCGAGGTTTCTGCCCATTAAAGGGAAGTTTTTCCTCGCCTGTGTCACCGCAGTGGTTGCTCTTAGGGGTCTCTGCTTTGTTCTACAAATTTGAGAGTGTGACCTAAACCCACTCTTTTCTGTAAAGTGCCTTGAGATGACCTGTGTTGTGATTTGGCGCTGTATAAATAAAACTGAATTGAATCGAATTGAATTGAAATGAATTGAATTGAATTGAAAAGAACTGAATTGAATTGAAAAGAATCTTCAGGTTGGGAAACAAGGAAAAGCTGAAGTCCATACAGAGGAAGCGAAGGAGGAAGCTCAGAGAGGGGAAGGCCAGCTACAGGAAGAAGATGGAGGACAAGCTGCAGCAGAGTGACGTCAGCAGTGTCTGGAGAAGCCTCAAAACCATCGCTGGGCACCAGAATACCTCCCCCCAAGCCACGGGGGGTAGGGAGTGAGTGAACGACCCGAACCTGTTCTTTAACAGGTTTGACCAACCGCCCTCTTCTCCGCCTGCCCACCAACCACTGCTGCCTCCACCTTCATTCAGTCCTGGTGTCCACTGCCATCCCTCTACTACCCCCTTGTACAGTCTCTGCTGTTCTCCCTCACAGACCCAACATTCCTCCCTCGCAGCACACAGCCCCCCAGCCCCAGCCTGACTCTCATTAAGACCAAGGTGAGAACTGAGCTGAAGAAGATCAAGGCGAGGAAGGCTGCAGGTCCAGATAGCATCAGCTCGAGGCTCCACAAGGCCTGTGCAGACCAGCTGTGTGGTGTCGTGAAGCATATCTTCAGTCTGAGCCTGAAGCTGGGGAGGGTACCACAGCTGTGGAAAACATCCTGCATGGTACCCGTACTGAAGACTCCACACCCCAAGGATCTGAACAGCTACAGACCAATGGCCCTCACATCACACCCACTGTAATGAAGACCCTGGAGAGGTTGTTCCTCGCCCACCTCCACCCCCTGCTGAGACCAGCGATGGATCCACTTCAGTTTGACTACCAGCATGGCATTGGGGTGGAGGATGCAGTGATCTTTATCCTACATCGTTTGCTGTCCCACCTGGAGAAGCCTGGGAGCACTGTGAGGATCATGTTCTTTGATTTCTCCAGTGCTTTCAACACCATTCAACCAGTAATCCTGAGAGACAAGCTGCTGTGTGCAGGCGTGAACCAGCACCTGTCATCGTGGATCCTGGACTACCTCATAGACCAACCACAGTTTGAAAGAACCCAGGATTGTGTGTCTGACATGATCATCTGCAGTACGGGGGCCTCCCAGGGAACAGTTCTGGCTCCCTTTCTGTTCACCCTCTACACTGCTGACTTTTCACACAATACACTACACTGCCATCTACAGAAGTTCTCTGACAACTCTGCAATCGTCGGCCTCATCTCTGGTGGGGATGATGTGGAGTACAGAGGACTTATCCAGGACTTCGTGGACTGGTGCCTGCGGAACTGCCTCCAGGTCAATGCAAGGAAAACCAAGGAACTGGTGGTGGACTGCTTCAGGCGAGGACAACCCCCCACAGCACCGGTAAACATCCAGGGAACAGACATTGAGATGGTGACATCCTACAGGTACCTGGGTGTTCACCTGAACAATAAACTGGACTGGTCACACAACACCAACGCGCTCTGCAAGAAGGGGCAGTGCAGGCTGTACCTCCTGAGGAGACTCAGGTCTTTTGGAGTGCAGGGGGCACTCCTGAAGACCTTCTACAATTCGGTGGTAGCATCTGCCATCACATTTGGAGTGGTCTGCTGGGGCAACGGCATTACAGCAGCCAACAGGAAGAGACTGAACAGGCTGATCAAAAAATTAGCTCTGTTTTGGGGCGACGCCTCGACCAAGTGGAGGAGATAGGAGAGACGAGATGGTGGCTAAGCTGTCATCTCTGCTGGAGTCTGAGTCCCACCCCATGTGAGACACACTGAACACACTGCTGAGCTCATTTAGCAATAGGCTGTGCCATCCTAAGTGTGCAAGGGAGAGGTTCCACAGGTCCTTCCTACCTACAGCTGTCAGACTTTATAACTGCTCGTAGAGGTCGTATTAAATGTACTAAACATAACAACTTTGCACAATAGAGATCGTCCCCTCCAATACACAACTAAGACAATTACAATTATAGTGAGGGTGGCAACAACACTCTTGATTCAAATGTGAAATATACTGTCTGGGTACATATTTATATTCTGCCAGGTAATTTAACAAACTGTAATGCTGTTGATACCATCTAGCTGCAATGCTCCTGCACTGTGTATATAACTGTGTACATATGTATATTTATTTACTGCTTTGGCTAATCAGTTCTTATCCTATTATTTTATTATCTTATTTACTATTGCTCTGAGTGCTGCTATCCCTTTGCTGCTGCAATCCTGGAATTTCCCCATTGTGGGACAAATAAATGTTTATCTATATCAAAGTCTATATCACTTTAAGGGTCGTATAATGAAGACACGGTCCATAATCAGTTGTCACTGATGCAGAATGCATTTATGGATGCTTCTAAGTTCATTTCCTTATCACAGCATTATAAAAAAAAAAAAAATCCACTGGGTGCAAGGTGCGAAGAGGCTGGTCTAATTATTCAGAGGTGTGTTTTGGATATTCCAATCAAAATCGCTCCTACCCATCACTTTAATGCACAGAGGTGCATTATCTAAAGTGAACTCTGACCATGACAGCTTGTTTAAGATGGGTTTTGCTCTGGCCAAAGGGCGTGCATGCGAGCAAAAATGCACGCGATCGTAACGCTGCTTGGTAGTAAGGAAGACATCAGTTACAGTTGATGCCCAGTTAGTCATTTTAGAGAGAACAAACAGGTAAGAAATAATGCTGTAGTGTGCATGGATGCAACACACAGACAATGGGTTTGAAACTTCAAAAATAGAGGATGATGCCTGTACAAGCTTTCATAAAATGGGAGGATCATTAACGGTGGCATGGAAATTGATATGAAGGGCTCCCTCTCTTTTTGTTTTCACTGACTGAGGGTCTCCCCCGTCTTGTGCAGGAGTGTGCCAAAGTTTGTGGCTCTCTGACCCAGGAGGAGTTCCGGCGCGGCATCTCATCCAGCGCTGACCTCTGCACAGGAAGCAAGTCCGCTCTCATCGGCCCATCCTGGGGGTTATAACAGTGGCCGTGGGAGCACCCTTAGCTCAGGAACCCTAACTGTAGGAGCACGGCATGGGCAGCCTCGGCCTTGCTGGAAACCTGGGGGCATGCGGAGGCAGGCAGATGTGGACCCATCTCCTGTCTCTCTGGGGAGTTACAGTGAAAAGTAAAACACTGTTCATTCATTCCTTCATTTATTCCTTCATTCCCCTAAAAATAACACATTAATACCTAATAAGTCTGTGATGAAAACAGACATGTGGATGGAATAAAAAAATCTTCAGACTGACATGCCTCCACCCGTGCATAGCATTCACACCACAATGCAAACATGCTCCCTGTTCATTCATTCATTCCCCTAAAAAAAAATCATACATTAATACCTAATCTACAGACTCCAACAATCCACAATTAAAATAAGAATGGTAATGGAATATAAAAACTATTTAGTGTAATATCACACAATTAAAGTGACGGGTGATTATATTATGACTGTTAGAACTCTCTCCATTAAAGTAACAGAAAATCACAGCACATGCTGTTTCCTCATGAGCTCTAAAGCTGTGCGATTTCATAACACGCCACTGAAATGGCATTAAACAATGCGCTTCTCATGATAGACCGCCTTTTTCGTGCTCAAAAGCGCATTGTCATAACATACACCATAATACCGGTGCTTATGAGATTGTGCGCCCCCACACTTCTTTGAAACGACTCTCTACCTCCCAGTGCAAAGCAGGCGCACTCTCTGCTGGTAATTAGATGGTGTGACATAAAGCATAAAAACAGGCAACGCCCTGACAGAAACTAACAAAAACACTGGAATATGGTGGGATGTCTTGTGCAATAGTCCTGTCATGTGCTGCTTTGGAAGGCAGATGTGGTTTTTAGGTCGGACCCAAGAGCGCAGGCAGGACTTGGTGCAAGATGACAATTTATTGACAATTAATGAAATAAAACAGCACAGGGGCTGAAACATAAAAGGGCCATGGAAGGCAAAACTCACTCACAATGAAAACCACAAGAACACACATGACGCATACACATGACAGTAGCCACGGTTACATGTGCAAAATTTCTTCAATCTGATAACAATTCAGATCAGAACTTTACTGCTTACATGGATCCTGAAAAAGTTGATCCAACTGGGAAGTGCGTGTTCATGTGTCACATGTTTGAATGGACTAAATCATTTTGACATGCACGCAATTATCTGACATTCCGGAAATAGTAGAAGAAGAAGCAACTTCCGGTGTAAACAAACCCCGCTTTGTGTCTTTCTCTTTTTGAAATGGACCTGTATTGTGTTATTCAGACTGTACTTTTGTTTCTGCTGGTCTCCGTAATGAAGCTACAAGCCAGCAGAAAATACTTCTGCATATGACTAACAGCGGACAGACAGCAAGACAATATGCAAGATTTGTTTTACTCCTGCCATGTCTTCCGCTAGCTGCTGTAAAGGCAAAAATACGTTATGTCGACATGTAGCTGACGTACAGACATGCGCAGTAAACATATTTTCTACCCAAACTTCGGAATAAGTGTTTATATGTGCACCAATCGGATTAACAATTGGCATAACCCACCCGTCTCAACCAGAAGGAAATTTTGATCCGAATGAGTGTGATTGGGTTAGAATATTCAAACTGGCATGTTAACATGAAGCATTTTTATTCCAATCAGACTTTTAATCCAGTTACTTGTGTCCATGTAAACATGGCTAATGACGCCACACCAGAACACAAACTCAGACTGACTTAAATAGGGTAACTCATAATTACAAACATGAGACAGCTGGGGAACAATCAGGGGCTAAACAGGAGCACATGAGGGAAAGTGGCTACAGGTACAGAAAACATGAGGAACTGGGAACAATAGGAGAACAAATATAAACACCAGACTACAATAATCACAATAGAGACAAATGGGATGAGCACATCAGGCCAGGAAAAACATAGAAGACACAGAATGCAAATAATAATCATAACAGAGGAAAACACAGAGACATCAATAATGACATTAAGATCAAACAGGGGATGACACAACATGACTAGTGTGATGGTTGCCACCTCCCCTTTTGGAGTTGGGCTGTGCACCTGTGCACCTGTATCTCATTATTACCTCCGCCAAGGAGGTAATATTTTTACCGGGGTTTATCTGTCTGTTTGTCTGTCTGTTACCAACATAACTCAAAAAGTTATGAATGGATTTTGATGAAATTTTCAGGAAAGGTGTGTAATGGCACAGGGAACACATGATTAGATTTTGGCGATGATCTGAGAGTACATACCTCCATCAAGGGCTTTGTTTGTAATTGTGCAGCAGGATTACACAAAAACTACTGGATGGATTTGGATGAAATTTTCACCAGAGGTGGCTCTTGGGCTAGAGAGGAACCCATTATATTTTGGTGATGATCTGAGAATGTAAACCTCAGCCAAGGCTCTTTTCTTCTTACAGTGTGTTAGCAACAATACTCAAAAAGTTATGAACGGATTTTGACGTAATTTTCAGGAAAGGTGTGTAATGGCACGGGGAATACGTGATTAGATTTTGGTGATGATCTGAGAGTGCATACCTCCACCAAGGGCTTTTTTGTATTTGTGCAGCAGGATTACACAAAAACTACTGCATGGATTTGGATGAAATTTTCACCAGAGGTGGTTCTTGGGCTAGAGAGGAACCCATTACATTTTGGTGATGATCTGAGAATGCATAACTCAGCCAAGGCTCTTATCTTCTCACAGTGTGTTAGCAACAATACTCAAAAAGTTATGAACAGATTTTGATGAAATTTTCAGGAAAGGTGTGTAATGGCACGGGGAACAGATGATTAGATTTTGGTGATGATCTGTCAGTGCATACCTCCACCAAGGGCTTTGTTTGTATTTGTGCAGCAGGATTACACAAAAACTACTGCATGGATTTGGATGAAATTTTCACCAGAGGTGGTTCTTGGGCTAGACAGGAACCCTTTATATTTTGGTGATGATCTGAGAATGCATACCTCAGCCAAGGCTCTTATCTTCTCACAGTGTGTCAGCAACAATACTCTAAAACTGATGGACAGACTTTGATGCCATTTTCACCAAAAGTGGCTATAGGCCTGCACACAAACCCATTATATTTTGGAGGTGATCCACGACAAACGGAAGGAGCCTTGGCGGAGGTATGCGCTCAATGAGTGCTTTTCTAGTTCTTTCAGGTGATCAGCTGATTGGTGGAGTGGCTGATTGGCAGCAGGTGTTGATGAGACCAGGGAACAAAAGGACAATGAGATTAACAATGAAAATAAAGGATAATCACAAGGGACACAGAGGGCAAAAAAAGAAAACACAAAAACAATGAAACAGACTTAACTGTTTGAGTGTGATTTTTGCGTGCCCCTAGTGGCAGAGCACGGTATTGCACCTGTCAACTAATTCTGACATCCCTGTACTTCCCAGCTATACTGATAACTTGTACTGATCATGTCAGTTCAAAAGGTGGCAGAAAAGCATTGGAGGAATCATGGCTGACATGTAATACACCAAACAAGAAGAACTCCTTATTTCCTTTTCCTGTATTCTCTTCTTTTAGCTCAGAAAGCTAATATGGCCACGTTCCATCATCGTGCACCATCATTTAGACGGCTTCATACATGGAAAATAGCTGTGGGATACAAGCGAAATTTATGTGGGATAATCATAAAACTTTGTAGATGTGGTAGAGAGCGTAAATGACTGACAGAACACAAAATAATGACCACAATGGGTGAAAATGCACGTGACCACGGCAGCGAGCGAGTCCCCTTAGCTGCCGGTAAGTGACAAATTTCTTTGTTTTTTTTAACATTGTACTGATTTCTTGTTCATATACTTTGAAGATAAGATGATAACGCACCCCTGTACAAAAAATGGTGTCAAAAGACTGAACCATTCTTTGTGTAAATATGTCCAAAGTCCACTTTTGACTGAGTTATGTAATTCAATACAGCTGCCGTGGCATTATGCAAATTAGATGCCTAAAATCACTCCTATCTGAAACTTTGGATCATATTTTACATCTTTCTAATTGACAGCAAGCCATTATCTCTTACCACTTTCAAGTTCTAGCCTTGGAAATCTGAACTATTTTATTGACAAAAAATCTTTACCACTCTTGACCACTAGGGGTTATGTTGCAATTCTGCGACTGTCACAATCAAAGGATTAAAGTGTGGGCATGGTACCCAGACCCTACACAGATCATAACAAGTCCACTGATGACCATCAAAATAAGGCCTATATCTTCAGATTCAACTACACTGTCCCTATTTCATCATTATTGCTAACACTGACTGGCTAGCTTCTAGCCTCTAGCTTGGATATACGCTGAGTCGAAAATGGGTCCGGTCAGTCCCAGGATCTTTTGTGACGCAAGCAGAGAATTTCAGTAAAACTCCTTACATCTGTTGGTGACCAAGAAAAGTCTTTTCAACAGTGTTGCAGGGGTTCTTCACTTGCACCGTTGGGGATCCCAGGGCTGACTTGGAGGCCAACTGCGTCAGGGATAACTTAACCTGTTACCCCTGAGCCAACTAATGTTTGTCTTAAACAATGAATGAAAAAATGCATCACTAGTTGACAGGGGTGTGTGGTTTCAGTGGTCAATGGGATGTGACCAGTCCCTGGAGTACAATAAACACAGAAACATTCATGAATGTGTGGCTAAACTGCTAGCTTCAAGGCTCGTAGCTCACAGTAGCTGGTAGCTGATGATAGCAGCTAACTGATGATAGTGGCTTGCTGGCATTAGCTGACCACTCAAAACATTATCTATGAACAACATACTATATGGTCAAGTGTTGGCAGATGAACAAAGATTCCAGTGGGGGTGATAGAATTTATATAAAACAGTGATCCAAACTGACCAGAACAACAGTTAAGATAATGCTAGATGACTTGTCTGTCATGTGACCAATGCTGATTGACCGCCTAGCCCAGTGGTGCCAACTCCTCAATAAGGAAAGTAGCTATTGGCTGTCCTAAAAGATGCTAGAAGTCGCTAAATGACATTGTTAGATATTAATATTATGTACAGCCGTGGACAAAATTGTTGGTACCCCTCTGTTAATGAAAGAAAAACCCACAATGGTCATAGAAATAACTTGAATCTGACAAAAGTGGTAATAAATAAAAATTGTATGAAAATTAACCAATGAAAATCAGACAATGCTTTTGAATTGTGGTTCAAAAGAATTACTTTAAAAAACAAACTCATGAAACAGGTCTGGACAAAAATGATGGCACCCCTAGAAAAGATTGAAAATAATGTGACCATAGGGACATGTTCAACCAAGATGTGTCCTCTAATTAACATCACAGATGTCTACAAACTTGTAATCAGTCAGTCGGCCGATTTAAAGGGTGACAAGTAGTCACTGTGCTGTTTGGTGACATGATGTGTACCACACTAAACATGGACCAGGGGAAGCAAAGGAGAGAGTTGTCTCATGAGATTAGAAAGAAAATTATAGACAAGCATGTTAAAGGTAAAGGCTATAAGACCATTTCCAAGCAGCTTGATGTTCCTGTGACTACAGTTGCACATATTATTCAGAAATTTAAGATCCACGGGACTGTAGCCAACCTCCCTGGATGTGGCCGCAGGAGGAATCTTGATGAAAAATGGAAGAGTTGGATAATACGAATGGTAACAAAAGAGCCCAGAACAACCTCTAAACACATTCAAGGTGAACTCCAAGGTCAAGGTACATCAGTGTCAGATCGCACCATCTGTTTGAGCCAAAGCGGACTTCTTGGGAGACAACCAAGGAGGACACCACTGTTGAAAACAAATCATAAAAAAGCCAGACTGGAATTTGCCAGACTGCATGTTTACAAGCCACAAAGCTTCTGGGAGAATGTCCTATGGACAGACGAGACAAAATTGCAACTTTTTGGCAAGGCACATCAGCTCTATGTTCACAGATGCAAAAATGAAGCATACCAAGAAAAGAACACTGTCCCTACTGTGAAACATGGAGGAGGTTCTGTTATGTTCTGGGGCTGCTTTGCTGCATCTGGCACAGGGTGTCTTGAATCTGTGCAGGGTACAATGAAATCTCAAGACTATCAAGGTATTCTAGAGAGAAATGTGCTGCCCAGTGTCAGACAGCTTGGTCTCAGTTGCAGGTCATGTGTCTTGCAACAGGAAAATGATCCAAAACACACAGCTAAAAACATCCAAGAATGGCTAAGAGTGAAACATTGGACTATTCTAAAGTGGCCTTCTATGAGCCCTGACCTAAATCCTATTGAACATCTGTGAAAGGAGCTGAAACATGCCGTCTGGAGAAGGCACCCTTCAAACCTGAGACAACTGGAGCAGTTTGCTCATGAGGAGTGGGCCAAAATACCTGCTGAGAGGTGCAGAAGTCTCACTGACAGTTACAGAAATTGTTTGATTGCAGTGATTACCTCAAAAGGTTGTGCAACAAAATATTAAGTTAAAGGTACCATTGTAGCGCCCATAATGGTAACATTATGTAGCTCACATATTTCACTGCAGAGACCCAAGCATAGAAGGACTTTAAGCTTGCGGTGTGTATTGACATCACGCCTCAGATGGACAATGAGTCTGGACCACCTGCGGACTTGGGAGGAAGTCAGAGGATCTGGAGCGAGAGCCTGAAAGGACTGTCTGACCTCCTGGGGTCAGACAGAAGAGCAAGGAGAACTTTGAAGTGATTAAGTGTAAATAGAAGGATTTGACTTGATTGTGTGATTCTGTGTTTGATGTGTGGGTATAAATGTATGTGGGTTTACCGCAGCTCTTTCTCTTTTTTCCTGACTGAGAGAGAGAGAGCTGGGGACTTGAGATGAATAAACCATACTGAGAAATTATCCAGTCTCATCATTTCATGATCCCCACACCATCATTTTTGTCCAGGCCTGTTTCATGAGTTTGTTTTTTTAAAAATAATTCTGTTGAACCACAATTCAAAAGCATTGTCTGATTTTCATTGGTTAATTTTCATAGAATTTTTATTTATTACCACTTCTGTCAGATTCAAGTTACTTTTGTGACCATTGTGGGTTTTTCTTTCATTAACAGAGGGGTACCAACAATTTTGTCCACGTGTGTATATAGTTGAGTGTACCAATATGGTGGTTCCCTGGGTGTAGTGGGAGGTAACGCCCCGTCTTTCTGGTGGTGGCATCACGGGGAATATAAGAGGCCATGGCGGAAGAGGCTCTGTCTCTTTGCTGTGGACCCTTGACCTGTACGGAGTGACTCCTGTTCAGTTCCTGTTCTTATATAATAAAATACATAAACTGTCACCTCGCCTCCTCCTCCTTTTATGGACACAACATTTGACGATGAGAATTCAAGGTATGGAGCGAGCTGCTACTGCTTTTCGGCCGTTTCTGGAGGCTCCAGGAGAGCTGCCCGTGCCCTGGGCCAGGTGGTATGCAGCCTTTAAGAACTATCTGGTCACTCTTGACCTCAGCGAGCTTGAAAAGCTGCGTGCAAAAGCTATCCTGGTCCATAATTTGGGAATAGAGAGCCAGAGAATTTTGAGTATGCTAGGAGGTGGTGACACGTTTGACGATGTTTTCGCACCCCAGAAACACCATAGTAAAAAGAATCCAGTTTCAACAGTGACGCCATCGGCCAGGGGAGTTGGTGCAACATTTTGTTGCTGACCTGCACCAGCTGGCTGGAGAGTGCCAATTTGGCATTTTGGAGGAAGAAATGGTCTGCGACCAACTGGTGGAACATGTCCTCAGTTCCTCCACGAGGGCACATCTCCTGACTTTTACTGGGGAATTGACACTGATTACCGCCATGGAGTTAGTGCAACAGTACGAGGCAGCAGATAAATTGGCCAAAAATCTCAGCGAAGATGAAAAGCTGCAGAGGGATGAGAAACAGTGGAAGGCACTGGCCGCGGACCTGGATAGCGAAGACGGCGCAAGTGTTGAAGAATATGCCGCTGCTGTCAAAGTGAGGTCTGCCCCGGGGACGCCAAGGTGTTATGGCTGTGGGTCTGCTAGGCACCGTTACAAGGCAAGCGACTGTCCAGCACAGGGGAAATGCTGTAGAAAGTGTGGTTTGTTCCACCACTTCGCCAGGGCTTGTAAAAATTTTGAACAAGGGGACCAAAGACCAGAGGGCAGCCACTCCACGAATTAACCAACGGTGATTCATAGTGTCACCAAGAACAGACGGTTGAATTTACTGCAATGTGGAATAAGACGGAATTGTGATTCCGCTGTTACTGGACAGGGGATCATCAATTTCTCTACCAAATTGGCCCACGGTAAAGGAGTTTTTCCCACATTATCGAGTGAGTAAACTGGAGGTGACCTGCTACGGCTATGGTGGTAACCCGTTTGACATCATGGGCTAACTTCATCTGTCGGTGAGGTACAAATCCACAGGGATGTGTGATGTACATTTTGTGGGGTCCGCCAAAGGGTCAAACATTATGGGATGTGACATGTTCCATGGGCTGGGTTTCACAATAGCCAGCAGCGTGGGTAAGTAGTGGTCCGGCTGTGGGCTGTGGGACTGGCCTTTTCCATCAGTGGAAGATAATGAAGTGGGGGACAGCGATTAGCCCGGGTTCAGTCAAGACGGGCCAGACCGGCACTATGAAGCACCATTGCGGGGAGGTTCCGGTGCCAGAGTTTGTGTTACCCTGGATAAGGGAACCGAATGGCACGAATGGACATCTGTGGTGGTGAGTGGAGCCAGCAAGCAGGCACCTCTTGGTTCCGGAGTCCAGCCGAGTACTACCATGGAATGGGGCGCTGATGTGGCTGATTCAGCGAAGAAAATGAAAGAGAGCGGGGTGAGACCGAGTGGCATGATTTCCAGACGGGCCTACCAGCAGGATCCGAGGCGGATTTTGGACTGGCTTGGTGGGACTCTCCGACACCAAAGGGAAGCCCGCTCACAACGTCGTAGGCCAAGAAGGTCAGTGAGAACTCCCCTATCTATTGGCGACGAGGTCCACCCTAGGGTTGAGTCTCAGCTTGGAGGAGTCCGCAGAACACGGGACCACTGTGATGACCAGGGGCAGTTGCGAGTGGTAAAGGCCCACAAGGACGGTTATTTGCAACTGTCTGATGGATCCAGGAGGCACCTGAACGAGCTGCGGCAAGTGGGGGAGAAGAAACGCCAGCGCAGCCCTTCTCCAGGGTGGAAGCAGTGGAGACGCTCTGGGAGAGAGCCGCCTGATGGACATTCCGGGGGGGGGGAGGGCCTCCAGGGGGTCCTTAGTAGGAATTTAAAGAGGGGGTTAGTGGTATGTTATGTTATGTTAAATTTAATACTGTTTTAGTCTTTGAAACCGCATAGCCTTTGTGTGATTTTCCCTGTGTGTGTGTGTGTGTGTGTGTGTGTGTGTGTGTGTGGTGAAAGGAAGAACACAGCTGTGTGAATGGTTAAAACAAAGATTGAGGTGTGAAATATAAATTTTCCCCAGTACTGTGAGTGTTTGAAGTGCCCATGCTGTGGGGTGGGAATGCTGGGGTGGGGGGTTTTGGTACCACCATTAGGTTATTGTACATATTGTTGTGAGTGTTTAATGCTTGAAGTGGTTTAGAAATGTATACAATTTCTTCAGGATTAATTTTTCTATGTGGCTTTTTATGTTTAAAGACTGTAATGATTGGAATGGTTGAAGAATCCACAGGGCCTGCGGTGTGTGCATGGATAGTTTTGTATATTTTGATGCTTAGCGTATGAGTCGGGTTGTAAATTTTGGGAGGGCCTAATTAGTGTGCTTGCTATTTTATTCGGGGAGGGGTGGTGTCAGATATTAATATTATGTATATAGTTGAGTGTACCAACATGGTGATGCCCTGGCCCTGGGTGTAGTGGGAGGTGACACCCATCTTTCCAGTGGTGGCATCACGGGGAGGATAAGAGGCCATGGCGGAAGAGGTTCTGTCTCTTTGCTGTGGACCCTTGACCTGTACGGAGTGACTCCTGTTCAATTCCTGTTCTTATATAATAAAATACATAAACTGTCACCTCGCCTCCTCCTCCTTTTACGGACATAACAGATAAAAACACCCTAAACAACATGGGGAAAATAAGCATTGAACACATCAACATTTTTCTCATTAAACATCCAGTATTTCTAATGGAGCCATTGACCTGAGATTTTCACCAGATATCAGTAACAACCCAAGTAATCCATGCATACAAAGAAATCAAGGCAACTGTGTTTACAAAACAAGTTTTATTTAATAAAGTGGAATGACACAGGGAATAAGTATTGAACACATTAAGAAAAAGAGGTGCAAAAAGGCATTGACAGTCAAGAAACCAGCTGAAACCCATCAGAATTTAGGAAGCCATCCCATCCCTGATCAGTGCAAATTAATTTCCTGACTGACAGCCTTTAAAAAGGTCTGTGAATATCAGATTGTCACACCACAAAGAACTCATGATGGATAGAAGCAAAGAACTCTCTCTAGACCTTTGCAATCTTATTGTTGCGAAACATAATGATGGCATTGGTTACAAGCGCCAGTGATCACTGTTGGAGCTATCATTTGGAAGTGGAAAGGACATCCTTTTACCAAAAACCGGCCACGATTAGGAGCTCCTCAAAAGATTTCTGACAGAGGAGTCAAAAGAATTATCAGACGAGTTATCAAAGAGCCAAAGACCACTCGTGGAGAGCTCCAGAAAGACCTGGAGTTAGCAGGTACTGCTGTTTCAAAGAAAACAATAAGTAATGGACTCAACTGACATGGGCTCTATGCCTGCTCACCTCGCAAGACTCCATTGATGAAGAAAAAAGCATGTTGAAGCTTGTTTAAAGTTTGCTGCAAAACATTTGGGCAAGCCAGTAAAATACTGGGAGAATATAGTCTGGTCAGATGAGGACAAAATTGAACTTTTTGGATGCCACAACACACAGCATATTTGGAGGAGGAATGGCACTGCACATCAGCCCAAAAAAGTCATACCAGCAGTGAAGTTTGGAGGTGTGAGCATCATGGTGCGAGGTGTTTTTCAGCACATGGTACAGTCAGACTTCATATAATTGAAAGAAAGATGAATGGACAAATGTACAGAGACATCCTTGAAAAGAACCTGTTGCCATCTGCCAAGATGCTGAAGATGAAAGGAGAGTGGACATTTCAACAAGACAATGATCCCAAACACATAGCCAAGGAAACTTTCAACTGGCTTCAGAGAAGGAAAATAAAGCTGCTATAATGGCCCAGTCAGCCACCTGAAATGAATTCAATTGAAAATCTATGGAACAGACTGAAGATCAGAGTTCATAGAAGACACCCACGGAACCTTCAAGATTTGAAGACAATTTGTGGGGAAGAATGGGCTAAAATCACTCCTGAGCAATACCTGTGCCTAGTTTCTCCATCCAGTAAGCATTTGGAAGCTGTTATTACCAACAAGGGCTTTTCTACTAAATTTTAAAATGATTTTCACCAAGCATGTTCAATACTTATTCCCTGTGTCATTCCACTTTATTAAATATAACTTGTTTTGTGAACACAGTTGCCTTGATTTCTTTTTACATATGGATTACTTGGGTTGCTACTGATATCTGGGGAAAATCTTAGGTCAATGGCTCCATCAGAAATATGTTTAATGAGAAAAATGTTGATGTGTTCAATACTTATTTTTTCCCACTGTCCATCACATTAATGGGGAAAATGTTCTGAAACGATGTATCGTGGTCTCATTTTTTTACATCACAAAAACCTGGCATTTGAACAGGGGTGTGTAGACTTTTTTTTAGCCACTGTATTTTATTGTGAGGTGTCAACAACCATAATGCTTCATTACTTAATGATATAGATGGAAGTTCTCGGATCATCACCAAAATGTAATGGGTTCCTCTCTAGCCCAAGGACCCCCTCTGGTGAAAATTTCATCCAAATCCATCCAGTAATTTTTGTGTAATCCTGCTGCACAAATACAAATAAGGTCCTTTGTAGAGGTATGCACTCTCAGATCTTCACCAAAATTTAATGGGTTCATCATTTGCCCAGTTTCACTGCTGAAACTTTCGTCAAAATCCATCCAGAAGATTTTGTGTAATCCTGCTAACAAACAGACAGACAGACAGACAGACAAACCACCCCGATTACATTACCCCCTTGGTGGAGGTAATAAGCCAGAATGGCATGAGATATCAACTGCAGATTAGTGAACCAGGTGGAAATAGTGATGTCTATTAGGGTGACTGAAATGTAAAGAAAATAATAATATAAGCCATGCTTGAAAAAACTATATAAAAGCTACATGTATTCTGAAGAGTGTGTTTACATATTTTTTTGATAATCACGTGACCAATAGACACCTTTCAGAAGGTTAAAACCTACAACAACACAAATTTTCAGTAAATGACCCCTCTTAATTATGCCATTAGTTTTTGATTAATTTTGTGTGTGTTGACTGAACAAGGATTACAAGCCTGCAACTGTTTGAAGTTGCTGTCTTTGTGATGACAGTTTAAAGGAACATAAAATTATCTGGATTATTGTTTTATTGGACCACAGCCTGATGATTTCAATCTTCGAATAAAAAAACAAATATCAGCAGTCATTTTTAGAGCAGTATTGAAGGTAACTCAAAGGAAATGAGCAAATATAACAAATTGGATTTATGTCACCAATATTTAAAATGCCCCCAAAATGCAAGTACACTCACAGCAACTGAGTCACTACTGCGAGCATGCATTTTTAAGTAAGGAATTGTAGAAATTAGAAATAAGCTGATCTGATATGTAGTACCAGTATCGGGTTCAATCCAGGCCAAATGATTGGATAGTATCATGGAACAATAAATAAATAAAAACTGATCCATTAAAACACTTAATGCTGTATTATACCTGAACATGACATAAAACATTAAACATAAAACCTGAACATGACATTCCTACAGGAGAGACTGTGGGTCAAATCGCAATGATGCGGTCGGTTAGTCAGTTGTCACTGATGCAGAACATGTTTATGGGCGTTTCCAAGTTAATTTACTTATCACAACAGCATAAAAATAAACATTCCGCCAGCACACGATGCAAAGCGGCCAGTGTAATCATTCAGAGGTGTGCTTTGGATAATCCAATCCAAAGCACTCCTGGCCATCCCTTGAATGCAAAGAGGCGCATTATCTAAAGTGAACTGTGATCATGACGGTTTAAGACGGGTTTTGCGCTGACCAAAGCCTGTGCGTGTGAGCCAAAATGAACACAATAGTAATGTTCCAATAAGGAAGACTTCAATCACAGTTGATGCCCAGTTGGTTATATTAGAAAAGAACAAACGGCGAAGAATACTGAGCTGAAAAATCAGCTGAATAGTTTAATGTAGTACACACGGATGCAACACACACACATGAATGGGTTTGAAACTCAGTCCCCCCCAGGCGGGAGGAAAAAAGAAGATCTGGCACCACTTCCTGTCCGCGGTCAACCCCAGCCATGAAACAAGCCCACTTTCGGCGGCTTCTGCCTGCCCCTGATGGGAGGCAGTCAGGGAGCTTGCTGGTGGAGAACTGCAACCCTAGGCTTGGTGTGGGCGGCCTCGTCCTACCTGGAAACCTGGGGCGCGCAGCTGAGGCAGATGTGTAAGCGTGTCTCCTGTCTCTGTGGGGCGTTACAGTGAAAAGTAAAACACTGCACGCTCCTCGTTCATTCATTTATTCCCCTAAAAATAAACACATTAATGCCTAATAAGTCTGTGATGAAAATGAAAATATGGATGGAATAAATAATAATGTGCACACATCCTTTCTGTTCATTCATTCATTCCCCTTAAAAATCCTACAATAATGCCTAATCTATAGCTCCAATGTTAAGTCCACAATTAAAATAAGAGTGTGGATGGAAAAAAAAACAACAAACTAGTGTGTGATCATCATATAATTAAAATGAAGGGCGATTACATGATGACTGCTACAACTCTATTAAAATTAGATCCCAGCACATACCGTTTCATCATGAGCTCCGGAGCTCAGAATCAGAATCAGAATCAGAATCAGCTTTATTGCCAAGTATATTTACAAGTAAACACACAAGGAATTTGACTTGACATTGGGCTGGCTTGGCCACTCAATAAACTGTGCTTGTTACGGGGTGACCTGGTTCGGCCACCAGAGGACTTGTTTCTGGGGGCCTGGGACTGGGGCAGGCCACCTGATCATGTACTGTGTTTGTGGGACTATCTGTGGGCCCATACGGTGCCTAGTCATGTTAAGTACGTCTAGCAATTTTTTTTTTTTGTTGTTTCACGTAGCCATAGTCATAGTCAAGTCAAAGCAATTTTAGATTACCTCATGGTTGTTGTTTTTTTTTTTTTGAAAGCCATAGTTTAGTTATAGTCAAGTCAGAGCAATTTTAGATTGCCTCATGTTTTGTTTTGTTGTTTTTTTTTTTGTTTTTTTTTTTGGGAAGCCACAGTCTTGCCATAGTCAAGTTATGTCAGGGCAATCTGGTTTGCCCCATGTGTTTTGCAATCCTTAGTCTGGTTTTGTTTTGCTATTGTTCTGTCCTTCCCTCTTCTTTTTGAGGGGCTATGGTCAAGTTTTGTCTTTGTTGTTTTGTTCTCCCCTCTTTCTTTGAGGGGCTATAGTATGGGGGTTTTGTTCATAGTTTCCAGGTGTTTACATGTATTTTTGGTTTCGTGTGTTTTTGTTTTTTCATAGTCACCGTGTTTAGCACGTACTTCTTTTGTTTCCATAGTTACAGTCATGTATTCTTTTATAGTCATGTGTTTCCACAGTTAGTCATGTATTTCTTTCCTTTTTTTCCAGAGTCATGTGTTTGTATTTATTTCTTGTTTTGTTTCCATAGTTATCGTGTGTTTCCATGTATTTCTTGCATGTTTTTTTTTGTCTGGTCTTTGTCTTGTTCATGGGTTGGTTTCTCTCCCTCCGCACCTGTCCCCCAACCTCCCACCCTGGGGAGGCGGGGGGGGGGGGGGGCAGGGTGGTTCCTTGGGGCGTTCGGAGTCCGCCCGTGGAGGGAGGGAACTGTTATGACCCGAGCGCCGGTTCTGATCGCACTCGGGCTAAGTTATGTCTCGCTGCCGGCCTTGACAGCTGCGGGCTGTATTTTGGCCTCACCGGACTCTTATTGTGAAAGTGCTCGGTGGGGCCTCCGCCTGTCAACGGCCGGTCAGCTGAGTGTCATTACCGTCGTTAGTGTTTCGCCCATTTAAGCCCAGCACTGGCGACGGTAGGACGCAGCAGTGTCTGTTCACTTCCCTGTTCACCCTCCGTCATGTTACGGATGCCTGGACTATTTCACCCCTCGTCTGCTTTGGGTTTGGCCGTCATTCCCCGGAACCAGTAAGTGTGCTGTATTAGCCTTATTCCTCCCGGCGTGAACTGATCTTTGTGAGTCTCTGCCTTAGCAGCCTGTGTTCCGTTATTATTTTCAACTACCAAGCCTGCCTGTGTATGACCGTCTCCTGCTCTGGACCTATAGTGAGCTGTATAGCCCTATGCCTCCTGTTATGTGAAGACTCTTGTCATTATCTCAGCAGCTTGTGTTATCACCTTTTCACCGTAATAAAACTCACTGAAAACTCACTGGTGACTCTGTGGCGTCTTATGGTGGCTCGCGAGAGCCACCACATGACAAAATAATCCGTTTCTGACGACAGATCTTCTTTTTCCTGATCAAAAGCGGATTCTCATGACATGGACTATAATAGTAATGCGCATTGGATTGTGTGCTGCCTCACCTCTTTGAAATGAGCCTCCACCTCCTAGCGCATAGCGGTCGCACAATCTACTGGTAATTTGATGGTGTGATGCAAAGCATTAAAAATAGACAATATGCTGACAGAAATAAACAAAAACACTGGCGTACGTCGGAAAAGTCTGCAGATGATAATAGGGCCCAATATGTTAAAAACCATTTTTTAGGATTACAAAATAGATGAAAACTAAATAAAACATATCATTGTAAACAAAAACATTATTAAAAATAAATAAATGAAATGAAACAGATAACTGATTTTATCTGTTCGGCATATTCACCTTTTCATTAAATCTTTCTAGACCTACAGTGAATGCTCTTGCTATAGAGAAGATCTTTATTGGTTTACACTGTATAGCTCTGGAAGATAAAAATGCTCTCAAGTGTGGCGCATATGTTGGGTTCATATTTTCCACAAATGTATGGCTGTATGTTTATTGGGTGCTTCACGTCTCGAGGGACAAAGAGGTCTGGATCTGCGGAAGTCTGCAGGAGATAACGAGGAGGTGTGAGATTCGGCCTTTGTCTCAGAGAAGATGCCCCAGAGGGATTTCCAGATCATCGAAGAATAAGAGACAATGGTGAATGATCAAAGAGTTGCATTGTGACAGGGATTAAGTACCATGTGACTGTATGTTTGCTAAAGCACCATGTGACTTAAGTTTCGATGCTCCAGAAGTATAAGAGCGTGATGGGATATTGTTCTGTCTCTTTTCCTGCTTTGAGAATGCTAGAGATGTGTTCTGTTAATAAAGCTGAACCTGAGAAATAAAACTCAGCCTCATCCTTTGAGCACATCCTCTACACTGGTGACCCTACGACAAAGAATGAGCAGAGAGAATTCTCCCGAGCGGAGCTCGGCGGAAGCCAGCCTGATGGCTGCCTCCACACTCCGGCTGCCTGATTTCTGGCAGCATAGTCCGCGCTCCTGGTTCAGCGCAGTCAAGGCGCAGTTCAACCTCCAGAGAATCTCGAAGGACGACACAAAATTCTACCATGTGGTGGCGAAGCTGGACAGCCACACGGTCCAGAGGGTGGAAGATCTGGTCAACCACCCACCAGACAGCGACAAGTACAGCGCATTGAAGGACGCGCTGATCAGCCATTTCACCCCTTCGGTACAACAGCGAGCAGAGGGGCTCCTAATGTTGATGGAGTCAGAGAACGACAGACCTACGGACCTAATGGTGAAGATGCTGAGGCTGAAAGACTCCGAGGACGGCAAATTTATTTTCGACTACCTTTTCCTCCGGACCCTGCCACCAGCGGTGAGAGTGACCCTGGCAGATTCACCCCGATTGGCCAAGCGAGACTACCATGGGTTGAGCAAGGAGGCGCAGCGACTCGTCGACGCCCACAAGCGGAGTGCGGTTTCAGCCGCGGCAGCTGAGCTAGGAACGACGCCCAGAGACGGCTTGGGGCCAGTGGTTGCGGCGCCAGACGCACCGACGACGGCGGCGACAGGTACCAGGTGACGTGGAGCTGATGACAGCCTGTGCTTCTACCATCGCCGTTTTGCAGAGAGGGCACACAAGTGCCTCCCACCGTGCCACTTCAAGCGTCCGGGAAATGCCAAGACCGGGGGTCGGTAGCGGCTGCGACCCTCAGGGAGGAGAACAAGCTGCTTTACCTGACAGATGCACACTCAGGGAAACAATTCCTCGTGTACACGGGCTCCCAGCTGAGTTTCGTCACGCCTACCTACGCGGAATGGCTGATGCCGTCTGAAGTTCCCTAGGTGTCAGTATCAGCAGCGAACGGCTCAGCGATTAAGACCTTCCGTGAGAGGACTATGCTTCTGTCCTTACAGGGCCGTTCATTTGAGTGGACCTTTATTGTAGCGGCAGTCAGTTTCAACATGTTAGGGGCTGATTTTTTGTGCTCACATGGTTTATTGGTTGATCTTGCTAATAGACTTCTGGTTAATGCACTGTCTTTCCATTCTCTTCCCTGCACAGCTCGGGTGGCCCCGCCTACTGCACTGGCCAACGTCACAGCTGCGGGTGGTAAGTTTCATGCACTGCTCACTCAGTTTCCAGCACTCACAGTCCCAAATTTTTGGCGACAGTGGCTAAGCATGGGGTGGAGCATTTTATCACTACCACTGGGCCGCCCGTTTTCGCAAAAGCTCGGCGCTTGGACTCAGCTAAACTGGCCATAGCACGAGAGGAGTTCGCCAACCTGGAAAAACTGGGCATCATTAGACGCTCTAAAAGCCCCTGGGCTTCACCGCTACACATGGTCCCAAAGGCTGACGGCTCGTGGCGACCTTGCGGTGATTTCCGCAGGTTGAGCAACGTTTCAGCACACGACCGCTACCCGATTCCGCACATCCAAGATTTTTCAGTTCATTTGGCGGGGGCGTGCATTTTTTCTAAAATTGATTTGGTGCGTGGTTACCATCAAGTCCCAGTGCGCGCTCAAGATATACCCAAAACAGTGGTAATAACTCCTTTCGGGCTTTTTGCGCATGCCATTCGGTCTCAAAGGTGCCGCGCAGACCTTTCAACGCATGATGGATGCAGTTTTACGAGACCTCCCTTTCGTGTTCGTCTACTTAGAAGACATTTTGGTAGCCAGCACGTCCGAAGACGAACACGAAAGCCACCTTACAGCAGTTTTTCGGAGGCTGGCAGAGCATGGGTTAATAATTAACTCAGCGAAGTGCCAGTTTGGGGTGGCGCAAATCGATTTTTTGGGGCATCGCGTTTCGCCAGAAGGGGCGATCCCTCTGCCCGATAAAGTACGCGCAATAACAAATTTTCCCGAACCTCAAACGGTCAAAGCACTGCAGGAGTTTTTGGGAATGGTTAATTTTTATAACCGGTTCCTCCCAAGCGCAGCGCAGCTCATGCAACCATTGTACACTGCACTAAAAAAACAAGAGCCCACAAATAAGGTCGAATGGTCTCCGGAGCGAGAGCGCGCTTTCGCCCAGGTCAAAACAGCCCTGGCAAACGCCGTTTTGTTAGCACACCCAGTTCCAACAGCCCGCATGGCGCTCACCACTGACGCTTCCAATTTAGCGGTGGGGGCGGTCGTTGAACAGTTTGTGGCAGGGACCTGGCAGCCGCTCGCGTTTTTCAGCAAAACCTTGCGCGATAGCGAGCGGAAGCGCGCGCAGTCTCGGTCCGCGTAGGTTTAGATTATGCAGCCATGGCCGCGGAGCAGGTTAGCGATGCAGATATGCGCGCGCTCCAGTCTGGACCAACAGGGTTAAGGCTGGAGCACAGGGTGCAGCAAATTGGTACGCCCCCCCTAATCTGCGATGTCTCCACGGGATGGCCTCGCCCCATGGTTCCAGCTGCGTGGCGCCGCCGCGTTTTTGACTCGATCCATTCTCTGGCCCACCCGGGGGTGCGCGCATCGATTAAGATGGTGGGGGAGAAATTTGTTTGGCCCGGGTTGCGCTAACAGGTCAAGGAATGGGCAGCAGCCTGCGTAGCGTGTCAGCGAGCCAAAATACACAAGCACACTAGAGCTCCTTTGGAGCCTTTTCACATTCCGGCTAAGCGTTTTGATCATGTGCATGCTGACTTAGTGGGTCCCCTTCCATCGTCACAGGGGCACACACACCTTTTGACGATGGTGGATCGCACCACGCGTTGGCCAGAAGCGGTTCCTCTGGCGTCAACCACAGCGGAAGAAGTTGCGCGAGCGTTTTTAACAGCTTGGGTTGCGCGTTTTGGAGTTCCGTCGGACATAACGTCCGACAGAGGTCCCCAATTTGTTTCCGAATTATGGTCGTCGATGGCCCGCAGCTTAGGGGTGAAGATACACCCCACTACTGCATATAACCCCCAGGCTAACGGTTTATGCGAACGCTTTCATAGGTCGTTGAAAGCAGCCCTCAGAGCGTCACTTACGGATACAAATTGGGTGGACAAACTTCCATGGGTTTTATTGGGGTTGCGTTCTGCACCTAAGGAGGATTTGCAGGCCTCTCCAGCTGAGTTAGTTTTTGCACAACCTCTCCGTTTGCCAGGGGAATTTCTTCCCGACAATCCTGCACCAAATTGCCCCCCCACTCAGCTGTTGCAGAGCGGCACAGGATCAAACACGCTCCCTGGTCCGGTTCATCACAGTTTCCCACGAGTTTTTTGTGCCAAAGGCTTTAAAAAATGCGGAGTTTGTTTTTGTTAGACATGATGCACAACGCCCAGGTTTGCACCCGCCTTATGATGGACCTTTCAGAGTGCTAGAAACAGGTGAGAAGCATTTTTTGCTAGATTTAGGAGGCAGAAAGGAGTTGATTTGCATAAACAGACTCAAACCCGCTTTTGTTCTGGCTGATGAACACGTGCAGTTGGCGAGGACCCCCCGCCGTGGCAGGCCTCCGAGAAGGCATTCTCCAGAGCCCCCACAGAGATGTGCTAACAGTTCTAATCCATAGGTGCAGGAAGACGCTGCAGAAGTAGCAATGCCAGCTTACAGCAGATTCGGCAGGAGGTTAAGACCTAGGCAACTGGCGGATTGATTTTTGATATGTGATAATGTTTTTATGTCATGCATCTCTGATTGTTTTGTCCCTTAGTAGACATTTAGGGGGGGGTCATGTAGTGCATATGTTGGGTTCATATTTTCCACAAATGTATGGCTGTATGTTTATTGGGTGCTTCACGTCTCGAGGGACAAAGAGGTCTGGATCTGCGGAAGTCTGCAGGAGATAACGAGGAGGTGTGAGATTCGGCCTTTGTCTCAAAGAAGATGCCCCAGAGGGATTTCCGGATCATCGAAGAATAAGAGACAATGGTGAATGATCAAAGAGTTGCATTGTGACTGGGATTAAGTACCATGTGACTGTATGTTTGCTAAAGCACCATGTGACTTAAGTTTCGATGCTCCAGAAGCATAAGAGCGTGATGGGATATTGTTCTGTCTCTTTTCCTGCTTTGAGAATGCTAGAGATGTGTTCTGTTAATAAAACTGAACCTGAGAAATAAAACTCAGCCTCATCCTTTGAGCACATCCTCTACGTCAAGTAATTTTAACTTTCCATCTGTCCAAAGGCTGTGATTGTGAGGTGAGTTGTTAATTATTTAGAACATTATGAATGTATTCTAAAAAAAAAACATTTTTATGTCATGCTCAGGTATAATACAGCAGGCATTTCTCCCCTGAGAAATTTCATCAATCATAATTACATTATATTTAATTTTGATGTGATGCTTTCAGAGTTCAGACTGTTTTTTGATTTGTTTTTTTTTTTTCACTTTAATGACTGATTTTAAAAAGCTGATGAAGCTTATTAGGTGTTATTTTACATTATTGTCCATACAGCTTTTATTCTAATGATTGATCAAGTTATATCGTTGCTACTGTTTGGTGGTATTAAAATGAAAACAATGACCTTTCTGCTGTTACCAGTCTTATTTTAATACATAAATGTTAAGCTTAATGTGCTATATTATTATTTAAAAAAACAGAGATAAATGTGAATTTATATGCTTAATAAATGACAAAATGCATAGATACAGAACCCTTAAAAGCTCAGTTGTAAGAGTGTAGTTTTATAACTTTAACATCACCAACTCTGAACACTTGCAGAAATATCATGGAAAGGAGTATGCTGGATTTTTTTCAGGCCACAAGCTGCATATTGATTTTGTATCAATAGCATCCGATACCCAAATTTAAAAATAGTGGATCAGATTGGGCATTAAAAAAACAATGAAGTGGAAATGTACTGATATTACTGTTGATGTGATGCTTTATTCTGTTTCTATGCCAGAAATTCTGGTATGTCACAGAATGAGGTTTTGCAGGCCCTATTGGGGTGTATTGTAAGAAGCTAAACTACTGTTTTTTCCTAATATGTGCAGCACAAAGACTGTTTTGTATGATTATCTGATATGTTACCATATAAGGCAATGGTGTAAGCATCTTGCAAGACTGTATAAAGGAGTCTGTTTTATGACCTTGAAGGTCAGAAGGGCCTCGCTGGGAGACACACACACACACACACACACACACACACACACACACACACACACACACACACACACACACACACACACATCAGCAGCCTTTTCTCTCCTGCATGCAGGAAATAAGGGAAAATAAAGGCTATCCAGGCTTGCAGATCTCTGGTATTATTTCTTCAGGACCCATGAAGAAAGGGCAAATAAATTTTTTCTACAACAGTGGTGTCAGAAGGTGGGATAATTGATCACTGATCTTCGACGTCGACGTGGATTGATCACCCCGAACAGAGTTCGGTCCTTTCCGCCGAGATTGGCAACAGGGACACGGCGGCGGCAAAGCAGGTGACACATTATCCTGAAGAACCCACTCTGCTATCCTCCTAAATCCTGTAAATGAATTTTGAATATATATATGTTGCTATTTTGTGAAAAGCATTTTTTTTTGTTAGTTAAATTAGGCATTTATTTCATCTTTCAGTGACCTATACCTGTACGGTCCGGCAGGATATTTCCTGTGGCAGGATCACCTTTGTACAGTCCGGCAAGTGAATTCTTGCGGCAGAACTAATTTCTCTGGTTATATCCAGCACCCGTGAATAGTGGGGTTGGGATTATAACGTTTGGCTTGTCTGGACACACTCGGGGATGCCCAGTGGTCAAATCTGTAACCAGTGATGGGGGCTTCTAAATCAAAAGAGACTCCCAAAGATCTGGAGGGTCCCATGGTGAAATACATGACTGATAGTTATGGTCCTAGAAAGTGTTGAGTTTTGGGGAAAATGGATCTGCAAGAGTGGATTTCCTTTGGGGGGTTCATTTTCTGTTGAAGTGATTACTACTTTGAGGGACAAGATTAATGGTGAAATTCAGAAAGTTCAGACATGTAAGAAACAAAGCAAGAAGGATAGAAAAAAGCTGATGCAGTTACAGTTAGAGAAGGGCGCGGCAGAAATGTGGCTGACGGAAGCAAAGAAACGAGGAGATAAACAGGAGACACAAGCAGACAGAAAAATGAACAGGCAAAGAAAGATAGGGAACATTGTGCACAACAACAATTGTTACACTCTGCTGGGTCCTCTTTTCCCCCTCCATACGAGGGTGACCGTCTACCACTCCCACCCCTTCTGATCCTTCTTCCTCGCTGTATCCAGCACTGACCATGTCCAAGTATTGTTATCTGCCCAAGGATGATTGTCCACCTCCACGACCACCACAACAACTTGCGTGGCACAATCTGCACCAGAACCAACACCGCCAGCCTCCCCATCAGGTGCCAGTGGGACGTCCCTTCCCCCAGAGGCGATGGGCTCAGACTCATTTACTCCTCTCAGCCCATCTGCTACGATGCACGGACAAGTGTATAACACACTACCTGTTGCTGTTCCAATGGTGGAAGTAATAGGCACAGACGGCTCGGCTTTAGTCTTCAGGCCCTGGGCTTCGGAAGACATACCCAAGTTTGCCTCCACTCTGCCTCAACTGGAGACTGACCCTGACTACTTCTGCATCCAGCTACAAGCCTTCTGTGAAACATATCATCCCACATTCTCAGAACTGCAGAGTATTATGGCACAGAAGTGTACACCTGCCAACATGGCCAAACTCATGTCAGAGTTGGATAATTCCACACGAGTGGCGACACTGGATTTCAATGCGGCAAACAACCAGTCATATCACGATGATCTCAGGACCTTGGTTGATGCAATAAAAGCAAAGTGTGCGCATCAGACCGATCTGTCAAAGGTGTCAGCGTGTAAGCAGAAAGACGATGAGACACCTGGTGACCACTTTCATCACCTGAGAAAGGTTTTTAATTTGATTTGATTTTGATTTGATTTTGTACACTTTATTGATCCCCAGAGGGGAAATTGAGGGCATCCACCTGGATGGATGAAGCAGCCACGGTATGGCGCTATCCCTTTACCATTCACACTCACATTCACACCTAGGGCCACTTTTAGAGTCTTCAGTTAACCTAACCTGCATGTTTTTGGTTTGTGGGAGGAAACCAGAGAACTCCCGGTGTAAACCCACGCAGACACGGGGAGACCATGCAAACTCCACACAGAGCACTGTTGGTCAGGAGCTGGGATCAAACCAGGGATCCCATGGCCAAGAGTGAGTTGCTGTGCTGCCGCAGTGCTAAACACTGCTCCACGTTGGAGGGAAGGGGGTATTCCCAAACCTGAAAACTTCATGGAAAATGAAGGGCCTTATTCCACTCACCTCAACATGTGGTTTGTGAGTGGCCTCCTACCCTCTCTGGCTGCTAATGTCAAACAGACATGCATTGGATGGCAGACACACAAATCTGCTGAGATCCTCCGACATGCAGTGCACCACCATCAACGCCAAGCCACCACAAACAAGAAGAAGTCAAAGGCCAAAGTGGACAATTTGGAAAAGGCCCTCCTCACAATGGCCAAATGGATACCAGGCCCAACTCCACCAGGTCCTGCAGCAGGCCCCAATCAATGCCGTTACTGTGGAGAACATGGACACTGGGTTAAACAGTGTCCATTACTGTCAACTTGCAATTATTGCAAACAAGGAGGTCACTGGGTGAGAGACTGCCCTGTGAAGCCCAAACGAGGGGCAGAGGCAGAGGAGGGTTTCAACGTGGAGGGCACCGCCAGTGGCAGCAACAACAGCAAGAAATACCACAACCACTCCCTCCTTCCACAGAGTGACGGTGGTTAGATAAGCCTGGAATGGCTCTTTCTCCTCCTAGTCCTCCCCTTCCCCCAGCAGACACCGCACATCTGCTTGCTAACAAAAATCTGTTCTAGCCACGCATACACACTCACAACCTCACACTGATACTGACCTGACTCTTGCATCATATTCAACCTCACACTTTAGGGACTTGCCTATCCTACCCATTGAGGTTTTAGGGACATTGATAGATTTTATGGTAGATTCTGGGGCAACTAACTCAGTTTTGTTGTCGTCATCAGGCTTAAAGTCCCCTCTCACCTCCCGCTCATATCACAAGTGGCAAGTGGAAGTTTCACACATGAATTCTTCACTGAGCCGCTGTCATGTGTTGTAGATGGACATGATTTAACTCACAAGTTCCTTTTTTCACCACAATGTCCCTTTAATCTGTTAGGAAGAGACCTAATGTGCAGCTTATCACTCTCAGTTACCTGCACACCGCACGGGACAAAGATAGAGACTCCTGACTTGACCTTTGCAAAAACCTCAACATCTCTGTACATTTGTGAATGGACATTGTTAGATGAGAAACAGAGCTCTGACCTTGTAGAACTAGGGAGGGCATTATCTCTAAATTCCACTGTTTTCATGCCTCAGCACTGATACACACTATGAGAGCAAGTGGCTGCAAATTAAACCCACACCATTGCAAAGCTCCAATATTATTTGGAGTGCTGATTTCAGCTTTTTGTTGATCAATCTCACACCTGCTATGCACAGTTTGTTCTCAGTTTATGGCAGCCACCCACACATCTCTCTCACCAAAACCCCATCCTCAGCATGGCGTGACATGGGTCCACGAGCTCTGGCCGCGTTTCATGCTGATGATTGGACACTGTCAAACCCATTTTCTCATTTAGGCCTGAATGCTGTCTCGTTTTCATCATCTCTGCAGATGTTTCTTGCAGAATACACAGTCTCACTCCCTTGTGAACACTTCCTACAGACGTTAGATGAGAACAGGCAGTACAGATGGGTCCGCCCTGTCCCTCAATCCACTCAGTTGGAGGACTCTGACTCTGACTGCAACATACTCTCACGTGTTCTACCATCCCTGTGGGCTGCACACAAGTATGACGTTGGGCTAATAAAAAACTGTCCTCCTGTGGTAATAACTCCCAAATCTGATTTCAGACCCAAATGCTCACAGTACCCACTGAGACCTGACACACGTGATGGTATCACCCCAGTTTTTGAGTCTCTCCTGAAAGAAATCATTGTTGTCCCAGCTCCTGATTCACCAGTGTGCACCACAATTTTTCCTGTGAAAAAGATCAGAGACAAAGGTCAACCTGCTGAATGGCAGTTTGTTCAGGATCTCCAGGAAGTGAATGCTGCAGTTGTTCAGCGCACGCCTGTGGTTCCTAACCCTCACACCATTTTGACCCAAATTCCACCTGTTTCACAGTAGTGAACTTGTCCAATGCATTTTTCAGTGTCCCAGTCCATGAAGACTCACAGTTTTAGTTCACATTCCAATTCAAGGGGGCGCTCTACACTTTCACCAGATTTAGTCCAAGGCTACTGTGAAAGCCCAACCATTTACAATGCAGCCCTCAAAAACTCCCTGAGTTCTCTTCAGTTGACAGAAGGTTCTGTTTTGATTCAATATGTTGATGATCTCTTGCTGTGTGCGCCAAACAAACCACAATGCCAATCTGACTCACTGAAGCTTTTGTGTCACCTAGCTGCAGAAGGCCACAAAGCTTCCCAACCCAAATTGCAATTCTGTAAACCAGTTGTCACATTCCTGGGCCACCAAATCTCTGCTCAGGGCAAATCTCTCTCTTCCAAACATGTGGATGCAGTTTGCCACATAGACAAACCAAAAACCAAAAAGGAACACCTTTCTTTTCTTGGCATGGCTTCATATTGCCGCTGTTTCATTCCTGATTTCTCATGCATTGAAAGACCATTGCGTGACATCATTCCATCAAGAGGTCCCTCACACTTTCCACTTGAGTGGATGCCTGCTGCTAATGATTCCTTTGAAAACATGAAGAAGGCTCTCCTATCTCCTCCCACTCTTTCTCTTCCTGACCCCTCTAAACCTTTTGTTCAGTATGTTGATGAAAAGTCCAGATGCATGACCTCTGTTCTCCTGCAGCCTCATAGAGACAAACTTTGGCCTGTTGCATACTATTCATGCAAACTTGACTGTGTTGCTGAAGGCCTTCCACTGTGCCTTCCTGCTGTGGCTGCAGCAGAAAGAGCCGTGGAAGCATCATGTGACATAGTTTTCTATTCTCCTCTCACTCTGTACATTCCTCATGCAGTTGCTCTCCTCCTAATAGAGGAAAAGTCTTCCCATCTCTCTCATGCCAGTTGACTTAGATATCACTCACCGTTAAATGGTGTACTCAGTCAGTGAACCTGGCCTCACATCTTTCTGTCCCCTCTTGTGAGGGGGACAGTGACTGTGATCATGATTGCCTTTCACTGGTCCAACTAGTCACCTCTCCGAGACCAGATCTTTTGGACACACCCCTGTCTAATCCTGACCTTATTCTCTATGTTGATGGCTCCACTTCTGTTGACCCGTCTGTGGGCAGTAATAAAGTTGGTTGGGCAGTCTGTGATGACCACTGCACATTGCTGTCTGGCTCTTTGCCACCACATCTCTCCACCCAGGCTGCTGAACTTGTTGCATTGGCTGAGGCATGCACGTATGCCTCTGGTAAATCTGTCACCATTTACACTGACTCTCATTTTGCCTTTGGTGTTGTCCATGACTTTAGTGCCCTTTGGCATGAATGTAACTTCCTCACATCTGCAGGCACGCCTGTAAAAAATTCTGTTTATGTCTCCAGACTTCTTGAAGCTATTCTTCTTCCCTCCTCTGTGGCAGTATGCAAATGTGCTGCTCACACTCCATCTTCAGATCTGATCTCAAAAGGAAATGCTTGTGCAGATGCTGCCGCAAAAGCTGCAGCTCTGTCACTCACTGCTGTTTGTTTACCTTCTCCCCCCTCTCTGTGTCCCCTCTCTTCACCCGTTGATTCCCTTCTGTCCATGCAGTCTTTTTCCTCCCCACAGGAACGCCAGAAGTGGACAAAGAAAGGATGCTACAAAGACCAGGCTGGTGTCTGGAGAGGCCCAAATGCCCTTCCTTGCCTCCCAGCTCACTTCTTTCATCATTTCTCTAAGTTGACACATGGAAGAGATCATGTGTCAAAAGAAGGGATGATACAACCACTTCAAGCTAACTGGTTTACTACTGGTTTCACTGTCTATGCTGAAAATGTTTGCAAGAAATGTCTAATCTGTGCTACTAACAATGCTCACAGGCACTCCAAACAGATTCCAGCTACTCATCCAGCTCCTACAGGTCCTTTCCAGCACCTGATGATGGATTTCATTGAACTCTCCCCAGCAGAGGGTAAAAAGTACTGTTTGGTAATGGTTGACATGTGGTCCAAATGGGTAGAAGCCTTTCCAGCCAAACATGCCACTAGCACAGTCATAGCTATGGCATTGTTGTCAGAAATCATTCCCAGATGGGGAATACCTGAGAAAATTTCCAGTGAAAATGGTAGACATTTTGTAAACAAAGCTCTAACTGATTTGAGCCTTACACTGGGTTTTGACCTGAGAAAACACTGTGCCTACCACCCGCAGTCAGGTGGCACTGTTGAGTGTGAAAATGGCACTCTAAAAAACAAACTGGCAAAACTTGAAGATGAAACTGGCCTGCCCTGGACTAAGTGCTTCCCATTAGCACTCATGTACATGTGCATGCGAGTTAGAAAGAAGCATAACATGTCTCCATTTGAAATCCTGCTTGCTCGTCCCCCAGTTTTAGGTTTCTCTGTGGAAAAGAGACCTCCCCCCCATTAACCACATCACATTTTGAAAATGCTATGTTAGCTTATTGTTCTGCTCTGTCCTGCCAATTGCAAAACATCCCTCAACAGATGAAGGCTGTGTTGCCCAAAACTGCTGAGGGTGTTCTCCATGACATAAGGCCCGGTGATTGGTTGATGATCAAAAGCTTCAAAAGAAAGAACTGGCATAGCAAGCGGTGGATGGGTCCCTACCAAGCCCTGCTGACAACATTCACGGCTCTCAAGATCGCAGAAAGGGCAACGTGGATCCACGCAATGCACTGCAGAAAGGTTCCAGCGGTCAAGCCAGAAGAATCCAGACCAGATGAGGATGAGAAGCAGAAGTAAGTGATTAGCCACAATTGCCACCCTACGTTGTAGACGAGGAAGAGAAGAAGCTGAGCCGTGTGAAGACAGAAGATTGCATAACACTGCACCTGACAGCCATCACAAACAGCCTGAGTGTACATGTGTGCTGTATGTTTTTGCTGAGCAGCATTCGGCGTGCACTTATACTGATACTAATATGATGAACTATTCAGACTCACACCAGCGTCAGGCTGCTGAGGAAGAGTGCCACCGAAGACGCCAGTGGTGCCATCAGTTTTGGACCAAAACAGACACGGTGTGGGTGTGCTTTCTTATCACTTTCCTGATTGGGGTAATCATATACCTACGAATGCACTGTTCTGCCCCACCAATCACTCCTTTCCGAACAAGACATGAGGCAAGCCACCTGGAGCATGACTTTGACAATTATTCAAGCAACTCTTATGATAACAATGCATGGTATCAGGTGGTGCATCTGTCAGTCAGAAAAGTTAATGTGACCAGGTCTTGTTATGTCTGCACATACCTACCACATCATGTTACTCACTCTGTGCCTATGATTCCTTATCCGCTAAACAAGTCAGAAACGATGGGAGCACTATTAGCGCAGACTGCAATTGAAGAGGTGCACCGCAATGACACTGAATGTGATAAGGGGTTTACTGTTGAACTTGCGGGCAACACAACAGAATACTGTAAGTGGTTAAATGTCAGTGTAACAGATTTTGCTTTCAGCCAAGTCAGGGTTCACAATGTAACCTGCATAAACAAGAAGCCTCAGAAGCCTGTATTCACTACCAACCCCACAATTTTACAGCCTCAGTGTGTTTCCACCTCAAGTGTCATTACAATGTGTCTATATATTTGGGCACTAAACAACAATGTGAGACCACTCTTAATGCCACCTGTAGTTTCCATGTGACTGGTACCCCATGTTTAAACACACTGAGGGTGCCATTTTTCACAACACCAAACCTTACTCTACCGAGTGCCACGTGTGGACGCCAGAATAAAAGCCAATGCTCTGATAACCCCCAATTGTTTTTCCCTAGCTCAGATGGCTATGGCAGCCTCACAGCCCATGTTTGGGTGTGTGGGTCACAGGTTTATCAGTATTTACCGCCAGGATGGTGCAGTACATGTAATATGGCAAAGCTGATTCCAACTATCCATATTATGACTAATCTTACATATCATGACCATCATTCATATTCACATTATTTTCCACCGCACCAGCATCACCATCAAAGATGGGAGACATTGACAGATAGGGTTAGAATACATCCAGGACTCTTCGGTGCACTAATACCTTCTTGGGGTACTGTTAATAATGCACATAACATTGCCAGACTAGCTATTGATTTTGAAAATCTCACAACATTAACAGAAATGGGATTCTCAGCAATAACAATTGAAATACGAGCTATGCGGAATGTAATGTTACAAAATAGACTGGCTTTAGATATAATTTGGCAGCACAAGGGGGGTATATATATATAGACACACAATGCTCCGCACTGTCTATCTATCTATCTATCTATCTATCTATCTATCTATCTATCTATCTATCTATCTATATACTGTATATATATATATATATATATATATATATATATATATATATATATATATATATATATATATATATATATACTGTATGTACATATGTATACTTGCTGCTCTTGTTTCTTTTTTTCTCTTGCCTTCTGATTGTTGCTCTGAGAGTTGCTATCCCTGTGCTGTTGCAATCCTGGAATTTCCCCATTGTGGGACTAATAAAGGCTTATCTTATGTCACATAATAGGTCAGGAAGGTTGTGCATAAATACCCGATGAATGTGATAACATGACACATGTTGTGAGCCATTTGAATGATATACTTTCATGACAACTACAACAAGATGTGACTCGATCCTCTGGCTGGGATTTATGGTCCTGGCTTACCAGCGGAGGCTGGAGGGAATGGCTGATGCAGATAGGTATGATGCTGTTAGTGGTTCTGTTGATTTTGTTGTTTTGCGGCTGTTGCTTGATTCCAATTATCCGCAGCATGATGTCGAAAATGTTTGCTATTAACCTCTTGCGCTCCGTTGTACCGCGGACGGGCAAGTCTCTGCGTCCTAGAGCGCACGAGGACGCTCTTGTGCGCTCTAGGACGCATGATGGAGATTGTGATGTAGGTGGTGTATGGCGTCCAACCGCGCACTGAAAATAAAAGCTGCAGACACAGCCGCGAACAGATTAGTTCATCTGATTGACCTCTCATTTGACTAATAAGAGCCTTGAATTGGGTTTCTGAAACCTTGAAGAACCAATGACTGAAAACCTAGCCAGAAGGACCCGCCTCCCAACGCTGTGAATGCAGTGAGCCAATTGAAGCAGAGAAGTTCGCGAGCTGTTTTTTTTAAGGCTGGGTGAAGACTGGCTGCTGCAGCGGATCAAAAATGGACCCGCAGGAAGAACCCCACAGACCCAGCAGCACGGAGACCATCCACAAATGCAACCTGTGTGACAGCGACTGCCATTCGTGCACCGGCATGTTCGGCCACAGGCGGTGCTTATTTTGTTTTGGTTCCAGCAGAGTAGACGTTATGATTTCTTCCATGGTCATAGACCGACGGAGGCTGATGACGAAGGCTGAGTGACACACACGCCTTCGCCAGTCTTTTTTTAATTACTACTGTTATTTGTTTTGAAAAATCGTTCGCCAAAAACCGCAATCATGGAAGCACAAAACCGCAATAATGGAATTATGTTTCGATCGGGTCGCGAGACCAGAACCACGAGCGGACCAGTGTCACGTTCGTCTGACAGTGAGGAAGAGAAGTTCACCAGGACTCTGCTGCTGTGAAGAGGTAAGGTGTTATAACATAAATTATTATTTATCCCTGAAAACTGTAATCCAAAAGGACTTTTGACCGATCGGTAAATTACAACTGTGCGGCGCGGCACGGCGCAGTTCATGCGCCGCGGCACAAGGGGTTGTTTGCCGCGTCCAGACCGTGAACGCCCCACCCCCCACCCCCGCTATTCTTCTGTAGCGAGGGGGGGGAAGCCGCGGTGACTGCGTTGCTGTCCCACATCGCCACATGAGGCTAATCCGTTGTGTAGCGATGGCCGATGTCCATCCTCTGTAGTGGGGGGGGGGGGCAATCCCCCTCACACACACACACAGACAGCCCTGAGTGTGACCTTTCATTAGAGCCCAAAATGAAGCTTCTACATTGAAGCATTCAAAAGTTACAGACGTTTTTCCAAACTGTGCCATTTGGCACAATGTGGCACAGTTCTTAAACGCCTGGGAACTACCTGAGTAAAAAGCTGTGTAATATATTCATTTTTTGTGGTATTGTTACAAAATTTGGACCTCAGCTGGATAACACTTGGTTCTACATTTCTGTTGCATTTTCCAGCCCGGATCTGAAGCTGTGTGTTATTTGCAAGCATTTGTATCCAAAAAAACACCCAGGCCAAATTTATTTTCTTCAAGTTCACTATGTTTAGATGACTGTAACTCAGTGGCCGGAGCACTTAGAGAGATTATGACTGTTTTGCCAAAAAATTCAAAGTGTTTTCTTTTAAATGAGACCAACCCCATGAAGATGCTGCAAAGGGTTAAAGAACAGCTTTTGATTTAAGTTGGGCACGTTAATTTTTGGCGATTTTAGGGAAATTGACCGGAGTGCAAGGGGTTAACATGATGCATTACACAGCTCTCCCCACAGCTGAACAGGCTTCAGACACCACCCAGCAGAAAATGTTGAATCACACTGTCTTAGCTATGTCCGAACTCCCTTTCCCTGATGATTATGATACCAAAGCGTAAATAGAAATGTTTGCTGTTAATATGCTACACCACTCCCCCTACCCACATTTGACCTCGACCCACAGTTCCCCCCCTTCTTGGACTTTCTGTCTCCCGTCTTCCCACTTATTTGGCTTGCCCACAATCTGAATGTCTGTGCTCGCAAAAACGGCCTCTTGTGTTCCCTTACACATTGCCAGTTTTCACATGCTAATGTTTATGATCCTCTTCCTAAAACTGTATAACAGGATACAATAGCAGATGCCTCACATTGACATTCTTGTATATATGTGATCATATATGATCAGAAGAGGGGAAATGAAGTGGAAATGTACGAAAATTACTGTTGATGTGATGCTTTATTTGTTTCTATGTCAGAAATTCTGATATGTCACCAAAAGAGGTTTTGCAGGCCCTATTGGGGTGTATTGTAAGAAGCTAAACTACTGTTTTTCCTAAAATGTGCAGCACAAAGACTGTTTTGTATGATAAGGTTATGCATCTGATATGTTATCATATAAAGCAATGTTGTGACCACCTTGCAAAACTATATAAAGGAGTCTGTTTTATGACCTTGAGGGTCAGAAGGGCCTCACTGGGAGACACACACATCAGCAGCCTTTTCTCTCCTGCATGCAGGAAATAAGGGAAAATAAAGGTGATCCAGGTCTGCAGATCTCTGGTGTTTTTTCTTCAGGACCCAGGAAGAAAGGGCAAATAAATTTGTTCTACAACAACAATTATCGGCAAATCAATAATAGAAATAACTGACTGTATTTTTTGAGGGATTAAGTTATATTTACTTACTTCTTTTATTAAGATGGCAAGGCGACTTTATAGGGAACGTTTCAGGCAAAATGTAATCCGATGCGGTTTACAGTAAAGTAACACACGCATGCATGCACGCACACACACAAAAGGGTACAAATACAACTTATGGCAAGAAGCAGAAATGTGTGACTTAAATAATTGAGAAGCACACAAAGCAGTGGACCCGAAAAAAAAAAAAACACAGTTTAACTAGAGGGCACTCAGACAGCGCATACCTCCTCCAAGGCTTCCTCTCTCCCTCCCTTTGTCCTCCCCTCTGTCCCTTGGACTGTCCATATTGCCATCCATTTGTAGATTCTGAAATAGGGCTTGGCAGAGGTATGCACTCACGGATCACCTCCAACATTTAATGAGCTCGTCTCTAGGCCAAGAGCTACCTCAGGTGAAAATGTCATCCAAATCCATCCAGTAGTTTTTGAGTATTGTTGCTAACACTCTGTGCGAAGATAAGAGCCTTGGCGGAGGTATGCATTTTGAGATCATCACTAAAATCTAATCATGTGTTCAGTGTGCCATTACACACCTTTCCTGAAAATTTGAATGAAAGGCCCTATATAAATGCAATTATTATGATCCATCCATCTATCTTCTTCTGCTTAATCCTTTTCGGGTTGCGGGGGGGCTGGAGCCTATCTCAGCATCTTTGGGCGAGAGGCAGGGTACACCCTGGACAGATCGCCAGTCCATCACAGGGCCAACACAGAGAGACAGACAACCATTCACTCTCACATTCATTATTATTATTATTATTATTATTATTATTATTATTATTATTATTATTATTATTATTATTATTATTAACAGACAGAGAAACAACAGCAAAAACAATATGACTACATTATAACAACAGTAATAATAATAATAATAATAATAATAATAATAATAATAATAATAATAATAATAATAACAAGAATGTCATAATTGTATTGACCATTATGGTTTATTGAATCATTCAGGTCAGTTTTGTTTTTTCCCTCCTCTCTTCTCCATTACAGTTTACTGACAAGGTTCATAATTATTAAACAATATCACACAACAGTGCGGTATCATACCATTTTTTTGCAGTTATCAAGTACAAATTCACATAGTATCCATATTATCTACCGCAACAAACTTGTAACAAATATGACCATGTCAAAGGCACAAACGCTCACCTGGGACACCGACAGATGTGGACATGCTCCTCCAAGCGTTTGCTTTCAAATTTTGATCAGGATATCCTTTTAGTGTCAGATCAAATGTCGCGCCAAAAAGTGATCAGCTGCCAAAAAGTGATCACCAGCTGCAGGAGCTGGGAGCGCCCACTTATAAAAGGCACTGCCTGGGCTCAGTCCACCCCCAATATGTCTGTAAATGTTTTGAGGTTTTATTGCATCTGAAAAATTATAGTGTTGGCAAAAGTGTTTGTAGTTTGGATAACAACATACAGAATTTATGAGATTGGAAGTGATTCTGATAATTATGTGAAAAAACCTCATTGCTGTTTAGAAGCTACACTGTAATTGGCCATTGTTGACGCATAGAATATATATTTTGTCAGGAATCTGGGTTTGGCTGTTCCAAACCCAGTTCTAACTTATTAGTTATTTGCCCTGTTTTCTATCTGGCGCGGCTGGGAACTTTTGGCCTCCGCTTCCTGACAGCTCGGGCACGCCCCCTTCTCCTGTCAGTGCCATCAGCTGTGCTCGGTTAATGGGTGTTCCCACACACATACACATGCACACACACACACACATTCCATTCATTCTCATTCACATGCGCAGACACTCACTCATGCACACCTGAGGTTCATTAGTCCAGCCCATGCTTTCCCACACTGGGCGATCTCTTTCCTCGTTTAGTGTATTATTATTTAAACGAGGAGTTAATAGGAACAGATCGCCGCAGCATTCACCCTCATTCATGGCAGCTGGCTCTCCACGAATGTTGTACAACTTCCTTCACTCGTGCAGCCTGACATTTACAGACGTTCATCCCTGGATGTTAGTAGCTGACCTTGCGTGTTTTCCCTCATCCGCCAGACTACACGGGAAGCCCCGGATAGCTCCAGTTCGGTAGGTCATTTGCTTTTCTCCCTGTGCTGGCAGCAACTTTGTAGCACTAGGCTTCACCGTCACCAGGCTGTAGAGCATCCAGGTGGTGCCCTGTATGTCTGGTGGTCATTTAACTCTGCATTTCAATTCTCTGTATTGGTGGATATTACTGGTGTACATTTTCATTGGGTTTGTTAATAAAAGTCCACCATCTACTCTCGCTTTTGGGTTTCTTATTTCCTCCCTTGTGCACCGCGTAATGGCGCATGAGGATTTATGACATATTTATACAGTATCTCCATGTATATATACAGTAAATTTATGTATTTTTCCATGTAACCTTGTGACTGCATTATTTTAATTGCCTTTAATCCTAGATCAAGTTTGTTTCAGGTTCAAAATGCATCATAAGTGTTAAGTGCAGTATATCTTATTATACCTAACTCAGTACTGTTTACCTGTTGAAAAAATGCATATTTTATGGCTAATATAACCCCATAAAAAAATACCAGAGTGGTGGCATAGTTGGTAGAGCATCTACCCCACACCCGGGATGCTTGGGTTCATATCCCTCGCCGGGCTCTGCCGCTGCTGGCGACCCTGACCCTATACCTCTCTCCACTGTGTCTGAGCTTCCTCCTAGGGTTGCCGGAGAGCAGTCAATACCATCTGAGGCCGCAGATGACCCAGGTTCATCGCCCGAGGTTGCGGAGAGCCCTGCTTCCCTCGTTAGGGATGTCACCGTGGGAGCAATGAGGTCCCTGACGGGGACCACCGCAGGTGCAACGACACTCCAGCCGGAGCCCACTGTGGGTGCTACAGCACTCCAGCCGGAGCCCACCACGGTTACTACAGAGTTCCAGCTGGAGCCCACCGCAGGTGCAACGATGGCCCCGTCGGGGTCCACCGTGGGTGCAACTATGCTCCAACCGGAGCCCACCGTGGGTGCTACAGAGCTCCAGCTGGAGCCCACTACAGGTGCAACAATGACCCAGTCAGGGTCCACCGCGGGTGCAGTGATGTCTCAGACAGGGACCCCTGCGGATGCTACTAAGTTCCAGCCTGGAGCCACCGTGGGTGCAGCCATGTCCAGGACCAGGACCTCCGCGGGGGCAGCTGTCCATCAGTTTGAGGCCACGGGGGGCGGGGTGGCTCCTCCCTTGTTGCCGCCTGACGACACCAGGGATCCCCTTTCCTGGTCTTCCCTTCCTATCCTGGGTCTTCCCATGGGGAGGCCGCCTCCCGGGCCACCACTCCTGAGCTGGTGGCTCAAGGACCCAGGCCGTCCACCCGGTGAACTGTGCCGTGGGGGTAGGTGCCCTTGTTTCCCCGGCCGACCACCAGACCCACTCATCCAGGATGTCTGTCTGGTCCTGGACTTAGACAGACCACCTGACCGGCTTCCTTTCACCACCTCCTTGACCTGGGACTTTGGTCAGCCCCTTGAACTTTTGGATTTTTGGGTCTTGGGGTGGTTCTAGGTTTTGGGGTAGGGGGGAGGTTCATTTTTTTTTCTTGTTCAGTGTTTTGGTTCTTTGTTTCCCTCCTGACCTGTTGTCCCACACTGCCCGCCCTGGCTTGATTGGTAGTTTCTCCAGGAAAAGGGGGGGGGCAGGTTCTCCTTTTTTCTTTCTGATGTTACTGGGGTGTCTGGTGTCCACCCCTTGAGGGGAGGCTTTGTCATGAACTGGGGTGGACTTCTAGCCCAGTTCCATGGCATGGTGGCTGCCTTGTCTGTAAATATACTTTGATTTCCTATTTTGCCGTCAGGCACCTCTTTGGGAGCCTTGAGGTCTTCTCGGCTCCCTGACAGTTTGCAGCCATGCCCCCTCTCCTGCCAGTTACACCAGCTGTGTGTCATTACCTCCACCAAGGAGGTGATGTTTTTACTGGGGTTTGTCTGTCTGTCTGTCTGTAACCAACATAACTCAAAAAGCTATGAAACAGATTTTGACGTAATTTTCAGGAAAGGTGACAGGAACCCTTTATATTTTGGTGATGATCTGAGAATGCATACCTCAGTTAAGGCTCTTATCTTCTCACAGTGTGTTAGCAACAATACTCCAAAACTGATGGACAGAATTTGATGAAATTTTCAGGAAAGGTGTGTAATGGCATGGGGAACACATGATTAGATTTTGGTGATGATCTGAGAGTGCATACCTCCACCAAGGGCTTTGTTTGTATTTGTGCAGCAGGATTACACAAAAACTGCTGTACATGGATGGATTTGGATGCAATTTTTACCAGAGGTGGTTCTTGGGCTAGACAGGAACCCATTATATTTGGGTGATGATCTGAGAATGCATAACTCAGCCAAGGCTCTTATTTTCTCACAATGTGTTAGCAACAATACTCCAAAACTGATGGACAGACTTTGATGCAATTTTTACCACAAGTGGCTATAGGCCTACACACAAACCCATTACATTTTGGAGGTGCTCCATGGGAAATGGAAGGAGCCTTGGTGGAGGTATGCGCTCTATGAGTGCTTTTCTAGTTATTATTTGTGATTACTCTTCTGTTCATTCACGCACGCACACACACGTGCTCCCTCTCATTACTCACACCGGCATTCATTCCCGTCATTATGTGTGGCAAGATTTAAGGCTTGTGGCCGCTGGAGTGAATTGCCGGATCATTGTTGGACCTGTGTGTTCTTTACAGTGTTAATCCTGTTGTGTTGGATGCATGCATGACTAGACGCCCTGCTTGTTTTTGGTACTGCTTCCCTCTGCAGGCCATCTGTTTTCTCCTCTTCTGTTTTTCCAGGTTGGCTCTGGGATTCCATCCACGGACGTCTCTGTTCCCAGCCCCAGTGAATATTCCTGTGCCCACCGCTTCCAGTCCGGTTTTGGAGGCGCTCGGGTATCCAGGCTGCCTTCCTCCCACTATCAGTTCCAACTGAAGCATTTTGGGTTCCCTGGGCTTACTCACTGGTGAGCTGAGGAGCGTCTCGTGAGCTTCCCACAGCCTCCTCATCATTTTGGTATTTTCTATTGTTGTTGGACTGCTTGTTTTCTTGTTATTGCACAATAAATTGCACACAATGTCTCCAGCGTGTGGATTTGCCTCTTTCCTCCGTGTGCTGCGTAAAAGTGCATGGGGAATCACAACATATCACAATATACATTTTCTGTTAATTCTACAGTTTAGATAATCACAAAAAGAACCATCTCTTTTTTTTTTTTTACTTTTTTTATATGTACCATTTTCCCTCATAATTTTGCAATGTTGTTATAAAATAGTTTTTTAATGTGCATTTGAGGCTTGATCCTCATAAATGTAAGGTTTTTGTCTAAATCATATATATATATATTTATATATAGACAGTGTTTCTTAAAACACTGTCTATATTTATATTTCTATATTTATGTCTATATTTATATTTCTTAATATATATATATATATATATATATATATATATATATATATATATATTTGATATTTTGTATACTTTATTAATTCCCAGAGGGAAATTCAGGGCATCTACACGGATGGATGAGGCAGCCACGGTACGGTGCCAATCCCTTCATCATTCACACACACATTCACACCTAGGGCCACTTTAGAATCTCCAATTAACCTAACTTGCATGTTTTTGGCCTGTGGGAGGAAATCGGAGTATCTGAGTAAACCCACGCAGACACGGGGAGAACATGCAAACCCCATACAGAAGGGTCACTGATGGTCAGTGAATGGGATTGAACCCACAATGGTCAGGGGTGGAATCGATCCCAGGATCCTCACTGTACTGCCAGAGTGCTAACCACGGCACCACCAAGCTGCCCAAAAATGAAAATAGTAAACATCAATAAATTAAATATTTCCTGACCCAGAGGATAATAGCAAAAAAAACAAAAAAACAAAAAAACAAGCAAAACACATAACATAAAAAATGTCTGAAAATAAGAAAATTACCCATTGCTGCCATCTACAGATATAAAGACTGCCATTCTGACCTGATTTAACCTGTTTGCTTCTTAGTAAAAATATTTCTGATTGGTCATGATCTGAAAATCAAAGACACAAAAGGTAATGTTGTAGCACCTTGGGAGAGCCAGATTTCTAGCATCTCAGACAAGAGACAGTGGATAAGCATGGGAGATCAAAGAGCAGGAGGCTCCTGGTGAGATAGCAGGAAGGAGTCAAGGATGTAGGGGGTTGAATGCAGTGTGATGCAAATGTCCTGTTGTGTGTGATGTAAGCCATGAAACTTAAGAGGAGAGTCTCTGATAAAAAAAAGTTCATTCTGTTCTGTGCTCGTGAGATGTGAGTGTGCAATAAATCATTTGAAATGAATCTGCCTGTGATTTCACACACTCCACACTGGTGACCCAAGACGTATTATGGAACACGAGGCAAGATCCCCGGAGCCGGCCCGGTCAGGAAGCTACAGCGAGGCAGCAGCCATCCCACAGACAGCCCGGACTGGAACCTCCAGCCACGTGTATGCGGTTTCAGTCAAGCTACTGGATTTCTGGCAGCACAACCCGCACTCTTGGTTCCACCTCACCGAGGCCCAGTTCGCCCTCCGGGAAGTAACGGCAGATGACCCCAGATTCTACCATGTGGTCGCAGCACTCGACGCCCGCACAGCTCAACAGGTAGCGAGCCTGCTCGATCAGCCACCAGCCAGCAACAGATACGAGGCGCTCATACAGCGCTCGTGTAGCGCTGTATGAGCGCTACACGATAGCGTGTAGCGCTCATACAGCGCTACACGCTATCGGACTGTGAGAGAGCGGAGAGGCTCCTGACGCGGACTGAGCTAGGAGATGGTTCGGCTGTAGACCTGATGGAGAAGATGCTGGCGTTAATGGGCACGGACGACGGGCACTTTCTGTTTGCCCACCTCTTCCTCCGGAACCTTCCGACAGTAGCGAGAGCGGTTCTGGCCAATTCGCCGTGGCTGGCCACGCGAGACTACCGTGCGCTAGCCCAGGAGGCAGACCAGATCCTCATCACCACCAGGGCGATCACAGTCAACGCAGCAGCGGCGGAGCCCAGCGAGACGACCAGAGGAGGCGAGGAGCCACCGACGGTAGCAGCAGCAGGGACCAAGGAGCGCCAAAGAGACATGCTCTGTTCCTACCACCGCCACTTTGGAGAGAACGCACGCAGATGTGCGCCACAGTGCCAATTCCTGGAAAACGCCAAGGCCGGGGGTCGGTAGCATCAGCGATCCTCGGTGAAGAGAACAAGCTGCTCTACCTGACGGACGCACGCTCGGGGAGGCGTTTCCTTGTGGACACCGGAGCCCAGAAGAGCTTCATCCGGCGGACCTATGCTGACCGGCTTGCAGGATCTAGCGGCCCCGGGATGTTGGCAGCAAACGGCTCGGATATTAAGACCTTTGGTGAGAGGACTCTGCTCTTATCTCTACACGGCCGTACATATGAGTGGACTTTTGTCATAGCAGCACTGAATTACCATATCCTGGGGGCTGATTTTCTGTGTGCACATGGTTTATTGGTTGATGTTGCTAACAGGCGCCTGGTTAATGCACTGCCCTTTGATTCTCTCCCCTGTATAGCTCGAGTGACCCAGCCAACAGCACAAGCCAACGTCACAGCTACAGGCGGTAAGTTCCACACACTGCTCACTCAGTTCCCAGCACTCACGGTCCCGACGTTTTCCGCAGCCATCGCTAAACACGGGGTGGAGCACTTTATCACCACCACTGGGCCGCCCGTTTTTGCAAGACCTCGGCGCTTGGACACAGCTAAACTGGCCATAGCGCGCGAGGAGTTCGCCAACCTGGAAAGGTTGGGCATCATCAGGCGCTCGAACAGCCCATGGGCATCCCCGCTACACATGGTCCCTAAGGCTGCGGGATCGTGGCAACCATGCGGTGATTTCCGCAGGTTGAACGCCACGGCGCACGACCGCTACCCGATTCCCCACATACAGGATTTTTCGGTTCACCTCGCCGGAGCACGCATTTTTTCCAAAATAGACCTGGTCCGCGGTTACCACCAAGTCCCAGTGCGAGCTGAGGACATACCCAAAACAGCGGTAATAACTCTGTTCGGTCTATTCGAGTTCCTGCGCATGCCATTCGGGTTAAAAGGAGCGGCACAGACGTTCCAGCGCATGATGGATGCAGTGCTGCGCGATCTCCCGTTCGTGTTCGTCTACCTGGACGATATCCTGGTAGCCAGCGCGTCCGAAGACGAACAAGAAACCCACCTCACAACGGTTTTCCAGAGGTTGGAGGAGCACGGGTTAATAATCAACCCAGCGAAATGCCAGTTCGGCATAATGGAGATTGATTTTTTGGGGCACCGCATCTCTCCAGAAGGAGCGATCCCGCTGCCCGACAAAGTGTGCACTGTGGCGTATTTTCCTCGGCCTCAAACGGTCAGGGCGCTGCAAGAATTTTTGGGAATGGTGAACTTTTATAACCGTTTCCTTCCCCGCGCGGAGCAGCTCATGCAACCATTGTACGCCGCGCTCAAAAAACAGAAACCCGCGGATAGGGTCGAATGGACCCCAGAGCGGGAGTGGGCGTTCTCGGATGTTAAAGCAGCCCTGGCAAGCGCCGCACTGCTGGCACATTCAGACCCGACGGCCCGCATAGCGCTCACCACCGACGCTTCAGACGTGGCCATAGGGGCTGTCGTGGAGCAGCGCGTCGCCGGGGCTTGGCAGCCGCTCGCCCTTTTCAGCAGAACTTTGCGCGACAGTGAATGTAAATACAGCACGTTCGACAGAGAGTTGCTGGCTCTCCACCTGGCCATTCGCCACTTCCAGTTCTGGCTGGAAGGGCGCAGCTTCACCGCATTTGTGGACCACAAGCCACTAACATTCGCGATGGCCAAGGTTTCAGAACCGTGGTCAGGCCGGCAGCAGAGACAGCTGGCCGCGATCTCAGAGTTTACTACCGATATTCAGCATGTGTCGGGTAAACTGAATGTAGTGGCGGACTGCCTCTCGCGCGCCGTGGTGGCCCCGGTCTGCGTGGGGATAGATTATGCAGCCATTAGCGGATTAGCGATGCAGACGTGCGCGCGCTCCAGTCTGGACCAACAGGGTCAAGGCTGGAGAGCAGGGTGCTGCAAGACGGAATGCCCCCCCTAATCTGCGATGTCTCCACGGGTCGCCCGCGTCCGGTGGTCCCGGCCGCGTGGCGCCGCAGCGTGTTTGAGTCAGTTCACATTCTGGCGCACCCAGGAGTGTGCGCGTCGGTCAAAATGGTGGGAGTGAAGTTTGTGTGGCCGAGCCTACGCAAACAAGTGAAAGAGTGGGCTGCAGCCTGCGTGGCGTGCCAACAAGCCAAGGTACACTGGCACACGAAGGCTCCCTTGGAGCCGTTTCGTATTCCGGCTAAGAGGTTTGACCATGTTCACGTGGACCTCGTGGGCCCCCTCCCGACATCACAGGGGTGCACGCACTTCCTGACAATGGTGGACCGCACCACGCGCTGGCCAGAAGCAGTTCCGCTGGCGGCAACCACATCCGCAGACTTAGCGCGCGCTTTTTTAACAGCATGGGTGGCGCGTTTTGGAGTCCCGTCCCACATTACGTCCCACAGGGGCCCTCAATTTGTTTCCGAACTCTGGTCTGCGATGGCCCGCAGCCTGGGTGTTACAATTCACTGCACAACTGCGTACAACCCACAGGCCAATGGGTTATGCGAGCGTTTTCATAGATCACTGAAAGCAGCACTCAGGGCTTCATTGACGGATGCAAATTGGGTAGACAGGCTGCCGTGGGTGTTATTGGGGTTGCGCTCCGCGCCAAAAGAGGATCAAGAAGCTTCCACGGCAGAGCTCGTTTGTACGCAGCCACTACGGCTGCCCGGGGAATTTCTACCAGATAATCCCGCTCCGGGCAGCTCCTCGTCTCAGTTTTTGCAGCATAGCGCAAACACAGGCACGCTGCCGGGCCCTGCCCACCACAGTTTTCCGCGTGTTTTTGTGCCTAAAACTTTGAAGAGCGCGGAGTTTGTGTTTGTCAGACACGATGCCCACCACCCTCCATTGAGCCCACCCTATGATGGACCGTTCAGAGTGTTGGAAACAGGGGATAAGCATTTTTTGCTAGACTTGTGGGGTAGGAGGGAAAAAATTGGCATAGACAGACTCAAACCCGTTTTTGTTGTGGCGGACGAGCAAGTGCTGTTGGCTAGGGCCCCTCGGCGTGGAAGACCCCCACGGAGAGCTCCCCAGGGAAACGATTCGCCAGAGCAGCCACACGGACAGACCGAAGTGGCCCCCCTCCCAGCAACCTCCCACCGGCACAACAGCGCCGTGGAGGTGGTAAAACCCAGTTACAGCAGATATGGGAGGAGACGGAAGTCCAAACAGCATATGGACTGATGTTATGTTGTTCTATCACAGCATGTGGACTGTTATTCTATTGTCCTATCTAAGATGCTGGGGGGGGGGGGGTATTTGTAGTACCTTGGGAGAGCCAGATTTCTAGCATCTCAGACAAGAGACAGTGGATAAGCATGGGAGATCAAAGAGCAGGAGTCTCCTGGTGAGATAGCAGGAAGGAGTCAAGGATGTAGGGGGTTGAATGCAGTGTGATGCAAATGTCCTGTTGTGTGTGATGTAAGCCATGAAACTTAAGCGGAGAGTCCCTGATAAAAAGTTCATTCTGTTCTGTGCTCGTGAGATGTGAGTGTGCAATAAATCATTTGAAATGAATCTGCCTGTGATTTCACACACTCCACAATGTAAAAAAAATACATGTGATGACTTTAACTTTATTCATTATCGCTACTTGACGAATTAAAATTATTAGAAATCAAATAATTTACATTAAGAGCCAACTTGCTCCTAACCCATTTTAATTTATTTATTATTTATTTTGCGTGTATGTGCCACCATCATACACTTTTGCAGCTTTAATAATTTGTTTTCAGACAAAACTAAGAAACTCAGCAGTAATTTAAACCAAAGAAATGATGGTCTGATACGGTTTCCAGTTAGCACAAATTAGCATCGTCATTTATAATTTTATAATTAGACATGGTGTTAATGTTACTTACCTTGTATTAAAATGAGGTTAGCGAACTATCCTCTCTGATGCAGCACAATTGAAAACAGTCCCACATCCTTGGCAAAGAGGAGTAACAACTGTCTGAAATGGTAGTTTGGAGTTAGCATTCGCAACCACCGGACTGAAGCCTAGCCACCCACCAAACACCTATTCTGCTGCGTGCAGTCATGCACTGCGGGGGTGACACGGGGTGCTGACAAGTAGTGGTGATGAGCTTTACTGAATAAATGGGAGTATGTGCGTTTTAAATCACAATATAAGTGATAGAGTATTCTATGAAACGACTGACATTTTTATATCATCATCCGATATATATCATCATATCTCACAGCCCTTGATGTTGAGAAACAATTCCACCATAGACCATGTAACTAAAACAACACGCAAAAAAGGATTTTATAAGGCTTCAGTGATCTCAGCAAAATATTGCATTTATGACAATATCCAAGTATGTTTAAGAAATACTTGATACACAGAAAGTTCACGATGACACAGGTTACATAAAAAGGCAAAATAAAAATGTTTATTAACTGAAAGCTGGAATATGCCATAGATACATTTCTTGTTGAAGAAACTTTACTGATAATGTGCCTCACAAATGCTCGCAGACTAAATGGTGTGAAGTCCAATCAGAGACATCTAGACTACATGACACTGAGTCTGAGTGGCACATTTGCTTTTCTCTTTGTTTCTTGTTAGGTCTGTGCAGAAATGCAGCAAGAATGTGCAAGGAAAGCAGTAACCTGGAAGTCTGTGCCAGCACACTGGAGTCTATTAAAGTGATCGCTGCAAGTAGTCCTAAATCATTCAAATGATGTAAACACTTTGTTGTTATTTGCTCCCACCGTTTGGGCACCACTGCTGCGTTTTAGAGAATTACCTGAACCATTTACATAGCAGTGGGCCACAGTTGGACTATTGGATTTTATGTGGCCTAAATATAATTTAGGTCCCCAAAGCGCAAAAGAAGCTTCACAGTGTTTTAGGAGTGATAACAACCTCTTGCATTTACATATACATTTACTTTGTCTCTTGTCACAATGCTTTAACCTCTCTGTCCCTGTTACAGCCGTAAATGAACCTGTCTGAAATGCCTTTCCTACGCTCTCAACACACATGCATTCTTTCTCGCTCCCTCTCTCTCTCTCTGTCTCACTTCTTATTTCTCCTCTTCTTCCTCTTCTTCTCATCCTCCTTCTAAATTGCAACCCTATATTTCTGGACCTGTGATGCAATTATGCCACCTCGATTGCTTTGACATGGAAGCGGGATGGGGAGGGGGTGGTTGAAAAAAGAAAACAACCGCACACAAAGCCTGCCTTTTGTGTATCAAGAAAATAAAGGCTTGAAATTGCCTCAGACCACTGCTCTGTCTTTCACATTCTCTGCCGATCTCTCTCATGGACACAAACACACTCTCAGCCCCCTGTCTCGGGCACATCTACACAAACACGTTCACCAGACAGCTCGGCTTCCCTGAGATGAGACAGGATAAAAGTCGACAGTTTCTATTATCAATAACAAGATAAAATACAGAGGTCTTTTATCTCTTAAAATGTAAATTTATACAAGGCGCCATGCCTCAATGCTGTAAATATCTAACATCTCTTAAGACCACAGAACTAGACTCAATTGATTTTTCTCCCCTCCTCCTGGTTGCAACCATCTGCAAAATCTCCAAGTCTGGCATAATATCAATGATGAAATTAAAAATCTTCCATTTGTCTAAACCATGAGGGAGATCACCCCGGTTCAAGCCATTTACTCTTTAAATTATATGATTGATTTCCTTTAAGGTTATTTGTTTATTTCAATGTTCATATCAACTCTATCTAAATCATTTCTCAAGTTTATTCTATTGATTTCTTGGGGACACTGGCCTCTCTCTGTGTCTTTCTGTAACCTTGCTTTAACCATATCAGTTTCCTTCAGAGCCCATTTGCATGAAATAAGCTGGGAAAATGCATTGATTTACCCCTTTTACACTTTGGTGCCCAGTCCCTGGTTATTTGTGATGAATGTAGCCAGTATTCCATGGTAGGTCTTAAGAATAAACAGGAATTTGAATGTAGTTCCATTGTTCCAATGTTGAGTGTGTAATGAAACCCACATAGGTAATACAACTGTCTTTCAGCAAGTAAAGATTCAAGCTATTTTATTTGATTCATTTCTGCATATATCAAATGCTCCATCGTCAGAATTTCTGACCACTCTAACAACATGGCCCACTTTATTTACAGTAGAATGAGGTAAACATTTACCATTCTGCTAAATGTTTCTTAAAATGACTAAACCTAAAAATTAAAAGGTAACACATACAGTACATTGTTCCATTTCTATTTAATGTACAGTATTTGAAAGACCAGCTGGGCCTTTTATCTCGTAGTTATATCAACAGTGATAGTGAATTCAATGTAACCATTTTATTTTGTGGATTAACTCACAATTGTCGTCCATCCATCCATCCATCCATCATCTACTGCTTATTCGGGTTGCAGGGGCAGCAGTCCAAGTAGAGAAGCCCAGACTGGTGCCCGGATCACATAGCTCCATGATCCCTCCTCCAGGTGGTGAGCCCACTGGGGCTCAGACCCATGTGGCTCCTTCAGGTACACTGGCTCCTTGCTGTACCTTTTTCATGGGGATTCACAGGACCACTCTTGGTCTGGCCCTTCACCCAGGACCAATTTGCCTTTGGAGACCCTACTTGGGGAAAGTTTCCAGCAACAACATAGCTCCTGGGATCATTAGGGCATGTACAGTGCATCTGTAAAGTATTCACAGCACTCCACTTTTTCCACATTTTGTTATGCTGCAGCCTTATTCCAAAATGGATTAAATTCATTTTTTCCTCAAACAATTATACACAAAATACCCCATAATGACAATGTGAAAAAAGTTTTGAGATTTTTGCAAATTTATTAAAAATAAAAAACTAAGAAATCATATGTAAATAAGTATTCACAGCTTTTGCCATGAGCTCAAAATTGAGCTCAGGTGCATCCTGTTTCCACTAATCATCTTTGAGATGTTTCTATAGCTTAACTGGAGTCCACCTGTGGTAAATTCAGTTGATTGGACATGATTTGGAAAGGCACACACCTGTCTGTATAAGGGCCCACAGTTGACAGAGCATGTCAAAGCACAAACCAAGCATGAAGTCAAAGGAATTATCTGTAGACCTCTGAGACAGGATTGTCTCGAGGCACAAACCTGGGCAAGGGTACAGAAAAAATTCTGCTGCTTTGAAGGACCATATGAGCACAGTGGCCTCCATCAGCCATGAAGAAGTTTGGAACCACCAGGACTCTTCCTAGAGCTGGCCAGCTGTCTAAACTGAGTGATCGGGGGAGAAGGGTCTTAGTCAGGGAGGTGACCAAGAATCCGATGGTCACTCTGTCAGACCTCCAGCATTCCGCCAATCAGGCCTGTATGGTAGAGTGGCCAGATGGAAGCCACTCCTTAGTAAAAGGCACACGGCAGCCTGCTTGGAATTTGCCAAAAGGCATCTGAAGGACTCTCAGACCATGAGAAACAAAATTCTCTGGTCTGATGAGACAAAGATTGAACTCTTTGGCGTGAATGCCAGGCGTCATGTTTGGAGGAAACTCGCACTGCTCATCACCAGGCCAATACCATCCGTAAAGGGAAGCATGGTGGTGGCAGCATCATGCTGTGGGGATGTTTTTCAGTGGCAGAAACTGGGAGACTAGTCAAGATAGACGGAAAGATGAATGCAGCAATGTACAGAGACATCCTGGATGAAAACCTGCTCCAGAGTGCTCTTGACTTCAGACTGGGGTGACAGGTCATCTTTCTGCAGGACAATGACCCTAAGCACACAGCCAAGATGTTAAAGGAGCAGCTTCAGGACAACTCTGTGAATGTCCTTGTGTAGCCCAGCCAGAGCCCAGACATGAATCCAATTGAACATCTCTGGAGAGATCTGAAAATGGCTGTGGACCGACGCTTCCCATCCAACCTGATGGAGCTTGAGAGGTGCTACAAAGAGGAATGGGCGAAACTGCTCAAAGATAGGTGTGCCAAGCTTGTAGCATCACATTCAAAAAGACTTGTGGATGTAATTGCTGCCAGAGGTGCATCAACAAAGTACTGAACAAAGGCTGTGAATACTTATGTACATGTGATTTCTTAGCTTTTTATTTTTAATAAATTTGCAAAAAATAAAAAAAAATAACTTTTTTCATGTTGTCATTATGGGGTATTGTGTGTAGAATTTTGAGGGAAAAAATTAATGTATTCCATTTTGGACTAAGGCTGTAACATAAAGTGTGGAAAAAGTGAAGCACTGTGAATACTTTCTGGATGCACTGTAAACCCCTCTACCATGATAAGATGGCGATCCATGGACAGGAAAACTGTTATCCTCGGACACAATTTCTGGTAACAAGATGAATGATAAATTGTTATAAATGCAATAATTAAAATTATAATAACATGATGAATTAATTTAGCTTCTGAATTTAGAGAATGGCTGCCAAATATGATTATTTTATTATGATACAAATTTGTAAAGAACAGTGTCATTCACAAGTGGAGAGAATTCTGCCAGCCCATACTTGGGTAATCCTAATCAACAAAATATTTGAATGTGTAAAATATCCAATTTGTAAAATGCCCAATCACCAAATATCTGAAAAATGACAGTGCAAGGAAGTTTCCTCAGTGTTTTAAAGAATTCTTTCATTAATCCAAAGATTAAGCATTGGTAAAAAGTTTGATTTGTAATCATGTAAAACCTTTGGTTTTAGTCACTATTCATGTGCAGGACTGCTGGTCAGTGACATGATTTTGGATAATTTGAGGAGGCTTAAGTGCTGGGCAACCACTTCAGAAGAACACTCAGACACTGATGAAAAGTTTACACCACTTTAATGAAAAAAACCCAAACCCTATACAAAACACATTAACTTAAATAATAAACACACACACCACAATTAAAGAAACCCCCAACCAAAACACCACACTATGTACAAGAAAACAATTGCACGCTGGAGCCACATGCGATCTGTGGAAAAGGAGAGGAGAGGAAGGATTAATAATGGATAAGGAGTACAGGGTAAATACTGCTGAGAGAATGGGTCTTACGGTTCTGGCAGAGAGCCTGGCTGTGACTCCAGCCAGGGAGAAGAGAGGAAGAGTTGATGATGATCGGTGAGGAGGAGGAATGACTGGAGGACCTGGGTGGAGAAGCTGTTGTTGAGGAGAAGGATGATTCAGGCGAGCGAGCAAACACAGCCCCGGAGATGCACCACTGGAGGTGGCAGCAAACCTGAGGGAAGAGGAGGACAAAAAGGTAAGACAAGGGATGGGAATAATAATTTTGCCGAACAACAAGAGCTGCTGTTGAATGGCAGCACAAACCCAGTGATCGAGCGGAGAGCTCCTCACACTCTGACCCTTAAATAAGCTGGTGAATCAGGCAGCAGGTGTGTAGTCACACAGGTGCGCTTGATGAGCTCCGGAGCTGGGAAAACAGACACAGGACGGGAGGGGGGAGACGCGCTCACCTGATCGTGACAGTCGGATTCATCATCTAAGCAACTGAGCCTGTCAACATGCATGTATGGAGAAATTGGGCTACAGGTCATTGACTGACCGCAGGTGTTATTAAAATTAAGAGTTTCCACATAGTTACAAATAGACCCTTTAATGATGGACTCTACAAATTACTCATGTCTGAGTTCCACACCCCACCACTGATCAAAGTTTGATTTGAATATATTAATCACCTATATATAGCACTTTTCTGATCGTAATGACCAGTCAAAGCACTTCTAGCTATAATGCCTAATTTCCACTGGATACGGTTATGATGTGTTTCTACAAAGAGGATTACAACCATTTATACAAGTTTTCTTCTGGATGTGGAATCCAACAAAAATAGACTCGCTGGGAATTTATAGCAATCGGTTGGATTTCAGACACAACACATGACATCTTTTGGAAACACAAGTATTAACTTGAGTGGAACTTTGTTGCTCCCAGTGTTTCCTCTGGCTTAAAGACCTTGGCGCAGTGGCAACATATTTTTCCGGGGGAAGTGGGGGGGGGGCAGAAAACACATGACACCATTGTAACCCGAAATGCTAATTTTACACTATTTATTTTTATTTTTTTTTAAATTTTGCACAGTAATTTTGCATAATGGAACTTACCATTTGAAGTATTGTACTACCAAGGCTTGAATGTTGGCATATTGGGCCAGTTGGGGTCCCACCCGTATGTCCTGTGTTTGGACTTTTTTTTTTTCCACAATATCTTTATTGAACCTTTTTTTTTTTTTTTAACAAACATGATACAAACACTAACACTAAAGTACTACAAAAAAAAAAATACCCTAAAAACACCAACAACCACCAACAAAATCAAGTCTTCAACAATGCTCCTCTGTTTAGTCTAGACAATCCAATACATTAGTATACATATTATGTTCACCAGTTTGGAATTTACAAGGTCCACACACATCATTCACCTTCTTCTTCAAGAGTTATGTTTAAATTTTTTACATAATCAATAAAAGGTCTCCATATATTCTCAAACACAATTTCCTTTGATTTCAGTATATATGTTATTCTTTCTAATGGAAGGTTTGTTAACATCTGTCTTAACCACTGAGTCACATCTGGTCTATGAGTCTTTTTCCATAATAGTGCAATACATTTTTTGGCATTAAGCAAACTGAGGTCTATGAATGTTCTTTCACTTTTATTAAAATTATGTTTTTCTGGGTACAGACCCAACAAAAACAGTTTAGGATTCAATATGATTTGTTTTGAGATTATTTTTTCAATTGTTACCCTCACCTCCTCCCAAAACATTCTTATTAATCTACATTCCCATAAACAATGAAATAGGGTTCCTTTACTTTCCATGCATTTTGTGCATGTATCTGGTATATTTTTGTTATATCTATTTAACTCCTCCGGTGTAACATACATCCGCATTAACCATTTGAAATGTATCAATTTAAGGCGTGCATTTATTGATTTGGTTTGAGCTTCTGTACAAGCCAATTCCCATTGTTCCTCTGAAATTTCAATTTGCAGATCTTCTTTCCAGTAGTTTAATCTTTTCAGTGAATTTTCACTTGAAGATAGTGTCAATGAGTTATAAAACTCTGAAATAATACCCTTTCTTTTACTATCTTTCATCATCATTTTTTCCAAGGATGAATAAATAGGTCGAGTGAGAGCTTTATTTTGATTTGATCGAATAAAGTTTCTAAGTTGAAGATATTTAAAAAAATGTGTTCTATTGAGATCAAATTTGATCCTCAGCTCTTCAAAAGACATTATGTTGTCTGCACATGGCAAATATAAATCCTGAATCTTTTGTATCCCTTTTAAATTCCATACTTTAAATACAGCGTCCGCTCTCCCTGGTTTAAAATATTGATTACCCCATATTGGACTAAATTGTGACAATAACTGTGGTTCTTTTAAATAGTTTTTAGCTTCACACCATATTTTGATCATATGCTTTACAAATGGATTTTTAACTTGTTTTTGTAATTTTTTTGCCGAATCTGAGTATATGAATATGGGAAGAGGTAAAGGTAAATTGTATGATTCCATTTCAGTCCAGTGAGGGAGATCATTTGATGAAAAATAATATGTCATAGACCTCAGTTGTGCCGACCAATAGTACAACATAAAATTTGGACATTTCAGACCTCCACGATCAAATGGTAAATATAATAAAGACAAACGTAATCTAGCCCTCCTGTTGTTCCATATAAATTCCACTAACTTTTTTTTTATTCTTGAGAATAGATCTAAAGGTGGTGATAAGGGAATGTATTGAAATAAATAAAGTATTTTAGGTAAAATATTACTTTTAAGTATATTGATTCTCCCGATCATCGACATTGGTAGTGACATTCATCTCTGAGTTAACTCATTGATATCTGACATTAAGGCTTCATAGTTGACACTGGCGACTGATTCTAGCTTAGGCATAATTTGGATTCCTAAATATTTAAACTGATTTACAACACTGAATTGATTTACCTCAGGGGCTGGGTAATTTCTCTGGGTCTCATTTAGCATTAATATTGAAGATTTAGTTTTATTTATTTTATATCCTGATATTTCCCCAAAATTCTTTATTAAATTCAACAAGGTTGGAATTGATTTTTTTAGATTCGACATAAACAAAATTATATCATCGGCGTACAGGGAGATTTTATGTTCTGTTGGTCCAACTTTAATTCCATATATTTGTGAATGTAAACGTATCGCTATCGCTAAAGGTTCAATTGCCATAGTAAACAGTAAAGGTGAAAGTGGACAGCCTTGTCGACATCCTCTATTGATTTTTATTGGTTTTGAAATATTGTTATTTGTTAGGATTTCTGCTGTAGCATTATTGTATATTATTTGAACCCATTTTATGAAATTATTTCCAAGTCCAAACCTTTGTAGGACTTCAAAAAGAAAGGGCCATTCAACTCTATCAAAGGCCTTTTCGGCGTCCAATGATAGGAGAGCTGTATCCGGTGCTTCTTTATTAAAATAAATAATATTAAATAGTCTTCTTACATTATGGAAGCCTTGTCTACCCTTTATAAAGCCATTCTGATCTCGATTAATAATATTTGGTAAAATTTCTTGTATTCGTCTTGCTAAAATTTTACAGATTATCTTAAGGTCGGCGTTTAATAGGCTTATTGGTCTCATATTTTCACATTTATTAGAGGGCTTACCTGGTTTTGGCAACAGTATAATTAAGGCATTATTTATGTATGATGGTAAATTATTATTTTGAAATGCTTCTAAAACCATTTCCAAAAAAGGTTTTATTAATTTATTCTTAAATTTTTTATAAAGGTCAACTGGAAGACCATCTGGTCCTGCACTTTTTCCTGATTTCATATTATCAATGGCTAGCCCAACTTCTTCTTGACTAATTTTAGACTCCAATATCTCCCTGTTTTCATTTGGAATACACGGTATAGATAGTTCGTTCAAAAACCCATTTAGTTTTGTTAAATCAGGTTCATTTTTGGTATCATATAATTTTTCATAGTAATCTCTAAAGGCTCTATTAATTTCTAAAGGATCTATAACTACCTGTCCGTTACTTATAATACTGGTAATTGGTGTTTTAATTTCCAATTGTTTAATCTGCCATGCTAATAATTTTCCTGATTTTTCACCTTGTTCATAAAAAGATTGTTTCAATCTTAGAAGACTCGAGGCAGCTCTATTCGCTGATTTTTTGTCGTATTCAGCTCTCAAAATCAGTAATTCATTCTCCAACCTTGGGTCACTTCCTGCATACACTTTTTCCTGAAGACTTTTTATTTTATGTTCCAATTTAGCTCTCTCCTCTCGAGTCTTCTTAGATTTTGATCCTGTATAACTAATAATATGTCCCCTAATAAAAGCTTTGAAAGCCTCCCACTTTACACATGCTGATGTTTGTGTAGTATTGATGTCAAAGAACTCGTCTATCTGTTTTTCTATATACTTGACAAATTCCTCATCCTGAAGCCATTTATGCTGAAATTGCCATCTACCTGATTCCTTTGTCAATTTTTTATCTACATATATTAGACAACAGGGTGCATGATCAGAAATCACGATGTTATCATAAAAGCAGTTTTGAATCTTGGACCTTAATTCTGTGGAAATCAAAAAATAATCAATACGTGAGAATGTCTTGTAGGTACTGGAATAACAAGAATAGGCTTTAACTTGTGGTTTCATTTCTCTCCATATATCTAACAATCTCAATTCTTTCATAAAATGATTAATAGTCATCCTACATCCAATGTGCGTACAATCCAGTCCTGTTGATCTATCCACACCTGGATTCAATGTACAATTAAAATCCCCTGCTATTATATGTTGCCCTGTAAGTGATGATAAGATGAGAAATAAATTAGCAAAGAACTTCTCATCATCTATATTGGGACCATATAAGTTCACAAGATTTATATTTTCTAATAGCAAAGAACCTTGAATGATTACATATCTTCCAAATTTGTCTCCAATTACATTTTTCACCTGAAAAGGAACTGATTTATGTATGAGAGTCATAACTCCCCTGGCTCGGGATGAAAATGAAGAGGTGAATACACTTCCCTGCCATCTACTCCTAATTCTTTTAACATCCTCCTCTATCAGATGAGTTTCTTGTAAAAACACAATTCTTGAACCCATGTCCTTTATTTTATTCATAACTTGTTTAAGTTTTTTTAAATTTTGTAGACCTCTGCAATTCCATGAAGTTAAATTAAGATTAACACTTTGGTCCATGATCAATAGAGAGTTTGGGATTACCTTGCAGTGTAAACATGCTCATACAGAGAAGCAAAAACATGAGTGGTTGAACATTCATCCTACAAACTACACACAAACAAATTTCCCCTTCCCACACTTGTGGCAAACCCCCCAAAATCAAAAGAAAAATTCTGTCTCCCGATATAGCCATCGACTGTTCCACACCCACGGGGAACAGCCTAAGCCACTCCTTCTTCATCCTCCCAATCACCCTAACTCTACTGCTTTTAATGACGTAACATTAACTCTCCTCTGTAGTTTTCCAACTTAACTCCAAAATTTTTAACAACTTTGTACATCATAGTTTTTTTTGTTTGTTTTGTTTTTGTTTTGTTTTTTTAATATATAATACAATCTATATTTTGTAACCTTACTATTTACTTCAAGTCAGTCAGATGCCTGTGCAAATGCTTAATTATTCTACCTTATATTTTGTTCATGCTTAGCTCCCACCAGTCTCTTCTTCTTCTTTGATCTTCTTGATGAACTCCTGCGCCTCCTCTGGGGTCTTGAAGATGTGGGTTCTGCCCTCATACGTGGTCAGCAGTCTCGCAGGATAGATTACACCATGACGAATCCCAAGGTTGCGCAGCTCCTTACGTACGGGATCAAACTGCTTCCTCAATTGCTGGATTCCTGTGGCCAAATCTGGGTAGAACCGCACCTGCTGGTCCTGGTGTTTAATCTCTCCTTTAGCACGTGCAGCGTTGAAGATCTTCATCCTGTCTCTGTTGCTAAGAAACTTCATAATTAAGGTCCTCGGCGGTCCCTTATCTCTCCGTGGGCCAATACGATGTGCTTTTTCCAGAACCACTGCTGATTGCAACTCCTCGCTGCCCAGCACCTCCGGAATCCACTTTTCCAGAAAGGAACATACGTCCCGACCTTCTGATTCCTCTGGAAGACCCACCAGCCTCAAATTATTCTGTCTCGACCGAGATTCCAAATCCAAAATATTATCTTCCAGAGATTTATTTTTTTTTTCCAAAGTGCGCACCTTTAATTGAAGACGGGTGACGTCATCTTCAGCACTGGCGAGACGGAGCTCCATCTGCGCCGTTCGTTCTACACAGTCACCCAATTCCTTTCTTATTCCTTCCAACGCTGTCATAATCCCATCAAATCTAGAGGAAAAGTCCGCTCTCATTGAACTCATGGCAGCCATCAGCGCATCTGCGCCATTCCCCGCAAACATCGCACCGCCACCAGCTTCCTCCGCCATATATGGAGTTTTGTTTGCTGCGTCACAGACCTGAAAGTCCGTTAATTTGGACTGTTTCGGCGGCTCGCTTTTTCCTTTTCCTGGTTTTCCAGCCTTAGGCTTCGCCGACATATCCTCGCCCAAATGCTGGGATACGTTCTGTCCCAAATGAGAGAGTTATTTGCCGATTTTTTTTCTCCAGGAGCAGAGCAGAGCGAGACACGTCCGTCCTACGTGGCAGCCATAACCGGAAGTCCGTGTTTGGACTTTTTACTGGTGTTATCCTTCTCTCCTCCCTCTGCTCTCACCTCTCCTGGACCCACTGCCTGAACACTTTCCTCTCCTTGGCTCCTCTCGTCTGTCTCATCTTTCCCTCTCTGAGCCTTGTTTAATTCAGGTTTTCTCTCTGTCTATGGTGGTATACAAGTAGGCTAGAAAATACCAAGTGTCGTGCTTTGTCATGGTTTACATAAATAACCAAAATGTGTATTTTTTATATTTTTACCTCCGCCAAGGAGGTTATGTTTTCATTGGCATTGGTTTGTCTGTCTGTCTGTTTGTTTGTCTGTCTGTTTGTCTGTCTGTCTGTTTGTTTGTTAGCAAGATAACTCAAAAAGTTATGGACGGATTTTCATGAAATTTTCACAGATTGTCAGAAATGGGGTATCCTACAGATGATTAGATTTTGGTGGTGATCTGGATCACCGTCCACAAGAAAACTGCCATTACACAAAATGCCATTTTCGTGAATAACTACTGAACCACTAATCCTATCGTCAATCCAATTGCTTGTCATATGTTTTCATGGTCAAGGAATCTGAAAACGTACACACAAACACTGTATGGGGGGAACTGTGGCGCTTGGCGGAGGTCTGCACTCTCTGAGTGCTTTTCTAGTTATTCTAATGTTTCTTTTTATCCATTGATGAAGAGTAGGAAAGGGAAGGGAAAAAACATTCATAAGAGTAATTTACTCATGCATACTTAAGTTATATGGCCAGAGGTGGGTATAATAGCCAGAAATTCTACTCATGTAAAATCAGTGCTTTGAAATTAATAATTAAAAGTAGACAACCAAAAATTTCTAGTTGAGTTAAGGGTACAAAGAGCACCTACTTAAAAACTTGAGTAATGACTTCAGTCTTGAAGGTTTGAGGTTTTTCTCCAAAATTTATAACAATTTTCTTGTAATTTTCTACTTTTCTCTGTAAATTTATCTAAATTTGCAACCATTTTCCTCAAATTTGTAATTTTCTCTTGTAAAATTATGACTTTTCTTGTACATTTGAGACTTTTAAATTTGTGGATTATTTTTTGGCTAATGTTTATCTTTTTTTAATCCAATCCAACTTTATTAATAAAGCTCTTTAAAAACAACAGTTGACACAAAGTGCTGTACATCAACAATAAATAAAATATAAAAACAATAAAATACAGCTAAAGTACAAAGCAGTGCGGTGGGACGGTGGTTAGCACTGTGGCAGCACAGCAACTCACTCTTGGCCATGGGATCCCGGGTTCGATCCCAGCCCCTGATCAACAGTGATCTGTGTGGACATGCAGGTTAGGTTAATTGGAGACTCTAAAGTGGCCCTAGGTGTGAATGTGTGTGTGAATGATGAAGGAATAGCGCCGTACCATGGCTGCTTCATCCATCCAGGTGGATGCCCTGAATTTCCCCTCAGGGTATCAATAAAGTACACAAAAGTAAAAAAAAAAAAAATTAAAAACAGCACAAACAAAACAATAGAGACAATAAGAACAAATAAAATCAATGTCTCAAACTGGGTCAAAAGCCAGAGAATAAAAATGGGTTTTAAGAGGAGATTTAAAACTGGACAGTGAAGAGGCCTGTCCGATGGACAAAGGCAGATTATTTATTTTTAATAAATTTGAAACAGAATGCAGTATTTTTTTTTATTTTTTTCCTCATACAATTTAAACTTTTGACCATAATTTTGTAGAGCCAGAACAGAACAATAACTCTGAATTCAAAGAAATATAATTATTAAGGACTTCTCACACAACACAACGCACTGCCATCAACAGAAGTTCTCTGACGACTCTGCGATCGTCGGCCTCATCTCTAACGGAGATGAAGCTGAGTACAGAGGACTTATCCAGGACTTCGTGGACTGGTGCCATCGGAACTGCCTCCAGATCAACGTGAGGAAAACGAAGGAGCTGGTGGTGGACTGCCGCAGGCAAGGACAACCCCTCACAGCACCAGTTAACATACAGGGAACAGACATTGAGATGGTGACATCCTACAAGTACCTTGGTGTTCATCTGAACAATAAACTAGACTGGTCACACAATACCGACACACTCTACAAGAAGGGACAGCGCAGGCTGTTCCTACTGAGGAGGCTCAGGTCTTTTGGTGTACAAGGGGCGCTGCTGAAGACATTCTACGACACAGTGGTGGCATCAGCCATCACTTTTGGAGTGGTCTACTGGGGCAACGGCATTACAGCAGCCGATAGGAAGAGACTTAACAAACTGATCAAGAAAGGTAGCTCTGTCCTTGATCCAGTGGAGGAGATAGGAGACAGAAGGATGGTGGCTAAACTGTCATCTCTGCTGGAGTCCGAGTCCCACCCTATGCAGGACATATTGAACGCACTGAGGAGCTCATTTAGCAGTAGACTACATCATCCTAGATGAGCAACCGAGAGGTTTCGCAGGTCCTTCCTACCTTCGGTTGTCAGACTGTATAACCTAAGCAGGGCTGCTCGCAGAGATAGCAAAAAAACGTGACGACCTAGTAGTATTGAATGCAAAAGACGCAACAGACTTACACAAATGGTCCCCTCCAGTATACAACTAGGACAATATCAGTCGCTACGGAGGGTGACAATATGTATGGGTACATATTCATACTATGTAGGATAACTAAGTAGACGGTTATGCTGTTTATTCCATCTTGCTACAATGCTCCGCACTTTGTATATATATTTATATATTTATGTGTACGTATGTATATCTATTCCTCTTATTTATATTTTTTCGTATCTTCTTAATTATTGCTCTGAGTGTTGCTATCCCTGTGCTGTTGCAATCCCAGAATTTCCTCATTGTGGGACTAATAAAGGCTTATCTTATCTTATCTTATCTTATCTTAAAATTATATTTAAAGAAATAAATTAACTTAAAATGACCAAATATGCAGTTGTTTCTGTTTTAATATTTCTATGTATTTATAGTTTTTTAGAACTCTCCTCACCAACTCGACAGCAGGAAAAACCTCCCTTATTTTGAAATCCAAATGTTACCACATTTAGTTTGAAGGCTGCTGACAGATTAGTCATTGACTTCGTGAATTTCAGTCACCTTAACCTGCCAGGTACATGATAATGAACATAAATTATTAGTTAATATTGTAGTAGCTGGTGAAGTAAATCCTCAGCGATTTATCAATCACTCTTTCCTTTCCCTGCAATGGAAAGGCTTAGCTTTGCTTAGCTAACCAGACCTGTTAGCTAAGCAACTCCTCATTGTTGTTCCGGTTTCCAGCGGGTCAAAACCAACATAAATGCCTCCACTGCTTATCTCTTGTACTTTTTTCCACATTTAAAGTACTTTAATAAGCTCATGATTCTCTCAGACAGCAACACTAGAGAGACACGCTCTGCCTACAGAAACTGTCACGCGGGCGCCGGGGGGGCGGGGCACTTCGACGCGTTGTTCGTGTGTGCACTTGGGGAGCGTTTCTTTCATATTTAATTTTTCTTAAATCAATATATTATAGGCGTGACAACATACTTCCTTAGGGCGGCGGGCCGCCCTTAAGGAAGCAGCTCCAGTGATGAGATCGCAGCTGTAATGCATTACATCTATCTCCAGTGGAAATTTGGGATCAACTGCACTGAACCTGGACTGTGATTTAGTATATGTACCTAATACCTAAATCAAATTTAGAATCCACAATTATTGTATCTTTCACACATTTGAATTTGGGAAAGAAACTCAGGCAGTGAGAATCAGAATCAGAATCAGAATCAGAATGAGATTTATTGCCATTGTTCATGTAGTACACAAACTAGGAATTTGTCTCGGTGCAATGCTGCAACATTAAACATGGAGTAACACTAAAGATAAAAAAACTATGCATGCAATAAAAGGTAGAATTGTCATCACCCGCAGCTCACGGGCTTCCACCTCAGCTGCGCGCACACCTGCTCCTCGTTAGTGCACAGCTATTTATTCCATCCTGCCCTGAGCTGCAGCCTGGAGCCGTCTGTCTCCCTGCGTACTCAACTCACAGCAGCATCCTTTCCTCCAGGCCTGCTGACTACTCTCCTAGACACATAAGCTGTCTGTAATTGCCTTACCTTCTCCTGTTCAGCCTTCCTCTGTGCACGGGTGGATCTCTCAGCGGCGGACTCACTCCCCCTCGTCTCGCCGCTCCTCTACCTTGCTGCATCATCCCGGACGCACAGCAGGACGCTGTCTCCCAGGCTTGGGACCTTGCCAATGCCAGCCACCACGTCACTACAAGTAAGCACAGAACTCTGTCACTCTCCTGTGTGGTTGCCCAGCTAATCCCTGCTCTCCTCTCGTTATAGGGTTGCCTGGCCGCACGGCGTGCTGCTCTGTCCTGGCTTACATCCTCCACCCACATCACACTCTCATCTCTCACACACGCATTCATACACTAACATTATTGTTGAATAAAGCTTTCAAATCTGCCTGAGCCTGCGTGTGTGTTTCCTGGGCTGAACAATATGTCAAGAATAAGAATAAGTAATACTAATCTATGCAATTTTTAAATATATTAACAAGCAGCAGATATTGTGGAGTTCCACATAGTGCAGTCGGTAGTGCAAAAAGAAAACAAGTGATAATAATTGTCATGAGTCCGGTTGAGTTGCTGTACATAGTGCACGAGAGTCTAATAAGTCACTTAGTGTTCAGCAGTCTGATGGCAGAGGGGAAGAAGCTGTTCATGTAGCGGGAGGTTTTAGTCTGAATGGACCGAAGTCTTCTGCCGGAGGGGAGGGGGGCAAACAGTGCGTGTCCAGGGTGTGAAGGGTCGGCTATGATCCGACCTGCACGCCTCCGGGTCCTGGAGATGTACAGGTCCTGGAGGGATGGGAGCTTGCAGCCGATCACCTTCTCAGCAGCACGCACAACGCGCTGCAGTCTTAGTCTGTCCCTGGCGGTGGCTCCTGCGTACCACATGGTGATGGAGGTGGTGAGGATGGACTCGATGATGGCCGTGTAGAACTGCACCAACATCTTGGTGGGCAGCTTGAGCTTCCTCAGCTGCCGCAGGAAGAACATCCTCTGCTGGGCCTTTTTGATGAGGGAGCTGATGGTCGGCTCCCACTTGAGGTCCCGGGTGATGGTGGTGCCCAGGAAGCGGAAGGAATCCGCAGTGGTGATGGGAGAGTCTGTGAGGGTAAGGGGGGGCAGAGGGGCTGTGACTTTTCTGAAGTCCACGATCATCTCCACTGTCTTCAGAGCGTTCAGCTGCAGGTTGTTGTGGCTGCACCAGGACGCCAGCCGGGCCACCTCTCTCCTGTAGACGGACTCGTCGCCATTGGAGATGAGCCCGATGAGGGTGGTGTCGTCTGCAAACTTGATCAGCTTGACAGACTGGTGGCTGGAGGTGCAGGAGTTGGTGTACAGGGAGAAGAGCAGGGGAGAAAGTACACAGCCCTGGGGTGATCCGGTGCTGATGCTTACAGAGTCCGAGACAGTCTTTCCCAGCCGCACATGCTGCCTCCGGTCCGTCAGGAAGTCGGTGATCCACCTGCAGAAGGAGTCAGGCACGTTGAGCAGGGACAGCTTGTCCTGGAGCAGAGCGGGGCGGATGGTATTGAATGCAGAGCTGAAGTCCACAAACAGGATCCTGACGTAGGTTCCTGGGGAGTCCAGGTGCTGCAAGATGGAGTGGAGGGCCAGGTTGACTGCGTCGTCCACAGACCTGTTGGCTCTGTAGGTGAACTGCAGCGGGTCCAGGAGGGGAGTGGTGATGGTCTTGAGGTGGGGCAGGACCAGGCACTCAATGGACTTCATGACTACAGAGGTGAGCGCTACAGGTCTGTAGTCGTTAAGTCCAGTGATCCGTGGCTTCTTGGGGACAGGGACGATGGTAGAGGTTTTGAGGAAGGCCGGCACGTGGCGTGACTTCAGGGAGGTGTTAAAAATGTCTGTGAAGACAGGAGTCAGCTCCTCCACACAGTGTCTCAGGGTGGAGGGAGACACGCCGTCCGGACCGGGGGCCTTGCGTGGGTTCAGTCTGGAGAACTGTCTGTGCACGTCCTGCTCACTGATGGCAAGGGCAGGGGGGAGGAGGGGGGGCCGCCTTTGATGAAGTGGGGGCCATGGAGGCAGTGACGCTGGGGGGAGGGGGGGAGTTGGACACAGCTGACGAGGTGTCAAAACGGGCATAGTGTTGGGACAGTCTTTGACAAAGGGCTTTGTCATCCCGTCCCTTAGAAGCCTGAGGCCAATAGTTGGTGATTTGCCTCAGTCCTCTCCACACAGAAGCAGAGTCGTTAGCAGTGAACTGCTGCTGGAGTCTCTCAGAATACACAGATTTAGCTCTCCTCAGCTCTCTGCTAAACCGGTATTTGGCCTCCTTGTAGCAGTCCCTGTCTCCACTTTTCAACGCTGCTTCCTTCTCCTTCCTGATCTGTCTGAGCTTAGCTGTGAACCAGGGCTTGTCGTTGGAGTAACTCACCCTGGTGCTCGATGGAAGAATGCACTCCTCACAAAAGTGGATATATGAGGTCACAGTGTCCATGTACTCATCCAGATCATGCGTGGCTCCTTTAAACATGTCCCAGTCAGTTATTTCCAAGCACGTGCGCAGCTCCTCCACAGCTTCACTGGTCCATTTCCTCGTAGTGCTCACAACAGGTTTTGTGAGCTTCAGTCTCTGTCTGTATGTGGGGATCAGGTGGACCGTCACGTGATCAGATAGAGAATGAGACTGTCCTCAGAAAGAAAACAGTACCTATGGTCGTTTTTACTGGGAGGTTTTGCCACCTACAGTATACGTACATTTTGAAATTAAGTGACCTCTAGTGACTGTGGAAACAATGACATGAAGTGACATAGTGGGGAGTTATAGATGTAATGTGGGTCATAGATGACAACAGTGACAGGTGGGATGAGGAAACAGTCTGGAAGCACTATTTGTAGTCATGTCCACCATCCCTCCTCCCATCTCCATTCAAGGACTTAAGCAGTTCTGAAACAGGGAAACACCATGATGGCACTGGCTTTGACAAAGGACACTTATTTAAAGGTTGAAAACACTCAGCCTATATTTACATGTTAGATGGACAACTTGTTGGGAAGAAACCTTAAAAAAATCTACCATCCAGTGATTCAAAGCAAGAAATTTGTATCTGCAATGTAACAGATCTAACCACTTGCATTATAGTGCCTTCTTGCCAGAGGTATAACTACAATGCCCAGTTTAACATATTTAATCTTTGTAAATGCTAATAGAAAGAAAGAGAGAGAGAGAGAGAGAGATTTTGAATGTTACTGAGATAATTTATTTCTTGATACATTATATTCCACAACATAGATCTAGCCAGTGGGTGCAGTATGAGATAGATAGATAGATAGATAGATAGATAGATAGATAGATAGATAGATAGATAGATAGATAGATAGATTCTACACACAATACCCTATAATGATGATGTGAAATTTTTTTTTTGAGATTTTTGCAAATTTATTAAAAATAAAAAAAAAACAACTAAGAAACTACATGTACATAAGTATTCACAGCTTTTACCATGAAGCTCAAAATTGAGCTCAGGTGCATCTTGTTACCACTGATCATCCTTGAGATGTTTCTACAGCTTAATTGGAGTCCACCTGTGGTAAATTCAGTTGATTGGACATGATTTGGAAAGGCACACACCTGTCCATATAAGGTCCCACAGTTGACAGTGCATGTCAGAGCACAAACCAAGCATGAAGTCAAAGGAATTTTCTGGAGACCTCCAAGACAGGATTGTCTCGAGGCACAAGTCTGGGTAAGGGTACAGAAAAATTTCTGCTGCTTTGGAGGTCCCAATGAGCACAGTGGTCTCCATCATCCATAAATGGAAGAAGTTCGGAACCCCCAGGACTCTTCTTAGAGCTGGCCGGCAATCTAAAGTGAGCAATCAGGGGAGAACGGCCTTAGTCAGGGAGGTGATCAAGAACCCAATGGTCACTCTGTCAGAGCTCCAGTGTTCCTCTGTGGAGAGAGGAGAACCTTCCAGAAGGACAACCATCTCTACAGCAATCCACCAATCAGGTCTGTATGGTAGAGTAGCCAGATGGAAGCCACTCCTTATTAAAAGGCACATGGCAGCCCGCTTGGAGTTTGTCAAAAGGCATCTGAAGAACTTTCAGATCATGAGAAACAAAATTCTCTGGTCTGATGAGACAAAGATTGAACTCTTTGGCATGAATGCCAGGCGTCATGTTTGGAGGAAACCAGGCACCACTCATAACCATGCCAGTGGTGGTTGCAGCATCATGCTGTGGGTATGTTTTTCAGTGGCAGGAACTGGGACACTAGTCAGGATAGAGGGAAAGATGAATGCAGCAATGTACAAAGAAATCCTGAATGAAAACCTGCTCCAGAGCGCTCTTGACCTCAGACTGGTGCGACAGTTCATCTTTCAGCAGGACAACGACCCAAAGCACACAGCCAAGATATCAAAGGAGTGGCTTCAGGGCAACTCTGTGAATGTCCTTGTGTGGCCCAGCCAGAGCTCAGACTTGAATCTAATTGAACATCTCTGGAGAGACCTGAAAATGGCTGTGCACTGACACTTCCCATCCAACCTGATGGAGCTTGAGAGGTGCTGCAAAAAAGAACTGGCGAACCTGCCCAAAGATAGGTGTGTCAAACTTGTGGCATCATATTCAAAAAAACATGAGGCTTTAATTGCTGCCAAAAGTGCATCAACAAAGCATTGAGCAAAGGCTGTGAATACTTATGTACACGTGATTTCTTAGTTTTTTATTTTTAATATATTCGCAAAAATCTCAAAAACACTTCTTTCACATTGTCATTATGGGATATTGTGTGTAGAATTTTGAGGAAAAAAATGAATTTAATCCCTTTTGGAATAAGGCTCTAACATAACAAAATGTAGAAAAAATGAAGCGCTGTGATTACTTTCTGGATGCACTGTAGATATACACACACATTCATACATACAGTGGTGTGAAAAGTGTTTGCCCCCTTCCTGATTTCTCATTTTTTGTCTGTTTGTCACGCTTAAATTTTCAGATCCATCCATCCATCCATCTTCTACCGCTTTTCCGGAGGTCCGGGTCGCGGAGGCAGCAGTTCAAGCAGAGAAGCCCAGACTTCCCTCTCCCCAGCCACCTGCTCCAGCTCTTCAGAGGGGATACCAAGGCGTTCCCAGACCAGCTGGGAGACATAGTCTCTCCACCGAGTCCTGGGTCTGCCCCGGGGTCTCCTCCCAGTGGGACGTGCCTGAAACACCTCAAGTGGGAGGCGTCCAGGAGGCATCCTAATCAGATGCCCATACCACCTCAACTGACTCCTTTCAATGTGGAGGAGCAGCGGTTCTACTCTGAGCCTCTCCCGGATGACTGAGCTCCTCACCCTATCTCTGAGGGTGAGTCCAGCAATCCTACGGAGAAAGCTCATTTCAGCCGCTTGTATCCGCGATCTCGTTCTTTCGGTCATTACCCAAAGCTCGTGACCATAGGTGAGAGTAGGAACGTAGATTGACTGATAAATCGACAGCTTTGTCTTAGAACTAAGCTCCCTCTTCACCACAACAGACCGGTACAACGTCCGCATCACTGCAGATGCTGCTCCAATCCGTCTGTCGATCTCTCGCTCCATTCTCCCCTCACTCGTGAACAAGACCCCAAGATACTTAAACTCCTCCACTTGGGGCAGGAGCCTGCCCCCAACCCAGAGAGGACAATCCACCTTTTTCCGGCTGAGGACCATGGACTCGGACTTGGAGGTGCTGATTCTCATCCCAGCCGCTTCACACTCAGCGGCAAACCGTCCCAGCAAGAGCTGTAGGTCATTGCTGGATGAAGCCAACAGGACAACATCATCTGCAAACAACAGAGATGAGATCCTGTGGTCACCAAGCATGACACCCTCCATTCCCTGGCTGCGCCTAGAAATCCTATCCATAAAAATTATGAACAGGATCGGTGACAAAGGGCAGCCCTGGCGGAGTCCAACTCTCACTGGGAATGACTCCGACCGAGTGTTGGCAATACGAACCAAACTCTCACAACGGTCATACAGAGACCGAATAGCTCGTAACAACAAGCCCGATACCCCATACTCCCGAAGCACCTCCCACAAAAATCCACGAGGGACGCGGTCAAATGCCTTCTCCAAGTCCACAAAACACATGTAAACTGGTTGGGCAAACTCCCACAAACCCTGGAGAATTCTCGAGAGGGTAAAGAGCTGGTCCGATGTGCCACGGCCAGGACGAAAACCACATTGCTCCTCCTGAATCCGAGGTTCGACCAACGGCCGGACTCTCCTCTCCAGTACCTTGGCATAGACCTTCCCAGGGAGGCTGAGGAGTGTGATCCCTCTAAAGTTGGAGCACACCCTCCGGTCCCCTTTTTTAAAGAGAGGAACCACCACCCCGGTTTGCCATGCCAAAGGCACTGCCCCCGACCTCCACGCAATGTTGCAGAGGCGTGTCAACCATGACAACCCAACAACATCCAGGGCCTTGAGGTACTCGGGGCGAATCTCGTCCACCCCTGGGGCCCGGCCACCAAGGAGATTTTTAACCACCTTGGCGACCTCAGCCCCTGTGATAGGCGAGTCATCCCCCTCGTCCCCAAACCCAAATTTTCAGATCATCAAACAAATTTAAATAATAGACAAGGATAACCCATACCACCTCAACAGTTGAGGTGGTATGGGCATCTGATCAGAATGCCTCCCTCTTGAGGTGTTTCGGGCACGTCCCTATGGGAAGAGACCCCGAGGCAGACCCAGGACTCGCTGGAGAGACTATGTCTTCCAGCTGGCCTGGGAACGCCTTGGTATCCTCTCTGAAGAGCTGGAGCAGGTGGCTGGGGAGAGGGAAGTCTGGGTTTCTCTGCTTGAACTGCTGCCCCCGCGACCCGGACCTCCGGAAAACTGGTAGAAGATGGATGGATGGATGGACAAGGATAACACAAGTAAACACAAAATGCAGTTTTTAAATGAAGGTATTTATTATTAAGGGGGAAAAAATCCAAACCAACATGGCTGTTTGTGAAAATAATGATTGCCCCCTAAACCTAATAACTGGTTGGGCCACCCTTAGCAGCAACAACTGAAATCAAGCGTTTGCGATAACTGGCAATAAGTCTTTTACAGTGCTGTGGAGGAATTTTGACCCACTCATCTTTGCAGAATTGGTGTTATTCAGCCACATTGGAGGGTTTTTGAGCATGAACCTCCTTTTTAAGGTCACGCCACAGCATCTCAATCAGAGTCAGGTCAGGACTTTGACTAGGCCCCTCCAAAGTCTTCATTTTGTTTTTCTTCAGCCATTCAGAGGTGGACTTGCTGGTGTGTTTTGGATCATTGTCCTGCTGCAGAACCCAAGTGTGCTTCAGCTTGAGGTCACAAACAGATGGCCGGACATTCTGCTTCAGGATTTTTTTGTAGACAGCAGAATTAATGGTTCCATTTACCACAGCAAGTCTTCCAGGTCCTGAAGCAGCAAAACAGCCCCAGACCATCACACTACCACCACCATATTTTACTGTTGGTATGATGTTCCTTTTCTGAAATGCTGTGTTACTTTTACGCCAGATGTAATGGGACACACACCTTCCAAAAAGTTCAACTTTTGTCTCGTCAGTCCACAAAGTATTTTCCCAAAAGTCTTGGGGATCATCAAGATGTTTTCTGGCAAAACTGAGACAAGCCTTTATGTTCTTTTTGCTCAGCAGTGGTTTTCATCTTGGAGCTCTGCCATGCGGGCCATTTTTGCCCAGTCTCTTTCTTATGGTGGAGTCATGAACACTGACCTCAACTGAGGCAAGTGAGGCCTGCAGTTCTTTCGATGTTGTTGTGGGGCCTTTTGTGACCTCTTGGATGAGTCATCGCTACGCCCTTGGGATAATTTTGGTCAGCCGGCCACTGCTGAGAAGGTTCACCACTGTTACATGTTTTCGCCATTTGTGGATAATGGCTGTCAGTGTGGTTCGCTGGAGTCCCAAAGCATTAGAAATGGCTTTATAACCTTTTCCAGACTGATGGATCTCAATTACTTTGTTTCTCATTTGTTCTTGAATTTCTTTGGATCGCAGCATGACATCTAGCTTTTGAGGATCTTTTGGTCTACTTCACTTTGTCAGGCAGGTCCTATTTAAGTGATTTCTTGATTGAGAACAGGTGTGGCAGTCATCAGGCCTGGGTGTGGCTAGAGAAATTGAACTCAGCTTTCCAAAAATGTAATAAACCACAATTAATTTATGTTTTAATGGGGGGGGCGATCACTTTTTCACACAGGGCTATGTAGGATTGGATAGTTTTTGCCCTTAATAATAAACACCTTCATTTAAAAACTGTATTTTGTGTTAACTTGTGCTATCTTTAATATTTAAATTTGTTTGATGATCTGAAACATTTAAGTGTGATAAATATACAAAAAAATGAGAAATCAGGAAGGGGGAAAACAATTTTTCACACCACGCTCGGTCGGTCGGTAGGTAAGTGTACTTTATTAATCCCAAACTGGGAAATTACAGTGTCATAGCAGCATGACACAGTAGACAACCCAAACCAACGGAAATACACCGCGTTCCAAATTATGCAAATTGTATTTGTCTCTGATTTTCCTAAACAGTCGATGCAAATGAAAGTCAGTATAACTTTCAAGTCATCAACCGTCAGAGCATAATTCAAATTTTATTGAACAAACCTCCCAATGCTAACAATTTTTTTGCAAAAATAAAAAAAAAAACTCAAAATGCACTGTTCCAAATTATTATGCACAACAGAGTTTCAAAACATTTTATTGGTTGTAAAGAACTGAAAATGGTCATTTGTTGAATTTGCAGCATTAGGAGGTCATATTTACTGAAATCAAAAGCTATTTCAGTCAAAAACATCTTCACAGGCCAAGTTACATGTTAACATAGGACCCCTTCTTTGATATGATCTTCACAATTTTTGCATCCATTGAATTTGTGAGTTTTGGAGAGTTTCTGCTTGAATTTCTTTGCAAGAAGTCAGAATGTCCTCCCACAGCAGCTGTTTTGATGTGAACTGCCTCCCACCCTCATAGATCTTTTGCTTGAGGATGCTCCAAAGGTTCTCAATAGGGTTGATGTCAGGGGAGGATGGGGGCCACACCATGAGTTTCTCTCCTTTTATGCCCATAGCAGTCAATGATACAGACATATTCTTCGCAGCATGAGATGGTGCATTGTCATGCATGAAGATAATTTTGCTACAGAAGGCACGTTTTTTCGTTTTGTACCATGGAAGAAAGTGGTCAGGCAGAAACTCTATATACTCTGCTGAGGTAATTTTCACACATTCAGGGACCCTAAAGGGGCCTGCCAGCTCTCTCCATATGATTGCGGCCCAAAACATGACTCCGCCACCTCCTTGATGATGTTGCAGCCTTATTGGGACATGGTGGCCATCCACCAACCATCCACTACTCCATCCATCTGGACCATCCAGGGTTGCACGGCGCTCATCAGTGAACAAGACTGTTTAAAAATTAGTCTTCCTGTATTTCTGGGCCCACTGCAACCATTTCTGCTTGTGAACATTGGTTAGGGGTGACTGAACAGTAGGTTTATGTACAATTGCAAGCCTCTGGAGGATCCAACACCTTGAGGTTCGTGGGACTCCAGAGGCACCAGCAGCTTCAAATACCCGTTTGCTGCTTTGTAATGGCATTTTAGCAGCTGCTCTCTTAATCCGATGAATTTGTCTAGCAGAAACCTTCTTCATTATGCCTATATCTGCACAAACCCGTCTGTGTTTTGAATCAGCCCCAAATTTATTCACAGTACGATGATCACGCTTAAGTTTTCGTGAAATATCTAATGTTTTCATACCTTGTCCAAGGCATTGTACCATTTGTTGCTTTTCGGCAGCAGAGAAATATTTTTTCTTTCCCATATTGCTTGAAACCTGTGGCATGCTTAATAATGTGGAACATCCTTCTTTAGTAGTTTTCCTTTAATTGGGCTCACCTGGCAAACTAGTTTTGACAGGTGTCTGAGATTGATATCGGTGATCCAAAGAGCACTGAGACACAATACCATCCATGAGTTTAACTGAAAAACAAAAAAATGAATGTTTATGACACTAAAAGCCTATTTGCATAATAATTTGGAACGACGTGTACACAAACCATAATAGTTACCCATGGAAGTAAAAAATGCTTAGATATCTTTATACTGTATACTAGATAGGCTACTACTAGGTTAAATAAATGATGATCCTTCTGAATCTATAGATAGTACTGACTGTACAAAGGAGGGTTATAAGGCGCAGGTACCAATTAGACTGTAAGGTGCAGTATGGCAGCCTAGTTATGACCAAAATTCCACATTAGATTGAGTTACTGTACAGTGAAATGGCATGTGGCAGAAAAGATTTCCAGTACCTGGCTGTTTGGCAGCAAAGCTCTAGCAGTCTGCATGAGAAAGTGCTCCGCAGTCTGTCCAGTGTGTGGTGGAGGGGGTGATCAAGATTGTCTATGATGAATCGCAGTTTGTTCAGTTTCCTCCTCTCCACCACAGAGTCAAAGGTCTCCGGCCTGAGACCAATCACAAAGCCAGCCTTCTTGATAATCTTGTCAAGTCTGTTGGTTTTGCTGGCTCTGATACTGCTACCCCAGCAAACAGCAGTAAAGAAGATGGCGCTGGCAATGACGGTCTGATAGAAACGCTCCAGCATCTCGCTGCACACAATGAAGGATCTCAGCTTCCTCAGAAAGTAGAGTCTGCTCATCTCCTCCTTGTATGCAGCATCGGTGTGATCTCCAGTCCAGTCCATTGCTGATCATGACACCCAGGTATTTGTAGTCCTCAACTACCCCCACATCCTCCCCCCTAAACCGCAATGGCTATGAAGGCATCCTCTTCTTCCTGAAGTCAATCACCATCTCTCTGGTCTTGCTGACGTTCAGCCTCAAGTGATTCTGCTCGGTCCAGTCCACAAATCTGTCTACCAGTGCCCTGTACTCTCCCTCCTCTCCCCCTCTTATACACCCAACAACAGCTGAGTCATCAGAGAATTTCTGCAGGTGGCATGACTTGGAGTTGTACTGAAAGTCATTGGTGTATAAGGTAAAGAGAAAAGGAGAAAGCACAGTCCCCTGTGGAGCTCCCGTATCACTAACCACCACATCAGACAAGACACTGCTGACATTACTAATGTTAGTCTGCAGTTATCAAATCCCTATTTTGTATGACTGAGTTAATGTATTGCATTTTTTTTACAATGCTACAGTGCAGTAGGGCTGCAACTAATGATTATTTTGGTAGTTGACTAATCTAATGGCTATTTTTTCGATTAGTTGACTAATCACAATTATTTCTCTCATGTCTGCCAGCTCAGCTTCCTGCTGGTACGGTTACTGTTTGGGGCTCTAGGTCATGTTATACCTCACCAGTTTAAGCCTGTACACCTATGAAAATCACTTTGTTGTCAGTCTCTGCCTTAATATAATGTAGCCTATTATAAAAAGTTCCCATAGCTAACGAAAATAATGACCCATCAAACATGAGTTGAAAACTTGAATATGACAGCTTGATCAGAAGTGTTTGTAGCAACACAATTAAATAATAAATGTTAAAGTGGAAATACTCAAATCACAGCTCTGCTGCTCCATAAAGGCTGTTGTAACTTCATGTTAAAAACAAACTAGTGTAATATTCAACTTCATTAAGGTAAAAAAAGAAAATAATGAAATCACCAAGGTGCTGATGCCTCGGTGCCAGAGCCTTGGCGGAGGTATGGATTCTCAGCTCATCACCAAAATGTTATGGGTTCCTCTCTAGCTCAAGGCCCACCTCTGGTAAAAATTTCATCCAAATCCATCCAGTAGTTTTGGAGTATTCTTGCTAACACACTAAGGGTGTGCGATATGACAAATATATATCGTGACGCGATAAAAAATGTCTGCTGTTTCATTTAAAACTATATCATTTATATCGGGATTTAAAAGGCATATACCCGTTTCTACTTGTCACCGCCCCACCTCTCCCTCGGCAGTGTGCCAGGTGCACCACACCAACTAACTGCAAGCTAATGTTTTGCCACTACTTCTGTGGAGCCACTACTTCTACGCGAGGGACGTGGGACTTTTTCCCCGCCGTGCTGAGTCAGAGAGGATGGTCCTCTAACCTCATTTTAATTGGAGGTAAGCAACATTAACACTATCTCTCTCTCTGTCTCTAATTATAAAACAGCAAATGCTAAATAATAATGCTAACTTGTCACTAATAGGAAACATTATAGTGTATCAGACCATCGTTCTGGTTTAAATCACTGCCGATTTTCTTAATTTTGTCTGATAAAATATTACTAAAGCTGCAAAACTGTGACAGCGGCCGCATGCACACTAAATAAATAATAAATTAAAAAGTGTTCTCTGTGCTCTTAATGCATCTTTATTTATAATAATTTTTAATTAGGCAAGTAGGGATAATGAATAAAGTTGAAGTAATCTCAAATGCACATTAAAAAACAATTTTATAACTGCAAAATTAAGAGGGAAAATGCATAAAATTAATGACAGATGAATTTGTATAATTGATTTTTTCAGTATGAAATGTAGAAAAAGAGATGGTCCTTTTTATTGGTTATCATATATAAACCTTAGAATTTACAGAAAATGTATATTGTGATATACATATCGTTACCGTCAAATAAGATTACTTATATCGTGATACGAAACTTTGGTCATATCGCGCAATCCTATAACACACTGTGAGAAGATAAGAGCCTTGGTGGAGGTATGCATACTGGGATCATTACCAAAATGTTATGGGTTCCTCTCTAGCCCAAGGATCACCTCTGGTAAAAATTTCATCCAAATCCATCCAGTAGTTTTGGAGTACACACATGCGCAGTGAAAATAATCTGCAGTTCGCATGCCCGTACAGTCGGCAGCAGCCAATAGCCACCAACCTGATCTGAACAGCTGTAATCCAAACACAAAGAAGAGCATGTGGCAGATGTTTTAAATGGCGGAAGCGATGGAGGTACGTGAATACAATGACAATCAAGACGAACAGGAGCTTTTGCTGTTTAGTGGCAGAGGAAGAAAACAGACGGGCAAAATGTTGGACATTTTTTTCACCCAGTATTGGCGGATTGCTCAGCACGTTCCTCTGGTAGGAGTTTCTGAGCGCATGCGCAGTACCGTTCCATTTCCTCTGGCGGGAGTTTACGGGCGCATGCGCAGTACCGTTCCATTGACGGTAAAGGTGAGCTATTTTTGTGTTTATTTCAAAAACAAAGCATTATTTCAAAATTCTGGCAAACTAAAAGTCGAGAAAATATGGTGATACAATGATACAAGCCTTTAGTTCTACTTAATTTTGACCGGGCGAGCTGAAACAGAGATGGCGGCCAGACAGACAGACATACACACACACACACACACACACACACACACACACACACACACACACACACAGAGAGAGCCACAAACAAACACACTCAGTGATTACTGTATGCCTCCGTTTTCACCGAGGAATAACAAGCTAGTCCATCCTGTTTGAAACCTTGCTGGGTCTAGAAGTTTAAAGTTTAATTAAGCTTCAAATGAAAATTAAAAGAACTTCTTCCAGTCCAAAATTAAAAAAAAAAAAAAAACTTTTTTATTCTTCCTCTTGTCCTGTCAAGCAGCTAGGTGTGCAGAACAGAAATATGCCTCCCTTATTGTGCTGTATATGTACTGTATATTATTTATAAACTCCTCTTCTATTAACTTTTAATACTTTATTTAAATTGTTTTGCCCATAAAGGACCCGACCGGGGGGGAGTGGAGGAGGGGGAAAGAAAAGGGAGAGGAACAAAGAAGATAAACAGACTAAAACAACTCAAACAAACACTGTCCGACAGCAGATAAACTATTTAAAAAGCATGTACTAATAGTGTGGTCAGTTTTTTAAAGCTGAGCGTTAACTTTACTGGCTAGCCTTACTGGTGCAGTCCGCTGACAGGTGGCTGGAGATGGAGGAATGGAGAAAAGGAGGGAATGGATGCATCGTTGCTGTGCAGCTGTGATATGACAACACTGCTTTACAGTTTACATTTAACTTGTTTCATTTATTAATTTTCAGTAAAATCCTCCCATACTATAGAAACTTTTGGCCATCTCCGTGATTTTCTCTCCGTGTCGCCGTGATGCGTTCCTCTTCTTCTTCGCTGGAACAGTTAAAGTAGAACTGAACTGAACGGCATTGAACGGCACTGGGTGATAGTACATACAATTATAAAGATAATTTATCATCGGCACCCCCTCCACAAATCCCGGAATCTTGGAGAAAATCGTGATTTTGAATTTCCCGCCCTGAAAAATCAGACAAATCCGCCGGTTAACCGGAAGTGCAGCCGGAGTTCCATGTGACGTCACGAGTGTGACACAGTCCTCCATGTTTACCATTGCGAGCACGTCGACACTGGTTGTTTTTGGTGCATTTTGTCGTGATAGTCGACTACAAAACACTTCCAACACCTGGGAAGATCTGTTCAGTGGCCAAGGAAAGCTGTCATGGCGACTAAAGAAAAGAAAGGGGGAGGAAAAGCGACCGGGAAGCGATGCATTTCTAGATATAGATATTACAGTGATCCCTCACTTATCGCGTTTAATGGGGACCAGAACCGACCGCGAAAAGTGAAAAACCGCGAAGTAGCGTCACCCCCCCCCCCCCCAAGGGCGTCACAAGCACTATTTTGCACAAAAAGGCACAAGAGAACAGCGAAAAGTGCCACTAAGCAACACGAGCGATAAAGAAGCTGGGTAAAACGTCTCGGCCAATCAGCTTGCAAGATTCCCGAGCGGTGAAGAGGTGGGCGGAGAGGAGTGGAGCGGTGGTCAGAGAGGTGGATTTTGAGTTGTGAGGGCTCTCCGTGTTGATACCTGATGTTCTAATGTAGTAGACTACATTAGAACATTAGAACACATTAGCCCGTGTTGATACCTGATGTTCTAATGTATCAGGTATCAACATGGAGAGCCCGCACAACTCAAAATCCATCTCTCTGACCACCGCTCCACTCCTCTCCACCCACCTCTTCACCGTTTGGGAATCTCGCAAGCTGATTGGCCGAGACGTTTTACCTCGCAAGCTGATTGGCCGAGACGTTTTACCCAGCTTCTCTCCCTGCAGAGCGCACATACCCAGCGAAGGAAGACCGCATTCATTGTTCTTTATCGCTCGTGTTGCTTAGTGGCACTTTTCGCTGTTCTCTTGTGCCTTTTTGTGCAAAATAGTGCTTGTGATGCCCTTGGGGGGGGGGGGTGACGCTACTTAGCTGTTTTTCACTTTTCGCGGTCGGTTCTGGTCCCCATTAAACGCGATAAGTGAGGGATCACTGTATTGTAATACATAGCCCAGTTTTTTGAATGAATGAATGAATTTATTTATTTCGGATAGTACAGTACAGGTTGAAAGAAACTGAATGATATAACAACAAGGTCAAATTGAACAATGACTCATCTGATTATACAATTCAACGTAAGTTATCCGAAATGGGTGATGGCTGAAGCCGCAGCTTATATTGCCCACCCATATTCCATCCAAGAATTCAAAAGAGAAAACAGGCAAGAGTGATTACAATTCAAAACAAAACTAAGACAAAATATGACAGAGAAAAAAGAAAACTAAGCTACAACACAACACAGGCTGGATATGTTACAACTCGCCGCTCATTAGCAGTGCCAGCTGCGCGCACACTTGCGCCTCGTCAGCAGCGTGGGATATAAGCCACTCTGCCCTGGGCTTTGGCATGAAGCCGTCTGATTCCTTCAGCCCTCTTGCTGCAGAGGAACCCCCTCATCTCCCAGCAAGATCTACAGCGTAAGCATACCTACCTTTGCCTTTCCAGTCTCTCCCCTGTGCACAGGTGGATTCGCCTCTGCATCGCCGTCTGCCAGCTGCTGTCACAGGTGCATTAGGTCTCTGTCTCCCGGGCTCACCCTTGTGCACGCCTGCCACCTGCCACACTCCTGCATCCTCCTCTGTCTCGTCACCGATCCTGAATGCCTCTTCACTCTGAAAACTCTGGTTTTCTTGACTGCTGGAACTGCCATTGTTGCCATTGAATCTGCCATTGTTGTTTTGTTTAGGGATCACACTCGTGACATCACGCAGCGTCGTCTGCACTACTTCCGGTTTGTTTGGCACTGCCAGCCAGAGGCAAAAGTTTATCGGCTTATAGCTTGGCCATCGCACGGCCTAAAAATTTCTTTTATGTGTTGAAAAATACAATAGGTAATAAGGAATTAATCTGCTATTCTACTTTTTGCGCCAAAAGGTGGGTTCAGTTCTACTTTAAACTGAACATTTCCGCGGCATGCATATAAACTTTAAAATTAAACAAGTTGTCGACAATAAAAATCTGTGCCCACAAATTTTTATGATCCATGTTATCGACAGTGTCAACTAATTGTTTCAGTGCTGACAATGCAGAATTTTAGAATTTTTATTGGTTGCAGCAGAAGTCTTTTTGTAAAAGGGTTTAAGAAATTTGAACCCATTTTACTGTGTGAGACACTGGATCACTGTTTCGGAGGCATGACTAGATTACTACAAATTTTTAGTTTAAAAAAATTAATTTATAAATACTGAAGATATAATTAATCTGGTTTTCTCTGTTTTCTTTAATGCGTCAAAAAACCTAAAGAAAAGTAATATAGTATTAATTTCTTAGGAAGATCCGTTATTATGCATACTTGCATGGTCTGCAATAATGGACCACAGTAGTGGCCTAGTGGTAGAGCATCTGGGAAGTTGTCGGCTCAAGCCCCAGCTGAGTCGTACCAAAGACCATAAAAATGGTACTTTCCGCATTCTACCTTGGTGCTCAGCATAAATAGAATGGGAAAGGGAAATGTGGTTACCCATCGACAGGGTGAAGTACAAAACCAATGTACTCCTTGTGCTGGTCCCAAACCCTAGTAAAATGGGGAAGGTTGTATCAGAAAGGGCATCCAGTGTAGAATCCTTGCCAAATCAAATATGCAGACCCGACTTCCGGTTATGGCTGCCACGTAGGACGGACGTGTCTCGCTCTGCTCTGCTCCTGGAGAAAAAAAATCGGCAAATAACTCTCTCATTTGGGACAGAACGTATCCCAGCGTTTGGGCGAGGATATGTCGGCGAAGCCTAAGGCTGGAAAACCAGGAAAAGGAAAAAGCGAGCCGCCGAAACAGTCCAAATTAACGGACTTTCAGGTCTGTGACGCAGCAAACAGGGCTCCATATATGGCGGAGGAGGCTGGCAACGCTGCGATTTCTGCGGGGAATGGCGCAGATGCGCTGATGGCTGCCATGAGTTCAATGAGAGCGGACTTTTCCTCTAGATTTGATGGGATTATGACAGCGTTGGAAGGAATAAGAAAGGAATTGGGTGACTGTGTAGAACGAACGGCGCAGATGGAGCTCCGTCTCGCTAGTGCTGAAGATGACGTCACCCGTCTTCAATTAAAGGTGCGCACTTTGGAAAAAAAAAATAAATCTCTGGAAGATAATATTTTGGATTTGGAATCTCGGTCGAGACAGAATAATTTGAGGCTGGTGGGTCTTCCAGAGGAATCAGAAGGTCGGGACGTATGTTCCTTTCTGGAAAAGTGGATTCCGGAGGTGCTGGGCAGCGAGGAGTTGCAATCAGCAGTGGTTCTGGAAAAAGCACATCGCATTGGCCCACGGAGAGATAAGGGACCGCCGAGGACCTTAATTATGAAGTTTCTTAACAACAGAGACAGGATGAAGATCTTCAACGCTGCATGAGCTAAAAAAGGAGAGATTAAACACCAGGACCAGCAGGTGCGGTTCTACCCAGATTTGGCCACAGGAATCCAGCAATTGAGGAAGCAGTTTGATCCCGTACGTAAGGAGCTGCGCAACCTTGGGATTCGTCATGGTGTAATCTATCCTGCGAGACTGCTGACCACGTATGAGGGCCGAACCCACATCTTCAAGACCCCAGAGGAGGCGCAGGAGTTCATCAAGAAGATCAAAGAAGAAGAAGAGACTGGTGGGAGCTAAGCATGAACAAAATATAAGGTAGAATAATTAAGCATTTGCACAGGCATCTGACTGACTTGAAGTAAATAGTAAGTTTACAAAATATAGATTGTATTATATATTAAAAAAAAACAAAACAAAAACAAAACAAACAAAAAAAAAAACTATGATGTACAAAGTTGTTAAAAATTTTGGAGTTAAGTTGGAAAACTACAGAGGAGAGTTAATGTTACGTCATTAAAAGCAGTAGAGTTAGGGTGATTGGGAGGATGAAGAAGGAGTGGCTTAGGCTGTTCCCCGTGGGTGTGGAACGGTCGATGGCTATATCGGGAGACAGAATTTTTCTTTTGATTTTGGGGGGTTTGCCACAAGTGTGGGAAGGGGAAATTTGTTTGTGTGTAGTTTGTAGGATGAATGTTCAACCACTCATGTTTTTGCTTCTCTGTATGAGCATGTTTACACTGCAAGGTAATCCCAAACTCTCTATTGATCATGGACCAAAGTGTTAATCTTAATTTAACTTCATGGAATTGCAGAGGTCTACAAAATTTAAAAAAACTTAAACAAGTTATGAATAAAATAAAGGACATGGGTTCAAGAATTGTGTTTTTACAAGAAACTCATCTGATAGAGGAGGATGTTAAAAGAATTAGGAGTAGATGGCAGGGAAGTGTATTCACCTCTTCATTTTCATCCCGAGCCAGGGGAGTTATGACTCTCATACATAAATCAGTTCCTTTTCAAGTGAAAAATGTAATTGGAGACAAATTTGGAAGATATGTAATCATTCAAGGTTCTTTGCTATTAGAAAATATAAATCTTGTGAACTTATATGGTCCCAATATAGATGATCAGAAGTTCTTTGCTAATTTATTTCTCATCTTATCATCACTTACAGGGCAACATATAATAGCAGGGGATTTTAATTGTACATTGAATCCAGGTGTGGATAGATCAACAGGACTGGATTGTACGCACATTGGATGTAGGATGACTATTAATCATTTTATGAAAGAATTGAGATTGTTAGATATATGGAGAGAAATGAAACCACAAGTTAAAGCCTATTCTTGTTATTCCAGTACCTACAAGACATTCTCACGTATTGATTATTTTTTGATTTCCACAGAATTAAGGTCCAAGATTCAAAACTGCTTTTATGATAACATCGTGATCTCTGATCATGCACCCTGTTGTCTAATATATGTAGATAAAAAATTGACAAAGGAATCAGGTAGATGGCAATTTCAGCATAAATGGCTTCAGGATGAGGAATTTGTCAAGTATATAGAAAAACAGATAGACGAGTTCTTTGACATCAATACTACACAAACATCAGCATGTGTAAAGTGGGAGGCTTTCAAAGCTTTTATTAGGGGGCATATTATTAGTTATACAGGATCAAAATCTAAGAAGACTCGAGAGGAGAGAGCTAAATTGGAACATAAAATAAAAAATCTTCAGGAAAAAGTGTATGCAGGAAGTGACCCAAGGTTGGAGAATGAATTACTGATTTTGAGAGCTGAATACGACAAAAAATCAGCGAATAGAGCTGCCTCGAGTCTTCTAAGATTGAAACAATCTTTTTATGAACAAGGTGAAAAATCAGGAAAATTATTAGCATGGCAGATTAAACAATTGGAAATTAAAACACCAATTACCAGTATTATAAGTAACGGACAGGTAGTTATAGATCCTTTAGAAATTAATAGAGCCTTTAGAGATTACTATGAAAAATTATATGATACCAAAAATGAACCTGATTTAACAAAACTAAATGGGTTTTTGAACGAACTATCTATACCGTGTATTCCAAATGAAAACAGGGAGATATTGGAGTCTAAAATTAGTCAAGAAGAAGTTGGGCTAGCCATTGATAATATGAAATCAGGAAAAAGTGCAGGACCAGATGGTCTTCCAGTTGACCTTTATAAAAAATTTAAGAATAAATTAATAAAACCTTTTTTGGAAATGGTTTTAGAAGCATTTCAAAATAATAATTTACCATCATACATAAATAATGCCTTAATTATACTGCTGCCAAAACCAGGTAAGCCCTCTAATAAATGTGAAAATATGAGACCAATAAGCCTATTAAACGCCGACCTTAAGATAATCTGTAAAATTTTAGCAAGACGAATACAAGAAATTTTACCAAATATTATTAATCGAGATCAGAATGGCTTTATAAAGGGTAGACAAGGCTTCCATAATGTAAGAAGACTATTTAATATTATCTATTTTAATAAAGAAGCACCGGATACAGCTCTCCTATCATTGGACGCCGAAAAGGCCTTTGATAGAGTTGAATGGCCCTTTCTTTTTGAAGTCCTACAAAGGTTTGGACTTGGAAATAATTTCATAAAATGGGTTCAAATAATATACAATAATGCTACAGCAGAAATCCTAACAAATAACAATATTTCAAAACCAATAAAAATCAATAGAGGATGTCGACAAGGCTGTCCACTCTCACCTTTACTGTTTACTATGGCAATTGAACCTTTAGCGATAGCGATACGTTTACATTCACAAATATATGGAATTAAAGTTGGACCAACAGAACATAAAATCTCCCTGTACGCCGATGATATAATTTTGTTTATGTCGAATCTAAAAAAATCAATTCCAACCTTGTTGAATTTAATAAAGAATTTTGGGGAAATATCAGGATATAAAATAAATAAAACTAAATCTTCAATATTAATGCTAAATGAGACCCAGAGAAATTACCCAGCCCCTGAGGTAAATCAATTCAATGTTGTAAATCAGTTTAAATATTTAGGAATCCAAATTATGCCTAAGCTAGAATCAGTCGCCAGTGTCAACTATGAAGCCTTAATGTCAGATATCAGTGAGTTAACTCAGAGATGGATGTCACTACCAATGTCGATGATCGGGAGAATCAATATACTTAAAAGTAATATTTTACCTAAAATACTTTATTTATTTCAATACATTCCCTTATCACCACCTTTAGATCTATTCTCAAGAATAAAAAAAAAGTTAGTGGAATTTATATGGAACAACAGGAGGGCTAGATTACGTCTGTCTTTATTATATTTACCATTTGATCGTGGAGGTCTGAAATGTCCAAATTTTATGTTGTATTATTGGTCGGCACAACTGAGGTCTATGACATATTATTTTTCATCAAATGATCTCCCTCACTGGACTGAAATGGAATCATACAATTTACCTTTACCTCTTCCCATATTCATATACTCAGATTCGGCAAAAAAATTACAAAAACAAGTTAAAAATCCATTTGTAAAGCATATGATCAAAATATGGTGTGAAGCTAAAAACTATTTAAAAGAACCACAGTTATTGTCACAATTTAGTCCAATATGGGGTAATCAATATTTTAAACCAGGGAGAGCGGACGCTGTATTTAAAGTATGGAATTTAAAAGGGATACAAAAGATTCAGGATTTATATTTGCCATGTGCAGACAACATAATGTCTTTTGAAGAGCTGAGGATCAAATTTAATCTCAATAGAACACATTTTTTTAAATATCTTCAACTTAGAAACTTTATTCGATCAAATCAAAATAAAGCTCTCACTCGACCTATTTATTCATCCTTGGAAAAAATGATGATGAAAGATAGTAAAAGAAAGGGTATTATTTCAGAGTTTTATAACTCATTGACACTATCTTCAAGTGAAAATTCACTGAAAAGATTAAACTACTGGAAAGAAGATCTGCAAATTGAAATTTCAGAGGAACAATGGGAATTGGCTTGTACAGAAGCCCAAACCAAATCAATAAATGCACGCCTTAAATTGATACATTTCAAATGGTTAATGCGGATGTATGTTACACCGGAGGAGTTAAATAGATATAACAAAAATATACCAGATACATGCACAAAATGCATGGAAAGTAAAGGAACCCTATTTCATTGTTTATGGGAATGTAGATTAATAAGAATGTTTTGGGAAGAGGTGAGGGTAACAATTGAAAAAATAATCTCAAAACAAATCATATTGAATCCTAAACTGGTTTTGTTGGGTCTGTACCCAGAAAAGCATAATTTCAATAAAAGTGAAAGAACATTCATAGACCTCAGTTTGCTTAATGCCAAAAAATGTATTGCACTATTATGGAAAAAGACTCATAGACCAGATGTGACTCAGTGGTTAAGACAGATGTTAACAAACCTTCCATTAGAAAGAATAACATATATACTGAAATCAAAGGAAATTGTGTTTGAGAATATATGGAGACCTTTTATTGATTATGTAAAAAATTTAAACATAACTCTTGAAGAAGAAGGTGAATGATGTGTGTGGACCTTGTAAATTCCAAACTGGTGAACATAATATGTATACTTATGTATTGGATTGTCTAGACTAAACAGAGGAGCATTGTTGAAGACTTGATTTTGTTGGTGGTTGTTGGTGTTTTTAGTGCATTTTTTTTTTTTTTTGTAGTACTTTAGTGTTAGTGTTTGATTGTTTGTATCATGTTTGTTAAAAAAAAAAAAAAGGTTCAATAAAGATATTGTGGAAAAAAAAAAATATGCAGACCCATGATCTGCTGTGCTGACCCTGATTAGGGTTGCCACAGTGACAGTGTGTGCGTGTGTGTGGTCTGTTCTAACCCTGTACACACAATTAAAAATTTCTTAGATCAGAGGGGCAGTATTACCGTCAGCTTCACATGCAAGCACCTTGCACATTCAAACCAAGCTGTACCCAGAGAGCTCCACCACCCGTACGGACAGATCTACAGTCGCACCTCCAAAGCACTCAATACCAACATCCTAGATTTATGCAATGACACAAAAAGCCAAAGAATATCATGTGTGATCTTCCCATAAAACCAGTGACCCAAGAACTGGGCCAATCAAACCTCACCCTATTTACGTCCCTTTGATTTTTTTTTTTTTTTTTTTATTCTTGTCGTTGATCCTGTTGCAGCTTTTAGATAATGCTAATAGATCACAGGCCAACGGGACGGAGCAGGATAATGGAGCTTTCATTGCAGCCTGATTAACTTGGCTGTAGGGTTCCACCTCACCCCTTTCGGCATGATGGCCCTAATTAATAACGATTGCTCCCCCAAAATGTGCAAATGGAACGATAAACGAAGGACCAACTAATTAACTGCAACCATTTCTACTAATCATTAGTTAACATCCCGTTTTGTCATCATTACACTGATGTGTGTGCAAGGGCAGATAAAAAAGGCCAGCCCTTTTTTCTGTGCCCCCATAAACCGTAACAGCCATATTTTCTTCCCTATATAAAAAGTAATTAAAGTGGGGGGCCCGAGACATGTTTAGAAAGTTCTGACACTAAATATCCCACTGTAGGTCTGGCATTGCCATTTTCCTAAAAAAAATGCTGAAATCGCCACATCTACTTTGCTTTCTCTTGTGTCAACAGCAGATAGGGTGAGAAATAAAGCAAAAATGACACCAAAGCGACTCAGAGAAAAGCTGTCAGCACTTAGCCTCTTCTCCACTGCAGTGTTTTCCAAGTTATTTATTTCTGTGACTTTTTTGCCAACAAGGAAATCAGCATCAGTGAAATGCTGCTGTTTTTACTTTATGGCTGCGCGATGCAGCTCTTTCAGGGGATGCTGAGATGCACTGTTCATACTCGGGCCTTTGGATTTATGTGCCGTTTCCAGATGCTGAGGAATCGACAGGGCTCAATGATGAACAGGCAGCATCAGCCCCGCTGCCAATCAAAAAGTTAATAGTCTGTCCATCGAGGAGGGGAAATGACCCCCTGGGCTTCAGCTTGCACATCTCTTGTGCTCGCAGCAACTCAAATCAAACTGCTTTTGACTTTGTCTGCATGCATAGAGAACATGAGCCTGTTCTTCATGGATCTGCTAGTTCTATTTCTCTGTTTGATTCCCTTTCTATATCTATACTAAATAATTTTAAGAACTACTGGAGCCATCTTTGATTGTTTACAGCCATGGCAGGGCTTTAATTTTGTTAGAGAAAAAAAATTTCTGTTCCATCCCTAGTTTCCTATCTTGTTAGCAATATCTTTCTACTTCTTCTCCTCTCAACACACCTTCACGTGGATTTCTTTTCAACAGAAAGCTTAGGGCAGCCTTCATCAATGCTAAATTGGAACGTAATCCTGTTATAACCTTACTGAGGCTATATGTGTGTGACTGGGTGATTAAAAATACTTTCAAATATACCAAAGGAACCATTATTTATTGGTGCATGAAAGACACAAAGGAGAAGGCTGCACTCTTATTACTAATACTAAAAAAAAGCTTTAGAGAACACTATGTATGGTAATGAAAAAGCTGTCAATAGTCTTTTCAATGGCCTGATTTAGTAAAACTTTTATGAAGACAGTAAATTTCATGTCTTATTTTCTTGATCCCTCTAAAGAGGGAACATGGAGAAATCAATAGTTCTCCAACCTGGCCCTGAATTTTGCCCACCTCTAATTATTATCTGGCTCATGGCGATGATCAGCAAGTAATTGCAACTACTGGGCTTCTCATGCCAGCGACAGGTCCAATAGCAAATGTCCACATGCAAAGCATTTACCTGGCTTGGTAAAATCTATACAAGAAGGTCACAATCCCTGTACAGATTTAGCCTGAAAGGGATGGTTTCGATGCCTTCCATATGCCCAGAATTAGTAATTCTGGTATAAAAAACTTGATATGTGCTAGTGATGATTTAATAGCTTTTAAAATGTATCGCTTTATTTCCTCCCCTTCTACAGCATAATCTGCTTTGTGCCCAGAGCATTCATGTTTGCATCACGGATTTCATCCAATGTGTCCATTGTTAATGGCTTCTGTGGTCACCAAATGTGATGCAGCTCATTTACAACCAAACAAAAGAGCAGCGTGCAAAAATCCCAACAGCCCCATCCAGTATTATTGATATTTCACAGGCTGCCTTATAGAGCTCGATAATCTCTTTTGACTGGAAGTTAAGTGAAGGAATTCATCAATGGTCTCAGCTTAATCATAAATGAAAAGACTTCTGATCACTATCTGTTTCAAAAGATTTCTTCAAATTATCTGTTCTTTTCAGTATCTTGGCATATCTTCAGTTACAGTGTATTGATTACAATAAATTGTCCCTTTATTTATTTAGTGAGTTAGTTTAGTTTAGGTTATTGGTTTATTTGTCAGGGACCATGTACAGAAAAAAACATTAAACACAAGGTAAAGATGCTCTGTACCAGATTATAGCATTCTCATTAATTTCCATCTGTAGTTATTTACTGTATTATTACATGTAGAAAGGTCTTTGCCATCTCTCATAATCAGGCCAGTTGGGTTCAATGGAGCAATTAGACTGAACGATAGGCATTCCAGGACTGGTGATATTCACTGCAACACCACTGGGACATTTAGCATGGTATGCATCAATCTGTTCCACAGGTGTTTTAATAATTGTTATGTCATGAGACACTCTTAAAGGAAGGTGGACCAGAACTTCTGCACCACATCCATGCCCTACTCCTTAGCATCTGGGGAAAAGAAAAACTCCCCTCAGAGCTCAGGGATGCTCTAATCGTAACTATATTTAAGAAGGGACATAGGGCAGAATGTGGAAACTACACGGGTGCTTCACTTCTCTCAACAGCAGGCAAAATCCTGACTCGAGTCCTTGCAAATCAACTGGTGCCACTCTCTGATGAAATACTTCCAAAATCACAGTGTGGCTTCCACTCTTCCAGATGTAAGCAGACTTAATATTTGCTGCACACAAACTCCACAAAAAATGTCAGGAACAAAGGCAGCCTCTCTACATGGTCGTCATAGACCTGACAAAGGCTTTGATATGGTAGACTGTCAGCTGCTTTGGAGCACCTTGTCAAGGTACAGCTGTCATAATACATACAAATACTGAGGCCTCTACATAATGGCATGTCAGCTATAGTCGTTACCACTGGTGTAGAAAGGGGGGTTAAACAAGGGTGCATTATTACGCCCAATCTGTTTGCCATCTTCATTTCTGCTATACTCCATCTCATTGGTGAAGAGTTATCACAGAGGATACCAACTGTGTACCAAACCGATGGCAGGCTTTTCAACATCTGCAGATTGAAGGCCAAGAGCTAACTTAGGTCCACTACCATCATAGACCTTCAGTATGCTGATGACAACATTACTGCAGCCCACTTGGCAGAAGACCTGCAGAGCATTTTGAACTTCTGTACCAAGGCATATCAAGATCTAGGTCTGGTCCTAAATATCAAGAAGATTCAGGTTCTATACCAGTCTCCACCCAATCAGCCATTCTTATCATCCCATCATAAGTGTTGATGACACAATTCTTGAAAATGTTGACCAGTTCCCCTACCTTGGCTGCTTTCTATCCACCAAAGCTGATACAGACTCTGAGGTCAATCATCACCTTTGTTGTGCCTGTGGTGTCTTTGCCAGACTCATGAAAAGGGTGTTTGAAAATCACAACCTAAGAGGCCCATCACACTTAGGTAGTTCTGGAAAATTTGACAGAATGGAGTAAAACTGAGTGGGAACTGAATGGATGGTGTAGGCACTTATTATCTGAGTAAGAATCCCATGGACGGGTATGGATGGGAAGGGTGCTCCAGTACGTCAGACATGCTCAAAATTTTCTCCCAACCATCTTGTCCCAAAAAAAAAAAAAAGACTGAGTGAGGATGTATTGCAAACCTGACTGCCATACTGCAAACGGAATTGCTGCACTTTGAATGTGATAGAAACGTGTCGAGAACCAACAAAATGTGGCATGGCATATTAACTTTTTTTTTTTTTTTGTTATAGATAGATAGATAGATAACTTTATTGTCTGTCCCAGTCAGTGACAGAAATTCTTCTTCGACATGGCTACAACAATATTACACATTCAGCACTCTCATAAACATGTTCAAACTCACAGGATAAAAACAGTTTAAAAAAGGAAACATGGTTAAAAAGGAAACAGCAAATAAAATCATGTGGCAGAAAATATTAATAACTATTAAAAATTAATAGTGATTAATAGATAAATACTGATGACTAATATTGATAGCTATGATAACTATTTGATTTTGTTTAGGATTGTTGCTGCAGAAGGAATAAATGATTTCTTGTAAATGTTTTTATGGGCCAATGGAACTTCATATCGTCTGCCTGATGGCCATAACTGAAAAGAGTGATGAGGGGGTGAGATGGGTCCTCTGTGATCAGGGTGGCTTTCCTGATCACAGAGCGCTGATACAGTTCAGACAACGGTGTCTGTGGTGAGCCAATGATTTTGCTAGCCTGATTAACTATACGGGAAAGCTTTGTTTTGTGCTTAATGAAAAGGGAGCTGTACCAGGATGAAATGTTAAAAGAAAGGATGGATTCAATTAATGAAGTGTAAACCAGAATTAAAATGTGTCTACTGACATTAAAAGTCCTCAGTTTCCTCAACAGGTGGAGGCGTTGTTGTGCTTTTTTATAAACAGAGTCAACATGGTGTGCAAAAGACAGGCTACAGTCCATCTCTATTCCCAAGTATTTAAAAACTTGAACTTGCGCAATAGCCTGACCCTGGATACTGAGGGGTGTAAAGAGAGTAGTTGAAAGTTTCTCTTTGTTCCCACAGCACAACTCCTTAGTCTTTGTGGTGTTTAACTCCAGAGAGTCTTGATTAAAAATCTGAACTAGACTGTTGACTGCCTGCTGATAGTGGGTCAGTGCAGTACTGTCTGTCAGATGGGCCACCAAGGCCATGTCATCTGCATATTTAAAAAGAGTCATTCCTTCACTGACACAGGAGATGTTATTTGTGTATACAGAGAACAGAACCGGAGATAAAACACAACCTCGAGAAAGACCTGTGTTTAAAATCAACTTGCTAGATGTAAAACCATTTAAAAACACTTGTTGTGGCCTGTCATATAAAAAACTATGAATCCATAAAATCAATGTTGGGTGAACCTGGAGGTCTGTCAAGTGATGTAGCAAGGTACATGTGTGTACAGTGTTAAAAGCAGAAGAAAAGTCCATAAACAAAATCCGTGTGTGTGGGTGCGAAGAATCCATTTGTTTAGTGACAGTGTCTAGAAGTGTAAGACATGCATCCTCTACACCCCGTTTAGCCTTATAGGCAAACTGGAGGGGATCCAATTTGTGTGACAACATGTTGGTCAAAAAGTCACACACCACTCGCTCCATACATTTACAGAGCACCGAGGTCAGGGCCACTGGTCTGTAGTCTTTCAGGTCCTTAGGGTGAGTCTTTCTGGGGATTGGAATGATGGTAGATTCCTTCCACTGATCAGGGACACATCCAGAATCCAAGAGATGCTGAAAAAGTCTGGTGAGGACTCCACCTAGTTGAATGGAACATTCCTTGAGGATTCTGCCTCTGAGCCTATCAGGACCAGCGGCTTTGTGTTGGTTGACCCTATGTAGGATGGACGTCACAAGTTGCTCCTCAATGATAAGGGGTTCATGGGGGGAAATGGAAGGTGGGGAGGTCCAGGTGGTTGGAGTGCTGCTGGTATTAAAATGGGTGAAGAAGGTGTTAAGCTGTTCTGCAAAGGAAGTTGGGTCTGGGCAGCTGACCATGGGAGGTTTTGGGGCTCTGCCCATCATGATGTTTAGACCCTGCCACGCCTCTCTCGCACTTCCTGATGTTAATTTCTGCTCCACCTTATTCATATAATTTATTTACAAGTATTAATAAGTTATAATATAAGTTATTTACAAGTATTTTCATGAGAAAAAGATATTTTTTTCATTTAGAAAAAATATATTAAAACAGAAAATCAGCTTGTATCAGATATTATCCTATTATAACTGTTGTCCTTTTTTTTGCCATACTAACCGATGGGTGACTTCAGTGGTTGAGTTTCAAATCAACAGGTAAGCCTTATAGATAAAAATAATAATCAAATTTATAACCAAGGAGCTTTTTACAGACTGAAATACAGCCTATGTCACCTTACCTTTGCTGAATGATGAAAAAAAATCACTGTGGAGCAGCTGGAATAAAAATGTTTTAAATCCAGTTTTGTGCAGCTCCTCACCTTTTTTCTCAGTTGTAGGCTAATCTTTTTCTAAAAGTTATGACTGAAAACTCCCTTTCATCTATTCCAACCAGCTTGATAGCTGGTCGATAAGTCAGATTTTTATTGCCTGCAGTGTACATAGGTTATTTATTTATGACTTGCACATTATTTCAATTTTCAAAAAGCAAATATATTTATATATATATAATTTTTTTGGGGGGGTAGCATTTATATTTGTAGTTAATTAAATGTCCCTCTGAGTAAAACTTCTACTTGTCATCCGTTAGTTCCGGTGATGAAAATGATCATGTGAAAATTGTAGAAGCAATTGTGTACAGCTCAAAGCAGTGAATGGGAATGACAAATGGCAATAATGTGGTGCTGTTTGACTAGAATGCAATGGAGTTATCCATTTTTAACGTACTAGACAAACTAGAGTTTGATCAAGATCGTCCAGTTAGGAACTGTGTAACAGCTATTAACAGTAGAATGGAGTGAAACTGGTCAGGAACAGGTTTTAACGGGGTAAGGACTGTGCTGAACTTGTCAATAACTGATTAGAAATAAGATGAATGGCTGCTTTTCCTGTTTTTTAACGTTGTAAGAACAGGCTACAGTCGGGATGAAAACCAGATGGACTTGTCTCAAACTGTGTAACAATGAAGTAGTGTCATATTCAAGGCATTTTTCTCCAAATTGCGCATTTTCACCCATTTTCAATCCATTTCATCAATTTCTTAGGACGGACTAGTACATTCTGAGAATGAGATTGGTGTGATGGGCCCCTAAATGAGGACGTAGTGATAACGTGCTGGACTGAGTAAGAGCTAGTTTGTTCAAGAGGGTTGAGTTAGGAAATGTGTAACAACCATTTAGAATGGAGTGAAACGGGTCAGGAATGGGTTTTACTTGGTAAGGACAGGCCTGAACTTGTCAAGAATGGCTACTTTTTCCCACATTTGGAACACTGTAAGAACTGACAGTTGAGATGAAAATGAGATGGACTTGTACCCCATCCCGCTTGGGGTTACCGGGGCCCTGCCCCAGTGCCAGGCCTGGGGAAGGGGTTTGATGAAAAGTGTTTGGTGGCCGGGTTTCTGCCCATGGGACCCAGCCAGGCTCAGCCCGAAAGAGCTACATGGGTCCAATCTCCAGTGGGCTCACCACCTGCAGCAGGGACCATGGGGGTCCGGTACTATGTGGATCAGGTGGCGGTCAAAGGAAGAGACCTTGGAGGTTTGATCTTCGGCTTTCTAAGCTTGCTTTAGGGATGTGGAACGTCACCTCTCTGGTGGGGAAGGTGCTTGAGCTGGTGCACAAGGTTGAGAGATATCAGCTGGATAGTTTGGCTCATGTCGACACACAGCTCGGGTTCTGGAACCAAGTTCCTGGAGTGGGGCTGGAGCTTGGCCTATTCTGGAGTTGCCCCGGGTGAGAAGCGGCGAGCAGGGGTGGGTATTCTCGTATCCCCCCACCTTGTTACCTCGACAGTGGAGTTTTTCCCGTTGGATGAAAGGGTAGTTTCCCTGCGCTTTCATGTTGGGAAATGGGTCCTGACCATCATTTGTGCCTATGCACCAAATAATGTACCCGATGAGTCTCTGACTGGGATGCTGGTTAAGTGCTCCTCTTGGAAACTCCACTGTCCTAGGGGACTTCAATACACACATGGGCAACGACAGTGAAACCATATGGCAATATACTTATTTTATTATTCATGACTTGTTAATTATTAATTAATTCAAGTAAAGTGGTAAGGCATTTTTTTTTAAATAAATAAGCAACAACCAGTAGTTTTAATGTAAAATAGACTGTATTTTTTGTTAGGTATAGTAGTTAGACATCACACCTATTGTTAATTAAAAAAAACATCATTAGATATCAGGAAGGTGCTTAAGCCCTACCAATTGAGTTTTCTATTGTCAGATGACACTGACAGGCCCTGACATTGACACAAGCATCAGACAAGGGGAGGGATATGGGATTGGGGGAAGGGTGACAAATAATAGGGGAATTAGAAATTAATGATTCTGCCAGTATGTAAATGGCAATTAAAGGACAAGCAGTGCTCCAGGCTTTCCGACCCAAACTGCTTCCATTTGTTTGGATAGGGACTGACACACACACACATACACATGAGCACACATGCTTGTGATGCATATTGAAGCTGTGACACACATCTATATGGGCATAAAAGAAAATAAATCCACAGCGCCCTGGACCAGATCAAATCAATCGGCCATAATGGCAGGGCTGATCATTATGTGCTGCTTTTGTTTGTTTAAATGAAGAGTGAGTGTGTCTGCCATATCGAGTTGGATTAGGGAGTGGAAAACTGTTGCCTGGAGCTTCAAACGCTGGATGAGAGCCGCCACGTCAGGCTCTACAGTAAAATACAACAATGGCCTATTCAAAAATCAATGTCAAACTTTCATTAGTAGGGTCAACAATCTGGATATATTGTCTAATTGCACTGGGTCAACAAGGCAGGTGAGGAAGCTAAGGAGAGATGTGGCTTCCTCACGGTCCCAGTACGCCATCCAAGGTTTAAAGCTATGGATCTTAAATTCAATCCCCCATATGGACCATTAAATAGAATGTAGCAAAATCCATCAAAACTGTGCAGCATTTGGCAATTTTTTGTTTTAGAGCTGATTTCAGTAAAAAGGGAAAACCTGAACTCAGAACAATCCAGCTGGCAGGGTCATTGACAAGTAGAAGGAAAGGTCTGTGTCCTGTCTTCTGATGATAAATGCTTGACTGTGGAGACTGATGGAGGGCATCGCTCAAAGATTGGTCAGCACTGAGCTTAACTATTATGAACAAACTATTTCTGCTTTAACTGCTTTGGCTGATCTAGCTCTGGTGTGAAGAATGGTTGACCAGACACGTGCAAATATGCTAAAAGCTGCATGATCAGGTACTGACATCCTCTGAAAGAAGAAACATAGCATTGAATGATTATTTCAAAAAGGTGGTGAG